>CM030365.1:130780396-131980396 GCA_017893485.1 Hemerocallis citrina
GCTACACATACCAACTTTTACTCTTACACCAAAAGATAAACAAAAAAAAAAGATTAAAAATCAATCTTGTCTTTTAGTGGTGGGTCTTTAGCTTTCAGTGCTTGGGGATAGGTTTGAGATAGCTTTTGATTACTCTTTATCTCAAACCGTCGGCACTTGGAGCAAATGTACTAAACACGACTGCCTGTGTAGACCTCGTAAAAAAGTATAATATTTTGTTTTCTAAGTGAAAATTTTGAGGACTTCTTTTTGACTACATGTTAATTATAATAATGGGTTAACAAAAAAAATGACAAATAAAGTTTACCTTAATTCCCCAATAGAATACAAAGTTTTTTTTATAATACACAAATAGCATCAGTAGTTTATATAATTTGACTAAATAGCATCCGCCGTTAAATTTCCAGCTAAGTCAATAAAATATTTCCCGAATATACATCTTAACGGTTTTAAACCTGTTAAGAAGCGTATGAAATGTAGAAAATTTTCTTATCTCCTAATACAAATTACGAATTCATACCATCACCTTCTTCGCCATCATCTCCAACCAGCATCTTCACCACCTCCGAAACCCATCACCATCCCCTTCATCTCTACCACCAACCACCATCTCTGCCATCCCTGAAAACCACACCCATCACAATCACCATACCCATGACAATCACTTTCATCTCCACCATCGACCACCATCTCCGCCATCCTTGAAATCCACCCATCACCGACCACCATCGACCACCATCTCTGAAACCCATCACCATCCCCTTCTAACAACAACAAAAAAAAAATCAAAAAATCAAAACAAGAAAACAAATCATGAAAGCTGTCCATTAAGAAAACTCATCACCATCACCTTCATCTCCACCACCGACCACCATCTTTCCCATTCCTAAAACTCATCACCATCACTTTCAAAGACCACCAAAAAATGAAAAGCAAAAATCAAAACAAGAAAGCTCTCCATAATTTAAAACCCATCACCATCAAAATCTTGTAATTCAAAAAAATTTAAAAGTAATCAAAAAACCAGAATTTCTTAAAAATGAGGTTGAAGAATAAGAGAACCAGACGAAGATAAAGAAGAACTAAAAATGGGATTTTTGGTCTTTTAACCATCATGCCCTTCAAAAATTAACAAAACTGCTATTTGGTCCAATTATATAAATTTCGGGTATTATTTGAGTATTATGAAAACTTTGGGTGCCATTTGAAAATTAAGGTAAACTTTAGGTGTCATTTGGATAATAATAGAAAATTTTGCCGTACTGACCCACTTTTTGAAAATATTTGACGCTCTGACCCACTTCCGAAAACAATTAGCGATCTGACCCAGTTTTGGACACGTCAGCATAAATCGTTATTGGAAGTAACGGCATAGATTATTTACGTGCCGTTATTTCCAATAACGGCATCTATATTTAAAAAAAGTGTCATGCCGTTATTTGGAGTAACGACATAGGTTATTTTATTTTTCGACAGCTTGTAGTCTCCATTTAGAAAAAAAATTATAAGTGTGAAAACTTTATAACAGATGCCATTGTTTCAAATAACGGCATTCTCAATACTGATGCCGTTATTTGGAATAACGTCATCAGTTATAATTTTTTTAAATAAAAAAGTAACTTATTATTCATCCTTTCTGACGAATAAGTTAATTTAAAATAAAAAAGAATTATAACTGATGTCGTTATTTACCGTTATTCCAAATAACGGCATCAGTTATATATTTTTTTTAATTTTAAAATTAACTTATTATTCATCATCTGGCATCGGTTATATTTTTTTTTAATTTTAAAATTAACTTATTATTCATCATCTCTATTTCCAAACAACGGTAAGAGTTCATTTATGTATAACTGATGCCGTTATTGGAGATAACGGCATCAGTCATTCGAATGTCGTTATTGGGGATAACGGCATTATTTATAAGTTTTTTTCACACTTAGAATTTTTTAAAGTTAGAAGATTCACACTTGTAAGAGAAATATACTGATGCCGTTATTTCAAATAACGGCATGAAAAAAAAATGTAAAATAGATGCCGTTATTGGAAATAACGGCATGTAAATAACCTATGCCGTTATTTCCAATAACGGTTTATGCTGACGTGTCCAAAACTGAGTCAGATCACTAATTATTTTCGAAAGTGGGCCAGGACGCCAAATAGTTTCAAAAAATGGGTCAGTACCGCAAAATTTTCATAATAATATGTATAGTGCAGATGCTTTTTCTCATACTTCACCATTTCCCATTCTTAACTTCGATTACATGCAATTTTTTTTTTTTTTGAAGAAGGTGGATTACACCCACCCTTAGGCCTGTCAATCGGGTTGGGTTTGACTCGAACCTACCTTACGCAACCCAAATTTCTTGGGTATGGGTTACTACTCCTGATAACCTGAACCCATTTGGGTCTGAGAATTTTAGTTTAAACAAAGTCGGGTTGGGTTTAGATACCGCTTTTAACCCGCCCGTACCCAACTCGAACCTAACCCAATCTGTATCCAACCCGCACTCATTTTATTCAAACCAGTAATCTGCACGTACGATGCACGTCCTAATAATTTTAAAAAAAAATACTAAGACCTGATGTGACCTTGAACCTGAGACCTCTCTTTATTCATCACAGACTCTATACAAATTACCCCTAGTGGCACGAACATTTATTTTATATGAGTTGCACTTTATAAATAATTATGTCATAAATAAATTTGAACTTTGAAAGTATTATGGTAACTGTTGCCACTAAATTTGGTGTGGGGGCAAACAGATAGTATTTGTGGATTCTTAGGGAAACTGAATAGTAAACCTGATACCTGTTCCGTCGGGGTATGATCGTCGCTCCCGCCGTACACCTGCAAAAAGTGCGACACACCGGGGTTGTTCCCGGCGACGCACCCTCCGACGCTCAAATCAGTAATCTAGGAAGACTATGAAAGAGCGCAAAAACTGGAGAAAGATTGATTACCACTTAATAGAGATGGATGGAGGGTATTTATAGGCGTCTTAGGGAGCAGATTAGGCATGTAATCCCTGTGTATAGATAAGGAATGTAATCCCTAATCCCCAGTGAGAGGATAGATATGAATCAGGGCTGTTGATTAATATTAATCAGAAACCCTAATTCTATCCTGCTGGACCGGGCTTGTCGCGGGTTGAAACCTGCGCCCAGTTGAAATGGATCCGTTTGCGGGTTAATGGCCCTTTGGGGGGGGGGGGAAGACCCAGTACCCGCTTCAGATCCGTTTGTAGGTGAAATTACCGTTTTACCCCTGGGCTTGAGGATTCGTGTCCAATTTGGACGGTCTCGATTAAACCCCCATTTTTAGCCACATCACGAGCCCCCCACTCCTAAAGGCTGAGGATGATCAGTCTTTGAGGAGTAGTTTGACTGTTTTAGTGGCTAGTGGAGTTGTATCGGAGTCCGAATGGGGGATTTTGAATCTTGAAGTGGGTAGTAGGGTAATCTCTTGAAGCCATATGATGTTCTGAAGCCGTATCGAGTTTTTATCTATTTTTTCGGGCTATTCATTTAATTTTGCGATGTGTTAACTAATCGTTCGGGGGGCTTAACAGTACATTCTAGGCAATAATTGTTCGTTCGGGGGCTCAAAAATATTCCCTCGAATTTTTAATTATTTTCTAGAATTTTTCGCTAATTTTCCCGAATTTTTAGCAATTTTTCGCAATTTTTAAATAAATAAAACGATTTAAATAAATAAAAATTGATTTTTAAATACTAATTTATGACATGGCGTAATCTGGACCATCGATCAGCGCGGAGCGCGAATTTCTGAGTAATCAGACAGTCCCCGTTCCTCGGCAGGCTTTTTTGCCGTATACGAGGGTCGGCTCCTCGGCTCCTCAGCTCGGAGGATCAGTGCCTCGGCTCGGTGGACTAGCTCCTCGGACCCTCCGAGGTGCGTGGCATCATCTGGGCCGTTCATCTCAGCGTGGATCCCCATAAAACGCTATCTTGTCGTTTAGTGGACGTGGCAGCATCTCGGCCGTCCATCATGATGAGCGCGCTTTTTTACAAGATCCAACGGCTGATATGGGTCGGCATGTTTTTTTGCCATATACGAGGGTCGGTTCCTCGTCATCTCGGCTCGGCCTTATACTTTGTGAGTTACGAGGGTCGGTTCCTCGTCTCCTCAGCTCGGAGGATTGGTCCTTCGGCTCGGAGGATTGGTTCCTCGGCTCGGAGGATTGGCTCCTCGGCTCGGACCTTCCGAGGTACGTGGCATCATCTGGGCCGTTCATCTCAGCGTGGATCCCCATAAAATGCTATCTTGTCGTTTAGTGGACGTGGCAGCATATGGGCCGTCCATCATGACGAGCGCACTTTTTTACAAGATCCAACAGCTGATATGGGTCGGTGTGTTTTTTCGCCATATACGAGGGTCGATTCCTCGTCATTTCGGCTCGGAGTCTAAGTGGCGCTGGCCGAGGTGCTGAGTTGGGTACTTTGAAGGTTGCGTCTCTTATCGGTTCCACTTTTTCGAGCCCAGTAGCTCGGCTGCTCGACTAAGCTGTTCGGTAGCTCGGTTTGAGCAGGCCGACGGCAGGCAGTTCGGAAGGTACACGTGGCCGGATCTGGTCCGTCCGTCATGGTGCGAATCACGAGGATGGGGGGTTCAGATCACGAGAAAACCGTCCATCAGATTCTGACGCGAATTTTGGAGAGATTCGACGGTGACTTCGCCTCGGAAGGATTTTTCTCCATATACGAGGGTCGGTTCCTCGTCATCTCGGCTCGGAGCCTCAGTGCTGTTGGCCGAGGCGCTGAGTTGGATATTTTGAAGGAAGCGTTTCTTGATGGTTCCACTTTTTCGAGCCCAGTAGCTCGGCTGCTCGGCCAAGCTGTTCGGTAGCTCGGTCGAGCAGGCCGATGGCCAAGTCGTGGACTTGGGTGGTTTGAGGAGTTTTTTGCTTTTCGAAACGTCGCAACTCTCCGCTTGACGCTTTGGCTTCTTAGTGGGCTTTTGAGATTCCCAAGGAGGCCCAACACTTCTTGGGGTTATAAGTTTTCATTCTCCCGCCCCCTAGCTCATTTCTCACTTTTCACTTCTCAGATTTTACTTTCACTCTCTGCGCTCTCTGCTAGCGGCGACTTTCGCTCCAAGGTGGTGACGCTAGCTGTCGCGTGGGCCAGGCGATTTCCGGCGAGCACATTCCGACCGTGAACGTCAAATCAAAGGTCAGTTTACTAGCCTTAGCTTTTTTACACGAGATGTCAAGGGTGAACTCGGGTAGTGGGGCCTCGTCCTCGGGCGATGAGGGTGCCGAGGAGTGGAGAAGGGCGGAGACCCGGAGGAAGGGAAAACAAGTTGCCGAGCCGTCTGCAACCGAGGCGAGGCAGGAGAAGAAGAAGAGGAGGGTGGCGACCCCGTCTCCCGTGGTCGAGGAGATCATTGTGAATCCGAAGCGAGCGCCCGAGATGGGACGGTATCCTTCGGTATTGTCTGGGCACTCGGGGGTTAGGCAGTACGAGGGCGACCTCTTGGAGAAAGCAATCTACGGAAAGTCGAAAGCCTCGAGGAACCCAACCCGGCTCTCCCCTACTGAAGCCGCCGAGATTACTTCAGTTCTGTTCGAGAGGGATCTCCATCGGATCAGAAAGGGATTCGCCATCCCTCCAGAGTACAAGCTGATGATCCCCGGCCCCGGAATGCGAGCGAATTCCAAGCTAGCATCGTCGGACATGTGCATGTTCGACTTCGACTCCTTGAATGCCGGACTTCGTTTTCCGTTGCATCCTTTCATTCTCCAGATTCTCGGCTGGTTCTGCCTCGCACCGACCCAATTCATGCCGAACACATGGCGTCACGTGAATGCTTTCCTGCTTCAGTGCCGCAAAGCTGAAGTCGAGCTGGACCTAACGGTTTTCCGAGGTCTGTATCGGATAAACCGGATGCACAAGACAGAGCATCGGTAGTACTTGGGGCCGAGGAAGGGTGTTAGGATCATAGAAAACCCGGACTCAATTAAGGGTTGGAAAGAGAAGTATTTTATATTGAGGGGGGAGCCAATACTGCAAATTCCGACCCGGTGGAAACCGGAGGTGCCGAAATTTACGAGGGCCGACCCTGTACTGTCTGCGGCCGAGGAGGAAGTGGCGAGGAAGATCATGGCCCTCCCCTTGCTGAGTTGGAGGGAGTTGACGGAGGAGGTGCTGTTCGGGTCCGGCCTTAGCCCCATTGACCCGAGTATGCTCCTGACATCTCATTTATTTTTGTTTTTCTTTCAAGTCTTTAGTTCGTCTTGCTAACTCGTTTTTTGTTGTCTGATGCAGAAGCGATGAAGATTGATTTCAACGCTATGATGGCCGATAGGTCCAAGTTGGCCGGGGGCAGGAAGAGGAAGAGGGCGACCGCTGCTGCCCCGTCGACTCCGCAGCCCACGGTCGCCTCGACTACCACCCCGCCTCCTCCGGCTATTGAGGCACCTTCGGAGGTGGTCGTTGCCGAGGAGCCCTCGGTCCCTGTGGCCCTGACCATGGTTGAGGGGGCCTTTGATGTTAACGCGGCGCTGGCCCTTGAGGCTCTGCCGTTGACCAAAGCGGCCGAGGAGATCCTGACCGAGCAGCACAAGCAGTTGTTTGTGCCGAACTGGCGGGTGAAGAATCACGACGGATTCCTCGGCAACTCGCAGATGTCGGTGCAGGTCGTCAAGCACTTGGCGACCCCGAAGGACAGAGCCGTACTGAAGGCGGGGACGGTCGGCGACGACACCTATGAAGTGGCTCGGTCGCTCGTGTCGGTAAGTTTCTCTTTGCGAATTTCTTCAAGTTTACTGTTCGGCTTGTATATTACGCTTACCGTTGTCTTCATAGGCTACTTGCCACTTCGGCCATCTCCTCGAGACATTCGCCGAGCAGGAGAAGGAGCTGAGGGCCACCAGCGACAGAGACAAGGCGGCGAAGGTCAAGGCGGTCCGGGAACTCGAGGCCGAGCAGAGGCGAGCCGAAGCCTTGGACGTTCGGGTCGCTGACCTTGAAGCCGACCTGGAAAGGGCCAAGGGGCGACTTGATGCGGAGTCTGTCAAGGCTACGAAGGCCGCCGTGGAACTGGCCATGTCGGTGAAGTCCCTGGCCGACCTAAAGGCGGAGAAGGAGGCGCTGGCCGTGAAGATCAGGGCCGAGGTCGAGGCCGAAGCCGAGGCTGAGGCGAAGAAACACATGGCCAAAAACATGGAGAGGTCCTATCAGAGGGCACTCGACCATGTTCAGGATCGTGTCCCCGGCTTCGAGCGGGTCGGCTACAGACTGTGGCCCGGGTCGCCCTCAGGCGGTAAGGAGGAAGGAGCCGAAGGCGACGAGGTCGAAGGCGATGACGAGGAGGAGGAGGTCGACCCTCCTGTGGCGAACGCCCAGGTCGAGGGGAGGATCGGGGGGCCATCTGGCGACGCGCCCGTGGTCAAAGCGGCGACGCAGGTGGACCCCTGATTCCCTTGCAAATTTTTGTAGTTTTTTGTTTTGTTTTTCTTTTAAACAATGTAATGCCTTTTGCGGACTGGCCACCGCTTTCATGAATGAAATTTTTTTTGAATTTGGACTTCTGTCTAAGTGTTTGGTTCGGCCATGTAGTACTTCAATGTTGTCCCTTTTTCATTTCAGATTGCCGAGCAGACTCTTATCACCACGGTGGCTCGGCGCCGCGCAGAGTTATTTCAGCAGTCCCGGGAAGACCGTCTCGAGGGCGAGGTCCATCTGACGAGGAGAATACTTCATAACTTGGAGAGGAGGTACAGTGAGGTGCTGGTCGAGGTGCACCATCTGCGGATAGTCGAGGCTGAACTATCTGCGAAGGAGGAAGAGTTGGTCCGGGTTTCGGCCGAACGAGATGACTTCGCACGGAAGGTAGAACAGTTGCAAAGGGTGACGGTCGATAAGAGCATCGAGGTGACCCACTTGCGCCGCGTTATATCTGACAGCGCCGAGTATCCTGGTTCGGCGAAACTTCCTCGATTCAAAGTGATTGTGAAAGACGACACGTTGAAGGATCGGATCGTTGCATTGGAGGAAGAGGTTGCTCGGCTCAAACCTCAGCCGGTCAGGGCTAATGTCCGGAGCACTTCGTGCACTCGCGAAGAGATTGAGCGTGGGATTACGTTCTATCAAATGGCGAGCCGAACCTCCATCGTCGGTCGGATAGCAGCCAATGCCCAAAGTAGAGTAGTGGTGTCCTCGAGTGGTGCTTCAGTTGGAGCGACCGTCAGGGCCAGCGGTGAGGGGGCGTCTCGATTCGTTGGTCTAGAGACGAGCTCGGAGGTCAAGAAGCGCCGACCCAAGGTTTTGCTGAACCGGAGCGTCCCCCTTCCGCGGAGGCAGTAAACGGGTCGTGTCGTGTCTTTGGGCTTTCGAACTGTCTCTTGTTGTAATCTTTTTTTTGTAAATTTATCCAAGTTATATTAATAAAATTGGAGTTATGTTGCTTGTCGTAGTGTTGTAATTGTGCTAGCTAGGGTAATTGTGTGTCTTGGCCTCGAAACTCACGCTTTAGCCGCGGTTCTGAATCTTGCTCGGCGCCTTCAGGTGCGGCTCGGTGCGGTGCCCGAGGTATAGCTGTTTCGAAGCTGCGGCCACGCGGCCTGATTAGGGGTGCGGGCCCTTGGCCGTTCGAGCGTTGTTCTGAAAAGATGGGACCAGTTTCCTAACAGCATTAATGGTGCTCCGGGATCCGTAGGGGCGTTCCACCTTTCCGAGGGCATTGAGAGTGGTGCCCTTTAATAAATACGTGGCGCTTTAGCTCCCTAGGCGTGACGGTTGGATTCTCGAGGGTCATAATGATGGTCTTGCGCGCTTCAGTTCCCTAGGCGTGACTGTTGGGCTCCCGAGGGTCATAATGACGCTTTTTGGGGGACGGCTATAAGTACCACACCCCCCTTGTGGTTTCAGTCATTGCAGTCTTGAACTCCAGTGGCATCGATGGTGTCTGCCTTTGGGCGGATGCCAGCTTTGTGAAAAATTCTCACCTCGAGAGGTTCGGAGGGGTGGTCACCCTTCTGCCTTGTTCTTCTCCCGTTCCTGACGACCACGATGTGGGTGTCAGGGTCGGGGGAGGACAAGGCAGAAGAGTTGGCGACCGTAGTCCGGACCCGAGGGAAAGGTTCTTCGGGAGGATGGGTTGTCGTTCTTCCACCATGATCTTCTCCTGACTCTGACGGCTCCGTCTTGGGTGTTAGGGTCAGGGGAGATCATGGTGGATGAGGTGATGACCAAAGTCCGGGACCGAGGGGAAGGTTCCCTAAAACCCCAACTCAAACTTTCTTTCGAGCACGGCTGGACACTCGCACGGCGCGGATTTGGCTGTGCTCGCGTAACTTGGTTGCCGGAGTGACTTTCGCCGAAGGTTGGCTCCGGTTGCCTGTCGCTCGGCGATTGGAGCCGAGCGAAGTGAGTTGATCACGGCCGTTGGATGGTTGCACGAATCTCGAGGTGGGTCCAGTTCCCAAGAAAACACTATCTTGTCGTTTTGTGGACACGTGGCTTAATCAGATCCATTCATCACACTCTAGCACACATTTTGAGACGATCTGATGGTGGTTTCGCCTCGGAAGGTTTTTTTGCCATATATGAGGGTCGGTACCTCGTCTGCTCGGCTCGATGGTCTTGGGGGCAGTTCGGAATGGCCATCTACTTCCGGCTCGCCTGAGGGCGAGCCGGGGAAGTAAAATCGAGCCATAGGACTCTGACCCATCGTTAGGTTAGTTCGACGGCTGTGGGAGCAATTCCGAATGGCGAACTACTTCTAGCTCGCTTAGAAGCGAACTTGCGAAGTAGAATCGAGCCAAGTGTTGGACTCCGAATCATCGTTAGATTAGTTCAACGGCTGTAGGAGCAATTCCGAATGGCGAACTACTTCTAGCTCGCTTAGAAGCGAACCTGCGAAGTAGAATCAAACCAAGTGTTGGACTCCGAACCATCGTTAGATTAGTTCAACGGCTGTGGGAGCAATTCCGAATGGCAAACTACTTCTAGCTCGCTTAGGAGCGAACTTGCGAAGTAGAATCGAGCCAAGTGTTGGACTCCGAACCATCGGTGTAGTTCAACGGTTTTGGGAACAATTCCGAACGGCAATCTACTCCTGGCTCACTTATGGGCGAGCCGGGGAAGTAAAGTCGAGCCGAGTTTTGGACTCTGAACCATCGGTGTAGTTCAACGGTTGTGGGAGCAATTCCGAACGGCGATATACTCCTGGCTCGCTTATGGGCGAGCCGGGGAAGTAAAGTCGAGCCGAGTTTTGGACTCCGAACCATCGTTAGATTAGTTCGACGGCTGTGGGAGCAATTCCGAACGGCGATCTACTCCTGGCTCGCCTATGGGCGAGCCGGGGAAGTAAAGTCGAGCCGAGTTTTGGACTCCGAACCATCAGTGTAGTTCAACGGTTGTGGGAGCAATTCCGAACGGCGATCTACTCCTGGCTCGCTTATGGGCAAGCCGGGGAAGTAAAGTCGAGCCGAGTTTTGGACTCCGAACCATCGGTGTAGTTCAACGGTTGTGGGAGCAATTCCGAACGGCGATCTACTCCTGGCTTGCTTTTGGCCGAGCCGGGGAAGTAAAGTCGAGCCGAGTTTTGGACTTCGAACCATCGTTAGATTGAAGAGTTAAAAGCAGAGAGATGTAAACAGTAGCAAAAATATGAAAAAACTTTATTTATTAATATCCAATGATCGGCTGCTTCTAAAGTTGCTAGCCGTTATTACAAGGAAAAATGAAAGGAAATCACTACAAGTAATAGGAAAGGAACGGTTCGCTATCTCGAAGTACTTAGAGAGGCATTGCTGTTCTCTCTTGGTATTTTAAGAGATGGTCGGCATTCCAAGTCCTGGGAATCTCCCTGCCTTCGAGATCTTCTAGTCTGTATGTGCCGGGGCGGATTTCTTTAGAAATCTTGTAAGGTCCCTCCCAGTTCGGGGCCAATTTTCTTTTCTGACTAGGGAACGAGATGGCCAACTTTCGGAGGACCAGGTCCCCTTCTTTGAGGTCCGTTGGGCGGACTCTTTTGTTGTATGCTAGCTCGATCCTTCTTCGGTAAGTTTGTTGGCGTATGGCAGCTCTCTCTCGGATTTCGTCTATCAGATCTAGACTTGCTCTGAGCTCCCTAGCGTTCTGCTCTTCTTCATAAGCTATCAGACGAGGAGAGGGTAACCCGACTTCTAGGGGGATGATGGCCTCGGACCCGTAGGTGAGATTGAATGGGCTCTCGCCTGTTGGGGTCTGCTTCGTGGTGCGGTAATTCCAGAGCACGTTGGGCAGCTGATCGACCCACAAGCCTTTGGAACACTTGTCTAACCTCTTCTTAATGCCTGAAAGGATCTGTCGGTTGGCATTTTCGGCCTGGCCATTCGACTGAGGATGAGAGACGGGGGAGAACCGGTGTTGTATGGCGAGGTCTTCACATAAAGCTCGGAAGGCAGCCCCCATGAATTGCGTCCCGTTGTCCGTAATTAGGACCCTGGGGACGCCGAATCGGCAGATCACGCTCTTCCAGAAGAATTGAACGACCTTGTTTTCGGTGATCGTGGCCAGGGGCTCGGCCTCTATCCATTTCAAGAAATAGTCGACCGCCACGACTAGGAACTTAAGCTGTCCGGGGGCTAGCAGAAACGGCCCTAGTAAATCCATCCCCCACATTGCGAAGGGGATCGGACTTGATAGGGAAGTGAGTGGTGCTTGTGGAAGGCGTCGGATGTCGGAGTACTTCTGACAGGAGCTGCATTGCCGAACGTGTTGTTCGGCATCCCGTAGGAGAGTGGGCCAAAAATACCCGTAGTTCAACACTTTGCGTGCCAGGGCTCTGGAGCCAGAATGCGCCCCGCCGATGCCCTCATGAAGTTCTTGCAGGGCGTAGTCGGCTTGCCTGGGGGAGAGGCACCTCAGGTAGGGCCGGCCGTCCACCTGGGTGAAGGAGCGTTTATATAGGATGCATCCGATTAGTGTGTAACGCTCGGCTCGGGTTCTTACTCTTCATGCTTCCTTGGGATCCTCGGGGAGGAGTCCGTCCCTTAGAAATTCGACGAGGGGTTTCATCCAATTGTCTTCGAGGAGGACAGGCAATGTTTCTACGGAGTCCAGTGTTTCGTCCTCTATGCTCGGCTTCAGGAGGACTTCTATCAATACGGTCTGCTCGAGACCTTGAAGGGAAGAGGAGGCTAATTTGGATAGGGCGTCGGCCTAAGCATTTTCTTCTCGGGGGATCCTTTGGATGAGGGCCTCTTCAAACAGCGCCATGAGGCTCTTGACTTTGGCTAAGTATTTAACCATCCTGTCATCACGTGCTTCATATTCGCCGAGGACCTGATTGACGACTAGCTGGGAGTCGCTAAAGATCCGTAGGCATTGTGCCCCAGCATTTCGGGCCATTCCAAGACCGGCTATTAACGCCTTGTACTTAGCTTCGTTGTTCGAGGCTTTAAAGTTTATACGGAGGGAGTATTGAAGGATGAAGTCAACTGGGCCTGCCAGAATGACCCCTGCCCCGCTTCCCTCATTGCAAGAGGATCCGTCAACATAAACTGACCAGACGGGTGGTCCCTTCACTGTTTGGCTGGACTCGGGGATAGTACTCTCAACTATGAATTCGGCTAGCGCCTGAGCCTTGATCGCGGTCCGAAGCTGATAAGTTATATCGTGTTGGCTCAGCTCGATAGACCATTTCATAAGGCGACCCGAAGTCTCAGGCTTATGGAGGACCTGCTTCAGCGGCTGGTCGGTAAGAACGACCACCGAATAGGACTGAAAGTACGGGCGAAGCTTTCTTGCGGCCATTACCAGGGCATAAGCCATCTTTTCTATCTTTGGGTATCGGAGCTCAGCATTCCGAAGCACCTTGCTGACATAGTAGATGGGCTTCTGAGCCCGGTTTTCTTCCCTCACTAAGACTGCACTGAGGGTCTGCTCGGAGGTTGCCAGGTAGAGGTAGAGGGGTTTACTAGGGATCGGTTTGCTGAGGAGAGGGGGATTGACGAGGTAAGCCTTGAGCTGGTCGAAGGACTCCTGTTGCTGCTGTCCCCACTCGAAACCTTTAGTCCCTCTGAGGGCCCTGAAGAAGGGGAGGCATTTTTCCCCAGACTTTGAGAGAAAGCGCCCAATGGCGGCTAAGCGGCCTGTTAATCTCTGAACTTCTTTTACATTTTTGGGAGGGGCCATGTCTAATATGGCCTTGATTTTCTCCGGGTTTGCTTCAATTCCTCGTTGGCTAACCATGAAGCCGAGGAACTTCCCTGATGAGATGCCGAACGCACACTTGTTCGGGTTGAGTCTCATATTGTGCTTTCTCAGAACGTCAAACGCTTCTTGGAGGTCGGTCACATGATCAACGCCCCAGATGCTTTTCACAAGCATGTCGTCAACATACACCTCCATGTTCCGGCCGATCTGCGCCTGGAAAACCTTGTTGACGAGGCGTTGGTATGTTGCACCTGCATTCTTTAGACTGAACGGCATGACTCTGTAGCAATAGAGGCCTTGGTCGGTTACAAACGAAGTCTTCGGGATATCGGGGGGGGGGGAACATCCGGATCTGATTGTAGCCTGAAAAGGCATCCATGAAGCTGAGGAGCTTATGACCCGAGGTTGCATCGATTAGGGTGTCAATGCTCGGAAGAGGGAATGGATCCTTGGGGCAAGCCTTGTTGAGGTCGGTAAAATCAATGCAAATCCTCTAAGTCCCATTGGACTTCTTCACCATCACTACATTCGACAACCACTCAGGATAGTTCACCTCCTGTATGAAACGGACCTTCAAGAGCTTGTCTACCTCCTCTTTAATAGCGAGCTGACGCTCGGGGGTGAACTTGCGCCTCTTCTGCTGAACCGGTTTGGACCCCAGAACAACGCTCAGGTGGTGGACCAGGAGCTCTTCGGAGATCCCGGGCATATCTGCAGCTGACCAAGCGAAGAGGTCTTCGTTCCTTCGGATGCATTGTACAATGTCCAAGTATAGGGCGGACGGGAGGGTCTTGCTAACAAGGAATTTGCGGGTCAGGTCCTGCTCAGAGAAGAGCACTTCCTCCAATTCGTCCACCAGCTCGGAGGTCGGCCGAGCAGTGTCTTGGGGGATTTCCAGAGTTTCTAAGGAGAGGACAGGTCCGAGGGTAGAGGTCATGTAGCACTTTCTGGCCGTTTCCTGATTGCCCCTTACTTCCCCTACTCCGGCCCGAGTAGGAAACTTCATTTTGAGATGGTAGGCTGAAGGGACGGCTTCAAGGGCGGCTAGGCCGGGCCGGCCCAGAATGACATTGTAGGCTGCTGGGACATCTACGACCATGAAGTCCATCGACTCCGTTCGGGTAGTAGAAATTTTGCCAGCGGTTACGTCGAGGGTAATCACCCCTTCAATAGTCACTGGCACTCCCGTGAACCCATGGAGCGTGTAGCCGGCGGGCTTGAGTCTATCTCGGGAGAGTTTTAGGCCTTTGAAAGCGGCGAGGAAGAGGATGTTTACGGAGCTGCCATTATCTACTAGTATCCTTTCCACTTTGAAATTCGCCATGTGAAGGCTAATGACGAGTGCATCACAATGTGGGGTACGAACTCCTTCAAGATCTTCGTCGAAGAATGTGACAGGCACTCCGAGGCCTTTGGGAGGAGGGGTGGTTCGGACCGAGTTGACTTCTCTTATGAATGCCTTCCGAGAGGAGTTTGAGGAGCCCCCCATTGGGCCCCCATGAATGAGGTGGAGGACTCGCTCTTCCTCAAAGTCAGGCGTCTCTTCTCGTTCCGGACGCTTGTTAGCCCCCCGAGGTGGGGAAGGAAGTTCGGCTCGGTCCTTTCTTACAAACCTGGTTAGCTGCCCCCTCTGGATAAGGGCTTCTATCTCGTTCTTTAAGGCGCGACAATCGTTGGTGTCATGCCCATGGTCCTGGTAATAACGGCACCATTTCTCTTTATCTCTTTTCTTGGCGGGGGTGTTCATCCTCGGCACAGGAAGTAAGACCCCTTCCTTTTCGACTTCCATCAGAATGGTTGAGACGTTAGTGGTGAGGGGAGTGATCTTTTCGAATCTGGGGGGAGGTCGGCGCTGGCCGGCATTATCCTTCT
Source organism: Hemerocallis citrina (assembly GCA_017893485.1). Lineage (NCBI taxonomy): Eukaryota > Viridiplantae > Streptophyta > Magnoliopsida > Asparagales > Asphodelaceae > Hemerocallis > Hemerocallis citrina. The sequence goes on from CM030365.1 coordinate 130,795,439, forward strand.
GGATCTTCTTGACTCCTTCCTCTTCTGTTCCCTATCTCTTAAACCCGGAGGAAGACCCCTCCCAGTTGGGTCGATGCTCGGCCTCTTCGGTCCGGATGTACTTTTCACTGCGAAGGAAGAGGTCGGAAAAGTTTTGTGGAGGCTTCTTGGCGAGGGAGGAGCGGAGGTTGGAATTGAGGACATTAGATTGAAATGCTGCCGCAGCGACCGACTGGTCGAGGGATGCTATGGACCTGGCTTCAGCTGTGAACCTCTTCACATAGTCTCTCAATTTTTCCCCCTTCTTCTGGTGGAGGTGCAATAGTGAGATGCTGGTCTTCTCATCTCTACGGCTGCTTACGAAATGGGTGACGAAAAGGGTCTCGAACTGCTCGAAGGAGAATATTGAGGAGGGGGCAAGGCGAGAGTACCATTCTCGAGCTGGGCCCTTGAGAGTTGCGGGAAAGGTTTTGCAGAGGAGGGCATCGGAAGCTTGATGGAGGAGCATCAAGGTCTTAAAGCTTTCGATGTGATCAACGGGGTCGGTCTCCCTGGTGTAAGCCTCAAATTGGGGAGGTTTGAAGCCGAACGGCACAGGTGCGTCCACTATGGTTCGGGAGAAAGGGGGTCGGCTAGGACGTAGGGTCCTCCCCCTGAGCTCTTCTTCTCGGTCTATCTGGCCCAGGCGCCTCTCTACCTCATGAAGACGGCGGTACATGGTGTCGTCCCTCCGACGGTAATCAGCCGAGCCTCTAGACTCGTCTTCATATGAGGGAGAGCGAGGGCTACGGCGATGGTAACTTCGGGAGCGACGAGGACTTGGGGTACGCAGGGAGTTGCTAGGAGCAGGACGAGGTGATGGGGACCGTCGGCGAGGGCTTCGGACCGGGGGAGGAGATGGAATCTTGGGTGCGTTGGTGTTGGGACGGAGGTTGAGAGCTTGTAGGACGATGGCTTGGAACTACTGGAACTCGGCACGTGTAATGGGTGCCTCATTGTTCCTGGGCTGTTGCCGACCTGCAGGGGAGTGCGGCCTTCTTCAGTAGTGCTCGGGGGATTCTTTCCGACCCCTTCGGTTAGGGGACCTTCTATATTCCCGGTGGCGAGGGGGCCGCTCGTCCGGACGGTGTTGGCGGGAGGTTCCCTCTCGGGCCCGCTTCTCATCCAGATGGCGGCGAAGGTCATCATCTTTCTGGCGATTGAGGGCGGTATTGTGGCGACTAGAGGCTCGGGGATGATGGGAGGCCATAGAGTCCGAAGAGGCATTGTCGATGGAGACGTGGTCTTGGTGAAGAGGCTATTTTTGAGGGTTAGGACCCTTTGGAGGTGGCTGATTTAGAGGAGGAAGGTCCTGTTGGAGTGGGTCCTCCGCTTGAGGAGGAAGCTGTCCCTGCTGTTGGGTAGGCTGGATGGGAACTTCTTGCTGCTGATCGGGGTTGGGTCCTCTGTTGGACCCTCTTGATCTGACTTTCCTAGGAGGCATGGCTGGAGAAGATCTGTTCGCCGGGAAGAGGAGAGGTTTCTATTTGTTAGTTCCCACAGACGGCGCCAATCTGTTGCCGCTAAATTTGGTGTGGGGGCAAACAGATAATATTTGTGGATTCTTAGGAAAACTGAATAGTAAACCTGTATACCTGTTCCGTCGGGGTATGATTGTCGCTCCCGCTGTACACCTGCAAAAAGTGCGACACACCGGGGTTGTTTCCGGCGACGTACCCTCCGACGCTCAAGTCAGTAATCTAGGAAGACTATGAAAGAGTGCAAAAACTGGAGAAAGATTGATTACCTCTTAATGGAGATGGATGGGGGGTATTTATAGGCGTCTTAGGGAGCAGATTAGGCATGTAATCCCTGTGTATATATAAGGAATGTAATCCCTAATCCCCAGTGAGAGGATAGATATGAATCAGGGCCGTTGATTAATATTAATCAGAAACCCTAATTCTATCCTACTGGACCGGGCTTGTCGCGGGTTGAAACCCGCGCCCAGTTGAAGTGGATCCGTTTGTGGGTTAATGGCCCTTTGGGGGGAAAGACCCAGTACCCGCTTCAGACCCGTTTGTAGGTGAAATTACCGTTTTACCCCTGGGCTTCAGGATTAGTGTCCAATTTGGACGGTCTCGATTAAACCCCCATTTTTAGCCACATCAGTAACTAACAACAATTGAGTAAATACACAGTTAATATAACTTCCACTTAAAATTGAATAATTGAGATCAGATAGTTGATTGTCTACAAATTACAACTTCAACTCTTCCATTATCTATATAATAAAACACAAAGAAAGCTATCAAGTGGCTCTCCTTCAATCCCCCAAAAATCAAAATCCCAGATCTAACCTCACAAAACATATTTTTTTCCCCAAAAGTTTTTCCCCAAAACTCAAATTCAAATCCCCCACCCAAAACAACTCCTAATTTATTTATTATTTTTTTTTCTCTTTCCCTCCCTCTTCTTTTCAAAAAATTAAAAAACTAAAAAAATTAAAAATTAAAAAGCTTTAAAAATAATTCAAAAAAATCAAAAAAATCATATAATATGTTTTTTGTTGGACCTCCAAAAATTTCTCATATAATATATTTGCTACTTCAATTAATTTGCTGGACCTCCAAAATTATTTTATATGATCAAAGAATGTGCACCATTCCGAAGACGTGCCGTAGGCACGTGTCAATGGGCAAACCTAGTAATATTACAGATTAGAAATGTGTGTATTAACATATACTTGTATATATATGGAGTAGGTAACTTTAAGAGTTTAAGTAGCATAAACTAGTTAATTATCTATTTTCCCCGTTTCACCTCTTCATACCTGTCCAATATATGCTAACCCGACTGCTCCATCTACTTCCCCAATGTCTGCTCTGTATGCTTAAACCATCCATTTGTTAAAATTAGACTCATATACAAGTGTTGTCCTGGGAACTTCTGTAGCTTTCTTGTTAGAAGCACCATCATATTTTAATGTCCTCTGTATTTCTTTCCAATTATAAACTATATACGTCTAGATGTATTGATAACCGAACATTCTACAATAAGCTATGTTTTCTACAACAAGCTCTGTTCATAATTTTTTTTTTTTTGATGAACCGGATAGAGCCATAAGTCTCCAGCCACACAATCAATTGAATATAATCATAAGTTCGTACAAAAGAAACAAATGAATAGAGAATTTACAAGGTGTAAACACAAAATAAACAATATATACAGAAAGCTAATCCGAAGTCCAAGACGCAAGGGATCGAGCAGACACAATTAGGTCCCCGAGTTGCGAAGACAGGAGCAGCATCCCACTCCGGTAGGGGGACACAACAGAAGACGGCACAAAGGAAACCACCTAGCCCCTGTAAAAAATAGGCAGAAAAAGCTGCAAACCACCAGCCATACGTACCGTCCCTACACGGACGATGCGACAATCGGCTGCTACCCCGACCACCAAGAACAACACAGCACCCTTATAAAGGGGAGACCCCGTATGTCTTATAGAAGCGCAAGAAAAGAGGCGCCATCACAAACAAATAGCATCACCAGTCAAAAGCTGGGATGAAACAACATCACAAGCATAAGAGGGAAAGAAAAGATATAACAGAGCATTGCCCAGGCACACATGGGAGCCCGAACGCAGCCATCGAGCCACGGCTAGTGGTGAGAAACCGATGCAGACAATATTGCAACATAATAAACTAGAAGAACATAATAAGGGGAAACACTCAGCATTATAAAAACCTGAACATGAAATAATAACTAGGATTTAAGAGCAATCCAGGGAATCACAGAGACATAAGGCAGTGACCACATAGGAGAAATAGATAGATGAACAACATCGCTACATCACCACTAAAGCAGTGAATCACAACATCACAAAATAACATCAGCATACAACCGATAACAGCACTTAACATCGCAGCAAAACCATCAGCAAGCCAAGTCTGGCCAGGCAGAACACTTCCCAGAACAAATACCAACTGTGGTAGTAAGGGCAGAGGAAGATAGCAAGGGATATCAGGAAACAGTTAGCAATACTAGGGAAGAACAATACCGGTGCATACTGTAACAGTCGTTCAAAACTAATCCTGCAATATGGCAGTACATCAGGACAACCAGCCGAAAACCCAAAAGCCAGACACCGAAGCCTTATTCCTGTGAGGAGAAAGCGGAGAGCATAAGATTAGAAGCTCTCGAAAGAAAACATAAGCTAAGAGAAAAAATAGAAATTAAATAGCATGCAAGGAGCGAAGGCAATGAATCGCTTCATCAATCCTGAAACCATGGAGAGCATTTCTAGCTTCAGTCTTTAAGGACGAGGACCAGAAATTGAAGAGGAAAACAAAGTCTTCAATGATGGATGAGGCAGTGGACGCATGCTGCTGAAATAATCTTTTGTTCCTTTCCAACCAAATATCCCATAAAATTATTTGAAACGGCAAGTGCCACGAGAGATGGTACTTGGAGTTAGAATGTGGATGTGACCAGCAGGAGTTTAAGTTACTAGGAAGGGTGTGGACTTCCCAAGCAAGAGAAGAAATTTTCCACAGCGGACGCGTAAACTCACATTCCACGAAGAGGTGATTGACGTCCTTAAAAGAAGTGGTACAGAGGGGGCAACTTTGTCCCTAAGCCAAGTTCCTTTTGTTAAGAACTTCAGCCGTAAGCAACCTGTTGTTTAAGGCTAGCCAGGCAACAATTTTGACCTTCAGAGGGGCACAAGATTGCCAAATGGCTTTGGCGAGAGGAGGGCGAACTCCTCTAAAATTGAGGAAATGATAAAAAGAATTGACGGTGAATACACCCGCCGTTTCCCAACGCCAAATGGAATCTTCTTTAGGGTGCCAATCGTAATTGTTCAAATCGGACAGGAGCTCTGTGTATTGGGAAGATAAGTGAGGGGAAAGGGTAGAACTGAAAGGAACCGACCATACTCGTCGAGAGTTTATGATGGTGAAAGAGGCAGCTACCGTAGTTCGAGGGTCTGCGACTAGACGATAAAGAGCGGGGAAGGACGATGCCAATTTGGCATTACCGATCCACAGATCCTGCCAGAACAGAGTCTTGGAGCCATCTAAACAGACATGGGAAATGCCACAATGGAAGGCCGCTGCCGCTTTCCAAATGCCTTTCCAGAATGGGGAAGCAGAGCGATGGACTTGGTTAGGAAAACCCCACCAGTAGCCATCAGGGAAGCAGTTGGCCTTGATACTTTGAATCCAAGGGAGATGATCGAATTTAAGGAATTTCCAAATCCATTTACCCAGGAGGGCAATGTTGTGGTTATGAAGATTCAGGACGCCCAGTCCCCCTGCCTCCTTGGATGTGCAGACCAAGGTCCAATTGGCAAGGTGAGATCCCGGCTGGTGATTGCGAGAATTCGACCAGAAAAAGTTGCTACGGATTTGGTCAATTCTCTTAATCACCCAGGAAGGGACAAAGTAGAAAGACATTATGAAGAGAGGGATGGAAGATAGCACCGAGTTAAGGAGGATCAATCTGCCTCCTCTAAAGAGCAGCTTGCCCGACCAAGCATTTAGTCTGGATTCAACCTTATCCACCAAAGGCATTCAGTCTGCTCTAAGCAATTTACCCCATCTTAAGGGTATTCCCAAATACGTAATAGGGAAGGAAGCAATAGGACAGTTGAAGAAATAAGAAATTTCTAGTTGACGGTTAGGCGAACCTCCCAGCCACAGAACAGCCGATTTTTGAAAATTGATAGAAAGGCCTGATGCCAGTTCAAACAAGTAAAGGAGGAGTTTAAGGTTGCGAAGAGAGTGAGGATTAGGTTTCGCAAAGATGATGGTATCGTCCGCATATTGGAGATTGAGAACTCCCTGAAAATGTCGAGATTTGCCCAAGCCATCAATGGCCTGGGCTTCCTAAGCATTGCGCAGGAGTCTGCTAAAAACATCTGCGATGAGGGCGAAAAGGAGAGAAGAAAGGGGATCGCCCTGGCGGAGGGCCCGTTTAATTTTAAATTTATGACCTTCAGAACCGTTGATGATAATGGAGGAGGTGCCAGAGAGAAGGCTGGACTTGATCCAGGCAATCCATTTGGGCCCAAATCCCCGATGGGATAGGATGTCCAGAAGGAATTCCCAGTTAACGTTGTCATAAGCCTTTTGAAAATCTAATTTGAGGAGAATGCCATCAGTGTTCGATCTGTGGCAAGAGGAGATAATTTCTTGAGCCGAGGCAACACTATCAAGGATAAAACGATCTTTAATGAACCCCGATTGGACATGATCAACGAGAACTGGCATAACCATGCTGAGCCTCGCGGTGAGGACTTTCATTATAATTTTAAAGGTGGTATTAATCAGACTGATAAGCCTAAAATTGGAGACCGAGTTCACGCCCAAGAATTTGGGGATGAGGAAAATATGTGCATAATTGATACGGTCAAAAGAAAAGTCATCCTGGTGCAGTTCCGAGAACATACGGAATAGATCATCTTTAAGACAGTGCCAGAATTTTTGGAAAAAAAAAGGCCAGGAAGCCGTCGGGCCTCAGCGCGGAGTCACTTTTTAAAGCAAAAACCGCCGCTTTAATCTCCTCCAAGGAGAAGGGTTCCTCGAGAGAGGAGAGATCAACCGATGGAGGGCCATAAAGATGAAGCCAATCTAAGGAAATTGCTCGCTGTTTATGGGAGCCGATGAGATTTTTATAGAAATTCAGGAAGGACCTATGAATCTCTGCATTAGTGCACAGCTCAATACCATTTTCGAATATCGAAGAAATACAATTACAGCGCTGCCTATGCGAAGCAAACGAATGGAAAAAGGCAGTATTGCCATCACCCTCATTTAACCATTGCACCCTGGCTCTTTGAGCCCACTTAATGCGTTCCTGACGCAGAATGGCAGCATAATCCTGTTTACAGGAGAGTCTTTCAGCGAGAGCTGAGTCGGAGAGAGGACCCAACTCTTCCTGCTGATCAAGTGCCTCAATAGAAGCAAGGAGATAATTTTTGAGGAAGTGGGTGTTGCACTGTCTGTTGTATCTCCAGATCTTACAGCAAAATTTGATGGCGTGAAGTTTAAGGAGAATGGTAGAAAAACTCGAAGGTCCAGTGACCGCGGATAAACAATCTTCCACCAAATTGACGAATAAAAGGTCTTGCAACCAGAATTTCTCAAAACGGAATTTGCGCTGATGATAGAAAGGGAAGTTCGAATATAGGACGATAGGAACATGGTCAGAAGATGGGTTAGGAAGGGCTTTGGAGAACGTATTATGGAACTGATTTATCCAGGTCGTGGAAACAAGAAATTAGTCCAATTTGGCCAGAGAAGGAGACTGCCGCTGATTGGACCACGTAAACGCTCTACCATTGAGAGGAATGTCCGTCAACTGTAAGTCTCGAATGAGATCGTTGAAACGGAGAGAATGGAGGTCAACAGGGGAAGCAGAAGATCTATCGGATGAGAATCTAGTGACATTGAAATCTCCACAAAAGAAACAGAGGCCATTAGAAAAGGTTTGAAGAGATTGGAATTCTTCCCAGAATAAGGGACGCCCATCTGGCAACGATGGGCCATAAACCGAGATAACTGTAAGGGCGCAATTGTGGGACAACCATTGTAGTTTAGTGATGAGAAAATAATTAAGCCGATGAAAAGAGATGAGGGAAAAGACCGATTCTTTGAACCCGAGGAGGATGCCTCCTCGAGTTCCGCTAGCGTCAAGGGAAATCCATTTAGAAATAATGGATCCTTCTATAGCTCGATAGATAGCAGGGGAAGGAGAGTCAATCTTAGACTCTTGGATCGATATGAGATCACAGTTAGAGGAGCGAATTAATTCAAAAATTACCCTTTGTTTGACCGGGCAATTGAGGCCCTGAATATTCCAGGAAGTACTAATCGTTTAATCTACGATGGTCTCGAACTCGGGCACGTTCAAGTTGCCTAATGGAAGGGATGAAAGAGAGGTTGTCCGAGTTGGCTCTAAAACCCAACCTATGAGCTTGTTGAGTCATTTGGAGATCCGACCAGTGATCAAATTGGGAGAGGAAAATGGATCCGAGGGGCTCAACGTTCTGTTGAGATAAGGAAAGGAGTGAGGTGCCACTGTGAGAGCCTTGGTACGCAGCGGAATAGTCAGAGGTCATAAAGGGCGGATAAAGCGCAGCCTTTTTGGCCAATATCCGAGCGCTTGATCTGATAAGTTGAGAGGAGGGACGGTCGTACATAGACGGGTTACGTTCCATCCCTCCTGCACCCTTAACAGACTCCTGAAGGGGAATTTGCCTGTTAGGGGCAATAGAAGGGGTTGGTATACGAACAGAAAGCGAGAAAAAGGAGGGAGGAAAGTCGACCACAGAGATTGGGGGAGGTGTCGCCGACCTCAACCGCACCTCTGTGATAATGGAGGGATCGGAAATGTCGCCGGCTGGAAAGAACGTCCACATTGAGTTCTTCGCCGAGAGCGGCAGAGTGAGAAAGGATAGGTGAAAAGCTCGAAAAGAAAGGAAAGATAGACTAAGAAAACCACATTTGAACCTCAGCTTCACACCAGAAAATGTACAAAATCCATAGAATAAATTGAAAGAAAAGCAGTTAAAGATTACCTTCTGAGAGGGCGGCCCCTGCTTGAGGACCAAGTCATCATCATCCAGCAGATCATCCTGCTCAATCCAAGCCTGGCCTTTAGAAGAGGCAGTAGGCTTAACCTTGATGGACGGGACAGACGGAGCCAAAGTGACCATGCCAGAAACTTGTGCTTGTTTGATGAACTTGTCCCAATCCGACGCATAATGTGGATTGGGCTCCCAACTAGGCCAATGAGAGGATGACGGCGGGGTCTTGGGAGGAGAAGAGGAGCTTCCGGGGCGGAGAGTAATAGGGGCACCCTCCGGGAGAGACGATTTAGAAGAAGACACTAGCTTCTTAGAGGATGAGGCTAGACCTGGCTTCGCCGACCCGATGGAGGGATTGATCCATACAAGATTAGGAGCCTTGGATGGAGAAATCTTGGGGGCGGAAGAAGCAGCATTAAGCTTGGAGGCGGGATAGAACTTCTTTTTCGAATGGGGTTTTTGGGGGCCTTTCCAACTAGTGCGCGAAGCTAAGGACGACCCCGGGTGGAAAGAGGAGTTGGAGGGTGTCGGCTTGGGAGGTGGCTTCGGAAGAGAAATAGGGGGGGAGGGAGGGGGGATCCTTCTGAGTTGCCGAGTCATGGTATTGAACAGAAATGGTGAAACTGTTGAATTCATCTATAATAGAGAAAGCTTCAATGCGAGCCAGTTGGCTAGGAATGTTAAACAGCGCTTCAACTTGCAGACACCCCGACGCAAGCTTGGAAGAAGAGGAAATGCTCACAACTTCCCTGATGCATCTGGTCATCAAATCTACCAGACGTAAGGTTGAACAGCAAGGAGGAAGCCCAAAGAGCGAAACCTTGGAGGTTGCTGAGACGAGGGATTGCGATGGAGGATGATACTGAACCCATTTTCGGAAAGCCAGAGAGATAGAGCCGATAGCGAGGGATGAGTTGGAAATCAATTCATCGAGCACTTTAGGGGAAGGACAGCGAATAATCACGTCACCATTGGAGCACGAACTAATCACCCAATCCCACTCTTTCTCATTACAAGATTCACAGAGAAAGGAATTAAGAGTGAAGATAGGGATCGTACCCCGCAAAACGAAACAGCACCATAAGTTTCAAAAAACTTCAGTCTATCCGTTAATTCCAAGTGCGAGATGTAGACCTGGGTGATGTTCGGCTTAATGATGAGGGATTGAGAGTCAGAAGGAATAGATGCGGCCGGGGACGAAACACCAGAGATGCGGCTTTCGATCGAGGGAGTGGGGAGGAGAGGAGAAGAGGAGACGTCCCTGTGCTTTTGAGGCTTAAGGGGCTGCTCCGCCGCGAGTTTGCGCTGAAGAGACGGGAAATCGAGGGCCGCCAGCACTTGATCCGAAATCGGAGCGCCCAAAGTAAGCCCTAGCAATCGCTGAAGCGCAAAACAGCGAGAGCGGCCATGCCCCGATTTGAGACAAAAAAGGCACTTCATTTTGGAAGAGCAGAATTTTTTAACGTGCCCTGTTTGCAAGCAATTGAAGCAGTATAGAGAGGAGTGGAGAGGGTGAAGGGAAGAGGAAGAGGAAGAGCTAAGGAGAAGAGAGGAGAAGTGGCAGGAAACGGATGATTTAGAGAAACCCAAAAGCTTCTCGAAGCCGGGCTTCGATGGAGCAGGCCCAGGCGCAACGCAATGAGTCGGAGAAATCTTTTTTAAAGTCTTTTGTTTTTTTTACGACCTCTACCCATGATCGGTCCATGGCCCACCAATAAACGGTGACTACCGAATAGTGGGCCAGCAAGACGAAGCCCACTAGGGATAAGGGAGGGACGGATGTACACAATCTTGCTCAGGGCGATAGCGGAGAACTCAGCTGCCACAGGTTTACCAAGGTGAACAGGAGAGGGGGGCCGCACCGCTTTACAGTCCCAAGGCGCTCCCCACTAGGGGGCAGAGAAGAGATAGATGAAGAAGGGAGAAGAGGTACCAGGAAAGAAAGGAGGGCTCAAACTGAAGATGGATGAGCAAATACCCTCAATAGTGCGGAGGAGAGACCGCAGGGAGACCACTCAATCTCCGCACCTCGGAGACGACAGTTAGAACCCACAACGGGAGAGAGCACAGACCCCACAATCCGAAATGAGCGATAAGCAAACCAGAAAAAAACTTACAGTGAGCGGCTATCGATGGATCAAACTTGTTGAGGAGATGGCAATCATTGACAGAGTCCCAGGAAGACTCACTGCCTGAGGCCACCGGTCCCAGCTGAAGGCCGAATCTCAAGGGGGAAGAACGGCGGAGGGAGGGAAAGGGTGGAATGCCAGAGCGAGGAAGGGTAGGGAGACCAAGACGCCAAGCCCTTGGACGAAAAGGGTGTGGAGAGCAGAAGAAGCTGAACAAAATTAATGAACGGATCTGGAAGAGACACCGCCTGAGGACGCCGGATCTGAGGACGGAAAAGATGGGAACTACTGGGAACTACTGGACGGGCTCTGTTCATATTATAAAAGGTAAATACTGAAAACACGCAGTATCTATGGGGTAAAAATAGTAAACCTTAGATTCTATCGGCCAACGTGATAACCTCTCCGATTACAAATCACAGTCAGCTTAACTAAAACCCTAAAAATGTAGGAAAATTATCTCAATTGCCTCTCCAATTAATAAACTATTTTAAAACCCCAAAAAACCCACCAAATTCAAATCCAAATCCCAATCTACTATCTCTCTCCCAAATCCCAAATCCCAAATCCCAAATCCAAAATCCAAAATTCAAATTCAAATCCAAATCCAAATCCAAGTATGTTTATTTAGAGACGGCCAGAGAAGAAGAGGAGAAAGTGATAGGTTTGCTGAACTAAAGGGGGCCAGTGAGGCACCCACCGCCCTATCCTGGCTTGCGATCGCCGTCACTGACCATCAGGACAGGGGCAAAACCCATTATCCAAGTAGGATTGGTCGTCGGGTTGAAAGGAGACAGCAAGGGAGGGGGTCGCGGCTGTGCTCGGGTTGGCAGCAAGGATGGTGAATGGTGGAAAGGGTTGTGTCGGATTTGGATTTTAAAAGCTAAAATATGATTTCATGTTGCCTCTATCTATGCACGAAGGTGGTGTAGGTTTTGAAGGAGGGAATTTGGATAGGGGGCGAGGTGCTACTGATTTTGAGTTATGAAAGTAGGAGAGTAACACCATGGGAAGGGGAATAGAATTCATGAGGTCGGAGCAGAGGAGGATCTTGAGCTCACATTGGGCATGGGCAGCTCGAAGTGAATGAATGGTGCTAAAGCTTTCCTTAATGAACTGAAATCACTCTTTTGTTCAAATCTGTTTGCAAATTCTTTGTTTCATTACCTGAGAGGTTCACTGTGTTTACGAGCTCTACTAGTTTGGTTCGTAGATGGCGATAAACATATTTTGAGGCTGCTCTTGAAGGTGTTATTGTTGATGACTTTGTAAATGTCAGGGACAACTGAAGGGCTAATATTCTTATTGAAATTTCATAGGTTTGTTCTTGTGGGCATTTGAAAGTGTAGAGTTATATTATTTTTAGTCTGTTTTTATTGTCAGAACAATTGAATTTGCATGTGGTTTATCTAATTTTCAAGGATACAATTTCATGCTTATCTATTTGATGCCTTTAATTCAAGAATTGATATATGGTAAGTTGGTAACATGAGAAGTCTTGCACTAATATCTTGCAATGTATTTCTGATAAATATGTCTGATAAATATGTGCAAAATTGGTTGAAAACTTGAAATTCTAAATTAGGTTATTATTTATATATCCCGCATTTTATTTGCAAACAAGCATATTATATTGACAATGATTTTCTAACAATAGTGCTTATCAAAGGCCAAACTGAGAAAACAACTGAGAAACTATATAAGTCTGACACTTTTCTGCCATTCCAACATAGGTTGGTTGTGTATATTGTTGGATGTATATGTATATTCTCAATATAATAGAATAATATTGTGTATATTGTTCTATGGGGCAACACGGGTTTACACGTGTTATGTATTAATTATTGGAAAGGGTTGAGTGGGCTAAAAGCCCAGTACCCTAACCCAGTCTAATCTCTTTATAAGCTGGTCTAGAGGTAGTGCTCTGTGATATTCTAATACTGATAAGCAGGGTATAATATCTTAAGCGGCTAGAGATTAACCCTAACCCTAATTTTCCCAAATCAGATTTAACAATCTTAAGATATTATAGAAATCAAAAAAATCTGAGGTTGAGAGAGAGAGGGTTCGTCGGATCTCACCAGAGGGGTCGACGCCGCTTGCTCCGTAGCCGTCGGCACCGTCGCCGACACCCGCCCCCGTCGCTGCCGTCACGAGTGGCGCCGTCGTGAGCGCTGCCGTCGCGAGCGCTGTTGTCCCGACCACTGCCGTCGCGAGAGCTGTTGTCCCGACCACTGCGGTCGATAGCATCGCGGCTGAGCGCCACCTCTGGGCACCGACTTCACTGGCCACTGCCGCCGCAGACCACCGGAAACCCCTGCCCACTTCTCTTCCCGATCAGGGTCTTTCCGATGATTCTCCATCATCTCATCTAATGGATTTTGATCCCGACCCGGCTCTTTATCAGAGCAATCCGAGGTTGATCTGGAAGCTGAGAGATAGGAACCCGTGGGACCCGCCCAACCTTCTTCCATCGCGTTTCTTGGTCATGAAATGGGTTTGGACTGCTGTGATCCAACCATGTGGATGATTTGGCATTATTGATGAAGTCCAGGGTGGAGGCCAATCACATAGATTATTGAAGCAATGAAATAAGGTGGAGGAAGAGAATATATGTTTTTTGGTTCTCAGAAGCTTTCATCTATTGGAAGATGGAAGCACAATAAGAGATGAGGATGTGTTTAGACTAGATCTAAATATGTGTGGACTGGATCAGATCTAAAGTAAAGATAAGTTCTTCACCAAATTTAAATTGTCATTCATTTATTTGTTTGAATGTTGTTGCTAAGTGCTAAAGTTTTAAAACCATGTTGATCATTGGTTAATTAAATACAAGTTGAATAGTTGTTTTGGCTATGTGCTAAAATCAAATATCTATTTTTGGTAAGTTAAACTGTATGTTGACTATAAAATTCGGATCTCCAATTAAATTGTTGCTAGAATCAGATAGTGCTAATAATTTGTTTAATTGGCTAATCTTTAACAATTTGGTGAATGTAAGAACTTTAATGTTACCTACAAATTGTGTATGTTGGAGACGATGGATATGCATCGCGGCTGAACAAGTCTGCACCACGCAGGCTTCTCCATCGAATTTGGAAAACACTTCTAACTTGAAGTGTCGGTATGATCTACTCTAATTTTCTTACTATTTTTCATATGATGAATGTGTTAACGTTTTGTGCGTTAGATCATATGATTGAAAGTTTTAGATCATAGTTATTCTCGCTTTGGAAAACTAGCATGTTTAGGATTGTTAAGTGTTTTATCATACTATGTGTATAGATATTTTGACAAATCCAGTGTTTGCAGTTTGTATGAGATTACACTTTTGCTTCTCTAAAATTTAAAATTAAAATTTTTGTATAAGATTTATGACAAATGTCCGTAACTTAGATAGGAGCATTCTGTAATGCAGAATATGACTCCATTATTTACGTTTTGTTCTTTATCGTTCATTGTACTGTGTGTGCAAAATTGAATTATAAAATATGGTTCATTATCTCGCTTAGTGTTTCGAAGATGATGAAGAACGAATAAAGAAAATATAGCTCAATTTGTTTGAGCACGGGGACATTGTTAGAATCACTAGAGGAAGCAAACAACTTTGTAAAATGTAATAGAGTAATCTTGTATTAGCTCTTATAATGTGCTTACATTGTCAATCGCATGTATAAGTTGAGTTTAACAAATGAAACAATTAATAATAATAGTTCTAATTATGTTCTTGAACCTAACATAATTGGCTAGGATTTGAGAAATATATATTCAATTGTTTGTGAGGAAATGTGATCTAATTATCAAAACTGTGGGGAAACGGAGTTAAAAAGCTATTGAGTCAAAAGCTTTAACATCTAAGTTGTTTTGAAATTTAGAATCACTATGAACTATATATTAAATTGTTTGTTCTTGTTAAAACTCATAACTCTGCCAAATGACACTTCATTAAATATGACAAATATAAAAGTTGTGCTCAGATTATGATTACTAGAAAATCATTTAATATGGTCTCTAGAAGCACACAACTTTTTGAGTCAACACATTTTGATATTTGTGATCTCAGTAGCTTTGTGACTAGATGAGACGATTGTTGGTCAGAAGTATTTAATCACCTATGTAGATGATTATTATATGTAACACTCGTTATTGTGATAAATTAAAATCTAGTTAAATACTAAAAATCAAGGGTTCAGTGTTGATGGAGGTGGTGAATATGTTTAATAATTTTAGAGTAATTTGCATTTGGCATAATCTCTAGTGCACTATATTTACCATTGTCAAACAGTATTGATAAAGTTAGAATCAAACACTCAGTGAAATGTTGAATTCTATGTTATTGACTGTTAGTTTGACTTTGAGTAATTATGAGTGATGTTAAATTATCAATCATATTTCTAATTTGTTACCACACTCTAAGTCACTTACACCTTGTAGATTAACAGTATAAGAACACAAATAATTTTGTTAAAATGGAAATTTTGTGTTGTGATACATCTGTTAGAGTACATGACTCTAAAAGGCCTAAAGTAGGACCTACAACAAATATTTGTGGGTGTTTAGAAAGTGCAGAATGTAGTTCTGTAGACACACGTTGGATCTATCTAATTTGTGTTAGAAGAATCTAGACTTGCAAAATTCTTTGAAGATGTGTTCATCAAAGATAAATGTATGAACAATCTAGTCCTACAGACACGTTCAATGATTCACAGTTAGAATCAAGAACTAGTCTTACTAACACTTAAAAGCCTGAATGACAAATAAGCTAAGAAGAGTTTTAGGAGACAATGAGATGATTATGTGTCATACAATAATACTTCAATTTATTTGATCTGCCGAAAGTGGCTAAAACTATAGTAAGTAAGTGGGGTTTTGTAGAAGAAACTTAATTTTGATTGTTTAGTAGCAATTTTAATTCTTTTTAGTAGCTAACAGATTGACTGGAAAAAATGGGGTAGATTTATTTGATGTCTACTCACATGTTTGTCATATTGCTACAATAAGTATTCTTTTACCCTTACATCTATTGAAAATTTTGTCATTCATAAAAGATATTTAAAAGTTTTGTACTTGATATTTTGTACTGAACAGTTTTGTACTGAAAAGTTTTGGACTAATATGTTTAGTGAACAAGATTTACAATTTAGTAAAATCATTGTATTCTTTGAAACATGTAATATAGCTATCGTATAAATAATTTGACAAATTTTTCAAAGAGCCTAGTATATGAATCAAGTAATTCAGATCAGTGCCTTTAACTTTGTGGTGTGTCAAATATAATGGCTATTATTTACTTGGTTTTATTAACATGCTTGTTGATTGGAAGTGACATCTCTATTATAAATGGAGTTAAATTGTGCTATCCAAATAAATTTAGCTTGAAACACCTAAGTATTGTGGTCACCATATTATGTATAAGGGTGAGTTTTGGTTGGCAAGGGATAACCCTTAGTCAAACTTGATAAATCAATAATGTGTTTCAAAGGTGGGGATATAGTGATTGAAAGTGTGTTTTGAAACACCTTATGATTATGATAAAAAGGTTGACACCTAATGATGGTGCAACTATGAGACATGTTGAAAAGACATAGCTTTTGAGGTAGGTATGATCTGCAGACTCACTAATAATCCCATACACATTTGAATGCCCTTAACAGGCTAATGAGATACCTGAGTGGTACTCAAGAGTTTGCTTTGTGCTACTCAAAGATTAGTAAAAATCGACAACTAGTGGATATGTGTTCACACTAGGAGGAGCAGAAAATTATGGAGATTAATAGGCAAACAAGCGTTGCGTTCTCATCCAAGAAATCAGACCTCTATGTGTTATCCTCTGCAGGGGAAGAGGCTGAGTGGATTGAATGACTTATTGCTAATCATCCATTTGAGAAGTTTAATGTAAATTCTCTAATTCTGTTATGCGACTATCAAGCTATAATGCACTATAGCTAATAACTCACTCTATAATAGCAAGAGGAGTATATTAAGGATGAAAGAAGCCTAGTTGAACTTTTTCATAGATTAAGTGCAATTGTGATAAATATGGCTAATGCTCTTGCTAAGAGACTTGAAAGTGATCTAATTATCAAAACTGTGGGGAAAATGGAGTTAAAAGCTATTGAGTCTAAAGCTTTAACATCCAAGTTGTTTTGAGATTTAGAATCCAATTGGAGCCATAGAGAAGTTCAAACTGAAGCATCAATTTTAGGCAGTTGGCATGCTTTAGATAATTTGAAAAGTTCTATGTAAATTCTGTTATATAACTTCATTCCAATTTTGATGATGCTATATATTTTCATAATTTACTTAGAATCATCTCATTATTCCAAAAGAAAGCATGAAAACTTGTCGATGTGTTTCCGATGTTTAGAATTGTTGTTATATCATTCCAATTTTGATGATATAACTCTTTTATGGATTCATGTTTCATTTCAATTTTGATGATTCAGGATTAACCATAATTGATTTGACTGTTCTATCATTCCAATATGAAACATAGTATAGTTCTTGTGCAGAAACTATAATAGTTCTTGTTCTTTATTTTGTTAAAGAAACTTGATTGTGATACTTGCGTTACATATTGCTAAGCTATCGTTGAATTGTACTAAGTTCTTTAGTAGAACCAGATACTTTATAAAATTTGCTAGAATTCTTAGAGATGTGTCTCTTGATATTCTTGCTTTCAATAAGCTAGCAAAGATGGAGGAGTTGAATCTGTCAACATAGATTTCAAAATAATGATTTACTCAAAATGGAGGAGTAAACATAAAGCAGTTTGCAAGGATATAGTCTTGTTTATTTCTCTGAGGAATAACTTTGTCACTTGCTTGATAAAACTTCTGTTGAGTTTAAGACTCTTGTGTTCATGAGCTTAAAACTCATATTTTATTCTTGAAGTTTATTTGCTTTGGTTGATTTTGAAACTATGACAGGTTCCTCTTGTTGGTTTAGTCTTTGTGAACTATTCATTTATAGTTTTAGAACTATTTGATTATTTTGGTTTAGTCATATTTGAACTATTCAAGTTATAATTGATTTAGTCTATGAACCATGTTCTTTATGATTCAATAATATTTGAATTTTTGTGATCCAATATTATAACATTGCTTAGCCTAATATATTGAGAATATAGGAGGAGATTGTTGGATGTATATGTATATTCTCAATATAATAGGATAATATTGTGTATATTGTTCTATGGGGCAACACGGGTTTACACGTGTTATGTATTAATTATTGGAATGGGTTGAGTGGGCTAAAAGCCCAGTATCCTAAATCCAGTCTAATCTCTTTATAAGCTGGTCTAGAGATAGTGCTCTGTGATATTCCAATACTGATAAGCAGGGTATAATATCTTAAGCGGCTAGAGATTAACCTTAACCCTAATATCCCCAAATCAGATTTAACACATATTTCATTTAGGAAATTGTGTGAACCTTCTCGATGTATTATGCTTCGCTTGATTGAATCTTACTCAGTATACGACAGTTATTGCGGAGATCAACCTTTCAACTCAAAACAAGTAGTGTAATGACATAAAATGGGAACAATGACAGAACAAGGCAAACTGGTTAAGAGAATTCATACACGTCATTTTCTAGAAAGGATAAGAAAATCATTCAGAAATTCAATATTATAAAACTTCACATAAGTTCTTGAACAAAAATGACAGTAGCATTGATGATATGTTCTTCTAGTCTCTCCAAGAAAATAAGCAAAACAAAGGAACGAGGAGATTCACATAATACAAACATATTGGAAATACAATAAGCTCTGTATTCACAACAAAAGGAAATTGCATATAACGATAGTGATGAATCCAGATAGCTAAGCCAGCTTGCTCGGTGAGAAGGAATGTCAAGCATACTCGCTAAGCCAGCTTGCTCGGTGAGAAGAATCTCCTTACTTTCCAAATAAAAATTATATTCACAACATCCACTGGTAATGCATAAGGGCATCCACAGTCGTTTGCTAATGATATGGGTCAGGAATAAAACGTGGCTCACCCTGAGCCACCGGATCCCCTCAGGATACGCGTCCTTTCTGATCTTTCAGATCTGCCACGTCAGCACCGGAAAACCGCCCGGAGCTCTGCCACGTCAGCCCGGAAACCACTCCGGCGCCTGCCACGTCAGCCCTATACCGCCCGACTTTCCACCGCTTCAGCCAATCGGGTAACCGGGTCCGGCCCAGCCCCAAACGGGTCTGGACCCGATTGGAATCTCCTATAAATACCAGGCCCTCTCCTTTCTTCAGAGGTAATCAATCTTTTCCCCACAAAACCCTAGTTACTGTTGCTTTATCCTAGTGACTGACTAGATCGTCGGAGGGTCTGCCACCGGGACCAATCCCGGTGTTTCGAGACCGTCTGCAGGTACACCAGACCTCGGATCCGAGCCCTCTGATCCGAGCCCAGACATTCACCTCACTACCAGCCCGTCGTAGGTACCGCTCGGCCAGCCGAGGGTCGTCCGACTAGCAGCTTTCTCCTTCAAATACAAATCGAGTAAGAACTCACACCTGGTGCATCCACACGTCTCCCAGAAACAAACCGCATCAGGTTGGTGCCGTCTGTGGGAAAGCTACTTCGGAAGCCGACCCGAGTCCTACCACCGAGGTACCTCGATCGCCGAACCCCCATGGCCTCCAAAGGCAAGGGGGCTGCGTCCTCCGTCAACCGACGGGACACACCCCCACCAAATACCAATGCTGGACCGCGCACATCAAAGCATAGGGCTTCCCGTCAGGGGTCCCAGCGGACCGCCACCCCTCCAATCCAACCCGACCTTCGAAGGGTAATCTCCAGTCGGCAGGCTAGTCGCAGTAGGGAAAGGGCCGCTTCCAACTCGGCCCCGAACCACCCTAGACCACCGCCGGAAGAACGAAGGCCAGCACTCAGCCGAGTCGGGAGGCAACCTCCGGTCCAACCAGCCCGAGCTGAGGGAGCTCCTGTCACTCAACAGGAGTTCCAGGATTTCCGAAGGGAAATTCTTGGGGCTCTCCAACGGGCCCCCAGGGAGGAAGCACGTCATTCCCAAACCAGGTTGGACGCCGAGGCCAGCGTCTCCCGCTCCTCAACAATCCAGCCCGAGGCCGATGGCATACTCTTAAGGCGCCTCCAAGAAATGGAGGACCGAATCGATCATATGGACGACGGAGGTGTCGGAGCCGGCCAGGGGTACAGACCTGTCCCACCCCCCTTTTCCGCCCTCATCATCCAAGCGGAAATACCACGGAACTTTCGACCCCCACAATTCGAGACCTATAACGGCGAAGGGGATCCTGCTGATCACATAGAGGGCTTCAAAACCCTAGTGATGATTCACAGCGCATCGGATCCTCTGCTGTGCCGAGCATTTCCTGCCACCCTTCGGGGTCCGGCTCGTGAGTGGTTCTCGAAACTCACCCCCGGCTCCATTTACTCCTTTGACCAACTGGAGGGCAATTTCCTCGCCCATTTTGTAACCAGCCGGAAGGCTGAAAGAACGAGCGCCTCCTTACTTGGGCTTAGGCAGGAGGAAGGGGAATCACTCAGGGCGTTTGTCCGGAGATTCACGGCAGAGGCGAGGTCGGTCTCCTCTCTCGATCCAGGAGTCGCCTCCGCGGCATTTCGGCACAACGTCCGTCATGGACAGCTGAAAGCCTCTCTGGCGAAGAAGCCTCCGATTGATTTTCCCGACCTCCTCAACCGGGTCGAGAAATACATCAGGGCGGAGGAAGCCCTAAACCCAGATGAGTCCAGGGAAGCACCCGGAAAAGGGAAGCGGAAGGCCGAGGAAGTCAAGCCTTCTAAAAAGGCTCCGAGGGATGCGGGCACCATGAAGAAAGTACCGCCAGTCCCTCTCTTCGAGAGGTATACCCCACTCACTCAGAATGTGTCCTCCATACTCCTGGCAATCGAGGACAGGGACCTCGTTCAATACCCCCCTCGACCATCCAACAACACTAGCAAGAAAAGGGATCAGCGGTTCTACTGCCGCTTCCACCGAGACAACGGGCACGACACGGATCACTGCCGTGCCCTGAAAGACGAGATCGAGGCCCTCATTCAGCGAGGGTACCTTCGGGAGTACAAGCGGGACGATGTTTGGGGGGCAGAACGACACGAGGAACAGGAGAACCTCACCTCCTCCTCGGGCTCCCCTGCAACCCCCCGAGCAGGACCATGAGCTGGAAGAGCCTGATGGCCAAGCCATATTACACTGCGTCCACGGCGGGCCCATGGGGGGGGAATCCAACACCTCCCGCAAGGCGTTCATCCGGGACGTTAACGCCGTCCAAGGACCTCTCCCCCCTCAAATTCAACCACTCCCCGTCTCCTTCTCGGGTGACGACCTGGAGGGAGTTCGGCTCCCACATTGCGACGCACTCGTAATCAATCTCAGCATGGCAAATTTCGATGCTCGGCGGATCCTTGTTGACAACGGGAGCTCGGTCAACATTCTGTTCCTCGATGCTTTTGAGAACCTAAAGCTCCTCCGTAGCAAGCTCAAGCCTGCAGGATACACCCTGCACGGATTTTCTGGAGTTTCGGTGACGATCGAGGGGATCGTCACGCTGGATGTCATCGCTGGCACGGCCCCGAACCGGAGAACCGAGTCCATGGACTTCATGGTTGTCAACGTCAAGGCAGCCTACAATGCCATACTCGGTCGACCGGGCCTCTGCTCTCTCCAGGCTGTCCCCTCGGCCTACCACCAAAAGATGAAGTTCCCTACCAGTACCGGGGTAGGAGTGGTCCGAGGGAACCAGGAAGCCGCTCGCTCCTGTTATATGACAGCAATAGGAAGTGGAGTGTTTCCCCTCGACGCCGTGGAGATGCAGCCCCACAGGACCCAGCCAGAGCCGGAGTCGGCAGACGAGCTGGAGGATGTCTCCTTCGAGACAGAGGATTCATCGAAACAATTTCGAGTAAGTCGCTCCCTCGCACCCCGCCTTAAGTCCGATCTCATCACCTGCATCCGGCGCAATGTCGATCTGTTTGCCTGGAAGCCATCTGACATGCCTGGTATTTCCGAGGAGCTCATCATGCATAAACTCAGCGTGATCCCCGGCTCGAAACCAGTGGTCCAAAAGCGACGTAAGTTCGCACCAGAGCGACAACAGGCAGTTAATGCAGAAGTCGACAAGCTCCTGGCCGCGCGCTTCATCCAAGAAGTCAGCTACCCCGAATGGCTGGCAAACGTCGTCATGGTCAAGAAGGAAGCGGGAGCTGGAGGATCTGCATAGATTTCACGGATCTCAACAAAGCGTGCCCGAATGACCCATTTCCCCTTCCCAGAATCGATGCTCTCGTCGATGCAACATCGGGTCACGAGTTCCTGTCCTTCATGGATGCGTTTTCAGGCTACAACCAGATCCGCATGTTCCCTCCCGACATCGCCAAGACATCCTTCGTCACAGACCAGGGGCTCTACTGCTACCGGGTCATGCCCTTCGGACTGAAAAACGCCGGAGCCACGTACCAGAGGCTCGTCAACCGGGTCTTCAAGGAACAGATCGGGCGAAATATAGAAGTATATGTGGATGACACACTCGTCAAGAGCCGGCGGGGGGAGGATCACGTAGCCGATCTGGAGGAGGCCTTTGGGGGTACTTCGGACCCATAACATGAGACTTAATCCTAACAAATGCGCCTTCGGCGTCTCCGCAGGAAAGTTTCTTGGGTTCATTATCAGCCAAAGGGGAATCGAAGCGAACCCCGAAAAGATCCAAGCAATCCTAGATATGGCCCCTCCCAGGAACATCAAAGAAGTCCAACGGCTGAAGGGGAGACTGGCGGCCATCGGCCGTTTCCTCTCCAAGTCTGGAGAGAAGTCTCTTCCCTTCTTCAAAGCCCTGCGCGGCACCGATGGGTTCGAATGGGGAGTCCAACAGCAAGAGGCCTTCGCCCAGTTAAAGGAATACCTCGCCCAGTTTAATTTTCCTGCTGTGTTGGACTGTAAATTGAAGTTAGCTCTGATACCACTCTGTAGCGCCCCGATTTCCATATACCGGGAAACCGTGACACGAGCCAAGACCTTTTCTTCAATTAGTCACACTACACAGAAAAACAGGAGAATTTAAAACTTTTTATTCAATACACACTGTGTTACAAGTCTGAATATTGTACAACTGTAATACCTTACAATAGAGTTACAATATTACCTTTACATTTCTAAGTATTACAACCTTCAACATCTTACATCAGAGTACTTCTTAACTAATACATAATCAGTACATAGACTGCAGCGGAACTAAACATAACACTGACTCCTTGCTTCCCTTGCCTTGAGTCCTTCTGAATCTCGCCTTTGTACTTCGGCGATCCAGTACCTATGAAAGTGGGGACGTCAGTATTCACTGACGCTTAAAGGCTGATCATATAGCAGCGAATCTTCCAAACAATATACAAAATATAGCAATGGTGTTGGTGCAGTTTAAGTGTTTGTGAGTGCTATGACTAGACTCTAATGCAACATTTAAATAGAACTAGGACACTCCTATTCTAATATCAGGGATTTGAAACTGCGTTATGAATTCTAATTGTACACAACCCGTTCCTGACACCCACCCACGGCAGTTCAGGAATTAACAGCGCGAGATACGCAACCCGTGTCCTCAACTTGTGAGACGGCACCGTACGTATCCCTTTGACGGGAAGGTAGAACTAGGATGCTTCCTATTCTAATGTCAGCAAGTCTCCGAAGTAACATGCAGCCCATACTACATGCGACCCTTCTCAAGCCGTTTCTCCATATATAGGAATTTGAACCCGCGTTATGAATTCTAATTGTACACAACCTGTTCCTGACAGCTACACGTGACTTATGAGGTTGCAGATGTGGTCAAGTGCCACTGTTGCATTACGCCAGTGGTGTCTATGTTCGCCACCGCGACCCGGCTAACCGGACCTCACTCAAAATAGACGAACCCAATGTATCGGGTGTCATTACAAAATCAAACTAAAGGGTTTTACAAGCGCAGGGTAGCGCAAAGCCTACCCTGTGGCACCCTCTGGGGTCTGGCAAACGCAGGACTGCCCAATGCATCCTGTGGCACCCCAGCCACGGTACTTCAGGAATTAACAGCGCGAGATACGCAACCCGTGTCCTCAACTTGTGAGACGGCACCGTACGTATCCCTTTGATGGGAAGGTACAACCCAATAACACCACCTAGTCTGCCTCAAGGGACGAGTTAGTCATAAGGTGCTGCCCCTTACAACCGACTCTTCTCTTCCGGCAAGGGTCTAAGCAAAATGACCTTTATAAGTCACTACCCTAATGATGTCCCTGACTCGACAATCCTAGGGACAATAATATTATAAACATACATGCTAGGCCTTAAATTGGGCTTCGCAAGACAACTCTACTAGGCTGCTCAACCTAGACTCACCAGAACCCTTCAGGATCCGGTTCGTGGCTCATCGATCCAAGACTTTGGCCGTGCGAATATACATGCATGCCGTTACCCTAAACTTGGATTTTGTCTATACTCCGGTCCTCGATCAACCTACCATGGTTAAGATTCGACGGTACACAAGGAGTGACTTTTCCACAGTTTCTTAGGGTAAGAAAACGTATGTCTTGATGGTCGATAGCCCTTAGGGTGGTAATATCACCCTAGATGAGCACAACGAACTGTGTACTAGCTAACAAGCTATACACGAGTAACAACCACATACGAGCCAATAAGCTACGTATGACACAATAACTACCTACGAGCCAGGCGGGCCTCGCAGGAGACAACAACGTACATACCAGCCAAATAAGCCGCGTATGAGACCAACAGCTACGCACGGGCCGGTCGAGCCGCGTACGAGACAACAACCTATATACGAGCCAACTAAGCTACGTATGAGACCCACGGCTATGTACGGGCCAGTCGAGCCACGTACGAGCACAACCATGTGCAAACAACCATACAGGTAATCAATCTTAAAGCAACCAAACGTGCTTACTAACAACTAAATCTTCTATTGTTAGAAGCAACCGAAGAATCTACTAGTAGTCTATGATCGATATTCTACTAAGGAAGAACCGAAGGCGACAAACGGCCTTTATCAACTAGTTATTACTAGTGGTCTTCCCACTCTCACTACTTCGACCTATAATGCCTTAAGTACGGCACACAATTGCAAGCATATTCCTACGACAGTCTAATCATATAACACAATCACCATGATACTCCTATGTATGAATGTGATTAATGCTTATGCTTACATCGAGCTCAGGCATGAAAATCACTTACGACCTAGACATAAAGTCCACTATAGTCAAGCGTGCGTGGAAGCTTACTACTTGTCTTGACAAATCACCATAACCCAAGCATGGATAGGTAACCAATATAACATACAACATTCCAAGGTATAGTAGGTATTCTAACATTACTCCTACAACGTTCTAAGCATGTATTACTTTAGCATGGTGTAGAGCATAATATAAAATCACTACAACTAGTCATGGGTAGTTTCTTTACTCTAAGCATGAACATCATAGTATGGATATCCTTAACTTAACATGATTAACAATTAGCATGATACCTACTTACTTAGCATAAGTCATGATCATCTACTAACATAGCATGAACAAACACTTATCTAAGCATGGGTACCATGTAAACATGAGTATTCATATAACTTAGCATGGTATACAACTTACTCACAATCTAACTAGTATGACCTACAACTTACTTACAATTAAGCTAGCATGGCATAGATCTTGCCTATAATTAAAAACTAGCATGGTATACAACTCTTCTACCACTTATCTAGCATGAATCTTCATTAAGCATAAATAACTACTAAACATGGTAGGAAATTCCTAGGATGAATCCTACAACATTCTAATCATAAATAAATTATTAAACATGATAGGAAACTTTAGGAATGAGTCCTACAAATTCTAAGCACAAATAAATTACTAACCATGATAGGAAACTCTAGATTGCATCCTACAACATTGTTAAGCATAAATGAGTGAATCTAAGCATGGTAGGAAACTCTAGAATTTGTCCTACATCATTCTAACATCATTAAGCATGCTAGATATTTTTTGAATCAATCCTTCAACTAACTAAGCATGAAACATGATAGGATATTTTCAGAAGAAATCCTACAACATTCTAACATAAAGCATGATAGAACTTCTTTAGAAAGCATCCTACAATTACCTAAACATAAAACATGAAGAAATATTTCTAGGAGATATCCTACAACTATCTAAGCATGGAAACATGGTAGGATATTTTTAGAGGTAATCCTACAACTAACTAAGCATGAATATGGCTTCTAAATATTTTTAGAAACGATCCTACAACTTGTGAAGCATAAAAATGGCTTCTAAACATTTTTTGAAGTGATCCTACAATATTAGTAGCATGAATATGGCTTCTAAATATTTTTAGAAGTGATCCTACAATATGTGAAGCATGAATATGGCTTCTAAATATTTTTAGAAACGATCCTACAACATGTGAAGCATAAAAATGGCTTCTAAACATTTTTAGAAGTAATCCTACAATATTTTACTACTACTACTACTCCTATTTTAATCAAAACATAACACACAATTATCTACTACTACTACTACTTCATTCTTATCAAGAACACAACATACAACTTACTACTACTACTTCATTTTAATTAAGAACACAACAAACAACCTACTACTTTATGGACATAAAACATCTATAGTTACTTACTACTATAACATACCATCACTACTTTATTCAATCAACCATACTACTACTATCTTATTAATCAACATACTATTACTTCTTTATTAAATCAACATGCTACTACTACTACTACTTTATATTTTAGCTTACTACTACTTAGTTGCTCACTAATCTTTGTGATTACTAGTGATAAGGAAAAGATCATTTTAATAGCTACAACTAGTGGTCAAATAAAAAGAGAAGATCTTTTTATTAGTTATAACTAGTGATTAAATAAAAAGAGAAGATCTTTTTATTAGCTACAACTAGTGATCAATTAAAAAAGAGAAGATCTTTTTATTAGCTATAACTAGTGTTTAAATAAAAAGAAGATCTTTTTATTAGCTACAACTAGTGATCAAATAAAAAGAGAAGATCTTTTTTTTTTAAATTATTTCTACCACTAGTGTTTAACAAAGAAAAGATCTTTTTATTAGAACATATGCTTTTTTATTAGTCCAATGTTCAATCAAAGTCCTACAACTCACAATGGTTGTAAAAGAATGTTCATATGCTATGTGTGTATTAAGTCCTACAACCAATAAGGGTTGTATGTCCAACATTATGCAATATGTGAGTTCTTAGTCCAATAACATACAAAACAACAACTACAAATTTAAAGGTGTGATCTTTATGTATTTTGGTAGATACTACTACTCCTTTCTTTCTTTTTCATTCAACATTCACAACAACATAACAACACACCCATAAAAAAAACGAAGGAAACAAAACAAGAAGGTGAGAAGAAGAAGTCAAACAACAAAACAAACAACTAAACAAACAAACAAACAAACAAACAACGAAGTATGAAGAAACCCCCACCTTGTTTCTTTCTTTGATGGAAGAACTAGCCTACTCTCCTTCTTTCTCCTAGAACTCCTTCCAAACCTACAAATAAAAACTCTCAAGTTAGCATTTGTTCTCTCTTTCTTTTTCTTTCTTTCTTTCTTTCTTTTGATCTTTCTAAAATGAGAGAAGTGATGAAAGGAGGGGGTATTTATAGGTGAAGGAGAAGGTGGAGAATGAAAATGTGCACATACATTTTTGCACAAGGGACCTTCCCTATATTAGGGGCTGGCCATACCTTATGGGGAGGTGGCAATTGGTGGAGGTGGGATGTGGTGGAGGAGTGGTGTGGGTGAGGTTTGTTCTAGAAGAAATTTCCTAATCCCTTATGTCTTTGTAACCCTAGGTTTAACCTCCTAACCAAACCCTAACCATCCCTACTAGGTTTTGTCATAGCAAAAATAAGTGTTGTCCAAAAATACACAACACACAATTCGTATAATGCACTAATCGACATACTACTCGTATGTGCGCGTATATGTCCGTATACCGGAAAATTTTCGCATAATCCGCATCAAATCTTGGAAATAATAATAAAATAAATTTTATTATTAGTTCGGAAGATCACGGTATTAATTTGATACAATACGGATATATACTGACCGATATCTGGATACAGATAATGTCTAGGAGCAAACCGGGTAAAAATCACCAAAATGTTCTAATTTTGGAATTAAAACAGAATAATAATAAAATAATAATAAAATAATAATTTATATACGGTAATATCCGTCCGGGATATTACACATGCTTCTCTTACAAGCATAGGACCCGGCACCCGGATGGAATCCCGAGCCCAAACATGCTTCCCTCACAAGCATAGGACTCGGCGCTCGGATAAAATCGCGAGCCCAAACATGCTTCCCTCACAAGCATAGGACTCGGCGCTCGGATAAAATCGCGAGCCCAAACACGCTTCTCTTACAAACATAGGACTCGGCTCGCACCGTCTCTCCACGAGAACAAGTGCAGGAGCTCGGCGTCGACCCTGAGCAAGGCGGGTGCCCCCTCCGAGGGCACCGCGACCTGAACGCTCGGTGACGGCGCTACGCTACGCCTGCAGTTGCCTTTCTCACCGTTGTGGGGGCTCGGCATCCGTCCCTCGCTCGGTTTGGCCCCCTCGGAGGCCATCAACCGATACGCGAGGCGACATCCGCCAGCCACTCCCGCACCGTCTCTCCACGAGAACAAGTGCAGGGGCTCGGCGTCGACCCCGAGCAAGGCAGGCGCCCCCTCCGAGGGCACCGCGACCTGAACGCTCGGCGGCGGTGCTACGCTACGCCTGCAGTTGCCTCTCACCGTTGTGGGGGCTCGGCATCCGTCCCTCGCTCGGTTTGGCCCCCATCAGAGGCCATCAACCGATAAGCAAGGCGACATCCGCCAGCCACTCCCGCACCGTCTCTCCAAGAGAACAAGTGCAGGGGCTCGGCATCGACCCCGAGCAAGGCAGGTGCCCCCTCCGAGGGCACCGCGACCTGAACGCTCGGCGGCGACGCTACGCTACGCCTGCTGTTGCCTCTCACCGTTGTGGGGGCTCGGCATCCGTCCCTCGCTCGGTTTGGCCCCCTCGGAGGCCATCAACTGATACGCGAGGCGACATCCGCCAGCCACTCCCGCACCGTCTCTCCACGAGAACAAGTGCAGGGGCTCGGCGTCGACCCCGAGCAAGGCAGGTGCCCCCTCCGAGGGCATCGCGACCTGAACGCTCGGCGGCGGCGCTACGCTACGCCTGCAGTTGCCTTTCTCACCGTTGTGGGGGCTCGGCATCCATCCCTCGCTCGGTTTGGCCCCCTCGGAGGCCATCAACCGATACGCGAGGCGACATCCGCCAGCCACTCCCGCACTGTCTCTCCACGAGAACAAGTGCGGGAGCTCGGCGTCGACCCCGAGCAAGGCGGGTGCCCTCTCCGAGGGCGCCGCGACCTTGACACTCGGCAGAGACGCGCGACACTGCCTACCACCTGTTCCCTCACCAAGTGTTGGAAAAATTTTTTTATTTTAATTTTGAGGTGTCCGCCTTCTGCAGACACCCCGAGCCTTGAGTCGGATTATTAGCCACCATCTCACCCGCGAACAGCTCGGGGTTTGCGACTTTTTGCAAGACCCAAACCCCAAACTGTTCGAGGATGGCAGGGGGGCCAAAGACTGGCGGCTCTCTCTCGAAGCGCACCATTCCGAGCCAGCTGTTTGCAACTGCAAAGGTTCGGCCTGCCCTGGCAACCGAGCCTTCACAGTTGCAAACAACTTGCCCGGAACGCCCTTCAGAACCACAGTTACAAACAGCTCGCCGAGCTTCGGACTTCTCCGAACACCCCAAACGATCGGTCGGCCCACCGTTCACCAACGAACAACCCGGGGTCCCATGGCCCTGACGGCCGGTACCCCGAATAGTTCGAGGGTGATCGGTGTGCCTCCGATCCGGGATGCTCGAAAAAATTATATATTTTTTGGACGCCCGCCATAGGCAGGCATCCAAGTCGAATGACTCACTGGTCAAAAACAGATGGGGAGCGGTGATTATATAGCCCCCTGAGGCCTCATTTATTACGCCTAGGAATATGAAACGGTGGAAGGCGAAGCGTCGCCATTAATGTTCCTAGGAATGCGAAACGTCGCAATTATTGGCGCAATCGCGTCAGTTACGACTCTTCGTAGATTTCGCACCAAATACCCTCGGCATCCGAGGCAATCAAGGCTCCGGAGAACAAATGATCTTATTCATTACTCATTGCTTACAACTCAATGAACGAAAACGCAAATACAAAGAAGGCTCTCAACTCACTCGCTCAGCTGGGAACTCAAATTTGGGGCTCCTGTGACGCTCGGCTATTCCGACCAAGGAGGACGTGCCCGCCACCAAGCTCTCCGCATCATCCGGCTGTGTCTCAACCGGCGAGGGCGGCAGCAACCGCCCCGGAGTGGAGTTACTCGCCTCTTCAACAAGACCGGCACCCAGTATGAGCTTCAGCTGGCGAACCTCCAACTCTTTCTCTACGACGGCCTCGCGAAGAGAAGACTCGGAGGCCGATCGCCCACTAGAGGTATCCGAGACCGCCCAGTCCTTCTCAATGACCCACCAGTCCCGGTCGGCTACAATTTTTCTCAAACGAGCCACCTCTAGGCCGAGCTCTCTCGACTTGTTCAAAAAGTAATTCTTGGCAGCCTCTCGGTCCCGAGCCAACTTTCGTTGGCGAGCCAGCTTCTAACAAAAGAAAAATACAAGTATCACAAAATGCAAGTGTTCTAGGGTCGGCCCAAAAATTTCATATTTCATTCCATTTCAAAAAGTTCGATACAAAATTTGCGGTGGCCAGTCCGCCAAAGGCATTTACAACAAAAAGAATAAAAACAAAAACATCTAGTCTTGAGGGTCGGGGTGCACCTCTTCTTTGTGGTGGCCCCCGTCGTCACCATCACCACCAGGGGTCGGAGGCAGGTCCGGCTTCCACCCGAAGCTGAGGTGGTCGACGTTGCACTCAGGATAAATATATTTGAACTGAGACTTGGCCTGCTCATAAGCCTCGTCTTGCGCCGCCACCAATGTCTCCCCCAAGACCGCCTCCAAGTCCGCCACGGCCTTCTGCGCCTTTTCCTTCTCCGCCGCCTCGGCCACAATCTTTTTCAGCAGATCCTCTCGGTCCTGCTTATGGATCCTGTCCAAGGACTCTATCTGGGCCTCGTGAACGGTCACCATGTCCCGGGCATCCTTCAGGTCGTCCGTCGCCTTGGTCAGCTCCCGAAGGAACTTCTCCCCCTGCTTCCGCTCGTATACGATCTCCTTCTCCAGACACTTGTGGAAGTGCTGACCATGGAGCATCGACTGTCAAGAAAAATCAAAGTTAGCGATAATTACAAGTCCACTCAACCAGATGGGCCTCGGACAACTTACCGAGAGGGTGGCTTGGGCCCAGCGCATGTAGGCCTGATCGGCCGTCTGCGCCGCCAAGGCCATTCCATCCCGATCGGTGATGGCCTTCGAGACGAACTCCATCGATACGGGTCCGTCGAGAATTGTGTCCCCCTTCAGGATCGACCAATCGGGGACGAAGGGCATCGTCGCCATCCTTCCCACCAACTCCGCCGCGCTCGGACGTACGGGGGGAAGCTGTTATGACGGGGCTTCCACCGTTTTTCCCGATCCCCCCGCTGGGTCTCGAGCCGACCGCGACGTGTGGTGATGCTTCTTCTGCTTCTTCGCCAAAGGCTGTTCCTCGGGCGCTGGGGGAGGCGCGTTAGAGGGCCCTCCGGCTTGCTGAAGCTGAGTAGAAAGCTTCCGCTTCTCGGCAGCAAGGCGATCCTGCTCTTCTTTCTTCTTCTTCTCCTGCCTCGTCTTCTCGGCAGCGGCGAGCAGAATCTGCTTGGCTTGTGCCTGTTGTGTCGACATCCCTACAACAAGACAGGAAAGGAAGGCTAAACGTTAACACGAAGGCAGAAAGATGAAAAAATAAGGAAAGAGACATACTAGGGTCGGTGGGACTCAGTCCGGCCCTCGCTAGGTGAACCTCGGTCACCCGGCGCCATGCGATGCTGTCTCCCCTGAGTATATGGTCAACCTTCCCCCACTCCTTGGCAGTTAACTCACTCCTCTTCGGGGGCTTGCTCTTCGGCTTCACAAAATTCCACTGAGTCGGGATGTCCCATGACCCTTCGGTCTTCACCACAAAATACTTATCCCTCCAATTCTTAATCGAATCCGGGTGGCCGTGCACCACTTTTTTGTTCGGTCTCGGCGTGAAGAAGAATACGGCCTCAATATCTCCGAGCGAACCAATACTAAAGATGGCACGGAAGTAGGAAAGCCTCGGCCTCACCCCTTTCTCTTGGCACTTCAGGATGAAGCAGATGAGGTGCTTCCACGAGTTGGGGCCGTACTGCATGGGGGACAGCTCCGCCCAGTTCAAGACCGTCTTTACGAAAGGGTGTAGGGGGAACCTCAACCCCGAGATGAAGGCGTGCTCTGGAAATATGCAATAGCCCGGAGCCAACACTGTCGTGGGACGAATACCCGGGCTCGGTTGTAGGAGCTCATACTCCCTCGGAATGTAGTAAGCAGCCCTGATGATATTCAGGTACTCCGGTCTCAAGACGCTGGAAGTGTTGTCCGCACGAATTTTCGTCCTTGTATTTTCTCCAGGCACGGGAGGGATCGGTTGAATGTCCTTCACATCGTCGGGATACATTCGTATCGACACGGGATTCCGAAAAGTGACAGGTGGAACGTCAAGGCCCGTCCTCGGCGCATCCTCGTCAGGCGAAGAAGGACTTTGAGGGATGGTGAGGACTCTCTTCTTCCGACGTGGCCGAGGCTTGCGCTCGGGGGAGGGCGTCGACAAGGGGGGCAACGGAGGCAGATCTTCTCCATGACCGGCCCCCGGCGCACCAATACCCTCTCCTCCCTCACTTTCCGTGTCGTCCTGCTCTCCTTCATCACCCTCTTCATCACCACCACCACCACCTTCATCATCACCAGCGCCCTGATCCGACTCCTCGTCCTCCTCATCACTATCCTCGTCCGCACCGCCCTCTTCCATCGGCTCCTTCCCTAGCCTCCGAGAACTCAGCGGTTGCACGATTAAAGCTACGTCACTGTCGCCATCGGAGCCAGGTTCGGAGAAAACCTCCTCTTTGACCTGGTACTTGCCCAGAGACGATGACGTTTCCAAATCTGACTCCATCTCCGAGTGACCCGACGAACTAGCCTCGGATCCAGACTGAGTACGCGACATTTCAAAAAAGAGAATTACTAACCTGATGCTTTGAAAGTTACACTTCTCTGCGAAGAATCCGTCGACAGCGATCGAAACGCCTGCGCTAAGTTGGAAAGTTGGAAATTATAAGTGACAAAGGTGAATAAGAAAATGGGGGGGGGGGTTTAAAGTAGACAACGACTCCTCGATTTTCGCAAATAAGTATCTAGCCGTTAGATCTTATCTGACAAGATCCAACGGCTAACCAAACGTTGATCTTTGCACCATGACGTCAGCAGAAAGGGTAAAATTCCAATACTACCCCTTCCTATTTGCTAGACAGGAATCACCCCCTAGCAAAAAGTGCGAAATTGCGCCAAGTCAGAGAGCTCGGATGGAAATTCAAGCCACACCGCCTTCTCCTTCAACAGGTGGGGCTCGACTCTCGGATGGAAACTCGAGCCAGGCCACCTTCTCCTTTCACAGGTGGGGCTCGACGCTCGGATGGAAACTCGAGCCACACCACCTTCTCTTTCAACAGGTGGGGTTCGACCCTCGGATGGAATCTCGAGCCACACCACCTTCTCCTTTCACAGGTGGGGCTCGACGCTCGGATGGAAACTCGAGCCACACCACCTTCTCTTTCAACAGGTGGGGCTCGACCCTCGGATGGAATCTCGAGCCACACCACCTTCTCCTTTCACAGGTGGGGCTCGACGCTCGGATGGAATCTCGAGCCACACCACCTTCTCCTTTCACAGGTGGGGCTCGACGCTCGGATGGAAACTCGAGCCAGGCCACCTTCTCCTTTCAATTGGTGGGGCTCGACGCTCGGATGGAAACTCGAGCCAGGCCACCTTCTCCTTTCAACAGGTGGGGCTCGACGCTCGGATGGAAACTCGAGCCAGGCCACCTTCTCCTTTCAACAGATGGGGCTCGACGCTCGGATGGAAATTCGAGCCTTACCGCCTTCTCTTATCTCAGATGGGGCTCGGCGCTCGGATAGAACCGCGAGCCAGACGGCCTTCTCTTTTTATAGGTGGAGCTCGGAACTCGAAGCCAGGCAACTTCTCCTTGCTTAGTAGGGACTCGATGCTCGGATAAGAACGCAAGCCACACGGCCACTTCTCGTCAACCTCATTTCTTGGCTTCACTGAAGAATCTAGATCTGTTCATCATCTCCCACTTACTTCTGTTCAACCCATTACCAATGTCTTCCAAAAAAGCGATCCAAACATGCTTTTTGCGGAATCAAAGTGGATCCTAGGAAAAGAACTTTCGAAGAGGCAGTCTAAAACAATCGTGCACCCATCAGCAGGGGCTCGACGCTCGGATCGAAGCGCGAGCCAGGCCACTTCCCCTATTACAAATAGAGGCTCGACACTCGGATCAAAGTTCGAGCCAACCCACATTCTCCCTCTTACTCAGTAGGGGCTCGGCGCTCGGATCGAAGCTCGAGCCAGGCTACTTCCTCTCTCTCAGTGTGGGGCTCGACGCTCGGATCGAAATCCGAACCAAACCCACACTCTCCCTCTTACTCAGTGGGGGCTCGGCGCTCGGATCGAAGCTCGAGCCAGGCTACTTCCTTTTTTTCAGTGTGGGGCTCGACGCTCGGATCGAAATCCGAACCAAACCCCTTCTCCCTTCTCAGTAAACACTCGGAGCTCGGATCGAAGCTCGAGCCACTCCTCCTTTCCCAAGTACGGGCTCGGCACTCGGATCGGGGCTCGAGTCTCACCTCCCCCCTCACTCTTCTAACTAACGAGACGCTCGTCAGGCCGATCTCCTGACCTCGGACAACGACCCATCGAATGGCCTGAATGACCCCTTGCTCTTCCAACTAGCGAGGCAGTCGTTCGCCGACCCTTAGGTCTCGACCACCGACCCCCTGAGCTCGGGCCAGGCTACTCCCTCTTACTCAGTGGGGGCTCGACGCTCGGATCGAAGCGCGAGCCAGGCCACTTCCCCTATCACAAATAGAGGCTCGACACTCGGATCAAAGTTCGAGCCAACCCACATTCTCCCTCTTACTCAGTGGGGGCTTGGCGCTCGGATCGAAGCTCGAGCCAGGCTACTTCCTCCTTTTCAGTATGGGGCTCGACGCTCGGATCGAAATCCGAACCAAACTCCTTCTCCCTTCTCAGTAAACACTCGGAGCTCGGATCGAAGCTCGAGCCACTCCACCTTTCCCAAGTACGGACTCGGCACTCGGATCGGGGCTCGAGTCTCACCTCCCCCCTCACTTTTCTAACTAACGAGACGCTCGTCAGGCCGATCTCCTGACCTCGGACAACGACCCATCGAATGGCCTGAACGACCCCTCGCTCTTCCAACTGGCGAGGCAGTCGTCCGCCGACCCTTAGGTCTCGACCACCGACCCCCTGAGCTCGGGCCAGGCTACTCCCTCTTACTCAGTGGGGGCTCGATGCTCAGATCGAAGCTCGAGCCAGGCTGCTTCCCCTTTCTCAGTGTGGAGCTCGACGCTCGGATCGAAATTCGAACCAAGCCCCTTCCCCCTTCTCAGTAAACACTCGGAGCTCGGATCGAAGCTCGAGCCACTCCTCCTTTCCCAGTAGGGACTCGGCGCTCGGATCGGGGCTCGAATCTCACCTCCTCGCTCTCCTAAACTAGCAAGACGCTCGTCAGGCCGACCTCATGACCTCGGACACCGACCCATCGCTCTTCCAACTAGCGAGGCAGTCGTCCGCCGACCCTTAGGTCTCGCCCAACCAGCCCCATGAGCCCGACTGCCGACCCAAAAACGCTCACCATGGTGCCGACCTCATGACCTCGGACGCCGATCCCCAACGCTCGACCAAACGAGCCTCATCGGATGGCCTGAACGACCCCTCGCTCTTCCAACTAGCGAGTCGGTCGTCCGCCGGCCCGTAGGGTTCGTCCGCCGACCCATAGGGTTCGTCCGCCGACCCCACAAGCTCAGCCGCCGATCTAGTGAGCTCGGCATGCGCACTACCAACTCCCCCCTCATAAAAACTTCACCTCCCGCACATCCAACGAGGGGTCCATTCCTCCTGCCCCTGGCCATCTTCGGGAAACAACAGATCCTACTTCTTACCCTGACATCTGCCCTTCCCCCGAGGACCAGGAGTCACCCCCGCACTGCTGGATCACCCAACCCTGCGGGAGTGTGGGGCTTGTGATATGGGTCAGGAATAAAACGTGGCTCACCCTGAGCCACCGGATCCCCTCAGGATACACGTCCTTTCTGACCTTTCAGATCTGCCACGTCAGCACCGGAAAACCGCCCGGAGCTCTGCCACGTCAGCCCGGAAACCACTCCGGCGCTTGCCACGTCAGCCCTATACCGCCCGACTTTCCACCGCTTCAGCCAATCGGATAACCGGGTCCGGCCCAGCCCCAAACGGGTCTGGACCCGATTGGAATTTCCTATAAATACCAGGCCCTCTCCTTTCTTCAGAGGTAATCAATTTTTTCCCCACAAAACCCTAGTTACTGTTGCTTTATCCTAGTGACTGACTAGATCGTCGGAGGGTCTGCCACCGGGACCAACCCCGGTGTTTCGAGACCGTCTGTAGGTACACCAGACCTCGGATCCGAGCCCTCTGATCCGAGCCCAGACATTCACCTCACTACCAGCCCGTCGCAGGTACCGCTCGGCCAGCCGAGGGTCGTCCGACTAGCAGCTTTCTCCTTCAAATACAAATCGAGTAAGAACTCACACCTGGTGCATCCACACGTCTCCCAGAAACAAACCGCATCAGCTAAAAATCCATATTATCCATAAAATAGCAATTCGTCATCTGCAGTTGTTTGCTATTTATTCATATTTTGGCAAAATCGCTATAGGAGATCGCTATATTTGAGAGGCGATTTGAGAATATGCTTATAATAGGGGACGGAACTTCATGTTCGATCCCAAATAAAAAATTATATTTTTATAATATCAGACGGAACTCGAAGTTCTGTCCGATGAAATTAGATATTTTTTTCGTCCAAAAAAATAATTTTCGTCCAAAAATATTTTTCGAAATGAAAAAACTCCTTGGACGGATCTTGAAGAGCCGTCCGTGAAATGTGGGGGTTGGGACATGGCATAAAAAAATATTTTTTTTTGCCTCCGACGAAGCTTCAAGTTACGTCCGAGCTTCAAATTGCTATATTATAACATTTCACCACTGCAGCAAACGAGACTTTATTATATGTATAATATACATTTTGCTATTTTTTAGCAATCACCACTGTGGATGCTCTAAGGAGGGTCAATAGACTTCACTCCTTGATATACCATAAGTGGCAACCCTGTGAGAATAAATAATTTAAAGGTAATAGGCATCTAAATTAAGTAACTTTTGGCAGCAGATGCTCTTCAATTTAAATCGGAGCCGCGAGTTGGCTTCATCACAAAAAATACTGGGTTTTATACACAATCTGAAATAATACTGAAATAATATTGAAAAAGAATATTTCTAATCGATAATATTATAATAGAAGAGTTGAAATTATCGTTTGTAAATATACTAACTTACGTGTATCACACGTATAAAATTAATATAAAGAAGGTCTCGGGTTCAAATGCCAACATACCAACTTACTTTCTGTAGTGTATGAGAACTTATTGGTTTAAGCTATTGATGTTGTTTGTTTTTGGGGTGTGGGGGCAACAGGTGTGAGTTCTTGTAATTTGTGTAGCGGAAGATGTGGTACTGGCGTTGATCCGATCCTAGGTTGTATGACCGGCTCGGGAATAACAGGAGAGAGGTAGAAGCCGGGTGCTCGGCTCGGATCTAATAGCTCGGCTCGGATCTTTGAGGCTCGGCTTGGTCTTTTGTACATTCACACTACCTAGAAATACCGGGAGAAGTCCCGACGACAGGCCCTCCGACGATCTAGTCAGTCACTGAGAAAGTAACAGTAGCTAGGGTTCAGATGGGAAAGTTTATTACCTTGGGCAAGGAGGAGGAGGTCTGGTATTTATAGGCAGGGGTAAACGGGTCTGGGACCCTAACGGCCCTGGTCGGATCCGTTTGCTTGTGGGCCTGAGTTGGTAGAAGCCCGTTGGACTTTCAGTTGACCCGTTGATCATGGAAGAGTGGAATTTGAGGGGATCTAATGGCCCTGATGGGGCCACATCATCTACACCATATCAAAACCCCCCACTCCTGGAGGGTTGTGTAAGCCAGCCGTGGAGGAGTAGTTTGTCTCTGCAGGAAGAGTGGAGCAGTGTGTTTGGTGAATATGATTTGTAGTTTTTGGAGAGGTAAGTGGGGGTAGGACGAAGGAGATCCCCTGGAGAAAAAGGGGCACCGAGGGTTGAAAACCAAGGGCCGAGGGCCGAGCGTCGAGCATCGAGCC
The DNA here is from genome assembly GCA_017893485.1 of Hemerocallis citrina. Taxonomy (NCBI): domain Eukaryota; kingdom Viridiplantae; phylum Streptophyta; class Magnoliopsida; order Asparagales; family Asphodelaceae; genus Hemerocallis; species Hemerocallis citrina. Next base: position 130,833,681 of record CM030365.1, read on the forward strand.
CTGGCTTATGACAGAGCTAGGTAGCTTGGAGATCATGATAGGCATTCGAGGGTCGAGCATCGACGGTCGAGCCTCCATGCTTATGTGCCGAGCGTCGAACCCCCTACTCGTGAGAAAGCTAGGGAGTGGCTCGAGGTCACTGCCGAGCGTTTCGTATATCTTGTGAGGAAGCTAGGGCGTGGCTCGTGGTCGCTGTCGAACGTCGAGCCCCCCTGCTTGTGTAAAAGCTAGGAAGTGGCTTGAGGTCACTACCGAGGGTCGATCCTATATAGCTTGTGAGAAAGCTAAGATGTGGCTCGAGGTCACTGCCGAGCGTCGAGCCCCCTGCTTGTGTGAAAGCTAGGGTGTGGCTCGAGGTCGATGCCGAGTATTGAGCCCATATAGCTTGTGAGAAAGCTAGGACGTGGCTCGAGGTCAATGCCGAACATCGAGCCGCCCTGCTTGTGAGAAAGCTAGGGTGTGGATCTAGGTCACTGTAGAGTGTTGAACCCATATAGCTTGTGAGGGAGCTAGGGCATGGCTCGAGGTCACTGTCGAGCGTCGAGCCCCCCTACTTCTGTGAAAGCGAGGATGTGGCTCGAGGTCACTACTGAGCATCGAGCCCATATAGATTGTGAGAAAGCTAGGGCGTGGCTCGAGGTCAATGCCAAGCATTGAGCCCCCCTGCGTGTGTAAAAGCTAGGGCGTGGCTCGAGGTCACTGCCGAGCATCAAGCCCCCACGCTTGTGTCAAAGCTAGGGCCTGGCTCAAGGGCACTACCGAGCATCGAGCCCATATAGCTTGTGAGAAAGCTAGGGCATGGCTCGAGGTCAATGCCGAGTATTGAACCCCCTGCTTGTGAGAAAGCTAGGGTGTGACTCAAGGTCACTGCTGAGCTTCGAGCCCATATAGCTTGTGAGGAAGCTAGGGCGTGGCTCGAGGTCACTGCTGAGCGTCGAGCCCCTCTGCTTGTGTGAAAGCTAGGGTGTGGCTCGAGGTCACTACCGAGCGTCGAGCTCCTATAGCTTGTGAGAAAGCTAGGGCGTGGCTTGCGGTCAATGCCGAGCTTCGAGCCCCCTGCTTGTGAAAAAGCTAGGGTGTGGCTCGAGGTTACTACCGAGCGTCGAGCCCATAGAGCTTGTGAGGAGGCTAGGGCGTGGCTCGAGATTATTGTCGAGCGTCGAGACCCCCGGCTTGTGTGAAAAATAGGGTGTAGCTCGAGGTGGCTACCGAGTGTCGAGCCTATATAGCTTGTGAGAAAATTAGGGTGTGGCTTGAGGTCAATACTGAGCGTCGAGCCCATATAGCTTCTAAGGAAGCTAGGGCATGGCTCAAGATCACTGCCGAGCATCGAGCGCCTTGCTTGTTTGAAAGCTCGGGTGTGGCTCGAGGTCACTACCGAGCATCGAGCCCATATAGCCTGTGAGAAAGCTAGGGCGTTGCTCGAGGTCAATGCCGAGCTTTGAGCCCATATAGCTTGTGAGAAAGCTAGGGCGTTGCTCGAGGTCAATGCCGAGCTTCGAGTCCCCTGCTTGTGAGAAAGCTAGGGTGTGGCTTGAGGTTACTGCCGAGCATCGATCCCATATAGCTTATGAGGAAGCTAGGGCGTGGCTCGAGGTCACTGCCAAGCGTTGAGCCCCCTGCTTGTGTGAAAGTTAGGGTGTGGCTCGAGGTCACTCCCGAGTGTCGAGCCCATATAACTTGTGAGAAAGCTAGGGTGTGGCTCGAGGTCAATACCGAGCGTCGAGACCCCCCGCTTGTGTGAATCCTAGGGTGTCGTTCGAGGTCACTGCCGAGCGTCGAGCCCCCCTGCTTGTGTGAAAGCTAGGATGTGACTCGAAGTCACTGCCGAGCGTCGAGCCTATATCGCTTGTGAGAAAGCTAGGGTGTATCTCGAGGTCAATACAGAGCGTCGAGCCCCCTACATGTGAGAAAACTAGGGCATGGATCGAGGTCAATACTGAGCGTCGAGCCCCCCGTTTGTGTGAAAGCTAGGGCGTGGCTCGAGGTCACTGTTGAGCGTCAAGCCCCCCTACTTGTATGAAAGCTAAGATGTGGCTCGAGGTCACTGCCGATCATCAAGCCCCTATAGCTTGTGAGAAAGCTAGGGCATGGCTCGAGGTCAATGCCGAGCATCGAGCACCCTGCTTGTGAGAAAGCTAGGGTGTGGCTCGAGGTCACTGCCGAGTATCGAGCCCATATAGCTTGTGAGGAAGGTAGGGCGTGGCTCGAGGTCACTGCCGAGCATCGAGCCCATATAGCTTGTGTGAAAGCCAGGATGTGGCTCGAGGTCACTGCCGAGCGTCGAACCCATATACTTTGTGAGAAAGCTAGGGCGTGGATTGAGGTCACTGCCGAGGGCCGAGCTCCCCTGCTTATGTAGAAGCTAGGGTGTGGCTCGAGGTCATTGCCGAGCGTCAAGCCCATATAGCTTGTGAGAAAATCAGGGGGTTGCTCGAGGTTAATGCCGACCTTCGAGCCTTCTGCTTGTGAGAAAGCTAAAGTGTGACTCGAGGTCACTGCTGAGTGTCGAGCCCATGTAGCTTGTGAGGAAGCTACGACGTGGCTCGAGGTCACTACCAAGCGTCGAGCCCCCTGCTTGTGTGAAAGCTAGGGTGTGGCTCGAGGTCGCAGCCGAGTGTCGAGCCCATATAACTTGTGAGAAAGCTAGGGCATGGTTCAAGATCAATGCCGAGCGTTGAGACCCCAGCTTGTGTGAAAGCTAGGGCATGGCTTGAGGTCACTGCCGAGCGTCGAGCCCCCCTGCTTGTGTGAAAGCTAGGATTCGGCTCGAGGTCACTACCGAGCGTCGAGCCCATATAGCTTGTGAGAAAGCTAGGACATAGCTCGAGGTCAATGCCGAGCGTCGAGCCCCCCTACATGTGAGAAAGCTAGGGCATGGCTCGAGGTTAATGCCAAGCGTCGAGCCCCCCGCTTGTATGAAAGCTGGGGTGTGGCTCGAGGTCACTGCCGAGCGTCGAGCCACCCTACTTGTGTGAAAGCTAAGATGTGGCTCAAGGTCACTGCCGAGCATCGAGCCCATATAGCTTGTGAGAAAGCTAGGAAGTGGCTCGAAGTCAATGCCGAGCGTCGAGCTCCCTGCTTGTGAGAAAGCTAGGGTGTGGCTCGAGGTCACTGCCGAGCGTCGAGCCCATATAGCTTGTGAGGAAGCTAGGGCATGGCTCGAGGTCACTGCCGAGCATCGAGCCCATATAGCTTGTGTGAAAGCTAGGATGTGGCTCGACGTCACTGCCGAGCGTCGAGCATATATAGCTCGTGAGAAAGATAGGGCGTGGCTTGAGGTCACTGCCGATCGTCGAGCCCTCCTACTTATGTGAAAGCTAGGGTGTGGCTCGAGGTCACTGTCGAGCGTCGAGCCACTACAGTTTGTGTGAAAGCTAGGGTGAGGCTTCTGAACCCCATCTTCTTCTCGGACGAGCATGGCGCTGAGTGCATTTTCTGAGGCTGAAAGGTATAGCAGAAGAGGTTTGCCCGGTTCAAGTTTGCTCAGAAGTGGGGGGTTGGCGAGGTAGGACTTTAGCTGGTCAAACGCTTGTTGCTGGGGGTCGCCCTATTCGAAGCCTTTCGCTCATCGCAGAGCCTTAAAGAAGGGGAGTGACTTCTCTCCAGACTTGGAGAGGAAGCGGCCGACGGCCGCCAGTCTTCCCGTGAACCATTGAACCTCCTTAATGTTTCTGCGAGGGGCCATATCGATTATGGCCTGGATCTTGTCGAGATTTACCTCTATGCCGCGCTGGCTAACGATGAACCTGAGAAATTTTTCTGAGGAGACGCCGAAGGCACACTTGGTGGGATTGAGCCTCATGTTGTGGGACCGAAGGACGCCAAAGGCTTCCTCGAGGTCGGCGACATGGTCCTGTCCTCGTCGGCTTTTGACGAGCATGTCGTCGACGTATACCTCCATGTTATGAACGATCCGTTCTTTGAAAACTCGGTTGACAAGTCTCTGGTAGGTGGCTCCGGCATTCTTAAGTCCGAAGGGCATGACCCGATAACAGTAAAGACCCTGGTCGATAACGAATGACGTTTTGGCAATTTCCAGAGGGAACATCCGGATTTGATTATAGCCTGAAAAGGCATCCATGAAGGTCAGTAGCTCATGACCCGACGTTGCGTCTCGATGCTCGGAAGGGGGAAAAGATCTTTAGGGGCACACCCTGTTCAGGTCCGTGAAGTCTATGCAGATCCTCCAGCTCTCTCTGGCCTTCTTCACCATCACGACGTTAGCCAGCCACTCGGGATAGCTGAACTTTTGAATGAACCAGGCTGACAACAGTTTGTGCACCTCCACTTTTACTGCTTGTTGCCTCTCCGGGGTGAACTTGCGTCACTTCTGATGGATCGGCTTGGAACCCGGGGCGACGATCAGCATGTGCATGATCAGGTCTTCGGAAATTCCGGGCATGTCGGACGGGGTCTAAGCGAAGATGTTGATATTGCGGTGGACACAACCAATTAGGTTGGCCTCAGATCGGGGGAAAGGGAGCGGATCACATGGAACCACTTAGACTTGTCTTCTATCTCGAATGAGACCTCCTCCAATTTGTCCATGGGTTCCGACTCGGGCTGGCTTCTTTCAGGTGGGAGCTCGACTGCGTCAAAGGGAAACACCCCGCCTCCTACCGCAGTCATGTAGCACGAACGTGCAGACTCCTAATTCCTTCAGACAACACCGACCCCGAGGTCAATGGGAAACTTCAACTTCAAGTGGTATGCCGAGGGGATGGCCTAAAACGAGCAGAGTCCAGGTCGGCCGAGAATGGCTTGTACGCCGCCTTGACATTGACCACCATAAAGTCCATTGATTCGGTCCGTATGATGGAGGTCGTGCCGGCTGTTACATCCAGTGTCACGATCCCTTCGATTTGTACGGGGACGCCCGAGAACCCGTGAAGGGTGTACCCGACCGGCTTTAGCTTATCTCGGGGGAGCTTGAGGTTCTTAAATACTTCCAAAAAGAGGATGTTAACTGAGCTTCCGTTGTCCACGAGAACTCGGCAGACTTCAAAGTTTGCCATGATGAGGCTGATGACGAGGGCGTCGTAGTGCAGGAGCCGGACTCCCTCCAGGTCTTCTTCGGAGGAGACTGGCCACTGCTGAATCTGGGGGGAGGGATGGTCTCGAACAGAGTTAACCTCTCGGACGAAGGCCTTATGAAAAGTATTGGATTCCCCTCCCATTGGTTCACCATGGATGCAGTGTAGGATGGCCTACCATCCGGTCTCCTCGGGCTCGGGGTCCCGCTCGGGTTGTCGGTTGATCGTTCGAGGGGGAGGCGAAGGCCTCGAATTCCTTGGATTCCTCAGATCCCTCCGATAACTTGGGCTATCCCGGATGAACTCCCTTAGGTACCCTGGTTGGATAGGGCCTTGATCTCATCTTGGAAGGCCCGACAGTTGTCTGTCTCGTGCCAATTGTCTCAGTGAAAGCGGCAGTAGAATCTCTGGTCCCGCTTCTTGTTGTTGCTCGGTCAGGGAGGGAGTCGGAAGATCCTTTATCCTCGATCTCCCTCAGGATTGCCGATACATTCTGGGTCAGCGGTGTATATCTTTCAAAACGGGGGACCGAAGGAATTCATTTCAGACTGGCCGCCTCTTTCGTGACTTTCTTGACGGGCTCAGCATCGTCTACCTTGTGCTTCCTCTTGGCTGTGGCTTCTTTGGTGCCCTCAGGGTGTAGGGCCTCTTCCACCCGAATGTAATTCTCGACCCTGTTGAGTAGGTCGAGGAAGTCGATTGGTGTTTTTTTGGCTAAGGAAGCCTTAACATGGCCTGCAGAAGCGATGCCCGCATCGAGAGAGGAAACAGACCTCGCCTCGGTGGTGAACCTCCGAACGAACTCGCGTAGTGACTCCCCTTCCTTTTGTCTGAGGTCTAGAAGGGGTGCGCTTGTCTTCTCGACCTTCCTGCTGGTCACGAAGTGGGCCAGAAAGTTTGCTCTGAGAACCATTCCCGAGCTGGACCTGGCAGGGTGGTAGGGAAAGCACGGCATAGGAGGGGATCCGAAGCGCTGTGAATCATCATGAGGGTTTTAAACCCTTCCATGTGATCAGTGGGATCACCATCGTTGTTGTACGTCTCGAATTGGGGAGGCCTGAAATTTCTGGGGATCTCGGCTTCCAAGATTTGAGTGGAGAATGGGGGTCGGTTCGGCCTATAATCATGGCCTGGCATCGGCCCGCCTTCGCTGAGATGGGCGAGGCGGTTCTCCATCTCCTGGAGGTGTCGAAGGACGGCGTCTTCCCGTTCTATGGGGCAGGTCGATCCGTGAGATTCGCCGCCTCTGGCTTCTGACTGGGGGTATGAGTTGTCACGCACCTCGGTTCCAGGGCCGCCTCGGATTTCCTGGAGGACCTCGTTCCGAATGTTTTGGAATTCGGCCCTTGTGACTGGGGCTTGCTCCACCGGGTCACGCGGGTGTGGAGGTCCTCGTGGCGTGTGGCTGTGTCCTGGTTCCCGTCCTAGGGACGGCTGCCTGTGATGGTTCGGGACCGAGTTGGAAGTGACCCCTCCCTTTGTTTTACTGGCCTGCCGATTCAGGATGATGGGCCGTAAATTAGTCGCGACCGAATGAGAGGCGCCCGGCCTGGGACTGGCCTCGCCATTGACCCGCGATTGGTTAGAGCCCTGGGCGTCAGCGCGGCTATGAAGGAGAGGATGGTCTGGACGACATCAAGAGGTGACGACCCTTCTGGCTTTGGAAGCCATGTAAGAGCTCGGGTTTGGGATGACGTCCCTGGCTGGGATCGGACTGGTGCCAGTACCGCAAGTTCCCAAAGACGGCGCCAACCTGATGCTGTTTGTTTTTGGGGTGTGAGGGCAACAGTGTGAGTTCTTGTAATTTGTGTAGTGGAAGATGTGGTACTGGTGTTGATCTGCTCCTAGGCTGTAGGACGAGATCGGGAGTAGCAGGAGAGAGGTAGAGGCCGGGTTCTCGGCTTGGATCTAGTAGCTCGGCTCGGATCTAATAGCTCAGCTCGGATCTTTGAGGCTTGGCTCGGTCTTCTGTACCTGCACATTGCCTAGAAACATCGGGAGAAGTTCCGGCGATAGGCCCTCCGACGATCTAGTCAGTCACTGAGAAAGCAATAGTAGCTAGGGTTCAGGTGGGAAAAAGTTTATCACCTTGGGCAAGGAGGGGGGGGGTTAGTATTTATAGGCAGGGGTAAATGGACCGGGTCGGACCCGTTTGCTTGTGGATCTGAGTTGGCAGAATTCCGTTGGATTTCAATTGACCCGATAATCATGAAGGAGCAGAATTTGAGGGGATCCGATGATCTTGACGGAGCCTCGCCATCTACACCATATCAGCTATCCATATACACCTGTGCAATATAGACTTCTATGACTACATGTCATAAATGCTTATACAGAAACTTCATCATTCACTTAATATGTTAAGTCACTGTCACAAACACATAAGCATTCATGATAACACATAACTAAGAACAATCTTAAGTTCTTAACATAGGTCATATGTAATAACTTCACTTTCACCTTCCATTTCATCAAGCATACAAGATCAAATACTATCTCAAAACTACGAGCACTATTCTTATTAATTTCACTAATATATCAATTTAAACCTAAAGTTGAGTTAAAATTTACAGCCCACTTTGACCTATTCCGCAAGCGAGCTCCCACTTCAAGTTTCCCCCTTTTTTATTCTTTAGCATGCATAACAGCATACTGGGTCTCATTACACTGAAAATAAATACTAACAAACAGTAAAGATCTTTTTGACTTAGATTTCATGAAGCTGAAGAGATTTATTTGATTTGGGGCAACATTAGGGGTTTATGGTGCAAAAAAACAATAAGAAAAGTAAGTTTTTATCAATAAAAGCTTTAACCTTTTTGGTGTTCTCTGTATATGAGTCATTTTGATGCTAGAACTTGTTTTAAGTATGGGAATAATAGGTATGATGCCATATCTTCAAATTTATCCTAAGAGCAAATGTTTGTGAATTTGCATTGGCAATTAATCCATATGATGAAGGTCTGAAATTTTCCTATCACCGCGATAAAAATTTCAGACCGAGAATCTCCACTAGACAAGGAGGAGAGTTCTAATGCATAAGCAAAGCTCAATGGCTACTCATTATCTCAAATTTTTTCCCAAACTGACCCACTTTTTGAAAGTTTTTCTCCAAACTGACCCATTTAAAAAAAAAATTCCCAAAACGACCACTTGCTATCTCAGATAGCGAGTTTAGTCTGAAAAAACGAGTGTTGGTTTTTGGTTTCTTCCATCGCCAAGACTCGCTGTCTAAAATAAAATAATAATATATAACAATAGATAATATAATAAGCGAGCTAGTTTTAACAAAACTCGTTTTTTGAGACAGCGAGTGTCGATTGGGGATTCCTTAAACCCCAGCTTCGATGTTTCAATCCCCCCCTCTCTCCCCCCGATTTTCTCTCTCCCTCTTTCTGTCTCCCTCTCCTCTGTTTTCCCAAACCAGAACAGTGCAGCCCCTCCATCCCGTCGTCAGCCCTACTTCTCCTCCCGATCACCCCGAAGCCCTCCGCCCTCCTCGTCGGGCCTCTTGCTCGAGCGGGACCTGTCGACAGCCAGTACCCACCTGCTCCTCTCATCCTTGTCCTCGACTCCGCACTACACCAACATCGCCCCCATCCACCGCATCTCCTCGCCCTCCTGCCCAGTCCCCGAGCACAAGACAAAGTAATTTGCAAGAGAGGGATTTTCCTATTAAATAGTTTTATAATATTTGGCTGCCCATTGAAGCTTTCATACCTGTTTTAATTCGATTTTGAATTGATGCCATTTCAAGATTATTTCTGGTGATAACGACTTGCCCAAAAGGGATAATATTGGGGGAAGGCATAGGAAATTTATACTCTGGGTTCTTGCAAAAACTGGAACCAAGTGTGCAGATGACAGTGGTGCCGATGATGTTGAAGATGCAGAAGAGGGTTACGAAGAAGTCATGGATACCGATGCCCTAGAGGAAGATGGGGAGGCATCTGAAGATGAATTCTATCAGCAAGTTAAGAAGCAACGGGTCAAAAAACTCATGGCTAAAGCACAACTATATTCTAGGTTATATATTTCTATATTTCCATTCATCAGCAATCATTTCTGATTAAGGAACTTGAGGCAAAGTATATGCATACCTCTTTCCTCCGCTCGACAACCCCGCCGACCACCGCTGCCGCTTTGTGTTGCTGTTAGAGGAAGATCGAAACAGCGAGGCGGAGGTTTAAGGAATCCCTAATCAACACTCGCTGTCTCAAAAAACGAGTTTGGTTAAAACAAGCTCGTTTTTTGAGACGACGAGTCTTGGCGAGGGAAGAAACCAAAAAACCCAAAACCAACCCTCGCTTTCTCAGATAGCGAGTGGATTTTTACTAAACTTGCTATCCGAGATAGCGAGTGGGTTGTTTTGGAAATTTTTTTAAAAAGTAGGTGATATGGGATAAAAAGAGTGGCGCAATCAGGACCTTCAGATCTCCTCTGATCTCGCTTCTTGTGATCATCAGGTCAAACAGGTCAAGCGGGCTTCAGCCCATTCAGGCCCACGGACAAACGGGTACGAGCTGGCCTGTTAGGGTCACAGACCCGTTTGCCTCTGCCTATAAATACCAGCCACCCTCCTCACTTTAAGAGGTAATCAATCTTTCCCCACCTGAACTCTAGTTACTGTTGCTTTCTCAGTGATTGACTAGATCGTTGGAGGGTCTGTCTCCGGAACTTCTCTCGGTGTTTCTAGGCAGTGTGCAGGTACAAAAGACCAAGCCAAGCTACTGGAATCGAGCCGACCACCCGGCCTCCACCTCTCTCCTGCTACTTCTGAGCCGGTCCTACGGCCTAGGATCGGGCTAGCGCCAGTACCACATCTTCCGCTACACAAATTACAAGAACTCACACTTGTTGCCCCCACACCCCAAAACAAACAGCATCAGGTTGGCGCCGTCTATGGGAAACCAGGTACTGTCGCCCGTCCGAGCCCAACCAAGGACATCATTCCAGGTCCGAGCTCTCCCATGGCTCCCAAAGCCAGAAGGGCCGTCACATCAACACGACATCCGAACCCCCCACATCACAACCGCGCGGATGCCCAGGGATCCAACTGACTACGGGTCCACGGCGTGGCCGGATGCAGGCCGGGTGCTTCTCACTTGAACGCGACCGATTGCGATGCCTCATCTCGAATCGACAGGCCAGTAGCACAAGGGGAGAGGCTGCTTCCAACTCGGTCTCGAACCATCGTAGACGACTGTCCCTAGAACGCGATCCAGAACACAGCCGTTCGCCCCGTGGACCTCTGACTCCGCAGGATCTGGTGGGGCAAGCCCCCATCACGAAGGCCGAGTTCCAAAATTTCCGGAACGGGGTCCTCCAAGCAATCCAATGCGGCCAGGGAACCGAGGTCCACAACAGCTCTGATCCTCGGTCAGGAGCAAGGGGCGGCGAATCCTACGGATCGGCCTGCCCCCGGGAACAGGTAGATGCCGTCCTCCGGTATTTATAGGAGATGGAGAACCGCCTCGCCCATCTCGGCGACGGCGGACCAATGCTGGGTCATGGTCATCGGCCGACCGGACCCCCATTCTCCCTCCAAATCTTGAAAGCCGAAATCCCCCGTAATTTTAGGCCTCTCCAATTCGAGATCTACAACGACGATGGTGATCCTGCAGTTCACATGGAGGGGTTTAAGACCCTCATGATGATTCACAGCGCTGCGGGTCCCCTCCTCTGCCGTGCCTTCCCTATTACCCTTCGTGGTCCTGCTCGGGAATGGTTCTCAAAGCTCACCCCTGGATCAGTCTTCTTGTTCGACCAGTTGGAAGCGAACTTCCTAGCCCACTTCGTGACCAGCAGAAAGGTCAAGAAGATGAGCGCGTCCCTTCTGGACCTTAAGCAGAAAGAAGGGGTCACTCCGCGATTTCGTTCGGAGGTTCACCACTGAGGTGAGGTTCGTATCCTCCCTTAATGCGGGCGTCGCTTCAGCGACTTTCCGACACAATATTAGACACGGTCAGCTGAAAGCTTCATTGGCCAAAAAACCAACCGCCGACTTTCCCGACCTCCTCAACAAGGTCGAGAAGTACATCCGAGTGGAGGAGGTCCTAAATCCGGAGGGCACCAAAGAAGCCACTACCAAGGGGCAGCAGAAGGTCGACGATGTCGAGGCCATCAAGAAAACCGGGAAAGAGACAGCCAGCCTCAAGAGGGTCCCTCTGATCTCCCGATTTGAGAGGTATACGCCTCTGACCCAGAACGTTTCGGCAATCCTGTTGGAGACCGAGGATAAAGGGATTGTATGACTCCCTCCCCGACCGAGTAACAACAAGAAGCGGGACCATAGATTTTACTGCCACTTCCACCGAGATAACGGACACGAGACCGAAAACTACCAGGCCCTCAAAGATGAGATTGAGGCTTCCACAAAGCCAAGTCACTGTAGGCTCGATGCTCCGAGCTGACCCCCTAATTCTCGACCCTCGACGGTGATCTCGAGCACAAGGGTAGCTTCCATAAGCTAAAGTCGCATGGGCTCGTCGCTCCGTGCCGACCCCTAAGCCCTCGACGCTCGATCGTGATCTCGAGCACAAGGGTAGCTTCCACAAGTTAATTTGCTTGGGCTCGTCGCTTCGTACCGACTCCCAAGCCCTCGACGCTCGACTGTGATCTTGAGCACAGAGGTAGCATCCACAAACAAAAGTCAGCTGGGCTCGTCGCTCCGTGCCGACCCCCTAAGTCCTCGATGCTCGACCATGATCTCGAGCACAGGGGTAGCTTCTACAAGCTAAGTCGCTTGGGCTCGTCGCTCTGTACCGACCCCTAAGCCCTCTATGCTCGACTGTGATCTCGACTACAGGGGTAGCTTCTACAAGCTAAAGTCGCTTGGGCTCGTCGATCCGTGCCGATCCGTAAGTCCTCGACGCTCGATGGTGATCTCGAGCACAAGGATAGCTTACACAAGCTAAGTCACTTGGGCTCGTCGCTCCGTGCCGACCCCCTAAGCCCTCGACGCTTGATGGTGATCTCGAGAACAGGGGTGGCTTCCATAAAGTCAAGTCGCTGTGGGCTCGATGATCCGAGCCGACCCCCTAAGCCTTGACCCTCGACGGTGATCTCGAGCACATGGGTAGCTTCCACAAGCTAAGTCGCATGAGCTCGTCACTCCATGTAGACCCCTAAGCCCTCGATGCTCGATTGTGATCTCTAGCACATGGATATCTTCCACAAGATAAAGTCACTTGGGCTCGTCGCTCCATGCCGACCCCTAGCCCTCGATGCTCGACTGTGATCTTCAGCACAGGGGTAGCTTCCACAAGCTAAGTCACTGGGGCTCGTCGCTCCGTGCCGACCCGCTCAGCCTTCGATGCTCGACCATGATCTCGAGCACATGGGTAGCTTCCACAAAACCAAGTCGCTGTGAGCTCGACGCTCCGAGCCGACCCCCTAAGCCTCAACCCTCGATGGTGATATCGAGCATAGGGGTAGCTTCCACAAAGCCAAGTCGTTGTGGGATCGACGCTCCGGGTCGACCCCCTAAGCCTCAACCCTCGACGGTGATCTCAAGCATAGGGGTAGCTTCCACAAGCTAAGTCGCTTGGGCTTGTCGCTCGGTGCCGACCCCTAAGCCGTCGACGTTCGACTGTGTTCTCGAGCACAGGGGTAGCTTTCACAAGCTAAAGTTACTGTAAGCTCAAAGATCTGGGCCGACCCCCTAAGCCTCAACCCTCGACGGTGATTTCGAGTACTGGGGCAACTTCCACAAAGCCAAGTCGCTGTAGGCTTGATGATCCGAGTCAATCCCCTTAGCCCTCGATGCTCGACTGTGATTTCGAGCGCAAGGGTAGCTTCCACAAGCTAAAGTCGCTTTGGCTCGTCGCTCCGTTCCTACCCCTAAGCCCTCGACACTTGACTGTGTTCTCTAGCACAGGGGTAGCTTCCACTAGCTAAGTCGCTGGAGCTCGTCGCTCCGTGCCGACCCCCTCATCCTTCGAAGCTCGACCAAGCTTTCGAGCATAGGGATAGCTTCTACAAAGCCAAGTCGCTGTGGGCTCGACGCTTTGAGCCGACCCCCTAAGCCTCGACCCTCGACAGTGATTTCGAGCACAGGGTAGCTTCCACAAATCCAAGTCGCTGTGGGCTCAACGCTCCGAGCCGAACCCCTAAGTCTCGACCCTCGACGGTGATCTCAAGCACAGGGGTGGCTTCCTCAAGCTAAGCCGCTTGGGCTCGTCGCTCCGTGCCGACCCCTAAGCCCTCGGCGATCAACTGTGATCTCGAGCACGGAGTAGCTTTCACAAGCTAAAGTTTCTGTAAGCTCGACGATCCGAGCCGACCCCCTAAGCCTCGACCCTCGACGGTGATTTCGAGCACAGGGGCAACTTCCACAAAGCCAAGTCGTTGTAGGCTCGACGATCCGAGCCGATCCCCTTAGCCTCGACCCTCGACGGTGATTTCGAACGCAGGGGTAGCTATCACAATCCAAGGTCGCCATTGGACTCGCCGACCCAAATACCGACCTAAACGATCTTCGACAGCCTTGGCACCCTGAGCCGATTCCCATGTCTTGGTGACTGGGGGATCATCGAGGCTTGGTCATCCACACTTGCGGAAGCACCGGCTGCTCGGCGGCCTGGACTCACCTCGGTTCGGCGCCGACCTCAAAAAGACCCTAGGAAACCCTCTTTGCCACTCTTCTCCGTAGAATCCAGACTACTCATCCACAACTGTTTTTCACACCGCACTGTAGGAAAAGGGGGCTTGGATATGGGATAAAAAGAGTGGTGCAATCAGGACCCTCAGATCTCCTTTGATCTTGCTCCCCTGTGATCATCAGGTTAAACAGGTCAAGCGGGCTTCAACCCATTCAGGCCTACGGGCAAACGGGTAAGACCCGGGCCGTTAGGGTCACAGACCCATTTGCCTCTGCCTATAAATACCAGCCCCCCTCCTCACTTTAAGAGGTAATCAATCTTTCCCCACCTGAACCCTAGTTACTGTTTCTTTCTCAATGACTGACTAGATCGTCCGATGGCCTGTCGCCGGGACTTCTCCCGGTATTTCTAGGCAGTGTGCAGGTACAAAAGACCAAGCAGAATTACTAGATCTGAGCCGAGCTATTGGATTCGGTCCGACCACCCGGCCTTCACCTCTCTCCTGCTATTTCCGAGCCGGTCCTATGGCCTAGGATCGGGCCAGCGCCAGTACCAAATCTTTTGCTACACAAATTACAAGAACTCACACCTGTTGCCTTCACACTTCAAAAACAAACAGCATCCGTAGGTCAGTTTGGAAAAAATTTTTCAAAAAGTGGGTCAGTTAGGGGAAAAATTTCCATTATCTCATGGTCTAAAGCAAGATGACGAATGTAGACAAAAACACTGAATTTTTTCACCAATGAAACATAAAGGACCTACTTGAACAGACCCACAACAATGTCATTAACATTAAGATTAGAACTTAGTTTAGATGTCGTTTGAGGCGATGAAACTGAATTAACTTTCTCGCATTTTAACACTACTTTGTTGTTAAAAGAAGCCCACATCACACATAGCAATTTGCATAAACGAAATCAAAGGATAAAGCAAGAAAAAGAAACCCAAAAAGAGATGACCCAAACCAAAACAATGCAAGCACATTATTACCAACTTTACAAGCAGTGAGAACAGGAAAGATGTGATTCTTTTAATTTGGTTAAGGAAATGACCTAAGCTGTGACCCCCTCCCTTGCTGTCTCCTTTGAACCTGACGAACAATCCGACCTGGAATGTGTTTCGCCCCTGTCCCGATAGTCAGCAATGGCGATTGCAAGCCAGGACAGGGCGGTGGCTGCCTCAGTGGCCCCCATTAGTCCGACAAACCCATCACTCTCTTCTATTCTTCTCCGGCCATATCTAAATAAACGGATTTGGATTTGTATTTGGATTTTGGATAGAGAGAGAGAGTGTGTGGATTTGGATTTGGATTTGGAAAAAGAGTAATGCTTTAGCCACTACCAATTTCACTACCATTTCCTTCACTACCTTAGGTGGCATACTCCTATTGGAGAGTTCTCCCACCTACTCTATCATCCCCTACCTATTGGAGTGTGCCACCTAAGGTAGTAAAGAGAAATGTAGTGAAATTGGTAGTGGCTCTAGCATTACTCTTTGGAAAAAAGGCAAATTTTGGGAGAGAGAGAGAGAGTGATTTTTTTTTTTTGGGTTTTAAAATGGTTTATTAATATAAGGACAATTTGGATATTTCACGTATATTTTTAGAGTTTTCGTACAGTAATTGATTGCAATTCGTAGTTGAGAGGGTTTATCGCGTTGGCCGATACAATAGAGGGTTTACTGCTTTGAGCCTATAGATGAGGGGTATTTTTCGCTATTTACCCTATTATAAAAAAAGATGACTTGGTTTTGCATCACTTTCAAGTATCAATTGACTTAAAATTTTCATATAATTGTATCCCGCAACAAATGTGTTCGAAAGAAATCCGCCTGAGCCAGCTTGAACCCATATCGACCCGGAGAAACCCGACCCAACCCAAAAACCCGCCGGAACTCGAAGGGCAGGGTTCGAGTTTGGCAATCTACTAAGAGCATCCACAGTCGTTTTCTATAAATGCCATTTTGCCATATTATAGCAAACGAACGTCTGCAACAGTTTCTCATTTTGCCATTTTATAGCAAACATGCTATATTCGTTTCTCATATATGAGAAACAGAATAGCGATTCTCAAATTATAAAGGACGGTACAACATATACCATCCGGTATATGTTATACCGTCTCATTATTATTAATTTTTTTTAAAGTGGGTCGGACGGTATAACATATACCGTCCGGTATACGTTATACCGGCCCACGTATATATATATATATATTTTTTAATTTTTTTCTAATCCAACGGTCAGATTTATTATTAAAAAAAAAAAATTTAAAACTATCAGACGGTATAACATATCCCGGCCGGGATATGTTATACCGGCTGAGAATAGTGGTGGAATTAATACACTTTAATAGGTTTTAGTTGGTAGGTAAGGTGGAATTAAATAGGTTTAGTTAGTTTTTGGATAGGTTTAGTTATTATTATATTATTTAATTTATTTAATTAATATAGTTTAATAGTTAATACAGTAATAGCCGGATTTTAAGGACGGTGTATGATACCCCGTCTGACGCTTTTCCCTTTTTTTTTTTTTTTTGTTAAGAGACAGGGAAGAGACGGGGAATCATATCCACCTTTTTTAAGATTCCCCGTCCGGTATAAGATATACCGTACTACACCTTTTTTAAATTAAAAAGAGAGGGACGGGATATCATATCCCGTCTCTAATCCAAATGAGAAAAATTTAGCAAAGCACCACTGCACGATCCTCATCCAATTGTTATTACTGTAGCCGTCATTTTATAGCAAATGAGAAAAACGACTGTGGATGCTCTAACTTGTGGTATGGGTCGGGTTGAGTTCAAGGTTTTAATATTCTTGTATGGGTATGAAAATATTCAAACCTGCCCAATCTGGTCCAATTTGCACCCCTAGATACCCCCGGTTTCATTAAGAGGTTGCTTGTTTCGAAAGAAATATGATGGAAACATCTTTTTTATGCCTAACTTAGTTTCCTTCATTTTCCATTAGAGATGATTTTTTTGGTTTTTATTCCAAAACGAAAAGTAGACAAGTAAACAACATGACATCGTCACATTTAAAAGACAATCATTATCCTTTAAGAAAGAGAAGAAAAAACAAGAAAATTAATAAAAAGAATATTTTAAATGATTTGGTGGCCCTTTTACTCTAACACATCTTTAGCAAACAAGGAAAAATAATTATGGAAAATTATTTTGTAGGTTTAAAAATGATATACAAACAAAATAAATTAAAATTTTGAGTTTTCCTACTCATTTTCATGTCAAACAAATAATAGAAATTAAATCTAAACATATTAGATACCTATTTTCGTAGTTTCTATAAATATATTCTCTTGAAACAAACATCCCTCAAGAGAAAATAACTAAACAATCCGGAATAACTAGGCAAGAAACGAAACAGTAAATGGTACAAAGTCGTTGTTAGGTTTTGTGAGAAATTAACAATTGGGAAAATTAGGGTTTATCTCTAGATCTAAGTTGCTTGAGATATTCACCCTAGGTATCAAGATTGGAATACCTAGACTGCTATCACAAGCCAGTATTTATAGCTAAATACTGGTTTGGGTATCGGGTTATAAGCCCACAGACCCGCGTTCCAATATCCAATCAATTGTACGTTCATTACACGTGTTACACATATACACGTGCTATATTTATATAAAGAGAATATACCAATATATCCAACAATCTCCTCCTATATTCTCAATATATAAAGTACAGGATTATCTCATCAGATCAGTATACAACTGACTGGCTGATAGCAGTCCATAAAGAAAAGCATCATAAAGGTATAGTTTCATGAGAACCAATAAAATTATAAACTGAATAGTTCAATTAAGACTAAACCAATATAATTAAATAGTTTCAAACCATATCCAAATCAGAATAGTTCACAAAGACTAAACCAACTGGAATAATCTGTCATAGTTTCAAAATCAAACAAAGCAAATAAACTTCAAGAACAAAATATGAGTTTTAAGCTCATGAACACAAGAGTCTTAAACTCAACAGAAGTTTTACCAAGCAAGTGACTCATTTATTCTCAAAAGAAATAAATTGAAATTCTATCCTTGCACACTGCTTTATGTTTACTCCTCCATTTTGAGCAAATCATTATTTTTGAAATCTATGTTGACAGATTCAACTCCTCCATCTTTGCTAGCTTATTGAAAACAAGAATATCAAGAGACACATCTCTAAGAATTCCAACATATTTCACAAAGTATCTAGTTCCACAAAAGAACTTAGTACAATTCATAATTAGCTTAGCAAAAATGTAACACAAGCATCACAATCAAGTATCTTTAATAAGTAAAGTACATAAACTTTATAGTTTCTACACAAGAACCATACTATGTTTCATATTGGAATGAAAAGACTGCCGTTTCAATCATGGTTTAACATTGAATCATCAAAATTGGAATGAAACATGTAACCATAAAAGACATATCATCAAAATTGGAATGATATTTAGGACAATTTAATCATCGGAAACACATCGACAAGTTTTCATGTTTCGTATTGGAATAATATGATTATTCTAAGTAAATTTCCTAGATATATAATACCATCAAAATTGGAATGACATTATATATTTATAGAATTTATGTCGAATCATCAAAATTATCTAAAACATGTCAACTGCCTAAAATTGATGCTTAAGTTTGAACTTCTCTATGGCTCCAATTGGATTCTAAATTTCAAAACAACTTGGATGTTAAAGCTTTTTACTCAATAGCTTTTAACTTCACTTTCCCCCACAGTTTTGATAATTAGATCACTTTCAAGTCTCTTAGCAAGAGCATTAGCCATACTTATCCCAATTGCACTTTATCTATGAGAAAGTTCAACTAGGCTTCTTTCAGCCTTAATATACTCCTCTTACTATTATAGAGTGAGTTATGAGCTACAGTGCATTGTAGCTTGATAGTCGCATAACAGAATTAGAGAGTTACTTAAACTTCTTAATGGATAACTAGCAACAATTTCTTCAATCCACTCAGCCTTTTCCCCTGCAGAGGATTACACATAGAGGTCTGATTTCATGGATGATAGCACAATGCCTGTTTGCTTTTTATTTCCATAACATTTCTGTTTCTTCTAGTGTAAACAGATATCTACTAGTTATCGACTTTCACTAAATTCTGAGCATCATAATGCATCAGATCAGCCATTCATTCGAAGAATGACTAGAGTAGCACAAAGCAAACTCTTGAATACCACTCAGGTATCTCATTAGCCTCTTAAGGGCACTCAAATGTGTATGGGATTATTAGTGAATCTGCAGATCATACCTACCTCAAAGGCTATGTCTATTCTAGTGCAGATCTTTGTATACATGAGACTGTCAATTCCTTTCGAATGATCTACATGTCTCATAGTTGCACCATCATTAGGTGTCAACCTTTTATCATAATCATAAGGTGTTTCAAAACACACTTTCAATCACTATATCCCCACTTTTGAAACACATTTTGATTTGATGAGTTTGACTAGGAGTTATCCCTTGCCAACTGAAAACTCACCCTTATACCTATGGTGTCCACAGTACCTAGGTTTTCATGTTGAAATCTTTGGATAGCACAATTTTAACTTCATTTGTAATAAAGATGTCACTTCCAAGAACATGCATATCAACAGAACAAGTAAATGATAGCCACTATATTTGACACACCACAAAGTTGAAGGCACTGATATGAATTACTTGATTCATATACTAGGCTCTTTCAAAAATTTGTCAAATTATTTATTTGTTGGCTATACATGTTTTAAGAACATACAATGATTTTACTATATTGTAAATCTTGTTCACTAAACATATTAGTTCAAAACTTTCCAGTACAAAACTGTTCAGTACAAAACATTAAGTACAAAACCTTTTAATTATCCTTTATGAATGACAAAATTTTCAATAGATGTAAGGGTAAGAAGAATACTTATTGTAGCAATATGACAAACATGTGAGTAGACATCAAATAAATCTACCCCATTTTTCTCAGTCAATCTGTTAGCTACTAAAAAGCATTAAAATTGCTACTGAACAATCAAAATTAAGTTTCTTCTACAAAACCCCACTTACTTACTATAGTTTTAGCCCCTTTCGGCAGATCAACTAAATTAAAGTATTATTGTATGACACAAAATCATCTCATTGTCTACTAAAGACTCTTCTTAGCTCATTTGTCATCCAAGTTTTCAAGTGTCAGTAAAGCTAGTTCTTGATTCCAACTGTGAATCATTGAACGTGTCTATAGGACTAGATTATATCATACATTTATCTTTGATGAACATATCATCAAAGAACTTTGCAAGTCTAGATTCTTCTAACACAAATTAGATAGATCCAACATCTGTCCACAGAGCTACATTCTGCACTTTTTAAACACACAAATATTTGTTGTAGGTCCTACTTTAGGCCTTCTAGGGTCATGTACTCTAACAAAAGTATCACAACACACATTTTCACTTTAACAAAATTATTTGTGTTTTCATGCCATGATTTACAAGGTGTATTCAATTTAGAGTGTAGTAACACATTAGAGATATGATTAACAATACAACATCACTCATAATTACACAAGACAAACAACAGTCAATAATATAGAATTCAACATTTCACTAAGTGTTTGATTCTAACTTTTATCAATACCGTTTGACTGTTGTAAGTAGAGAGTGCTCTAGAGATTATGCCCAATGCAAACTTCTCTAAAGTTGTTAAAACATATTCACTACCTCTATCAAATCTGAACCCTTGATTTTTAGCATTTAACTATAATTTTTAATTCATTAAGAATAACAAGTGCTTCATTCTTCATATATATGACAAACTTATATTAGTAATCTACAAAAGAGATTAAATACTTCTGACCAACAATCATCTCATCTAGTCACAAAGCTACTGAGATCACAAATATCAGAATGTATTGACTCTAGAAATTGTGTGCTCCTAGAGACCATACTAAATGATTTTCTAGTGATTATAATCTGAGCACAACTTTCATATTTGTCATATTTTAATGGAGTGTCATTTAGTAGGGCTATGAGTTTTAACAAGAAACAAACAATTTAATATATAGTTCATAGTGATTCTAAATTTCAAAACAACTTGAATGTTAAAGCTTTGACTTAATAGCTTTTAACTCCATTTCCCCACAGTTTTGATAATTAGATCACATTTCCTCACAAACAATTGAATATATAGTTCTCAAATCTTAGCCAATTATGCTATGTTCAAAAACACAATTAGAACTATTATTATTAATTGTCTCATTTGTTAAACTCAACTTATACATACGATTGACAATATATGCACTTTATAAGAGTTTACAAAATTACTCTATCACATTTTTCAAAAATTATTTGCTTTCTCTAATGGTTCTAACAATGTCCACTAGCTCAAACACATTGAGCAAAGAGTTCTTTCCTTTACTCGTTCTTCATCATCTTCATAATGCTAAATGAGATAATGACTAACATATTATAATTCAACTTTGCACACACAGTACAATGAACGAGAGGGAACACAACGTAACTAGTAGAGTCATATTCTTCATTAAGAGATGCTCTCTTCTAAGTTACAGACATTTGTTATACATCTTATACAATTTTATTTTATTTTAAATTTTAGAGAAGCAAATATGTAATCTCACACAAACTGCAAACAATGGATTTGTCAAAATATCTATACACATAGTATGATAAAACACTTAACAACCCTAAACATGCTAGTTTTCCAGAGCGAGAATAATTATGATCTAAAACTCTCAATCATATGATCAAACGCACAAAACGTTAACACATTCATCACATGAAAAATACTGAGAAAATTAAGATAGATCATACCGACACTTCAAGTTAGAAGTGGTTTTCCAAATTCGAAGGAGAAGCCTGCATAGTGCAGACTTATCATACCATGATGCAAATCCATCGTCTCCAACATACACAATTTGTAGGTAACATTAAAGTTCCTACATTCATCAAATTGTTAAAGATTAGCCAATTAAACAAATTATTAGCACAATCTAATTCTAGCAATAATTTAATTGGAGATCCGATTTTTATAGTCAACATACAATTTAACTTATCAAAATAGATATTGTGTTTTAGCACACAGCCAAAACAACCGTTTAACTTGTATTTAATTAAACAAGTGATTAATACAGTCTTGAACTTAACCACTTAGCATCATAGTAATTCTATAATTCAAAACATAATTTTTGAACGAGTGTTTTGAACTTCCAGCACATAGCAAAGTATTTAACAGAAATTTAATACGAGGAAAGTAAAGAACTTATCTTTCACTGTCTCTTCCCCTTCAATTGATTAGACTCATGTCTGTTGGGAACAAATCCAAACAACAAGCCATTCTGCGCCAAAAAGACCCAGCATCGAACACCTTGTGTGCGTCTAAAGAGATCTGATGATGAGATACAAAAATTCTCTTCACTTTCTTCTTCAATTAGGGTTCCACACAACCCAATCTGTTGAAGGTTGAAGAAGAGGGAAGATCTCGGAGAAACTTATCGGATGAGTTTGAGTCAGCTCAGCCAGAGCAATATCCTGAGCGGATTTGTATGTCAACAGCGTCGCCTCAGCCGACTCCTTCCTCTCCACGCCGGTCTTAAACTCGGCAAGATACACTGCGCACACCTGTGGTAATCCCCCTTCATCTTCAAGTAAAAACACACAGATCTTGAAGAAGAGAGAGAGGGGTCGGAGTCGGCGTGTGTGACTGCCGTCGACTGCGAATGGAAGAGGGGGGTTCGGCGCCTGACGACCTCGCGACGCGAACGGCGAGCGACGAAATGGAAACCGATCGGCTTGTCTTCGCGATGCAGTCGACAGAGGAGGAGGAGATGGGCTGCGATCGAACCGACGGGGGGTCGTCGATGGTCAGCGACGGTGCTCCTTAGGGTTTCGTCGAGATCCGAACGGCCTGCGATTGTAGCCGACGAGATCCAACAAAGGTTCGTTTTTCCCTTGATTAAGAAATATCTCAAGATTGTTAGGTTTTGTGAGAAATTAACAATTGGGAAAATTAGGGTTTATCTCTAGATCTAAGTTGCTTGAGATATTCACCCTAGGTATCAAGATTGGAATACCTAGACTGCTATCACAAGCCAGTATTTATAGCTAAATACTGGTTTGGGTATCGGGTTATAAGCCCA
This sequence comes from Hemerocallis citrina, assembly GCA_017893485.1. Classification (NCBI taxonomy): domain Eukaryota; kingdom Viridiplantae; phylum Streptophyta; class Magnoliopsida; order Asparagales; family Asphodelaceae; genus Hemerocallis; species Hemerocallis citrina. The sequence goes on from CM030365.1 coordinate 130,856,471, forward strand.
CAGACCCGCGTTCCAATATCCAATCAATTGTACGTTCATTACACGTGTTACACATATACACGTGCTATATTTATATAAAGAGAATATACCAATATATCCAACAGTCGTCAACCTTAACAACACAGGCAATATTAAGAAACAATGATCGTTGTATTCGTTGCTCAATAAATGAATGAGGTAACTATATGAGGGAATATAATTAATTAAATATTTCAGATTTGATGCACGCAATATTCAAAACGTGGGATAACTCGACCTCATTATAGTAATTAGTAATTTACACATGCGATGTACGTCTTAATAAATTAGTTTTTTTTTTAAAGTAAAAAATTAGATGTAGCCTAGGTTTGAACCTAAAACATCCTTTATAATAATTATGTACTTACATTATACACGTAGATAGATTGACATTAAGACTTTCTTTCATTATAAAATTAGAGATTAGAGATAGTACAATAGTAGTATTGAAATTTTAATGCACTACAATTTCAAATAAATCAGAACTAGGTCGATTTTCCACAATAACAAGGACAAACAGTAGAAGATATAGACAATTCGCATGAAATAAGGAAAATAATCATATGTAGAAACTGTTGCGTCTCTGGAGAAGGTTCGAGGACATCTCTTCGAGCAGGCATCGGCCCAGGCTTTAAGTTTCCTCTTCTGCATCACTGAGAAAACCAACATCACTTGTTTTAGTCCAAAAAAAGAAGAAAGGTTTCAGATCAACTCTTATTATTGGAAATCACCGAAGTATTCTTAATATCATCCATCTAAATATTGACAGGATTATATTTAAAGTTAGAAAATAAAAAAAGTGAGCCAACAAAATCCTCGATTTTCTCTAGGTGCTACATACAGAAGATTGTAACCACATTATTCATGGATGGGAATATATTCTCCATCATGCAATTTTGTAATAAATCCCATCACAACATTTACATGAAGATCCTTATTTTATATCATTATTTTTCTCTCCTACCTTCTATAATATTTAGTTATTTTCTTCCTTTTTCTCCTAACTTCTTCGATCCTTTTCACTGTTGGAAGAAAAAAATATAGAATAAAGGAGTAAAATATTCTTTTATAAATTTTTTTGAAAGAAGAAGCTATGTTTGTCTACTTTAATTATATGTACTTATTTTATATTTCACTCAATCCACATGCATAACATTATAATCTCAACATAGAAAAAAAATTATTAGCAAAACGAAAACACATCTTTAGTGCCAGGAGTTTTAGGATAAATTAAAAAAAACTCACTGAACTTTGGATCATTTTAAAAAAACTGCACTAAGTTTTTTATTTCATTTAAAAAACAGTACAAAACTATAGTTTAAAAAACACACACTAACAGAGTTAGAGTAAGGGTTAGTTCAGTGGGATTTATTTAAATACAAATGAAAGATGAAAATTGTTTTTTTAAACACAAATAAAAGATGAAATTGGTTTTTTAAAATTTAGCCTAACGGAAACCTAACTCCGTTAAAGTGAGTTTTTTTAAACTATAGTTTTGTGCGGTTTTTATAAAAAAAAAAAAAAAAACTTAGTGCGGTTTTTTTTAAATGGCCCAAAGTTCAGTGGGGTTTTTTAAAATTTAGCCGGGGTTTTATTATAAAATTGCAGCATGGAAAATAAATTCCAATCCGCAAATGATCTGATTATAATCTCATATAGCATCTAGAGGAAATCTAGGAGTTTTTTTTTTTGCTCAAATATTTAATTTTTTGATTTTTAAAATTTTTAAATATTTAAATTTTAAATATTTTTTAATTTTAAATATAATCCTATTAGATCGACGATGTACATTAATTCACCGAATCATTCGTGATTTTTAATAATAGGAGGTGATCCAAATCCAAAAAGAAAAACCTAATTTTAAAGCAAAAACATAATTTTAGTAAAATCTTAGATCAATTAATTACCCGTGACAAAGTTGGAACCAGAGGTTTGAGAGCATGTGCTGAGGCAGTCGGAGTTGGCCGGTGGAGTGGATGAAACCGGGGTACTAAGGCACTGAAAGGAGCACCTGTACCCACAAAACGGAAGACGATATTTGTCATGATGCCTACAGTCATCGTAGCAATGTTTGAAGCAGGGTTTGTAACTTGTAGCATAGCCATGGCGACATAGAGCAAGCAACAGGAGGATGGTGGAGAAAAGAGAAAGACTAATTTTTGCCATGGTTTCTTCTATATTATACTTCAATTCAATGTGAAACCACCAATAAAGAAGAAAATCCTCCAATATTTATTGACAATAGGTACGGCGATGAAATCTGTGACCTAGGTCACTTTTAACTCCCCATAAAAAAAAAAAAAAAAAAAAAAAAAGGTACGGCGATGTATATGCTATGTATATTGCTTTTATGGAAAGAGAATTATGCCGTTTTTATGGTAATGTATATAATTGTACATCCTCATCATATTGTTCTCATATGTAATGGTGCATAAAGAGACTATTACTTTATGATGATAAATGAGAAAAGTATTATGTGGGAATATCCTAAGGCTCCCTGTTTAGCAATAAATTTCAATTGGGCTCCTTAACCTTTTTTAACTCTAACATACACATGACAATTGGAATGACAATTGGGCTCATGTGGATTCTCTCAAGCTTTTTGGGGAATGAGAGGTTCAGTTTTGAATGCTGGCTCTGTTGTGTGGAATGCCTTGATATCCGGCTTGCCCGGGACAGGCTATTCAGCGATATTCTACACTGTGTAAAGCTTATGCAGTTGGATGGTATAATAAGGCCAGGAGAAGTTGTATTATCTTCAGTTCTCTCAATATTTCCTCGGGTTGCTCTTTTAATACCGGGTCTGGATGTTCAAGCCTTTGATCTTTTGATAAATGGGCTCAAGTTTGATGTATTCCTCACCAGTGCTGTAGTTGACATGTATGTTAAGTGTGGGAAGTTGTCATTATTTGCCGGAGTCCTCCTCAATTGGGCGGAAGCAAGAAAGAGATACTGGTTTATGAAATTCAATGATCGTTGGATACGGAATGCACAGGAAGTGCACGGGAGGTGCTCTTCCTCTTAATTAAACAACATAATTCACTCAGGTGCTTGACCAGATGTCATAACATTCGCTGTCATCCTTTTTGAATGTAGCCATGTAGGCAATGTGAGTGAAGTGCGTCGGGTTTTCAATCTGATGATCAATGATCACAAAATCTGGGCTGGTTATGAATACTATGCTTGTATGGTTGACTTTCTCGGCCGAGCTGGGCTCTTAGATAAAGTTTATGTGTTTATAGAATGATGCATATGGACTATGGATCGGATCCTGGTAAAAAAAAATATGGGTTACTTTGTGAGTGCATGTGGGATTCACTCTGCTATAAAATTCATGCAGACTGCCCGTCGAGGAATGTAAAACGATCCAGTGTATCATGTCATAATTTCTAAAATGTTCATGAATTTGGCATTGAATTTTGTAGCAAGATCCCAAGTATTGTTTCATGTTCTGATCTCTTAGACCATTGATTTTGAGTAAAAGATGGTGAAGGTTATGTCAACTTTATTAAAGAGAGTCAATGAGTTGTAGCCCAGACAATAAGGGTTTGGAATGAATAAATGGAGGTCTCCAGGTTTGAGGTCAAGCTATTTCGTAGTCTTTACTTAAAAAAAAAAAGGAAGAAGAAGCCTTTATTAAAGAGTTTTCTTCCAGAAAAGAACTCCATACAAGAGAATGATGGTTTCTGAATTTTGATAATTAGAAGGTCATCTGTTCAAATAATATATATATATATATATATATATATATATATATATATATATATATATATATATATATATATATACTAGATTTGCCCGTGGGCACGTGCCTACGGCACGTTTTCGAAACGATACAAAACACGAAAAGCCCTATAAACAGTAAAACAACAATTATGTAGCTCAAGTTTGAATAGTATGACAATAATTAGTTGTAAATAAAAGTCTATGTTTCCATTAGTATATGTTGAAAAATAATTATAAATGGGTGTGTAAAATCTAACTTCTTAGACCTGTAAGTGTGGAAATTGATGAAATTTAACAGTTGGAGAGATATTTGCTATTTTCAATATAACATATAACATGTGCAATAAAAAAAAAAACATAAAATTCTGAAAATTTACAAACCTGAAATCTTAAAATCTAAACTTCGAAGTAAATAAAGAAAGAATGGGAGTGAGAGATAGGGAGAAAGAGAAAGAGAGAAATATGAAAAAGTGAAGAGAGGAGAGAGATAGTAATAAAGTCATGAGTTTTTTAGTTTTTTAGGGGAAAAATTTAGTTTTGGGGTTTGAAATTTTTGGAGGGAAAATGTGTTTTGTGAGGTTAGATCTGAGCCTTTGATTTTGGGAGGATTGAAGGTGAGCCACTTGATAGCTTTCTTTGTATTTTATTTTATATATATATATATATATATATATAAGAGAATGATGTAAATCCTTTATTATTATTATTATTATTATTATTATTAAATTATTTTTTGTTGGGTGGGGTGTGTGGGCAGGGGGGGATTTCGAGATAGAGTTAAAGAAAGTACGCAGTGTGAAGAGGCAAGACACATCAATATAAGTAGTTCGACCTTCAAGTCTAATTCACTACCCGCCGTTACCTGCATCAATTCTACGCCGCAGATCAAACCCCGTTTAATGAGTTCTCAGTATTCAGGTCGAGATTCCTATTACACCTCTGTAAGCTTTCTCCAACACATATTAGCTTAGCTACGCTCAATAGGCCCTGGTTGGTTTGACTTCCTCTTTTAGGCCCCCGCTCCTCGCCTTACCCCTGCTCATTGGACATCTATTACTTTATAAGTCCTGTAAACCGCCTTGATTCAAAGCAAAAAGAAAATGAAAAAAAAAAACAAGATTGACATCTTGACTAAGAAAACAATAAAAGCACACTTCTATGTTGATCTTTGGCAAATTGATATGTTTTGAAGTTAATGAGTCAAAAGAGATGAAGAATTTCTTCATTAGTGGATTCACATATATCTAAAGAGTTTCATAATTATTCATTTCCACAAAAGTAAAAAGAAATACCATTTGTGCATCAAGGCAAGTTGCGGTCGACTGCTTTGTTTCCGTTGCTGCTTATTTTGGTGTAGGAGCAACAAATAGTGAGTTTATATTTTGAAGGAAACTACTAAAGATCTAATATTTGATCGTCACTGTAAAAAGTGGTTAGAGCTCCTGAGATTGGATCTGGATCGTTGAAAGAGCCCTTTGATCTGACTTTGACGATTGCTGATGTTGCCGATGGATCTGCAAAAAGCATGTAACACCGGGGATGACCCCGACGACAGACCATCCGACTCTCAAGTCAGAACCAAAGAGGGAAAGATAGTTTAAGAGGGGGGAGGGTATTTATATGCCTAAGAAACAGTTAGGAGATTGATATGAATTTGTTATCTCTTGTCATATTCTCCCCCTTTTAAGAGATAGAATCAGTTACTCTCCTATTGGGAATAAGAGATTTAACTTACAGCCCTCATAGGTAGAATGTCTTCCCTAGTGAGCCTAGTCGCTTTAAATGAGCTTCAAAGCGGCCCATGTCTTGTTAATAAGCCTGAAAAAGGCCCAGACTTGTTAAAGAGGTCCATTACTGTTGATCTACCTGTAGAAGCTTTAAATCTATGCTGAAATCATACGGCCTTGATTGTTTGCGAATTTTATCATTATCATAAGCCCACCACTACCGGAAGACATTTTTCTCGGCTTTCTGGAAGTAATTTGCCTTGTTTCAGAGATCTGGGTTACTATCTTGACTTTCAGGGATAATTAAAGATACCTAAAAATTGTTGAAACCTTATGGTGGCGGCGAATATTTTCCTGAACTTTTCCAATTTTTTCTAAAATTTTCCATATTTTTTCTTCAAAATTTTAATAATTTTTTTCCAATTAATAATTCTTTTTTGATTTTTTAATTATTTATTCCAATATTTAATTATTTTTTGGAATTTTTTATTAAATTTTGGAATTTTTAATTAAAATTTTGAAATTTTAAATGAATTTTGGGAATTTTTAATTAAATTATCTGACCTGGCGCGAATTTTGTAGCAACCCAGTGCATTCACGCTGAGGCTCGTGCTGATGAGATCGGGTGGCTGTGGTGAAGAGGCCGTGATGAGGGGGTAATGTGGCTTCATCTGGAGCGCTCATCAGAGCGGGGCTCGCCCGCTGAGTGATATCGATCGACTGAGAAGCGAGCTGAAGTGATGATGATGTAGCTTCATCTGGTGCATCCATCACAAGAGGGCAAGCATTTTTTAGTGGTCCAACGGTTGTCGATGATAGCGGGCACCCCCTTGGTCACCCCCAACCATTTAGGCAAGCAACTCTTCGTCTTCTTCGTTTTGAGCTTCTTGTTTTGGGCGACCAGGACAACTTGGCGACCACATTGGCTTCGTCAAGCAAGCTCGTGGCGCGCAAGCTTGTGGCGACCAAGTTTCGGTGAGTAACTCTTCGGCGACCAACAAGTCTCGACGACCTCCTCTTCATCTTCTTCGTCTAGCAAACTTCAGGCAACCAAGGCGACCAGGGATTCGTCGACCAGTCATCTTGGTGACTAGGGTTTTTTCGACCTCAGAGTTTGCACGACTGCCTTCCTCATCGACCGGTGTTTTTGGAGACTGTAGAGGTTTGGTCGACCATAAATCTTCAGCGAGCAACAATTTCGGTGACCTCCTATGGGTTTCAGGCGACTAAAGCTTTTTGGCGACCAATTCTCGATGACCACCAGTGTCGGCAACCATGGAGTTGGTGACTAGGGAGTTTTTCGACCTAGCTCTTCGTCGAGCAAGGGTGGTGGGTGAGCAGAGCTCTTCGATGCCCAGACTCTAGGCGACCAATCCTCTTGGCAATCAGTAGCTTTCGACAACTAAGAGCTTCGTTAACTGAGGATCTTGGCTTGCTGTTGACTTGCCGAACAAACACTTGGCCCACTTCGGCGAGGAGGTTTGTTGATTTTTCATCGACGAGTTGGAAGCTTGATGTCGAGTTCGGGAGCTTCAAGCTAATGTCGGGTTTTTAGCCAACCTTTGAAGCTTGATATTAGGTTCAGATTTGAAATATTTGGCGGAGCTTGAGGTTAGGTTTCCAAGCTTGGATTTTGGCGAAGTTTAGATTGGGGAACCAGTTGTGTATATACAGCTTGTGTATGCTGCATATTGTTGTTGTTCCTACTTAAGTTTTTTTTGAGTTGGAATAGTGCCATAGTTGCTAGTCCCATGTTGCCGTCTTTCTGAGATCCACCTTCATCATGGCCTCCTCACAATTATGTTGATAATTTAGATGAGATGATGCAGGAAATTTGAGTTTATTGAATTTGAAGTTGGTGGAGCTCGGGTTTGATCAACTCTGAGGTTCTTTGTGGAGCTCGGGTTGTATTCAGGTTCGATCGTCTCCGAGTTCGAAGTTGAGTTTGTTGGCTTTTTGGTCAAAACCAAGCTCCTCCTTTCCTTGCTTTTAGTCCCACATCGGTTGGGAGATGTGCATTGTGAGTGGGGATCAGCCCATATATACTCTAATCTTCTCTTCCCTTAACATAACTGAAAATTGTTTTCCCACATAACTCTTCCTCTCCTTCACTTCTTCCCTGCTAAATCTGGTACTCTGCTTTTCTTTTCCGTTCTGGGCAAGGCTAAGTTCGGGTCAATCTCTCGACGTTGTGTCCGATAGCGAGACGCCGGTGATACCAGGGGTTTTACCACTAGGAGCATCTGCGAAAAGTCTGCACATAAGACCGCGGATCAACTCTTAGGGCAGTGCGCTCCGCGTGACTTCCCCATAGGCCGGTAACTCTGTTCTTATTTATTTTTAATTTGTTATCTTGGGTTGCAGAAAATCAAAGATTCGAGGGTAATTTCTATAACAATCTAAGAGTTGAATCTGAATTTAGATTATACAAAGATTGCATTACTCAAATCTTTTTACCTATGGCTCGAATCCTGTCCCGAACCCTAATCCCCAATTCCCAAACCCCGAACACTCTCTCCCTCTCCCTCTACCTCTTCAAATCGAGGCGCCCCGAAAAGGCTCAGCTCCTCGAGGTGGATCTCGGGTCCTCCTCCGACGAACCCGGATCCGACATCGACCAGGTTCTCGGCATGCGGAGGCTCCAGGATGCCATCCACGGCATCATCATCCGCCGATCCGCGCCCGATTGGCTCCCCTTCATACCTGGATCCTCCTACTGGGTCCCACCCAGGAAGAAGCCGTTTACTGTTGTTGATTTGGGCGGCGGGGGTGGTGGGAGGGTGAGTAACAACCGTCCGGTTGTGATGCGGGCGGAGGACGAGGAGGTGATCTCGTTCGCGTCGGTGAATGGGCATGGGTGGCCGTCCTCTTCCTACTTTGTTAAAGCTGTTAAGACTGCATTGACCAGCAACAAGGGGATGGCTATGGGCCTATGGCTATGACTGCCTATTACATTCCTTTTAGCTGTTCCTGAACACATGGATTGCTTGGCACTTCTTATATTGAACTTTAGTTTGCTAATTCTATGGGAGGATGTAGCAGGTAATTTTAATTTTGCACATAGTTTGATACTTTTGTTATTCATGATATCTTGTTTTTATTGTTATACTTTATGTATATGGAACTGTCATGTATGCAACCACCCGGTTTAGTTTGATAGTTTGATACTTTTGATGATCTTGCTTGCTCTCATTGCTACCCGCACACTTGTAGTTTCTTATTGCTTGTATCAGGTATTCTACTTGCCTCAACCACCTGGTTTATCATGAATATCGTTTTTCAGTCATAGGTATTTGATAATGGTGGTATCTATTACCTTTTCATTTCTTTGAATAAGGCTGTAGCTACACATACACACCCCTTTCGTCCCATATATTTTAATTAAGCAAGTGCCATTGGGGTCTGATGGTCAGCCTCAGCCTGTTTACTAGTGAGAGGTCTGGAATTCCACTCCCCTTGCATCATTTTCCTGTATGGGAAAAAGGTGTGTGTGAGTGTGTGGTTGCGGGTTTCCCCAAAGAGAAAAAAAAAATAGTAAACGGTGCAAGCAGGATTCAATCCCCAACCTCATGTTTTCGAGTATATTATTTTACTTGAATGATATATAATGCTCGTTTTTAGTTATTGTTTTATTATTTTTATTTTTGAAAGGGTGTAGTTTATGATGTTACAAGTAGGTGATTGATTGTCAAGCCAGTAACTTGTAATCTGTTTGGTATTTAGTTGTTTTCTATTTTTTCTTTCTTAGTGTGAAGAAACAAAAAAATATATATATTTGAATGTCTGAAGTGCCAATAACAGATGTTACACTACTCCTTTTGCCATCGTGATGTAACCTGGTTCGTTAATGATGATTTGCTTTAAGGTGTTCGGTTTTGTTCTTGATACCACTGCTTCCTCTCTACATTTTCGTACTGTTTAACCATTTGCAACATCACCTCCATATGCTACAGAATGATTTAAACAAGTGTTACAACTTATAAGTGATATTCCTAAATTTCAAATGCATAGAAAGTTGTTCCAAATGAGAATTAGAAGACATTCCATGACCATCTCATACAGAATTCCTCTACTAGGATTTAATGCATGCTGACGTTGCAATTACTATTTCCAAATGGGGTTCAGATATCATTAAGCTACTGTTAAGCTAATTTCATAAACAATACTGTTTATCTCTCCTAAACAAATATTTTTCTTACGTTTCTAAATTATTAGTGTAGCATTTTACTTCTAAAAATAAAAGAATGTAAGATCAAAACAGTTGCACAGTAGATATAATCAACTGAGCAAATTAATCTTTGATATCTAGCGACTATCATCACAAACAATAAGTTTATCCACTTTTCGGCACAGTATTAGTGAGTATAGATTTTCCCTTTTGCATGCCTTTTCAAATGGTCAATCTTCAAGGTTCAGTTAGATGAAATTATGTCTAATAAGATCTTAGTATGTTATTTATTGGTTTACTATTTTGTTGTGGTTGTTACTTGTTAGTATGATTTGGTATATTTGATTGGTGAATTGGGTAAGTTTATATCGTGTAGAAATTTTCAATTTTATGGTAATACTCTGGTTTTTTAGATTACTTTGATGATATTGGCATTGTCTTGAAATGCTATAACAATGTCCTGTTCTCTGTTTTTGTCTACTAGCTTTTACTAATTAGATGGGTAATTCGACAAGTTTACCTCAAGCCTTGACCATATGATGGTTATTTGTTTGCTTATGTTGTTCATAGCCAACTTGTTGATCTCATTTGAAGATTTCTTTGCTTGATATACGATGGATTACTCTGCCTTTTCATAACTCACTCCCGTCATTATACCTGTCCGTTATCCACCCTTCTCTTCAGGTTCAGTTATTTTGTTCACATGCTTTGTTAACCTTTGCACTATTTTACTTTAGTAACTCCAAAATTGGTCCATATTCTGGTAAATGCTTTTGAAATATTTTGACATATTTATAATTTAATAAGTTTAGCAGTTGTTTCTGGAGAAACTGTTCTATATAGTATCACCCAAAACTGTACTTCAGTGCACATGTCTGCATTTCTGCTTGTATCCAATTTAGTGTGCAATACTTGTTGGCTTGGTCATGAATTTTGAAGAAAATAACTGTTTCTGCAACTATGTTTTTTCTGCTGTTGTCTTTGGCATCTTTTTCTATGCACCTTTTGTCTTTTCCTTTGTGCTCTCGAATAACATCCAATGGGATTCAACAATCTATCTTAAATTCAGTCTATGTGAGTGTAACTATCTTGTCGATTGAGAAAATGCTAAGAAGTGTTGAGTACTTCGATATGACACCTGCTCGTACTCATTTTGACAGTAGTATCATTCTCAAAAAGAATGAAGGTTTACCTGTAGAACAACATAAATACTCTCAAATGATAGGTTCTCTTATGTATATAACAAATAGAACTAGACCTGATATTGCAGTTGCTGTTGGGAAACTTAGTAGATATACTAGTAACCCAAACCGATCACATTGGTCAGCAATAGAAGGAGTATTTAGATATCTTAAGGGTACTATAGATTACAAACCTCATTATTCTAGACACCCTGATATCATATAAGGTTACTTAGATGCAAACTGGGTAACTGACTCACATGTCGTGAAATCTACAACTGGATATATCTTTACCTTAGGAGGTGCTGCAATCTCCTGGGGTTCATGTAAACAAACCATCTTAGCTAGAAGTACTATGGATTCTGAAATGATAGCTTTGGACACTACTTGTACAGAAGCTGAATGGCTTGGAAATTTGATTATGCATATACCTGTTACTAATATTCCTGTTCCTGCTATTTCCATAAACTGTGATAATAAATCTGTTATAGAACTACTAAAGCATGATTCTGTGAATGCTAAGCTGAAAAGGCACATGCAGCTGCGCTTCAAGTCAATCAAGAGCCTATTAGGCAAATATGTGGTTCTTGACTATATAAAGTCAGAAAAGAACCTTGCAGACCACTTGACAAAGGGTCTGTCTAGGACGTTGATCCTAGAATCATCGAGGGGGATGGGGTTAAGCCCATAAGTAAGTCACCAGCAGTGGCAACCCAACCGAGTCTGACTGGAGATCCCAAGAAGCCGGTTCAATGGGTAGAAACAAGCTGGACTTCGGTGACTTTTATGGAACACTGACTCAGAGATTAAAATCTCATAAATTAATGCCCAGGTGGCTGTATGAGGTTGTACAATGATATCCCATCCCTATGGTGACAGTGTTCCTGTGTGATCTGGTTAGGATGAGTTCTAAACTCTTAATAGGTCCAAACATTATTATGTAGGGTTGACTCCGATCACCAACCCTTTGAGGACTTACCTATATGAGAGGTCGTGAAGGCCGCGACTATGGGACAGGGCGATCCCAGACAACTCTCATGAATATGGAAAAAGAGCGCATGGCCATTCAAAAGCGCCACCCGTTAGACCCAAGAACCTCTAGCATACTATGTGTGTTATTTTCTGAATCTGAGTCAAGAAGTCTGATTCAAGGCATAGTCCATCAAGCACTTCTTCAGACAAAGACAATAGTCACTACGTGAGATTCAATGCTGTAGTCCATCTCATTTATGCATAGTATACTCTTGCCCAGAACTTCTCCATCATTATTCTTTTGTTATCTCTGTTTTCGGGTCTTGGTTTTGGGGGGGGGGGGATTGTTGGCTTTTTGGTCAAAACCAAGCTCCTCCTTTCCTTGCTTTTAGTCCCACATCGGTTGGGAGATGTGCATTGTGAGTGGGGATCAGCCCATATATACTCTAATCTTCTCTTCCCTTAACATAACTGAAAATTGTTTTCCCACATAACTCTTCCTCTCCTTCACTTCTTCCCTGCCAAATCTGGTACTCTGCTTTTCTCTTCCGTTCTGGGCAAGGCTAAGTTCGGGTCAATCTCTCGACGTTGTGTGCGACAGCGAGACCCGGTGATACCAGGGGTTTTACCACTAGGAGCATCTGCGAAAAGTCTGCACATAAGACCGCGGATCAACTCTTAGGGCAGTGCGCTCCGCGCGACTTCCCCATAGGCCGGTAACTCTGTTCTTATTTATTTTTAATTTGTTATCTTGGGTTGCAGAAAATCAAAGATTCGAGGGTAATTTCTATAACAGAGTTTTGGTTAAGTTCGGGTTTGGTGTAGATGGGGTTTTAGCCAACTTCGAGTTTTTGCCAAGTTTGGAGCCTTGGTGATCTTCAATCGTTGGAGCTCTATTGAGTTGGGTCTTTCCAAGGTAATGCACATGACTAGAACAATATATCTGAGTTAAAACATGTAGTAGTTCCAGTCCAAAATGTTGTAGAAGTTCAAGTTTATCTTGCAATAATTTTTCGCGAACTAAAATCTCTGTGTTTGTTTCATTGGCGTCCTGCTTGCTGGAAGTGTTTGCAAGGGATTTTCATTGTAGCTGTTCCTTTCACAAGGATATTAAAGCAATTTGGCAGTGAAATAGTTCCTTGAGGCAGTAGACGAAGAAGTTCATCAACTAGTTTCACCATTTCATTAATCTTTATTTATAGATCAACATGAAGATTCTTCATGGCTTCTTGTGCTTGTCAACTCTTTTTGTTGAGTTTGGTTTGTAGATTTCTTGGGTTTTTGCCCACCAAGTGTTTGTTGAGCGGTCTACCTCATCAATTGCTGTTTTGTCGACCGAACATTGTGTTGTTCGCTTATTTTTTCGGGCAAACTTTTTGTCGCTCGTTTCGTTGAACCGCTTTTTTTTCGACCAAGCATTGTGTTGTTCACTTATTTTATCGATCGAGTGTTCCATTGTAGGACGAGTCTTGTTGGACGGGTGTTTGCGCCCAACAAGTTTGTAGAGGCAACGTCTGAAATGGAGTTTGAACATTGAACTTGCTATTTATGCCAAGCAAGTTTTGTAGATGAAACTCTGAGACAGAGTTGAACATAGTGCTTGCTGTTTGCACCCGACAAGTTTAGAGAGGCAACTCTGAGACGAAGATGAACATAGAGATTTCTATTTACACCCAACAAGTTTGGACAAGAAACTCTAAGACGAAGTTGAACGTTGAACATGTTGTTTGTGCCTAGCAGATTTGGAGAGGCGACTCTGAGACAGAGTCTCGAACGTTTAGCTTAATGTTTATGCCCAGCAAGTTTTGTAGAGACAACTCAGAGACAGAGTTGAACGTTTAGCTTGCTGTTTGATCCCAACAAGATTTGAGAGATAACTCTGAGGCAGAGTTGGTCGTAGAGCTTACTCTTTGTGCTCAGCAAGTTTGTAGAGACAACTTTAGGATGAAGTCAAACGCTTGAACTTACTGTTTGTGCCCAACATGTTTGGAGAGATAACTCTTGGAAGGAGTTGAACGTTTAGCTTGTTGTTTGCGCCCAACAAGTTTGGGCAAGCAACTCAGAGACGGAGTTGAACGTAGAGCTTGCTGTTTGATCCCAGCAGGTTTATATAGACAACTCTCAAACAGATTTGAATGTTGAACTTGCTGTTTGTGCCCAGCAAGTTTTGTAGATGCAACTCTAAGACGAAGTTGAACGTTTAACTCGCCGTTTGCACCTAGCAAGTTTGTAGAGGCAACTCCAAGACAGAGTTGGATGTTTGACCTTGCTATTTGTGCCCAACAAGTTTGGAGTATCAACTCTAGGCCGTGTTGGACGATGAACCTATTGAATCAAGTTAAGGAACTGTTGGAAGGACTCGAGAGAAGATTAAGACAATGAACTCGTTGTTTGGAGTTAACAAGTTGCTGACGGAGCTCGTGCGTAGAACAAGGCATTGAACTTGTTGTTTAGAGTTAACAAATTGCTTATGGAGCTCATGAGTAGAGCAAGGCATTTATCTCGTTCAATGGAGTTAACGAGATGTTGACGGAGCTCGAGCAGAGAGCGAGGCATTGAACTCGTTGTATGGAGCTAACGAGTTTTTGATGAGACTCGAGTGAATGACAGGGCATTGAACTTATGGTATGGGGTCAATCAGTTGTTGACGGATCTCTAGCAGTGAGCAAGGCATTGAACTCGTTATGCAGAGTTAACGCACTGTTGATGGAATTCGAGCAAAGAGTGAAGAGCGAAGAGCGAAGAGCGAGGCACTGAACCCGTTGCATGGGTTTAAATGGGTATTTACGAAGCTTGAGCGAAGAGCAAGACAATGAACTTGTTGTAGGGAGTTAACAAGTTGTTGATGGAGCTCAAGCAAAGACCAGAGTGTTGAACTCATTATACGGAGAGAACAAGATGTTGATGAAGCTCGAGCAAAGAGCAGGTACCGAATTTGTTGTATGGAGCTAATGAGTTGTTGATGGAGCTCGAGCGAAGAGCGGGGACGAAACTCGTTATACAGAGTGAAAGAGTTGTTGACGGAACTCGAGCGAAGAGCAAGATAATGAACTCATTTTAGGGAGTTAATAAGTTGTTGATGGAGCTCGAACGAAGAACAGAGCGTTGAACTCGTTGTACAAAGCGAACAAGCTATTGACGATGCTCAAGCAAAGATCAGGGTGTTGAACTCATTGTATGGAGCTAACGAGTTATTGATGGAGCTCGAGACAAGAGCAAAGCGTTGAACTCGTTTTATGGAGTTAACAAATTGTTGATGAAGCTCGAGCGAAATACGAGACACCAAGCTCGTTGTATGGAGTTAAAGAGTTGTTGACGGAGCTCGAGCGAATAGAAATGAATTAAACTCATTGTTTGAAGTTAATGAGTTATTGATGGAGCTCGAGCGAAGAGTGGAGAGTAACTCATTGTATGGAGTCAACGAGTTGTTGACGGAGGTAGAGCCAAAAGCAGGGAGTTGAAATTGTTGTATAGAGTTAATAAGCTATTGACGGAGCTCAAGTGAAGTGCCGGGCATGGAACTTATTGTATGATGTTAACGAGTTATTAACAGAGCTTGAGCAGAGAGCAAGGCATTGGGCTCATTGTATGGAGTTAACGAGTTGTTGACGGAGCTCGAGCGAAGAGCAAGGCATTGAACTCGTTATGTGGATTTAACGAGCTATTAATAGATCATGAGCGAAGAGCAGAGCATTGAACTCGTTGTTTGTAGTCAACAAGTTATTGATGGAACTCTAGCCATGAGGAAATCGTTGAACTCGTTGTCTGGAGTTAATGAGATGTTGACGAAGCTCGAGCAAAGAGCAATGCATTGTACTCGTTGTTCGGAGTGAACGAGTTGTTAGCAGGCGAAGAGCAAGACATTGAACTTGTTGTTTGAAGTTAAAGAGTTGTTGATAGAGCTTGAGCGGAGAGCAAGGTATTGAACCCATCGTTTAGAGTTAACGAGTTGTTGATGGGGTTCGAGCAGAGAGAAATTCATTAAACCCGTTGTTTGGGGTTAACGAGATGTTGAAGAAGCTCGAGTGAAGTGCAAGACATTGAACTCGTTGTACGGAGTGAACAAGTTGTTGGCGGAGCGCAGGCGAAGAGCAAGACATTGAACTCGTCGTTTGGAGCTAACAAGTTGTTGACGAAGCTCAGGCGAAGAGCAAGGAACCGAACTCGTTGTATGATTCTAATGAGATGTTGGTGGAGCTTAAGCGAAGAGTTTTATGGAGTTAACGAGATTTTACTGGAGCTTGAGAAGAGAGCAAGACATTGAACTTGTTGTATGGAGCTAACAAGTTGTTGAAGGAACTTGTTCCAAGTCTTCTTGATATTGAAGTGAAGTCCTTTATGTTTGTTTAGCATTGAAGTAATTCCATTTTTCTCTTTGCTAGTGTACATCGAATGATGCCCTTGGGATGTCAAGCTTGCTCTCCTTCGCAATGCAATGTGCTTGACGGAGTTGGAACTTGTCGGTTTACGAGGTGCGTTATGTGAGACGGAGTTGGAGCTTTCCCCGGTGAAGGTTTGTCTTGAACTTAATCGTTAAGATTTTAGGCAGCCTGTGCAGCCGGAAGGGAAACTTGTAGGACATCTTGTTGTATAGTGCTTGCAGGACTTTTGTGACGATGCTCAGACACAAAACGTAGACTCATTGTAATTCTGCAATTGTAACGAGACTTGTTGTCTGTGAAATAAGAAATCTTTCACATGCCTATGCCTTCTCCTTTGATTTGTTGTCTTGGGGGTTGGCTGGTCGTGGGATCTGCTCTTGGGGAGAGTTAGAGTCCGGAATTGCTGTTTTGGACTTAGCTAGTTGTGGGAGCAATTCTAGGGAGGAGTTGGACTCCGAACTTGCTGTATAAGCATTTTAGCTAGTTGTAGGAGCGACTCTAAGGAAGAGTTATTCTCCGAACTTGTTATATTGGTCCTCCAAAAAATTTTGAGAGTTGCTTTGAGTGGCGAGTTAAGCTCCTAAACATGCTTATTTGCAGGTTTGGTGGAGCAACTGCAATCCCCGATTATGGACCTCTGATCCATCTTGAAGTTTTTTTTAACAAGTTTCATGAACAGATGAATGGTGAGTTGAGCTCTGAACTTGCTTGTTTGCAGGTTTCTAAAGCAATTCCGAGCCATGGGTGTGGATTCTGAACTTATTGTTTAGGGATTTACCAGGTTGCAGGAGCAGATCGAATGACGAGTTGAGCTCTAAAAGTGCTTGATTGCAGGATGCTAGAGCAACTTCAAGCCATGAGTATGGACTTCGAACTTGTTGTTAAAGTTTTTATGAGTTGTAGGAGCAGATCAAATGATGAGTTGTGCACTGATCTTGTTTCATTGCAAATTGCTAGAGCAAATCTGAGCCACGGGTATGGACTCTAAACTCGTATTTAATGAGTTTTGGTGCCGCTTTTAAGAGTACACTTGGCATTTAAATCATTATTTGCTTCCAGAGAATTGTAAAAAAAAATTGCAAAAGTTAATACTAAATTTTATTGAAAAATAAAACTAAGCGGCTACTCTAGTGGCTGGTCTTTATTACATGTCATGACCTAAGCGGCTACTTTAGTGGCTAGCCTTTATTATATGCAATGATCGTTGAGGAGAGCAGTCTTTATTGGAAAATATTGAAAATACGTAAAAGATGAGGGCATTAAGCACCCATGTTGAAGTTCATAAGGCGTTCCACAATCCAAGTCCATGCTGATATCTACTTACCCCTCGAGCCTTCAAGTTGATGAGCCGCTAACCGAACAACTTGGTAGACTTTCCTGGACTTGCCTGTTTTGGAGCGAGACTCCCCTTGATTTGCAGAGAGAAGGGGAGATCTTCAAGTTCGCCAATGTTTTAAGAAAAGACTATTTTTTTTGTTGAATGAGCATAGTGGCTTCGGGAGAGAAATTCATGTTTATTACTGTATTCTGACTAGGACGACTTTGGACCTGGTGGGAAACGGTTTGCCAGGTTTTTGAAGTTTTCGACTGGATAGTCTAAGTCAGTAGCTTCGAGCCCACCTGCGGATTCAGAGTTACTGTGATTGCTTTCTGGAAGTAGCTCTACGGGTCGAGGGGGAGAACCAAGTCCCCCATTGTGGCAGTGTAGCATGCTCGTGCTGCTTGTTAACTTCCTCAACTTGGCCTACGCCTGCTGTTGTTGGGAACTTTATCTTCAGGTGTTAGGCAGAAGCAATTGCATGAAAGGCGACCAGGCATAAATGGCCAAATATTGCATTGTATGCAGCTTTGACGTCGACTACCATAAAGTCCAGCGCTTCCGTTCGAGTAGCGGGAGGCTTTTCTACTATCACATCGAGTGTGAAGATTCCTTCGATTTGAACGGGGACACCAGAAAATCCTTGGAGTGTATAGCTGGTAGGCTTGAGTCGGTCCCGGGAGAGCTTGAGGCCATTGGGAGAGATAGGCCCGAAGAATCAGACCTTCAAGTTCTTCTTTGAGAGCTCGATAGCTATTGGTGGTGTGTCCATGGTCTCTATGAAATGCGCACCACTTGTTCATGTATCTTCTTTTCCTAGTTGTGGAAATCTTTAGGGGGGGGAATTATTCCGTCAGTCTCAACTTCCATGAGGATGGCTGATACACTTGTGTTAAGAGGTGTGACCTTGTCGAAGCTTGGTATTGGAGGGGGACGACGTTGACCTGCACCGTATTTCTGAAACTTCCTGGGTCCTTCCTCTCTTGTACTCTTCCATTTTTTCACGGAAGGTGAATCCTTCTTGCCTTGAGGATAAAGAGCTTTCTCGGCTCTGATATTCTTGTCACTACTTTTCAGGAGTTTGGTAAAATCTTTAGGAGGCTTCTTTGAGAGGGAGGTCTTCAGATCTGTGTGAGTGATGTTGTGGCATTAGAAGGCAACCGCCAAGGAGGTGGAGGACCTTGCTTCGGCTGTGAAACGCTTAACAAAGTCTTTCAGCATTTCTTCATTCTCTTGCTTTAATTCTAACAGGAAAATAAATTTTTTTCAGCTTTGAGTCTAGTAACGAAGTGCGCTATGAAATCTCATCGAGCTGGTCAAAGAAGAATATTAACTCTGGGGTAAGGTAGGAGTACCATTCACTTGTTGATCATTTCAAAGTTGCGAGGAATGTTTGACACATGATTGCATCGATGACGTTATAAACCATCATGAGAGTTTTAAAACTCTCATTATAGTCAGTCGGGTCAGATTGACCATCGTAAAATTCAAGCTGAGGAGCTTTGAAGTTCTTTGGAATGGGTGCATCGAGGATGGATTTACTAAAAGGAGGTCTACTGGTGGGGCGGGGGGCAAAGGACTTGGTCGTCCTTCCCCTTGGATCTAGTTGGGTCGCTGGATTTTTCTTCTCTCAAAGGAGTAGAGTGGCGGCTCCATGTGCGTCGGCTCTAATAATAAGTACCTTGGATGGCTCGGAGGTTGTCATGCTTGAAGTTTTCCAGTTCGGCCCTAGTGACTGGGGCCTCTTGCTATTTGTTCCTATAAAGATGCTTTCGACTCTCTCGAATCAGGCTTTTTTCTACAGTGCACCCCCTATGAAAGGAGGAGTGTCTTGATTGCTGCCTTCAAGGAGAGTTGCTTCTCCAATTCACTTAACGTTATGAGCGGGAGGCCTCGGTCCGGGTATGCCTTTCATCCAAATGGGTCTGTAAATCGGTCCCTTATTGTTTATGGTTGATGATTTGATGGAGATCTCTTGACCCCCGGGGACCTCGTAAGGTCATCGAGTCATTTGCAACATTATGGACGGAGACATGGTCGTGTAGAGGATGTTGTTCATGGCACTGTTTATGTCGGCTTTGTCGGGTTCCCTCCGGTGCCTCTCCATTATTGGAGCTTGATTAGGCTGTTGGGGCTGATCCGACTGATGAGGAGGAATAGGGTCCTCCACAGGAGGAGCTAGTTGATGAAGTGGGTTGTCTAGACGGCTTGAGTCGCTACTTTCCCTCTTAACTTCGGTGGCTTGGCAAGAGAATTCGGTGTTTCTCACAGTAAGTTTGATCTTTGATGTAGATATGTGTAGTTTTTCACAGACATCGCCAATCTGTAGCTGGTTATTTTGGTGTGGGAACAAACATATAGTGAGTTTATATTTTGAAGGAAACTACTAAAGATCTAACCTTTGATCGTCACCGTAAAAAGTGGTTAGTGCTCCTGATATTGGGTCTGGATTGTTGAAGAGCCCCATGATCTGAATCCGACGATTGCTGACGGCCGATGGACTTGCAAAAAGTCTGAAACACCAAGGATGGCCTCGACGATAGACTCTCTGACGCTCAAGTCAGAACTAGAGAGAGAGAAAGAGAGTTTGAGAGAGAAATTGCAAATTACCTTCTGACAGAGGGAAGGGAGATGGTATTTATAGACATGAGAAACAGTTAGGAGATTGATATTAATTTGTTATCTCATGTCTGATTTTCTCCATTTTAAGAGATAAAATCAGTTACTTTTGTTATGAACATGAATCCTAATAATATACGCACAAATGCTAAGAAAATCCCTTGAAGCGATGCGTTGTGTCTGCCTCTGGATGCTTCGAAAAATGTGCAAGGGGCATCGCACCGGCCCCCGGGTGCGGTAAAAAATGGACAAGGGTTCCTGCACCAATCGTATGCGGGTAAAGAAGCTAGTCCAGAAAAATAGGTTTAGGTTAGCGACTTGGAATATAGGAACATTAATAGAAAAATGCATAGAACTAATAGATACCATGATTAGAAGGAATATTAATATAGCTTGTTTACAAGAAACAAAGTGGGTAGGGAGAAAGCTAAAGAGACAGATGGTTTTAAATTATATTATACTAGTAAAATTAGAAATACAAATAAAGTAGGAATTTTAGTAGATAAGAAATTCAAAAGAGATGTAGTAGATGTTAATAGGAAAGGGGATGGAATAATACAAATTAAGCTTGTATTAGGGGGAAACATAATTAATATCGTTAGTGCTTATGCACCCCAAGTAGGATTAGATGTACAAGCTAAAAATAAACTTTGAAAAGATATGGATGAGATAATTCAAGTAGTATCCTTAAGTGAGAAACTATTTATAGGAGAAGATTTCAATGGACATGTAGGAGAAGATAACATGGGATATGAGATAGTTCTTGGAGGACATGGATTTGGAAATAAGAACGATGGTGGAGAGGCACTATTAGATTTTGCAGCTTCGTATGATCTTATACTAGAAAATACTTATTTTAGGAAGAGGGAGGAACATTTGATAACCATTAAAAGTGGGGCAAATAAGAGTTAGATTGATTTTTTCATCACTAAAAATGTAGATCGCTTGACATGTATAGATTGTAAAGTTATAACGGGAGAGTGTTTAACCTCACAACATAGATTATTGGTATTTGATGTTAAGATTGGGAAACACATATGTGCAAGGAAGGAGACTAGGAACCCAAGAATTAGGTGGTGGAACTTGAAGGGAGATAAACTAGAAGTTTTTAGAGATATAGTCCTTAAAGGAGCATCATGGAATTGAGAAGGAGAGACAAATATGATGTAGACTAAAATGGCTACGTACATAATTTTTTTCTTCAAAAGAGGTACTTGGAGAATCTAAAGGTAGAGGGTTGCTAAATAAACAAACATGGCGGTGGCAAGAAGAACTCCAAAATATTGTGAGAGAAGAAAAATCAACCTTTAAATATGGCAAAAGAATAAAAATAAAGAGGATTTGGAGAGATATAAGACCATTAGAAAAGAAATTAAGAAAGCGGTAAGAGAGGCAAAAAAAACTTATGATGATTTATACACAAAATTAGAAACAAAAGAAGGAGAAAATAATATTTATAAGCTTGCTAAACAAATGGATAGGAAAACAAAAGATTTGGATACAATTAGGTGTATTAAGAGCGATGATTCAAGAGTTTTAGTAAAAGATGAGGAAATTAAGGAAAGATGACGAAATTATTTTGAGAAGTTATTAAATGAAAAGGTTGTGAGCAACTTAAATATAGATGACTCAAGGGAGAGTCGGGAGCATATTTTTTTTGCGTAGAATTAAGACCTCGGAGGTTCGAAATGCTCAAGGAAGGATGAAAATAGGAAAAACTTTAGGACCGGATGATATACCCATTGAAGTTTGGAAGTGCCTTGGGGATGTAGGAGTGGGTTGGCTAAAAAAATTATTTAATAAAATTTTGAAGACTAAGAAGATTCCCGATGAATGGAGAAATAGTATTTTAGTACCTATATAAAAAAAGGAGATATACAAAGTTGTTCAAACTACCGAAGAATTAAATTAATGAGTCATACGATGAAAATTTGGGAAAGAGTGATCAAACATAGACTGAGACTAGAAACTACAATGTCTGAGAATCAGTTTGGGTTTATGCCTAGGAGGTCAACAATGAAAGAAATTTATGTACTGAGGAGACTTATGGAAAAATATAGGATGAATAAGAAAGATATATATATGGTTTTTATAGATCTAGAATAAACATATGATAAAGTCCCTAGAGACATTGTATGGTGGGTGTTAAATAATAAAAAAGTAACTATTCTGTATATTGAGGTAATTAAGGATATGTATGAAGGGGTAATGACCACAATTAGAACAACCATAGGAGAGTCCAGCGATTTTCCTATTACAGTAGGTTTACACCAAGGTTCGGCTTTAAGTTCCAACCTCTTTACTTTGGTTATAGATGAATTGACGAGAGGAATTCAAGATGAGGTGCCTTGGTGTATGCTTTTTGTCGATGACATTGTCTTAGTGAACGAGATTAGAGCAGGAGTCAATACTAAATTAGAATTGTGGAGAGAAACTTTGGAAGCTATAGGCTTTGAGATAAGCAAAACTAAAACATAGTATATGGAGTGTATTTTTAGTGATATTCAGAACATAACTGAGGAAGTAGTGAACCTTGATGGCCAAGAGATACCTAAGAGAGACCGTTTCCGATATTTAAGCTCGATTATACAAAGAGATGGGGAGATTTATGAAGATGTTATACATATGGTCCAAGTAGGGTGGCTTAAGTGGAGAAGTGTCAGTGTCGTTTTGTGTGACTAACGCATACCTTTGAAGTTGAAGGAAAAATTTTATAGGACGATTGTTAGGCCAGCAATGATGTATGGAGCAGAGTATTGGGCAACGAAGAAAAAACATGTCCAAAAAATAAGTGTAGCGGTGATGAGAATGCTAAGATGGATGTGTGGTAAAACAATGAATGATAAAATTAGAAATGAGCAGATACAAGACATGCTGAAGGTAGCTCCAATCCAAGATAAGTTAAGAGAGAATCGTCTCAGTGATTTGGACATGTTACACGTAGACTTAGTAGTGCCCCCGTTAGAAAGAGTGTTTGGATAAGTATTGAGGGCAGAGTTAGGGGTAGAGGAAGATTTAAACTAACATGGGTGGAAACGGTGAAAAAAGATATGATAGCTTGTGACCTTACGAAAGATATTGCGCTAAACCGAGCAGAATGGAAAACCAGGATTTATGTAGCCGAGCCTAACTAGTTGGAAAAAAGGCTTTGTTGTTGTTGTTATTGTTGTAATCCGTTACTTTCCTGTTGAGGATAAGAGATTTGACCTACAACCATCATAGGCTGGGTGTCTCTCCTAGTGGGCTTAGTCACTTTTAATTAGCACTGTCACATTTACCCGATATTCGACCCGAACCCGGTCTCGACCCGACATTGAACCGGAACTGACTCGATCTATACGGGCCCGGGTCCGGGTATGGAACCTAATAGGGTTAGGGATATACATGTAAATAATAATTGTTGAAGATATATGTGTAATATAATATTCATTCATGTACTTAAGTGCAAAAATTGTTGAAACCGTAGGGTATCGGATGCAAAATACTTAAATGCAAATATTTATTCTCCGCTACCAGACCTGACAGATAGAATTTTTTAACTAGGACCCCGACCCAGTTCTTGCAAGTCGGGGTCTGGATCCAATTTTTGGACCCATGAGGTACCGAGTCCGGGTCCAGGTAGGGGAGGACCCGATCCGATTGGACCCGATAGTAGCTCCACTTTTAAAGGCCTTGAAACCGACCCATGTCTTGTTAATAAGCTTGAAGAAGGCTCAGACTTGTTAAAGAGGTCCGTTATTATTTTTTTGAGGAAAAAAGAGGCTCGTTATTGTTGATCTGCCTGTAGAAGCTTTAAGATCTGTGCTGGAATCATACAATCTTGATTTTACTGCAATTTTTACCATTATCTGTTTGGACAGTCGACTGTCATTTTTTTCAAACCGAAGTCGAGAGGAAATGACAGTCACTGCACCAATTTCAACCAAAATTGCAGTCGACTGTCAAATGCAATCGACTGTTATAATTGTTGTTGACCGAACATTTCTCGAATTCAATATTTCGGTGAATACACTTTATATTCTTTCCATAATTTGATCATTTGCCAAAGATACCTTTATTTATTTATTCCTCACAAATAAAGTAATAAATAATCTTGAATGCACTAGCTTTTTTGGGATCAATTACAGTTTTCTTCTTGATGAAACTTTTCTGATATTTATAATTTTTTATATTTGCATGATTCTTTTCTTTTACTTTGATTCTGAAGATCTTGATATTTATTTGAATTTATTTCCATATAATCCTAACAAGAGAAATAAGAACACAAACAAATCTGAGAAGCATTTACTTACGCATTTCTATAAATATCATACCCACATAAAAAGAAAAAGAAGTAATAACCACACCAGATTCGAGAGAGAGAGACCGAACAAGGAACAACAGGGGCAAAAAAGGAAGCAACATAAATTCGTCAGACACTCGGCACACATCTTGAAGAAAATGTACTAAACACCCCATAAAAAGTATAATATTTTGTTTTCCATGTGAAAATTTGGTGAACTTCTTTTTTACTACATGTTAATTATAATAATATATATATATGTAGTACATGCTTTTTTTCGTGCTTCACTATTCTTGATTCTTAAATTTGATTACAAGCAAATGTGTTTTTTTGAAGACGATGTAGTATGACCACCGTTAGGCTAGTCATTCGGGTTGGGTTTGACCCGAACCCACCCTACACCACCCAAATATTTTTGGGGTATGGGCTACTCTTGATGACCTGAACCCCTATGGGTTTGAGAATTTGATATTGCTTCAAACCCGTCCATACCCAACCCAAACCCAACCGAACCCAACCAATCTGTATCCAACCAGCACTTATCTTATACATACTTGATACATATATATGTGTGTGTATTAACATATACCTGTATATATATGGAGTAGGCAACTTTAAGTAGCATAAACTAGTTAATTATCTATTTTTTCCGTTTCACCTGTTCATACTTGTCCAAAATATACAAACTGCTCCATCTCTATTCCCCAGGTATGCTCTATATGCTAAACCATCCATTTGTTAAAATTAGATTTATATGCAGGGAAACATCTATTGTCCTTGGAACTTCTGTAAAATTCTTGTTAGAAGCATCATCGAATTTTAATATCCTCTTTATTTCTTTCCAATTACAGCACTATATATCTATGATGTGTTGGTAACAGAACATTCTACAACAAGCTCTGTTCGTATTATGAAAAGAATGACTTTGTTTTGCATCACTTTCGGGTATCAATTGACTTAAAATTTTCTTATAATTGTATCCCTCTAGAAATGTGTTCGAAAGGAACCTGTTCGAGCCAACCTGAACCCATATCGACCTTGGAGAAATCCAACCTTATGCTATTTATTTTTGGGGTGTGGGGGCAACAGGTATGAGTTCTTATAATTTGTACAGTGGAAGTCCTAGTGCGGTACTGGCCCTGATCCGACCCCCGGGTAGCGGGAGCCGGCTTGGAAGTAGGAGTGGTGAGGTAGGGACCGGGTGCTCTGCTCGGATCCGGCAGTTCGGCTCGGATCTGGGGGCTCAGCTCGGCCCTAGGTACCTGCAAACCGCCTAGAAATACCGGGAGAGGTCCCAGCGACAGACCCTCCGACGATCTAGTCAGTTACTCGGAAAAACAACAGTAGCTAGGGTTCATGGGTAGAAAGTTTGATTACCTTCTGCAGTGAGGAGGGGGTCTGGTATTTATAGGCAGAGGCAGACAGGTCTGGAACCTGAGCGGGCCGGGTCAGACCCGTTGGCCTGTGGGCCCGAGGCGGTAACGGCCCGTTGGACTTCCGTTGACTCAATGATCAGGGAAGAATGGGTTTTGAGGAGATCTGGAGGCCCAGGAGGGGCCACGTCATCTGACCCATATCAGGAGCCCCCTACTCCTGGAAGGTTGGGTAATCCACCTGTGGAGGAGTGATTTGTCTCTGTAAGAAGAGCGGAGCGGTGTGTATGGTGAAAATGTGGTTCATATCTTCCTAGAGAGGCCGGGGGGGAGGGGGGGGGGGGGGGGGGGGGGGGGGGAGGGGGGTGTAGCGCCCCGAATTTCAAATATGATATCTTAGAAAATACGTGGCACAATCCCAGCATCCACTTCAATGTAACATTAAACATAACCAACTCCACTAAAAATTTTTAACTTTTATTACAACAAACTTTTACAAAGCACAGCGGAATTCAAAACAAGTCAATCAAATTTTCCTTTTATTTACAACACAGTCTTATTACAACACTGCTTTACAAATTTATACAAAACTCTATTAAATCAATTTATCTCAAAACTATCTCAAGCATCCAAACCTCCAATCTCTAAGCAACAATCTGCAACATGTGAGGCTAGAGATGATCCCTAACCCCCAAAACTAAAGGGGTTAGCCATAAATGGTGTGAGTGACATAAAACAACAAACAACATAAATAAACATTAATCATGAATCCTTAAGCAACAGGTAGTAAACATGAACACATAAAATACGAAGTGGCAAGGAAAATAAACCACAAGTGAGACTAAACCAAGTGTCAAGTGTAGAAAACAGGAAATCCATATGCATGAAAACCAAGTCAAGAAAATAAAAATTCTATATGCGGACTCTCTAATGCGTACTTGTCGAAGTCTATGCATGCCACTCTACATAGGTTCGGTGCAAGCCCTTAACGTCTCCACATCGTAAGGGTTCAATCCCCGCCATGCAACTAATCTTAACACGATGACTACTACGAGATAAAGATAAACTGTGAGAATTAGCCCATGCCCGATAATTCCGGAGATCAATCCCACACCACAAGTAACTACCGTGATAATTCCGGAGATAAATCCCACACCACAAGTATTCTACCGTGATAATTCTGGAGATATATCCCACACCACAAGTAATCTACCTTGATAATTCCGGAGATTAAATCCCACACCGAAACATTGACACATCATCACACGAATACCACATGTGCTTCGCCTCGACCCCGATAATTTCGGAGATCAATCCCACACCGAAAGCAACTACTTGGATAATTCCGGAGATATATCTCACACCCAAAGTAAAACACTTGGATAATTCCGGAGATAGATCCCACACCCAAAGTAAGATACTTCGATAATTCCGGAGATTAAATCCCACACCGAAAGCCATATTGAGGTACTTGACTCATGTTCTCGTTCATCATATCACCACTAGTGCCTGTCCTTATTATTTTTGGGTTGCATAATTACTCAACGAATTCCCTAGAGTGGTGTACCCTACCGACCTAAATTCAAAACTGAATAACTGAAATGCCTCTACGGGCCTCAACAAAATAACTCAACACCGGTATACTAGGGTCACACACCTCTAGAGACTCAACTCAAATGTCTAAACCAAAGTTCCACTAAACAAGTGGCTCAACTGAATATCTTAAAATCAAATGCTTAACTGAATATCTCAAATCATATGCTTAACTGAAGACAAAATATAGGCCAAAATATCTGAAGACTAATCATTCAAAAGAACACTCAAGTTACAAAAACTCATCAGTACCAGTCGACTTATACTGTAGTAAGTCGACTGTCCAGAGGGAAAATGTCCATGATTTTACAAAAATAAACTAAGTCATATAAGTCGTCTTAAGAAGCCATCGGTCGACTTACCCGAGACAAATTCCAATGATTTTCACAAAAATATTCTAAGTACCAACAGTCGACTTAAGGGGTTATAGGTCGACTGTCCAGAGAAGAAACTGCAATAACTTTACAAAATATTTTCTAAGTATACCGGTCGACTGAATAATGGTCTAAGTCGACTGTCCAAAACGGATTTTCAAAAGAACTGAAGATACAGCAGCAGGGTCGTACCAGTCGACTTAATCGTAGACCAGTCGACTGTCGGCCTACTGTTTTCATAAATTAGGTCTGAATACAAAATCAAAGCTGAAGTTTTCTAAAGATTCATTGTTGGTGAAAAATAGTTCGTATTCAGGTAAAATGACAAATCTCCACAAATCCTCATTATGGATATATTACTCAAAACATCAAATATGTCAAAACTCAAGTTCTCATGTTCAAGATTACTAATTCTTTCATTAGGGTTTTTCAATACTAAATTTCTTTCACGACTCTTAATCAAAATCTGATTTATAAACTCAAAGTCCAGATGTTCAACCATCCGTTTATAACCATACTCAAATCTTAACATGCTTTTTAGCAACACAATTTTATAAACCAAGATCTACTAGTCATTCATAGATTTTACATACATGGTCCAAACAACAACCTTTGTTCACATGAATCATACCACAATATAAGATCCATATCATTCACAACATCAAATCAAAACAACATTGTCACTCGCATACATAGATCAAAACAACAAAACAATTTTATATCACTCACAAAATCAAAACAAAACAAAACAATGTCACTCACCTTTGAATTGAGAAAATCCACGAAAAGCCTTCCTTTTGCTATATCAAACTTCCTCTTGCTCCTCCAAACAAATCACCAAAATTCTGTATATTCCAGTAATGATGGCTGAAAAAATCCTTTTAAACAATCCGGAAATAGGTTTAGGGTTTTACCCGCACTTTTGCAAAATAATCCTTTCCAAAATACAACTTTACATATATAGGTCTAGTCTTGGAAATTCGACCAAAATTCATTTAAATTAGGATTTAAAGGAAAATATAATTCTAAATCTCAACCAATACTGTTCAAAACTTCCAGAATATACATTTTTACCTTTTAACCCTTAAAAATGTCAAATTTGCAAAAAGGTCCTTCTTTTCTCAAAATTTGCAAATAGTTCCAATTAATTTCAGAAAAATCTGGAAAAATACTAAATAAATTCCAAATATTAAATAATGATTTTTCATGAAGAAAACTTAACTTTTCAAACTTCTCAAAAAGTATTTGCACGTGTAAAAAGATAAATTTTTCTGAAAATATTTATTAATTCCTCAAAAATTCATTTAAATTTATTTTCGAATATTTAAAATAATATTTGAAAATACGGAGTTCTACAGGGGGGGGGGGGGGGTAGGATGAAGACGATCCCTTTGAAAGTATGAGGGGCGTGGAGAGCCGAAAAATAGGGACTTGATTAGCCGAGTGTCGAGGGTCGGGAGACGAGCCCCCCTGCTTGGGGTGAAAGCTAGGGGCTCATTTAGCCGAGCATCGAGGGTCGGGAGACGAGCCCCCCTGTTTGTGGTGAAAGCTAGGGAGCATCGAGAGCCGAAAGTAGGGGCTTTCTTAGTCGAGCATCGAGGGTCGGGAGATGCGCCCCCCTGCTTGTGGTGAAAGCTAGGGACTCGTTTTAGCCGAGCATCGAGGGATGGGAGACGAGCCCCCTACTTGTGATGGAAGCTAGGGGGGCTCGAGGTTACCACCGAGCGCCGACCCCCCATGCTTATTGGAAAAGCTGGGGTGTGGCTCAAGGTTACCACCAAGTGTCGACCCCCATGCTTGTTGGAAAAGCTAGGGGGTGGCCCGAGGTTACCCCTGAGCGCCGAGCCCCACGACTTGTTGGAAAAGCTATGGGGGCGTCGAGAGCCAACGAGTAGAGGCTCGCTTAGTCGAACATCGAGGGTCAGGAGACGAGCCCCCCATGCTTGTGGTGAAAGCTAGGGGCTCATTTTGGCCAAGCGTCGAGGGACGGGAGACGAGCCCCCTTACTTGTGATGAAAGCTAGGGGGCTCGAGGTTACCACCGAGCGCCGACCCCCCATGCATGTTGGGAAAGCTAGGGGGTGGCTCGAGATTACCACCAAGGATTGACCATTATGCTTGTTGGAAAAGTTGGGGGTGGCCCGAGGTTACCCCTAAGCGTCGAGCCTCGCGACTTGTTGGAAAAGCTATGGGAGCATCGAGAGCCAGCGAGTAGCAGGCCCTCCCTAGCCGAGCGTCGAGGGTCGGAAAACGAGCCCCTTGCTTGTGGTGAAAGCTAGGGGTGGCTCGAGGTTACCACTGTGCTCCCCATACTTGTTGAAAAGGCTTGGTATGGCTCGAGGTTACAACCGAGTGCCGAGCCCCATGACTTGTTGAAAAAGCCTTGGTATGGCTCGAGGTCACAACCGAGCGCCGAGCCCCCAAGACTTGTTGGAAAAGCCATGGTATGGCTCGAGGTTACAACCGAGCACCGAGCTCCAAGACTTATTGAAAAAGCCTTGGTATGGCTCGAGGTTACAACCGAGCGCTGAGCCCCAAGATTTGTTGGAAAAGCCTTGGTATGGCTCGAGGTTACAACCGAGCACCGAACCCCCAAAACTTTTTGGAAAAGCCTTGGTATGGTTCGTGGTTACAACTGAGCACCGAGCCCCAAGACTTGTTGGAAAAGCCTTGGTGCGAGAGGTTTAGCTTGCTCCTCTATCATGGGAGAAAAAAGGAGCGACGAGCTACTGTGCTAGCTGACAAGGCCGAGGGTAAACCTGGAGGCTGACATCATGGGTGTGAAAATCGAGACTTCTGAGATCCTTGTGGCCGTTAGATCTTGATGATCAAGATTGGATGGTCAGGATTCTCTTGCGGAATTCGAGGAGTCTTTCCCCTTCTATAAGTCCCCTACCCCCTCTTCATTTCTTCACTTTGCAGTCTCTTTCTTCATAACAGGAATTTCCCTCTCTTTGTCGTCGACGATAACTTTTACGGTGATTTTCCCTTTTTCCAGTAATTAGGTTAGTACTCTATTTCCTTATGTCGTGCTCCCAGTCCGGTTTCGATGCGAGCACTTCGGGTCGTGATGTGGAGGAGGTCGATTCACAGTCGACGTCTTGGTCCCTGGGTGACCCTGCTTTGGAGGAGGAAGAACGGTCGGGTTCAGAATCCGTGGGAATGAGCGATGTGGTTTTGGTCGTGGCCCCTTTGCGAAGTCGTATGCCAGAAGAGAGGGCATCGGGGGAGTAGACGGAGGAGGAGTCCGAAGAGGAGCTTGCCGAGGAAGAGGGCGAACAGGAGGAGGATGTAGGAGGAGCCGAGGAAGTGGCCGCAGAGGAAGAAACGAGTCTTCCTCCTCTGCCCCCGTTGTCGACTCCGTCTCCGGAGAGGAAACCTCGCCCCCGTAGGCTAAAAAGAAAATGGGTTCGGCCGGACAGTCCGAGCATGCCGAACGGGCTCGGAAAGGGGCTTGAGGATCCTCCCCTGACCAATAGGACCCCCGGGTCGATCAGGATGTATCCTGGCGATGTTGAGGAACTTGTCCAATTTGTTGCGGGGGAGCGTGCTTCTGATCGAATAATGATAAAGATGGACAGCGTCCAGTGTGTGCTGAAAGCGGATTACCTGCCGATATTAAAGGCGGCTTACTTCATTCCTCGGGAGTTTGAGCTACTCATTCTGAGCCCTGGTCTTCATCAGATTAATGAGTTGGAGAAGAGTTTCTGCATGTTTTCCGAGGACACATTCATCTCGGGACTGAGGTTTGCCGCTGCACCCATTCATCAAGATGGTGCTAAGGTGGGGGAGCTGAGTCCGATGCATTATGGGCCCAACTCGTGGAAGCACCTGGTCTGCTTTATCCTAAAGTGCCAGGAGAAGGGGGTCAAGCTGCGACTCAAGTACTTTCGCGCCGTTCTTGAGGTGAGCTCGCTCGGTGATATGGAGGGGATCTTCTATATGTCTTCGCGTCCCCACAAGTGAGTGATGCATGGTCACCCGGACTCGATAAAGGCCTGGAAGGAGAAGTATCTCGTTGTCCGGAGAGAGACGCCTTGGGAAATCCCCACAGTGGAATTTTTACAAGCCGAACCACAAACTGCCGAGGCGGTGGGACTTAACGAAGAAGGAATGGGCAGAAGTGGATAAGATTGTAGAGGGGCATAGCATCGGTTGGCTGCGTGTCATAGAGTTACATCTGGCCCGAGCCAGACTGAGCCCAGCGCTTTCTTGTATGTTTTTGTTTCTTCTTTGACTAATTTTCTGCCTTCGTTTTAACATTTTTCTTTTTCTTTAGCGATGGACGTGAAGATGCTCGAGACGAGGAATGCCCTCCTGGCCTTGGCCACAAAGAGGAGGGCCGATAGGGAGAAGGCTGCTAAGGAGAAGGTTGTCCCTGTAGCAGGGCCCACCAAGGGGGCGGCCCAAGGGTCTTCGGAGCCACCTCCGAAGAAGTCGGTGAGAAGCCACTCGTCCAGAGGGCAACAAGGGGCGGAGCCGAGCTCCAATAGCAAGAAGGTGGCGGGGGTCTTGAAATTGGGGACCCCAGCACTCCGCCTTGACACCAGGGAAATGGTGGGCTAGCAGGGCCTAAGGTCGTTCGCCCTGGATTGGGCGGTGAAGGAGGGCGACTCCATGACGGAGGGCCCGATTGCCGTGGAGGTGACGGAAAAGCTCGTCACCGAGCGCGACCGAATGAATCTGGCGCTAGAGACATCTGAGGTGGCCCATATGAAGTGGGCGCAGGCGCAGATCGCGGTAAGTATTTGTGATTTATCCACTTTATGTTTAGGGTTTATGAGTTTTGCATCTAACTTTATTTTCCTCGGCTAGGTGATGCTGCATGGGGCACATATGAAGAAGTGCCTGGAGAAGGAGGTTCTGCTCGAGAAGCGGAATGCCGAGCGGTACCTCCGAGAGGGGAAGAAGCTCAAGGACGAGCTAACGGTGGTGCAGGGAGCCCATGCAGTCCTCCAAGCAGAGATGGCCACTCTGCAGGATCAACACACGTGCGAGATCGAGGTGGTTTTGGCCGTGGCCTAGACGGCGTATGATGCATTGGAGATGTCCTCTGCAGACGAGATGATCCAAGCTCAAGATGACACATACGACCGGGCCAAGGAGCACTTCCGGCACCTCTACCCGGAGACCAAGATCGACCACCTAAACTACGGGTGGGAGCCTCCCACGCTTCCACTGACCCCCGGGGGTAAGGGAGACGAGGCTCCAAAGGACCCTCATCTGGAGGAGGAGGCAGGGGATGGCCCGGCTGACGAAGAGGTGCCAAAGTAGTGTAGGATTTTTCATTTTCTTTTTGATTTGTACTTGCCTTGTGTGGACTGGCCACCATTTTTTGTAACACAATTTTTGAATTTATAAAAACAAAATTTTGGCCGACCCTCTGTGACTTTTCGTTTTGAGGAAGCTTTCTTAGTGAATCATTGTCTCTCCCCTATTTTTGCTAGATGAACGAGACTACCGGGGCCGACCTTAGTTTCGCCGAGGTCCGGTGACTTCAAAATAAGCTGGAGTCCAAGGAGAGTGTGCTGATTTGTTATCATAAGCAGGCTCGTGAACGAGAAGCTGCGGCGGGCTATTTTATGAACAAGTCTAAGGAGCTCAGCCTAGAGGCAGCTCGTCTGAAGAAGGCCCTAGCCGACCGTGATTGGGGGAGTGCTGAGATGAACTGGGCTCTATCTGATGCCTCTACCAGGCGTCTGACATCCGAATCCATTCTTTACGAGGTCGTTGTTGAGAAGGAGTTGGAGAATTAGAGGCTGAAGGTGTTGCTAGGCGTCGGACGACCTGGACTCGGCCATCCGGAGCCAGGAGGCCCCTCTTTCTTAGGCTCCTTGTCTACCCTGTATTTGGGGATGGTGATGCCTGCTGATGCGCAGAGTTCGGTTGCGGGAACATCAACGATGGTGATGCCCAAGTTGGGGATGAGTGTAACGCCCCGAATTCCAAAATACACTGAATTCGAGATTCCATAGGATCTTTACACTTCTTTCGTATAATTTTACAAGGAATTTAAAACTTTTCACTTTACATCAGAGTTTACATGAAAACTTTACACTTTACATTGTACAGCGGAAGCAAATTTTCAACATTTAAATAAAGTACAACAACATTGAATAATCTTTAAGTATCTGTTCCTCTTTAATCTTTATCATGTCATTTACCCTGCATACAGAACTGTGAGTACGTCAGTTTATTCAACCGACGAATATTATACATGGCCATCCTCTCTATGCCGGAAATAGTATAACTAATTTTTCATATTTAACAAACACAAACTTGTCACATATCAAACTAAAGGGAATACCCTAATGATGTCGTGTTGTGATTGTGCACTTAGTCCTGAATGCAGTTATTTATATTACATGACACTAATGCACACTTGTTCGGATTCTATGCATCCCATACTACATAGGTCCGAGGGCAAGCCTTTTAATCTTTCTTCATCTTTGTAGGGTTCAATCTCTCGTCATGACTTAATCTACTTCTGTAACTACGGTAAGTATCCTAGATGATCTATGAGTACAAGATCATGTACAGAAAACCTGGAGGGAAATTCCATGCCATGTCTTGACTCATCAAGCATGCATTCTGTGGCAATTCAGCCTCCTTCATGGCACACGATCCTCTTGCAGTCACCAAACATCCCACAAGCATTGCTAAAGTCCGATCATTACTGAGTAGTGCCCATGCCATGTCTTGACTCCACAAGCATGCATTCTGTGGCTCATACCCGCACCGTAAACTCTAACTCTCATACTTGTGTTTTTCTCTCACTTTCATCACCTCTTCACTATGTACTAAATCCTTAAATTTAATGAAATCATGAACAAAATCAATCTCTTAGAGTTAGCCCTCTCACTACTACCGGTCTTATTACTTTTATTTCACAATGACCCAATCTGGTCTTTTCAATTTCAATAATCATAATTATTCATCACTTTCACTTGCCGGTGTGAGTTTTGACTATACTCTAATTTTTCAATTTCAATTCATAATCCATATGTTTGAGTTTTCATACTCAATAACATTCTCTTTTCCAATAACATGATTTCTAATTTATTTATGAGTCCATAGCCATACATGGAATTTAATTATTCCTTATGTATTTCATCAAATATCACTTCCACATTAAAATCACATCACTAAATGAATATTCATATTTCATAATTTTCACACTATTCTCCAATGAGAATAATTCACATCACATCACTACATATAATTTCTTTCTTATTCATATTTCTTTTCTAACATTTTATTTCAGGTTCTTTTGCAAATTATAACCTCCACAAAAATATAAATGTAGAACCATAGTTCTAATTATGCATTTATTCTCAAAACATACTCCATTTCATGTAAATAATTTTCAAATTATTTTTCATAAATCCCACTTATTTTTAGAATAATAATCATATTTTTTTCATAATTTTTAATCATCAAAACACCCATAAAAAAATATTTTTTTCCCACACTTAAACACAGACCGAAGCCAAGGATCGAACCCACAACCACAGGAAAACCAACCGAAGGCACAGACCACTAGGCCGAACACGCTAGGCGTTATAAAGAAGGGCTGAGAGCATTAAATGCTCTCGGCTGCAGTTACTTTACTTTTCAAAAATACAAAACAAAAGTGTGGTGCTAAGGGGATTCGAACCAGCAACTCATGAGACACCGAAACCCACTGTAGCAATTAAGAGCATCCCGACCACTTGAGCTATGCGCTCAGGTTGTCATAGTTCAACCCGCAATCTAATTAAATCGATTCTCTCTGTTTAGTAAAACATTTCGATGTTCAACAAGCTCTCATTTCATTTTGCTTTTACTAAATTTGCAGTAAATTTCCATATTGACTATTCCCATCATAAATTATACTCCAGTATATTAAAAATA
This sequence comes from Hemerocallis citrina, assembly GCA_017893485.1. Lineage (NCBI taxonomy): Eukaryota > Viridiplantae > Streptophyta > Magnoliopsida > Asparagales > Asphodelaceae > Hemerocallis > Hemerocallis citrina. The sequence continues at coordinate 130,892,096 of CM030365.1, forward strand.
ATTTTTTTCCCAATAATTAACACATATTTTTCATACAATTAATTCGAATTATAAACTACCACTACCACATTTCTTTTTCGACATTTCTTATCAAGTTTAACATCACTAATCTCTTTATTAGCAGTCTTCATAACAATTCTCTGTTTTTTAATCATTTTCCAAACCCAGAAATTATATTTTTAAGTCATTCATACAACATTATCACAATAGTCTATTTATGCACATAAAGCGACATTGTCAATCTACTAATTATTGCATATAATTTTTTATGTTAATAATGAAGTTTTCTTCACACAATCCATGGCTATAATCAATTCACACACAACTTAAATTTAATGATAGAACCACATACAATTTGCATATCAACATTTCAATCAATCAATAGGTCATTTTTCCAATTAAAATGTACTCTTATTAATCTTTTTCATGCATCATTATTTCAATTCAAATCTAGCATGCTTCCTAATTAGAAATACGGAAAATTACCCACCTTATTTGGAGAGAAGTCAAATTAGCAACACCTCCTAAACAAATGTCCTTGCCAAGAGAGCGATCCTCCTCCCCGTTGACGCGCACACAAGCCTTCAAGATGCAATCCGAACACTCCCTTCTTGATGCCGGCCTCTCCTTCTTGTGATGCAAGCACAACTCCCCACACAATCTCAATCTTTAACTCACTTACTAAACTACTAAATAATGTATTTTAAACTATAGGTTTGGAGGAATAATTAGTACAAAATAACTAGGCAGGGGGGGGGGGGGGGTATTTATACTAAATATTTAGGAAAATGAAAGGCTAAGATTAAACTAGGAGTTAGGATTAAAAGGCTAGGATTCAAGGAGGAGTTACTATAACCAACCATGATCAAGTAACCACCACCCATGACTCCACTCAAAATTTTCATTTCCCTCCAAAAGATCAAAACCGGCCATGCCTTGTGTGGTGCAATTTGCACGTGTACGTGCAATGCACGTGCATGCACTTGTCTCCAAAAATTTGTACATTATATTTTACATAAAAATAATCTTTAAAATGTATTCTACACTACAAGTTGTATTTAAAATAAAAATAGTTCATGGGCTTTAGTTTATGGGCCAAAATAATAATTATAAAAATAATAAATTGAATTAAATTTGGGCTTTTAAAAAAAAGACTTTTGTCTATTTGAAAAAGGGCTTTATATAAAAATAATTAAAGAGCACATATATAAATATCTATACTCATCATAATGAAAATGATTACCAAAAATATTGCACGTGCACACTACGTGCAAAATAAAATAATTTTCATTAAATGAAAATCGGGGCATTACAATGAGATTGCTGGAGAGCGGAGTTGTTCTGCTGGGGTCGAGGCGGCTCTTGTGAGCCCAGAGGGTCTAGGGAGGGACCCTTAGGTAGAACTATAGGGAGAGTGCTGTAATCGTTTTTCAATTGTACCGTAGCCTTTGAGGATATTTATGAATAAGACTCGATTTGTCCGACCCTTGTTGACTTGGAAAATTTAGGATGTTGATTACCCTTCGACCCGGGCTCCAAACAACCCGCTATGCTCGGGAGCCGAACCGTTACTCCTTACAGATAGTACCTAATGGGGGACGTTTCACCTTCCGATAACAATTAATGGGGACATTTCATCTTCCGTCGTTTGGACTCTCCGATGTCATAAATGTGCTTCACCGGAGGGCGATATAACCCTTACCCCCTCACCAAAAATCATCAGGAATCGTCTCAACTCACTGTGAAATCCCGTCGTCGGTGACTTTCTTGCCACCCTTTGACAATTCGGGGTTTCGGCTCCAAGGATCGTTTACCCCTAGTTGTCAGCGTGTGAGAGGTGGGTCGTTCCTGGGGATGGGAATCACAGTGCTTGCCGAAGGCAGGCATCCTAAAGCGAAATTTTTGGCTGAGAGTCTCGGATCGGTGGCTCCCTTGCCATCCTCTGACAATTCGGAATTTCGGTTCCGAGGGCCGTTTACCCCGAGCAGTCAGCGGGTGAGAGGAGTGTCGACCTTAGGTTTAGGACTCGGGGCGTTTGCCAAAGGCGAGCGCCCTAAATCTAAATAAAAAATTTTGGTTAGGGAGGTGAGCTGGAATCCTGAGGGCTGAGCCCCCGTAGCTTGGAATAGTTATTGGGTCATGGCTCGGGGACACTGTCGAGTGCGTAGCCCTGTTAGCTTGAGAAAGCTAGGACGTGGATCAAGGTGAGTGCCGAGGACCGAGCACCCTTAATGTGGCAGAAAGAGTTGTCAGGTTGTGGCTTCGGAGGCACTGCCGAGTGCGGAGCCCTGTTAGCTTGGGAAAGCTAGGGAGTGGCTCGAGGTGAGTGCCGAGGACTGAGCCCCCTAATCTTGGTAGAAAGAGTTGTCGGGTTGTGGCTTCGGAGGCACAGCCGAGCGCGGAGCCCTGTGAGCTTGAGAAAGCTAGGGCGTGGCTTGAGGTGAGTGCCGAGGACCGAGCCCCCTTAATGTAAGAGAAGAGTCGTCGGGTTGTGGCTCGGAGGCACTACTGAGCGTGGAGCCCTGTGAGCTTGAGAAAGTTAGGGCGTGGCTTGAGGTGAGTGCCGAAGACCGAGCCCCCATAACGTAAGAGAAAATTTGTCGGGTTGTGGCTCGGAGGCACTACCGAGCGTGGAGCCCTGTTAGCTTGAGAAAGCTAGGTCGTGGCTTGAGGTGAGTGCCGAGGACCGAGTCCCCTTAACTTGGCAGAAAGAGTTGCCGGTTTGTGGCTTCGGAGGCACTGCCGAGCGCAGAGCCTAGTGAGCTTGAGAAAGCTAGGGCGTGGCTCGAGGTTTGTGTCGAGGATCGAGCCTCCTTAATGTAAGAGAAGAGTCGTCGGGTTGTGGCTCGGAGGCACTGTCGAGCGTGGAGCCCTGTTAGCTTGAGAAAGCTAGGGCGTGGCTCGAGGTGAGTGCCGATGACCGAACCCCTTTAACTTGGCAGAAAGAGTTGTCGGGTTGTGGCTTCGGAGGCACTACCGAGTGCGGAGCCCTGTGAGCAGGAGAAAGCTAGGGTGTGGCTCGAGATGAGTGCCGAGGACTGAGCCCCCTTAACATAAGAGAAGAGTCATCGGGTGCCGAGCCCCAAGACTTTTTGGAAAAACCTGGGTATGGCTCGAGGTTATAACCGAGCGCCGAGCCTCAAGACTTGTTGGAGAAGTTCTGGTATGGCTCGAGGTTACAACCGAGCCCCGAGCTCCAAGACTTGTTGGAAAAGGCTTGGTATAGCTCGAGGTTACAACTGAACACCAAGCCCCCAAGTCTTGTTGGAAAAGTTCTGGTATGGCTTGAGGTGAGTGCCGAAGGTCGAGCGCTCTTAACTTGGTGGAAAAAAATTAAAAAAGTGTAGGAGAAAACATAAAGTTACACTTTATTATTTACAAAAGGAAATAGCACGTAAGTGCTGATTACAATAGATCGGTTACATAAGTCTAGCCCTCTCCTTCGAGAAATTTTATGAGGTGCTCTACATTACAGGGCCTCTTGATAATCCCGCCCCCCCCAGGTCTGCGAGTTGGTACGTGCCGGGACGGACCACTTCGGAGACTTTGTAAGGTCCCTCCTAATTAGGCGAGAGTTTTCGCTTTCCTCTGGGGTCAGAGACCGCGAGCTTCTGAGCACAAGATCACAATTCTTGATGTCCACCGGGCGGACCTTCTTATTGTAGAATTTCTCAATCCTTTGTTGGTATATACTTCTGCGAATGGCAGATCTTTCCCTGACCTCGTTGATGAGGTCCAAGTTGGCTCTGAGGTCCGAAGAGTTGTCCTCCTGGCTGAGTGCCATGATCCTCGGCAAAGGGAGGCCGATCTCGAGAGGGATAACAGCCTCGGTGCCGTAGGTGAGGTTGAAGGAGGATTCGCCCGTAAGGATCCTCTTAGTAGTTCGGTGCGTCCAGGGTACGCTTGGCAGCTCGTCGAACCATAGTCCCTTTAGCGAATTATCCAGCCACTTTTTGAGGCCGACTAGGATATGGCAGTTTGCATTTTCGGCTTGGCCGTTGGAGTGAGGGTGCACACCGATGAGAAGCGTTGGCAGACGCCGATTTTGTTGCAGAACTTTCTAAATTTTTACCTGGGAATTGGATCCCGTTGTCGGTGATGAGTACTTGTGGGTTTCCGAATCGGCAGATGATGTTCCTCCAGAAGAATTGTTGAGTCTGATGTTCGGTAATCGTGGCCACAGGTTCGGCCTCGATCCACTTTATGAAGTAGTCGATGGCTACCACTAGAAATTTCCTTTGACTCGTAGCTTGTGGGAAGGAGCCGACCAGGTTCATCCCCAACATTGCGAAAGGGGTCGGGCTGGATAGGGATCGGAGGTTAGCCTGGAGAAGCCTTTTCACCGATGAAAGTTTTTGGCATGGGCCACATCGCTTGACGAAGTCTTGGGAGTCTTGCAGCATTGTAAACCAGTAGTACCTGTGATTTAAGGCATTTCGGGCAAGTGACCTGCTCCCCATGTGGCACCCGCCGATCCCCTCGTGCAGTTCCTTCAGAGCATACTTTGCCTCATCTGGGGTTAGGCAACAGAGGTAGGGCCTACCGTCGGCTGATGTGTATGAGGGCTTGAAGAGCGTTCCTTCAATCAGAGTGAATCTTTTGGAGAGGACCCCGATCCTTCTTGCTTCGGCTCGGTCTTGAGGGAGAACGCCGTTCAAAAGGAATTTTTGAATGGGCATCGTTCAGTTGTCTGGTTGGAGATCAGTGTTGAGACATGAGACTTCAGGGAGGTCGATGCTAGGCTTAAGGAGGACTTCATTCAGAACGGTGCGGTCTAGCCCCTCGAAGGATGACGAGGCGAGCTTTGATAATGAATCTGCCTGGGCATTCTGCTCCCTAGGGATCCGTTCTACCGAGTGGTATTCGAAAGAAGCCAAGAGGTGATGGACTACAGCCAGATACTGCACCATTCGGGGGTCATGAGCTTCGTACTCCCCGGTGATCTGGTTGACCACGAGCTGGGAGTCGCTGAAGGCCCTGATGTGTCTGGATTCGACCTTGTGTGCTAGGGTGAGCCCCGCGATCATAGCTTCATATTCCGCCTCAGTGTTTGACGCCGGGAAATTGAGATGCAGAGAATACTGAAGGACAAAATCATCGGGCCCTTTCAGAATGACACCCACTCCACTTCCTCCCTCGCAGGATGAGCCGTCGACATAAACCTCCCACATCGTGTTGGTCTCCCGCGCGGATGGCTCGGGATTGGTACATTCCGTGATCAACTCAGCGAGGGCCTGTCCTTTGATGGCTGTCCTGGATTTGTAGCTGATATCATATTGACTCAGCTCGATCGACCATTTGACCAAGCGGCTAGATGTCTCAGGCTTGTGAAGGAAGACCTTGAGGGGCTGGTCCGTGAGGACCTGAATGGAGTGTGTTTGGAAATAAGGGCGAAGCTTTCTCGCGGCCATCACAAGTGCGTAGGCCTCCTTCTCCATTTTAGCATACCTCGTCTCTGCCGAGAGCAAGACCTTGTGCACATAGTACAGAGGCTTCTGGATGCCTTCATCTTACCAAACGAGGACAGCACTGAGGGCATTCTCCGAGGCCGAGAGATATAGTTGTAGTGGTTCGCCTGGTTCGGGCTTACTCAGGAAGGAAGGGTTGGCGAGATAGGTTTTTAGTTGTTCGAACGCCTGCTGCTGGGCATCCCCGCACTCGAAGCCTTTGGTTTCCTAAAGAGCCTTGAAGAAAGGAAGTGACTTCTCTCCTGACGTCGAGAGGAAGCAGTCGATTGCTGCCAGCCTCCCCATTAGGCGCTGAACTTCTTGAATATTTTGGGAAGGGGCCATGTCGATAATGGACTGGATCTTCTCGAGGTTCACCTCGACGTCGCGCTGGCTGACGACAAACCCGAGGAATTTCCCGGAGGAGATGCCGAAGGCGCACTTGGCAGGATTAAGCCTCATGTTATGTGCTCGGAGGACGCCAAATGCTTCTTCAAGATCGTTCACATGGTCCTGATATCGCTAGCTTTTGACGAGCATGTCGTCGACGTACACCTCCATGTTGCAACCGATCTAATCTTTGAAGACCCGGTTGATGAGCCTTTGGTAGGTGGCTCCGGTTCTTGAGCCCGAAAGGAATAACCCGGTAGTAATACAGACCTTGGTCGGTTATGAAAGACGTCTTGGCGATGTTTGGGAGGGAACATGTGGATTTGGTTGTAGCCTGAAAAGGCGACCATGAACGTCAGCATCTCGTGACCTGATGTCGCATCGATCAGGGTGTCGATGCTTCAGAGAGGGAAGGTGTCTTTCGGGCACGCCTTGTTGAGGTCTGTGAAGTCAATGCAGACCCTCCAGCTTCTACTAGCTTTCTTCACCATAACAACGTTGGCCAGCCACTCCGGGTAGCTGACCTCCTGAATGAAATGAATGGACAACAGTTAGTCCACCTCAACCTTCATGGCTTGTTGCCTCTCCGGAGTGAACTTGCGTCGCTTCTGGTGAATGGGTTTGGAACCCGGGGTGATGCTCAGTCGGTGCATGATAAGGTCCTCTCAAATCTCAGGCATGTCGGACGGGGTCCAAGCGAAGAGTTCGATGTTGCAGCAGACGCAATCGATCATGCCTTGCTTCAAGTTCGGGGACAGGGTGCGACTCACACGAAAATGTTTGGCTTTGTTATCTGCTTTGAACGAGACTTCCTCCAGCTCGTCCGCCAGTTCTGACTCCGGATGGTCCCTCTTGGGAGGGAGTTCAACAGCATCGAGGGGAAATACACCACCCCCGACCGCTGTCATGTAACACGAACGAGTCGACTCCTAGTTGCCTCGAACGACCCCGACCCTGAGGTCGGTGGGGAACTTCAGTTTCAGATGGTAGGCCGAGGGAACAGCCTGGAACGAGCAGAGCCCGGGTCGGCCGAGGATGGCATTGTATGCTGCCTTGACGTTGACCACCATGAAATTCATGGACTCGGTTTGGAAGATGGGGGTCGTGCCTGCTATCACATATAGTGTCACAATCTCCTCAATTTGTAAGGGGATGCCAGAAAACCCATAAAGGGTGTAGCCGGCGGGCTTGAGCTTTTCTCGGGGGAGCTTGAGGTTCTCAAATGCTTCTAAGAATAGTATATTAATCGAGCTTCCGTTGTCCACCAAGATACGGCAGACCTCGAAGTTGGCTATGACAAGGCAGATGACGAGGGCTTCGCAGTGTGGAAGACGAACGCCTTCGAGGTCTTCTCCCAAGAATGAGACAGGCAGCTGCTGGACAAGGGGGAAGGAATGGTCTCGGACAGAATTGACCTCTCAGATAAAGGCTTTGCGAGAAGTCTTGGATTTCCCCCCCTTAGGTCTGGCATGTTTCCTCTGGTTCTGGGTCCCGCTCTGGCCGCCATTTGACTATTCAGGGAGGAGGCGAAGGCCTCAGGCTCCTCGGCTCCCTTCGGTCTTCAGGATTGGTCTGGGCGAACTCCCTCAACTACCCTCATTGGATGAGGGCTTCTATTTCGTCTTTGAGGGCTCGGCAATGGTCTGTGTCATGCCCGGTGTCTCGGTGGAAGCGGCAGTAGAATCTTTGGTCTCGCTTCTTGCCGTTGTTCATCTATCGGGGAGGGAAGCGGACGATCCCTTTGTCCTCGACCTCCATCAAGATCGCCGAGACGTTCTGGGTCAGGGGCGTATATCTCTCGAATCGGGGGACCGGGGGACCATTTTCGGACCGGTGGCTTCTTTCGCGAGTCTCTTGAAAGGCTCAGCATCATCGACCTTACGCTTCCCCTTTGCAGTGGCCTCCTTGGTGCCCTCGGGATTGAGGGCCTCCTCGGCCCTAATATACTTCTCGACCCTGTTGAGTAGATCAGGGAAGTCCACAGGTGGCTTCTTAGCTAAAGAGACCTTGAGCTGGCCGTGACGGACATTGTGTCAAAAAGCTGCGGAGGCAACCCCTGCGTCGAGGGAGGAAACTGACCTCACCTCGGCATTGAACCTTTGAACGAACTCCCAGAGGGATTCCTCGTCCTTCTGCTTGAGGTTCAGAAGGGAATAGCTTGTCTTCTCAACCTTCCTGCTGGTCACGAAGTGGGCTAGGAAGCCAGCCTCTAACTGCTCGAAAGAGAAGACCGAGCTGAGGGTAAGTTTGGAGAACCATTCCCGAGCTGGTCCACGGAGAGTAGTAGGAAAGGCGCGGTAGAGGAGCGGATCCGCAGCGTTGTGAATCATCATGAGGGTCTTAAATCCCTCCATGTGATCAGCAGGATCACCCTCGCCATTGTAGGTCTCGAATTGGGGAGACATGAAATTTCGAGGGATCTCGGCTTCTAGAATTTGGGGAGAAAAGGAGGCCCAGTCTGTCGATGATCGTGACCTGGTGCTGATGGAAGGGCTCGGACCCGAGGTGACGATTCTGGCTAAGCTCGGAAGGATGGCAGTACTTAGAAGGAAAGGTTCCTACAGACGGTGCCAACTTGATGCTGTTTGTTTTTGGGGTGTGGGGGCAACAGGTGTGAGTTCTTGTAATTTGTATACTGGAAGTCCTAATGCAGTATTGGCCCTGATTCGACCCCGAGTAGCGGAAACTGGCTCGGAAGTAGGAGCGGTGAGGTAGGGACCGGGTGCTCGGCTCGGATCTGGCAGTTCGGCTCGGATCTGGGGGCTCGGCTCGGCCCTGGGTACCTGCAAACTGCCTAGAAACATCGGGAGAGGTCCCCGTGACAAGCCCTCCGACGATCTATTCAGTTACTCGGAAAAGCAACAGTAGCTAGGGTTCAGGGGTAGAAAGTTTGATTACCTTCTGCAGTGAGGAGGGGGTCTAGTATTTATAGGCAGAGATAGACGGGTCTGGGACCTGAGCAGACCGGGTCGGACCCGTTTGCCTGTGGGATTGAGGCGGTAACGACCTGTTGGACTTCCGTTGACTCAATGATCAGGGAAGAGCGGGTTTTGAGGAGAACAGGTGGCCCAGGAGGGGCCACGTCATCTGGTCCATATCACAACCCAACCTGTAAACCCCGAAGGGGAAGGTTCTGGTTTGGCAACCTACTAACCTATTGAGCATGAGAATATAATTAATTAAATATTTGAGACAATTTGATGAAAGCACAATTCAAAAGTTAGGGTAACTAATCCTCATTATAGTTATAGTACAAAAAAATAGTGCCCTATTGTGTGTGTGTGTGTAATCCTCATTATAGTTATAGTACAAAAAAATAGTACCCTATTATATATATATATAATATAGAGTGATCTTCGGTTGCAAACGGGCCGGAACGGGTCTGTTCGCACGGACCCGTGCGAACTTCGATCTGGACCGTTGGATCAAAGATCCAACGGTCCAGATTATTTTTGATCAAATCTTGCCTTAACCCGTCGTTGGGAAGGACGGGTTAAGGCAAAATTTTATTAAAAAAAATAGCCTTAACCCGTTCTTGGGAAGAACGGGTTAAGGCTATCTTTTTTCATTTTTGTTGACATACAGTTCGTCTTCTTCCGCGCTCTTCTTCTTTCTTCGACGAACCCAAACTCAACAACGAAAAAAAAACCCTAGCTCCGACGATCGAAACGTCCGCTCTCCCTCTTCTCTCCCAACTCCGAAGATCGAAACCCTCGAACTCCGACGATCGAAACCTAGCTTCTCTTCCCCACTTCGATACGAAATCGAAACCCTAGTTCTCTTCCAAATCGATTGCTTGGCTTGATTTGGACCTATCTTGTAAGGTATACACTATTTCTTTACCCCAATAATCTACATTTGTAATTTTTTGATTGAATTTGTGTGTAGTAATTTATTTAGAAATTGGAAAAAAATTTAAATGCGTTAGTAGATTTTAGATGGAGAATCGGGTTGACCTCAAGTATATTCAATTGCCGAATTATGTTGCTTGCATTAGTAACTTGTAGAATTAGAATTGTATATACGAAATTAGTTAGAAACTTTTCAGTGCGGTTATGGTTGAAAACCCTGCGAACGACTGTAAAAAAATACAAAACTTTCCGAGTAGGTTCGTCTCACGTAGTACAAGCCACACCAACTTGTAGAAGCGAGTTTCGACTCACGGTTCGAGAAATACGGCCGCGTATCGCTTTCGGTTGGAAAAAACCAAGTAAAGCGGTGCACGGCCGTATATCGCAAACCGTGACTCGAAACTCGCTTCTACAAGTTCAGGTGGCTTGCCCTACGTGAATTCGACCAAGTTGGAAAGTTTTATAATTTTCGGATGCCGTTTGTGCGGTTTTGCTCAAATTCCTCGCATGATAGTTTTTCGACTTAGAATTTTGTAAGTGCGGTTAGATTAGATTAGAAAACCCTTCAAACGACCTCCATAAAATACGAAACCGTGCGAGTTGGTTGGTGTCACCTATGAGAAGCCAAACCAACTTGTAAAAGTGAGTTTCGACTCACGGTTCGAGAGATACAGCCGCGTATCGCTTACGGTTGGAAAAAAACCAAGTAAAGCGGTAGACGGCCGTATCTCGCAAACCGTTTGTCGAAACTCGCTTCTACAAGTTCGGGTGGCTTGCCCTATATGAATCCGACCAAGTCGGAAAGTTTTAAAATTTTCGAATGTCGTTTGTGCGGTTTTGCTCAACTTCCTCGCACTACAAGTTTTAGACTTAGAATTTTCTCGTTGCGGGTAGATTAGAAAACCCTTCAAACGACCTCCAAAAAATACAAAACCTTGGCAGTTGGTTGGTGTCACCTACGAGAAGCCAAACCAACTTGTAGAAGTGAGTTTCGACTCACGGTTCGAGAGATACGGCCGCGTATCGCTTACGGTTGGAAAAAATCATTATAAAGCGGTATACGGTCGTATCTCGCAAACCGGGAGTCGAAACTCACTTCTACAAGTTCGGGTGGCTTGCCCTACGTGAATCCGACCAAGTCGAAAAGTTTGAAAATTTTCAGATGCCGTTTGTGCGGTTTTGCTTCAATTTCTCAAATGAGAAGTTTTTGACTCAGAATTTTTTACAAAACCGGCCGATTAGAAAACACTCAAACGACCTCCAAAAAATACGAAACTTTGCGAATTGGTTGGTGTTCCCTATGAGAAGTGATCCGAAGTTGTAGAAGTGAATTTCGACTCACGGTCCGAGAGATACGGCCGCGTATCGGTTTTGGTTGGAAAAAAACAACTAAAGTCGGTACAAGGCCGTGTCTCGCAAACCGTGAGTCGAAACTCGCTTGTACAAGTTTGGGTGGCTTGCCCTACGTGAATCTGACCTAGTCGGAAAGTTTTATAATTTTCGGGTGCCGTTTGCGCGTTTTTCTCAACTTCCCTGCATGTGAATTTTTTGACTTAGAATTTTGTAAGAGCGGTTAGAGTTTAAAATACTTCGAACCACCTCCAAAAAATACGAAACATTGCGAGTTGGTTGGTGTCCCTTATGAGAAGCCAAACCAACTTGTAGAAGCGAGTTTCGACTCACGGTTCGAGAGATACGGCCGCGTATCGCTTTCGGTTGAAAAAAACTCAAATTAAGTGATACATGGCCGTATTTCTGGAACCGTTAGTAGAAACTGACTTTTACAAGTTGTGGTGGCTTGCGCACTTATAAAAACACCAAATACAACGGTTTAGTACCCCTAACTATTCTCCTTTTCACGGTTTCTTAGGTATGGACAGTTTCGAAGTAAGTTCTGTTGCCGGAGATAAATTTGTTCGTGCACAACAAATTGGCAAGTATCTTCCTCATGTTGACGAGCACCTAAAACCGAAGATTGGTATGACATTTCCCACTCTTGAGGATGCGGAAAAATTTTATTCATCATATTGCAAATGTGCGGGATTCTCTATGCGTAAGGGTGGAAATAAATATAAGGGAAACGATGTAGTGGATAAATCATACGTTTGTAATAAAGCCGGAGAGTCACCGAACAGTCATAATGAAACTAGACGAGGTACAACTTCTAGAACGAATTGCAAAGCTTTTGTCCGTGTCAAACTAAACCCTCATAGTAATTCACAAAGTAATTCGTGGATTCTTTATTCGTTAAATGAAGCACACAATCACGAATTTACTTCACCCGGTAGACGTCACTTGCTACCTCGAAACCGTGAATTGACTAAGACAGATAAAAATGTAATTGGTCAACTTACCGAAGCTAATGTCCCTGTATGCAAAAAAATGCTATTCTTTGAAGGTGCAAGTGGAGGTAATGAGAAAATTGGATTCACCGAAATCGATGTAAGAAATCTCAGGAGAGACGAGATGGAGGGTTTAAAAGGACACGACGGACAAATGCTACTTGAGTTTTTTGAATCCAAAAAGGAGACCGATCCTTTATTCTATTTTGATTACCAATGTGATCCCGAAGGGCGATTGTCACATTGTATCTGCGTGGACGGTATCGCTAGAAAGAATTACAAAGTATTTGGGGATGTTCTCTGCTTTGACGCTACCTACAACACAAACCGATACGGGATGTTGTTCGTACCATTTTTCGGATTCAACCATCATTGGCAATCAATATTCCTAGGTTGTGGGTTCATTCCCAATGAGAAGACATCCTCATTTGAGTGGTTCTTTGAAAAGTGGCGTGCTGCAATGACATGTGATCCGATCAACATCGTGACAGATGAGGATCGTGGGATAACTTCTGCAATTTCCAAAGTTTTCCCAATCACTTCACATAGATATTGCATTTGGCATATTTTGGATAAGCTACCGCATGAAGTTCGAATGCCGAATAACGTTGATGAGTTCAGGGATGCTTTGAAGACTATCATTTATACGGCGGAATTTAAAACAGAATTCGAACAGAAGTGGAACAATTTGATCTCACAGTACAAACTGGAAAATAACAAATGGTTGAAGGAAAAATTTGAGATCCGCAAAAAATGGGCCCCTGTGTACGCAAGAGACTCATTTTGGGGGGGCATGTTGAGTACCCAACGTAGCGAATCGCTACATTCATCCCTGAAGCACCATACTCATAAAAAGTACTCACTACATGAATTTGCCGGCATCTTTGACCGACTCTTAGTAAAACAAAGACACGATGAACTTAAAGAAACACATCGTAATCGCGAGGAGCGGCCAAAATTGAAGACCGAGTGGGCATTGGAGTCACAGATGGCAGGGACATACACTTTGAAGATTTTCTACAAATTTCAACAAGAAGTTGTCAAAAGCTTATTACTTAATGTGAGTTTAATTGCGAGTATGGATACACCGGATAGTGCAGCTTATTCTGTAACAGTCTGTGGAAATTCAGAACCGAGGAGGGTGATTTCTTATTGTAAAATCACTAAAATTGCTAAATGCCCTTGTTCCATGTACTACTTCGTAGGCATTTTCTGCAAATATCTACTTGCAGTTATTCGGTTCACAGATCACACCGCACTACCCGAACAATATATTTGTAGGCGATGGACCAGGGATCAACTGACGAGAAGCAGCATACCGGTTCCCAATAATATGGATGACAATTTTGCTTCGCGTTATTGTGAACTGAGTATGCACTCAAGACATTTGGTCGATCTTGGTTGTTCTTCAGAACGAGGATAGAAGTACATGCTCGACCACATGCTGAAGGAAATTGTAACCCCTGTTTTTTTCACTTTTGGTATTTTTTTTGAGGGTATTTTTCATTTATGTGAATTATTATTTTCCATTGTATTTTTTGGAACAATAAAATTAATTATCCTTATTCTATAATATTTTTCTGGCAGGTTTGACCTCCTTTTATTGATTGTGCACCGTTTGGCCGTTTTTCGACATTTTGAGCTCTTTTTCTCAATTTCTTAATCCCGTTCATGTATAAATATTATTTTAGGGTCATGGTGGATTTTTAGGAGAGTTTTGACCAATTTGAGATTTTTGGCCTTAAGGAGATTTTTAGGAGCTATAGGATTCATTGTATTTTGTATCTCCATTTGAAATCTACCCAATATCCATTACCCAATTGTATACCTATTATTTCCTATTGATATCCACTACCCATTAACCCATATTTGATCTCCTATATATACCCCTAATACTAATTAATCCCTAACCCTAATATTTTTCTCTCTCCCTCTCCTATTCCAAACCGGCCTCCACTTGAATCAATCCCGGCCTGCCTTCTTCAACCCTAGGCCGACATCCCTTTGATCTCTCTTGCCTTGGCCGATCACCCATACCTTCCCTCTCCATCTTTCTATACTACTTCGCCTCGATTCTACCTCGTCTCCCCTTCTTCTTGTGGCCGGCAAGCACCAAACCAGCACCACCCTCCACAAAACAGCACCTTTACACCTCTCCCCGCTGTTTTGTATTGTGGGCACCTCCCACTTTGGTTCGTGTGTCAAAGAGATCAACCGTTGGCGCGTTTTGTTCGTGCGTTTCGCTCGAAATCGCGTTAGAAGGCGTTTTGCTTGTGGGTTTTCTTTGAAAGGCTTGGATTCGTCGCGTTCGTCATCACAAAAAGGCAAGTAACTTGTACTTAAATTTCTTAGGTTGATACAAGTAGAAAGTTCACACATAGGATAGGTTGAGAATAGAGACGGACAAAGATCATGTTTTTAATTGTGGGTTTCGTCTCTATTGTTCAAAACAGGCCATAGATGACTTAGGACATGAAGTTTGATAGGTTTGTGCCTTAGGATTCACCCAAACGCGATTTGATCGCGTATGTGCCATATCGTACACCCGATGTATGTTGAACACCCATATGAGAAATACTAGATTTTGACATGTTAGATACCCTCCATTTTGACATTTGGACCATGGATAGACAGCGTTTTGAATTTGGAAGAGTTTGGATGATTTTTGAGGAAGTTATGACGTTTTGAAGTTTAGTTGAGAAATCTGGAAATTTGGATTGAACTGGATTGATTGCTGTTTTTACCTGGATTAGAGTCCGAATCTCAACATGACTATTTCTGAGTAATTTGTGGAGAATTGAATGTAATTTTTAATCCCACTGATTTCACCCTGTTTGGAGTTCGTATGGATTAGTTATGATTATTTTAGTAACTGTATGCCGGTAGTTCCCAGATTCATTTCGGAGTAGATTTTATCACCAATTTATTTTCAAGATCCAAGTTAGACATAATTTCATGCCACAAGATTTTGTCCAGTGTTTCAATATGATGTTAGATAGTTCTCTGATTTTTGTGGTAATTAAAAGATGAGTTTTGAGTGATGCCTTACATCCTTTTCTATAGATCGCTTTTGCTGTAAACTGTGTGTGATTGTATGTTGAATGCCGTGTTCACCTTATTTCTAATTACTGTATGAATATTTTATGTGAGATATGAAAGTTGGTTAATTGTGTATACTTTCATCCCGTTTTGGCGGAAGTGGACTTTGATGCGCTGTGTGCAAGATATGCATGATTTTGTACAGCAGTGTTGAAGAATTCCAGATCCATCAAAACTGTGTTATGTGCTACTTTCTATTTTTGAAAACATATCTATACTTTCTGGAAAAATATGAAAATTTATATTTTGAGACTATACATATAGGGGATTACCCCAGAATTTTCGTGGATTTAATTAATGACTTTGTATGCTGTTTTCATGCGGTTTAAGTTATTCCCCTGTTTTCTGGCTGTACATGAAAACTGTGTTGAATTGTGTTTTGAGTCGAGATGTTGTGAAATAGCATATGAATTTATTATACCCGTTAGAAGCGTGTGGAAGTCTAGTTTCCAGATCCATCGACGGATTATGATTTGCATGCCTGTAGTTCTTTGGATCACTGTTTTTGTACAGACTGGTCTTGCTGTCCTGATTATAAACATACGCTAAGTTGCTCGTATTTGTGAATGTTTGTTACCTATACTTGCTGATTTTATTCCCTGAACCTAAACCTGATTATAACCTGTTAGTTTGACATTATTTAGTACACTCTCATGCCTGTTGATGATCTTAATAATAAAAGTAACTAAGCCGGGGTTTATGGGAAAGATCTAATAGTGGATAATTTAGAAACGTGTACTCGGAAGGGGGCCCGTGTTTCCCATTTTGCTGCATGGACCTGTTGGTTCATGTACCAGTTACCTGTTGCTGCATAGACCTTTGGTTCATGTACCTGTTACCTGTTGCTGCACGTACCTGTTGGTCGTGTACCTGTTGCTTCATGAACCTGTTGCTACATGAATCGGATGATTCGTGTACCTGTTTTGATTCATGAACCTGTTTTCCTGTACCTGAGTATACTGTCCTCTATGGTCCACTATGAAATCTAAAGCGAAACTGTTTGTTTTAGCAACCATGTAGTAAAAACTGGGATGCATGTCGTGCTACCTAGATAGTAAATAAAAAGATTAGACTTGATATAACTCGATACCTGTTTACCTAATACATGTTTACCTGTATACCTGTTACCTGTACCTGATATATCCTGTTACCTGTTTTTCTGATACTTGATACAGATTTACCTGATTACCTGAATACCTGATGATTATACATGTTACCTGTTTAACTGTTTAACTGTTGACATATGTTTACCTATACCTGTTAGTATATCTTGTGATTAGATAGTGTCCATGTGCTTGTATCCTATTCTATTTGTGACCCGGACTTGCCATTGACGGGTACTGTGTTTTCTTCTTTTTCTTTTTCCTGCATTCGATGATTGCAGATTACGGTGGACAGATTCAAGAAGGTACTGGTGGTTCGCAGTATTAGTTGCTGATTATTATTTCTGAATCCTGTTAGAACTTTATTCTGTATTCGTGAACTTGATTATTCCTGTACTTGAGACTTGAGTATTATATGTATTTGGGCGATGTGACCCAGAATATTTGTTCCAGACTCTGTTTTTATTTGAGAACAAGATATTTGGTTTCAATTAATTCCTGTTGGTAAAAATTATCTCAATGATGCATGTTGGTTCCACTCTTTGCTTCCGACTGTGATATATATTGACTCTGATATATGTTGACTCTGATATACTGCCTGTGATATATATTGTAAAGATTTCTGAAATAGCTTAAGGATGATTATATTCATTCGCTGGGCTTGTGTTACGTGCCCGTATTCTGTATTTTTGGGAAGCGGGGCGTGACAGGAATTGAAGGCTTTGCTAAGATTGACTCAGTGAACAGCACACCACACGAAGGTAGCTCACAATCTGAAAGTGGTAGACATGCACATGCACATGCACATGTAGGTGACCCTGTACAGTGCACCACAAAGGGGAGGCCTAAAGGGAAATAGTTGAAGTCTGTAAGAGAAAGTCAAAAAACGAAGAGGCCAAGACTTTGCAGGACATGCCTTCGTGTCGTAGGTCACGATTCACGGAATTGCCCAAAAAATGTAGCAAGGTATTATATTAGAGATTTTGTATTTGTTAATTGGACTCAATGAATGTTAATTTGGTCGGCACTAACTCATTCTTCTTCCTTATTTAGTGGATCGGTGGGGAATGAAGAAGCTTCAAACGCTGTAGAGAGTGATGATGACGAAGGCGAAGGTTCGTGCTAGGGGGTTTTAAGTACTTTAATATGTATGTCATATCAAACTTTCAAAATAATGACCGAATAATTGCTGAATTTTATATTTATTCGTGCAGATATTTATTAATTTCGACTGGATTGTTAACTTTGTTTTTTTTTTATTTCCTTGTATAGGTCCGGAATGAAACAAAGAAAAACGCGCCTAATGGAAAGAAGCAATGCGTTGAAAAATACATGGCTTTTGGATTGTATATTTATGTGGATAATTCACGTAGGCTTGTTTGGTACAAGTAAATTAATGATGTATTTAATCATAATGTAATGTCTGTATGTCAATTTATTTTGTGTATTTGTGAACAAAAATATGTTACTATGGATTTTGACCAGGTATTTGGGTAGAGAATTCTTATTTATTTATGTCGAAAAATGTGAAATTGGTAGATGTGTGCAATTTGGGAAACTCGTTCTGTTTGTGAATTTTGTGTTAATGAAAATTGTATGCATGCCGATGTGAACAGATTTGTAATTTGTGTTGGAGATTGTGTATTTTGTGGATGATATATCTATATTGTGGAAAATTGTGAAAATGTATGCAGTATTCACAAGAAGAGATGCTGCCAGATACTGTATACCTTAACCCGTCATTGGGGATAACGGGTTACAATACCTTAACACATCTTCCTCAATAACGGGTTAAGGAGATAGATATTGGCAGTCCTTAACCAATACTTCACATATAGGGGTTTTAGTTCGGCCAATATCTCTCCACTTAAACCGTTATTGGCGTTAACGGTTTAATATAACCTAACCCGTTATCGGAAATGACGGGTTAATGAGATAGATATTGGCAGTACTTTGGTCCAATACTTCACATGTAGGGGATGAAGCTCGGCCAATACCTCTCGCCATTACCCGTCATTGGCGTTGACAATTTATATCCTACAAACCGCAATTGTGGATAACGGGTTAAGTTAAGAATTCCTTACAGTGCTTTCAACTTTGTGGACTATATATTCTTTTGTTGATACATATACATATTTGTTCATTCTCCGCTTAAAAATATGCCGAATAACTTTCACGGGTGTTGGACATATATTCTTTTGTTGATACATATACAAATCTATTCATTCACAACAAGCCATTTGCAAAACAAAATTTATTCATATAAAGGAACATTACAAACTGGCAATAACATATTGTTTGAAGAAACATTGAAAATTGTACATGATCTGCATGCTAGTTGACATTACAAAGTCATCCTTTGATAATCCTACTTTTAAATTGAAATTAATTTAGTATACAAGTACATGCTCGCTTTCTTCTCGAATTGGAAGGAAGGACTGCTGACTCTGCCTTTTTTTGAATGCATAAGTAGCCAGTTGTACCCCCTGCATACAATTTCGTTCACTACTATTACACAGAGGTAAAAATTCTCCGCTTAGTCGGATATAGTAGTAGTGGGTGTAACCGTATATTCAAAGTACTTAACGACTTCTTGACACGCACTCCTCATATTCGTACTATTTGTTGCACGATTGTGAGGTGTGCATGCCAAGAAGTCGAAAAGTACCATGAATACACTGTGACACCCACAACTACTCCGTCCGACGAAAGCCGAGAATTTTTACACTCTGTGTAACAATAGAGAACGAATGTGTATGAAAGGCGGACAATTGCTACTTATGCAAACACATCTAAAAGCTAAAAAAATAGAAGACTAAGAAAAACACTGTGGAAAAAAATAGGCAGAGCCAGTGGCCCTCCCTACCGCTTGAGAGAAACCGAGCATGCACTTGTACACTGAAACAAGTCTCTCTGCCTCTGCATACAATTTCGTTCTCTATTGTTATACAGAATGTAAAAATTCTCCGCTTCGTCGGATAGAGTAGTAGTGGGTGTAACCATATATTCAAAGTACTTGACAACTTCTTGACACGCACTCCTCATATTCATACTATTTGTTGCACGATTGTGAGGTGTGCATGCCAAGAAGTCGAAAAGTACCATGAATACACTGTGACACCCACCACTACTCCGTCCGACGAAAGCAGAGAATTTTTACATTCTGTGTAACAATAGAGAACGAATGTGTATGAAAGGCGGACAATTGCTACTTATGCAAACACATCTAAAAGCTAAAAAAATAGAAGACTAAGAGAAACACTGTGGAAAAAAACAGGCAGAGCCAGCGGCCCTCCCTACCCCTTGAGAGAAACCGAGCATGCACTTGTACACGGCAGTCCTTCAAGAACAAGTCTCCCTACTCTTGCCAATCTTCATACACAAGAACAATTGTAGGCGACCATCCTTGAACTCAATTTTCTTCTACAACTCAAACTTTGTCTTCCCTATTGGGAAGAAAAGAGGGGTCTTGAAGAGAAGAAGAGAACATTGATTACACCTAGTCTTGAAGAGAAGAAGAGAAGAAGAGAACATTTATGAAGATTGAGGAGACTCCACTTGAGTTCTCTTGAAGAGAAGAAGAGGAGACTCATTCTCTACGGGATGAGTTCAACTCTCTCACATATAGGCTAGAAAAAAAGGAGGGGAGCATGATAATATAGAAGATTGTAGAGAAGGCTGCTCATCAATAGTTTTATAGATAAACACAAAACGGAGAAGACAAAGAGGGATTAAACATAAAGAAGAAGAAGACAATAAGGATAAACCTGTTAGTCAACCAAGTTATGACACAATATTCGAAAAAGGAGCAGCAAGGACAACAATTGTCCCCACCAAATTGATACACATCTCAACTTGTACAGTGTCTGTAAATTACACCTGGTTAACCCGTTCGTGGTGACAACGGGTTAATTACATCTAACCCGTCGTTGCCAAGAACGAGTTAAGTGTACTTTAACTATTTACGAAATTCTGCCAATATACTTTAACTTAACCCGTTAATGATGATAACGGGTTAAGTACTTGTACCCGTGATCGTCAGTAACGGGTTAAGTGTACCTAAATCAATTGTACTGATAATTATTAAATCGCATGTAAAAAAATTGTGTAAACAAGTATGTCAATATAACTTATAGTTCACTGAATGTAAAAAAAATTTATGATAAACTACAAATATTAAATACATTAATATTTGTAGCTGGGAGGTGATAGGTAATAAGTTTCCAATGTTGAGCTTATAGATATTTAAGTTCTATCATTAATCACATATGCCTCTCCACTCTTTACGTACATTGCCTTCTGAACTCTACAAAATAGACAGTCATATGTATGTTCTTTGTTTTTTTATATATTTTTTTAATTCCATTCCTAGCCACATAACTAACCAATATAAAATTGATATCATCAAACGAATATTAAAATTAAAACAAATTAATTTGTATTTTGGTTCATAAAAAACCATAAAAAAAATATTGTAGGTTAGGGTTAGGGTTAGTCTAGGGTTAATAGGGTTAGGGTTGGAGTCTCCACTCTTTTTCTCTTCGTAGCAGACACTTTAATATGGGAAAAACCTAAAGTACATAACCAAACATAGATCCCCACATGTAGCCTATATATTGGCTACATCCATATGTAGATCCCCAAATGTAGAGTCTCCACTCTTTTGACTGACCGAAGTGTCTGCTTTGAGATTGAGTTCTACTTGTTTAGCTTGTTATGGGGGGAAAACCACATGTAGATTCCACATCTACCCTATATGGGGGAAAAACCACATGTAGATCCCACATGTTCCCTATATGAGGGAAAAACCACATGTAGATCCCACATGTAGTCTATATGGGAAAAAAATCACATGTAGATCCCCACATGTAGCCTATGTATGGGAAAAACTATATGTAGATTCCCTAATGTGGGTACATGAGGGATGCACTTATTGTGGAAGGACTGATAAGAATCATTTTAGGCTTTCTTGCTGGTCCTCATTCTAATTTTCCGTTGATAGAACACATGTACATCCCCACATGCTGAGATCCCTAATGGAAAAGCCTAACCAGATGCGTCACGTGATCCGCATCTCGTCATTAGATGAGATTAATTGGCCATCAAGAACTGGATCTGTACATAATAATCTAAAAAACAATAAAAAAACCTAAAAAACAATACAAAACCCTAAAAAACAATAAAAAAACCTAAAAAACAATAAAAAAACCTAAAAATGTTAGGGTTAGGGTTAGTCTAGGGTTAGTAGGTTAGGGTTAGGGGTTAGGGTTAGGGTAAATGTAGCGTTAGACTCTCCACTCTGCTTCTCTTCATAGTAGAACATGTTCAATATGAGAAAAACCTAAAGTACATAGCCAAATGTAGATCCCCACATGTAGCCTATATATTGGCTACATCACGTGATCCGCATCTCGTCATCAGATGAGATTAATTGGCGATCAAGAACTGGATCTGTACATGGGATCCGCATTCCATATTAAACGGGTGCTGAGTTATGCTTGTTTAGCTTGATACTTTTTCCCACTTAGGTGTATGTTCAAATTTTTCTGGCTTGTGGTGGTCACTTGGCTTAGATGACAACACCACTTCTTCGGTGGAGACAACATGTAGATTCCCACATGTAGTCTATATGGGGAAAAACCACATGTAGAAGCCCACATGTAGCCTATATAGGGAAAAAACCACATGTAGATCCCACATGTAGCCTATATGGGAAAAAAACCACATCTAGATCCCCACATGTAGCCTATATGGGGAAAAAACCACATGTAGATCCCACATGCAGCCTATATGGGGGAAATACCACATGTACATCCTATATGGGGGAAAAACCACATGTAGATCCCCACATCCACGTACAAAAAGACCAATAACGGGTTTGGATCAACTGTGATGATGATGGTATTCCTAATGGAAAAGCACCTCTGTGCTATTAGAGTGCAATGCCACCAGATCTAATTACTTAGCTAACAAGAACTGGATCTGATCACATGTAGGGGCACAAGTTCACATGTAGTAGCACAATAGAGACATGTGGGAGAAGATATATTTGATTAGCCATGATTTGAAACTTCAATTTGATTGACTGATGGATGGATGGATTCATTAGTGTGGAAATTTAGAACGGCCTGTTAATGTACTACAAGTTAATGGCTCGTACCACAAATTAAGATACTTGCCATGTTTTATATGTGGTTCCACATGTTACAAAGTCAAATATAGATGTGGGGATCCACAAATATGAAACTAATTAATCAAAACAAAAAAACAAATCACTAATAACCCTATCTTAACCTAACCCTAACCCTAACCCGACACTAACCCTAACCCTAACCCTTGGTACAAAAATCTCGTAATTTATTTTTTTTACTTTCACAAAACCTATCATGGTAACAAATTTATAGTGGTTAGTTTAGTAAATGGAAATTAATAAAAATTATAAACAATTTATGGACATATTAATGTCACCTTGCACACTTCAGGAGACAGTTATCGCAAAGAGTGAAGAGAAATTTGTGCACAAAGAACATGTGCACAAATTCCTGTATAGTAGTGCCAGTGCCGCACTCCCCCAACTAAAACGACCCGCATACCGGAAATCCTCCAACAACCGTAGGTACATTAGCGGCACGGTTGATCCGGATGAGTTCGGGAAGATAAGTCCCCCTATCAAACTAAATATGTATGCACGTGCATAGTACGTCAGGGTTTCCTCGTCCGAATCGGCGTCCAAATATTCCTCCTCGAACTGAAATTTTAACCAGGTGATGTACAGTGATTTACCATCGAAAGCGTCATCCATCACTTCTTCCTCCGCTTTACCTTTCGCAGCTTCTATTTGTTCGTTCAATACATCTTCATAAGAATCTACGGGGGCATTTTCGCGGATATCTTTTTCGGCGGCCTCTTTCCTTTGGAGAACTACCAACTACAGGTCGATACCCAGTAAGTCCCGAACAACTTCAACTCGATCGAAGTCCATGTTCCCCGTCACGGCAACCCCATCGATTGGTAGTCCTGTTATCATTGCCACATCATGTAGGGTTACAGTCATCTCACCCACTAGTAGGTGGAATGTGTGGGTCTCCGGCCTCCATCGCTCGACTAGAGCTGAAGGAGTGGCCGATCTAGATTCACAGAGTGAATGAATCTTGCTCCGTAGAAACCGGCATCCACCACATACGGCGTGATACGGTCATCAAAAGGAAGAACTGTGTGCTTCAAGAAATTACATTTTTTATCGGACCCATTCCACACGGCTTCCGATCGGTGTTTGGGTTGCAGGGTGAGTACGTTTGTGTCCACGGGTCCGGGTGATGTAACCGAGGACGACAGACCTGCCTCAACCGATGTGGATTAACGGCCACCAACCTACACGAATAAATATAACAAATGTTATTATTGAGATAATGTTACATATACGTATTTAAAACCAATAATAGTAATCAATCTTACCTCAGTAGTTGGTGCGTCACTAGTGTTACCGGAGGGGTTCTCGGTTGCCTTGTTCTAGCCATTTAACTATATGACAAAAAATTTAAAATGTGGTTGATAAAGATGACAACAAAACAAACATACCGAGATTATACTGAAAAACGCACGAATGAAAACAAAAAAATCTATAAAACTTTCCCAATTGGTCGAATTCACGTAGGGCAAGCCACCCGAACTTGTACAAGTGAGTTTCGACTCACGGTTTGCGAGATACGACCGTATACCGCTTTATTAGGTTTTTTTTCAACCGAATCGATACGCGGCCGTATCTCTCGAACCGTGAATTGAAACTCGCTTTTACAACTTGGGTTGGCTAATCATAGGGGACACCAACCAACTCGCAAAGTTTCGTATTTTTTGGAGGTGGTTCGAAGTGTTTTCTAATCGGCCCGTTTTTTAAAAATTCTAAGTCAAAAACTTCTCATTTGAGGAATTGAAGGAAAACCGCACAAACGGCATCCGAAAATTATAAAACTTTTTGTCTAGGTGGAATTCACGTAGGGCAAGCCACCCGAACTTATAGATGTGAGTTTTGACTAACGGTTTACGAGATACGATCGTATACCGCTTTATAATAGTTTTTTTCAACCGAAAGCGATACGCGGCCGTATCTCTCGAATCGTGAGTCGAAACTCACTTCTACAAGTTCGGATGGCTTCTCATAGGGGACACCAACCTACTCGCAAAGTTTTGTATTTTTTGGAGGTCGTTTGAAGGGTATTCTAATCTACCCGCACTTAGAAAATTCTAAGTCTAAAACTTATAATGCGAGGAAGTTGAGAAAACCGCACAAACGGCATCTGAAAATTTTAAAACTTTCCGAGTTGGTCGGATTCACGTAGGGCAAGCCACCCGAACTTGTAGAAGCGAGTTTCGACTCATGGTCTGCGAGATACGGCCGTCTACTGCTTTACTTGGTTTTTTTCCAACCGTAAGCAATACGCGGCCGTATCTCATGAACCGTGAGTCGAAACTCACTTCTACAAGTTGGTTTGGCTTCTCGTAGGTGACACCAACCAACCCGCAAAGTTTCGTATTTTTTGGAGGTCGTTTGAAGGGTTTTCTAATCTACCCGCACTTAGAAAATTCTAAGTCTAAAACTTATAATGCGAGGAAGTTGAGAAAACCGCACAAACCGCATCCAAAAATTTTAAAACTTTCCGACTTGGTTGGATTTACGTAGGGCAAGCCACCCGAACTTGTAGAAGCGAGTTTCGACTCACGGTTTGCGAGATATGGCCGTCTACCGCTTTACTTGGGTTTTTCCCAACCGTAAGCGATACGCGGCCGTATCTCTCGAACCGTGATTCGAAACTCACTTCTACAAGTTGGTTTGGCTTCTCGTAGGTGACACCTACCAACTTGCACGGTTTCGTATTTTTTGGAGGTCGTTTGAAGGGTTTTCTAATATAATCTAACCGCACTTACAAAATTCTAAGTCGAAAAACTATCATGCGAGGAAGTTGAGCAAAACTGCACAAACGGCATCCGAAAATTTTAAAACTTTCCGACTTGGTCGAATTCACGTAGGGCAAGCCACCCGAACTTGTAGAAGCGAGTTTCGAGTCACGGTTTGCGATATACGGCCGTGCACCGCTTTACTTGGTTTTTTCCAACCGAAAGTGATACGCGGCCGTATCTCTCGAACCGTGAGTCGAAACTCGCTTCTACAATTTGCTGTGGCTTGTACTACGTGAGACGAACCTACTCGGAAAGTTTCGTAATTTTTTACGGTCGTTCGCAGGGTTTTCAACCATAACCGCACTGAAAAGTTTCTAACTAATTTCGTATATACAATTCTAATTCTACAAGTTACTAAAGCAAGCAACATAATTCGGCAATTGAATATACTTGAGGTCAACCCGATTCTCCATCTAAAATCTACTAACGCATTTAAATTTTTTCCCAATTTTTAAATAAATTACTACACACAAATTCAAAAAAAAAATACAAATGTAGATTATTGGGTTAAAGAAATAGTGTATACCTTATAAGGTAGGTCTAAATCAAGCGAAGCAATCGGTTTCAAAGAGAACTAGGGTTTCGATTTCGTATCGAAGTGGGGAAGAGAAGCTAGGATTTCGATCGTCGGAGTTCGAGGGTTTCGATCTTCGGAGTTGGGAGAGAAGAGGGAGAGCGGACGTTTCGATCGTCGGAGCTAGGATTTTTTTTTCGTCGTTGGGTTTGGGTTCGTCGAAGAAAGAAGAAGAGCGCGGAAGAAGACGAACTGTATGTCAACAAAAATGAAAAAAGATAGCCTTAACCCGTTCTTAACGGGTTAAGGCTATTTTTTTTAATAAATTTTTGCCTTAACCCGTTCTTCGCAACGACGGGTAAATGATTTGATCAAAATCACTATAAAGCGGTATACGGTCGTATCTCACAAACCGGAAGTCGAAACTCACTTCTACAAGTTCGGGTGGCTTGCCCTACGTGAATCCGACCAAGTCGAAAAGTTTGAAAATTTTCAGATGCCGTTTGTGCGGTTTTGCTTCAATTTCTCAAATGAGAAGTTTTTGACTCAGAATTTTTTACAAAACCGGCCGATTAGAAAACACTCAAACGACCTCCAAAAAATACGAAACTTTGCGAATTGGTTGGTGTTCCCTATGAGAAGTGACCCGAAGTTGTAGAAGTGAATTTTGACTCACGGTCCGAGAGATACGGCCGCGTATCGGTTTTGGTTGGAAAAAAACAACTAAAGCCGGTACAAGGCCGTGTCTCGCAAACCGTGAGTCGAAACTCGCTTGTACAAGTTCGGGTGGCTTGCCCTACGTGAATCTGACCTAGTCGGAAAGTTTTATAATTTTCGGGTGCCGTTTGCGCGTTTTTCTCAACTTCCCTGCATGTGAATTTTTTGACTTAGAATTTTGTAAGAGCGGTTAGAGTTTAAAATACTTCGAACCACCTCCAAAAAATACGAAACATTGCGAGTTGGTTGGTGTCCCTTATGAGAAGCCAAACCAACTTGTAGAAGCGAGTTTCGACTCACGGTTCGAGAGATACGGCCGCGTATCGCTTTCGGTTGAAAAAAACTCAAATTAAGTGATACATGGCCGTATTTCTGGAACCGTTAGTAGAAACTGACTTTTACAAGTTGTGGTGGCTTGCGCACTTATAAAAACACCAAATACAACGGTTTAGTACCCCTAACTATTCTCCTTTTCACGGTTTCTTAGGTATGGACAGTTTCGAAGTAAGTTCTGTTGCCGGAGATAAATTTGTTCGTGCACAACAAATTGGCGAGTATCTTCCTCATGTTGACGAGCACCTAAAACCGAAGATTGGTATGACATTTCCCACTCTTGAGGATGCGGAAAAATTTTATTCATCATATTGCAAATGTG
This sequence comes from Hemerocallis citrina, assembly GCA_017893485.1. Classification (NCBI taxonomy): domain Eukaryota; kingdom Viridiplantae; phylum Streptophyta; class Magnoliopsida; order Asparagales; family Asphodelaceae; genus Hemerocallis; species Hemerocallis citrina. The sequence continues at coordinate 130,919,169 of CM030365.1, forward strand.
CGGGATTCTCTATGCGTAAGGGTGGAAATAAATATAAGGGAAACGATGTAGTGGATAAATCATACGTTTGTAATAAAGCCGGAGAGTCACCGAACAGTCATAATGAAACTAGACGAGGTACAACTTCTAGAACGAATTGCAAAGCTTTTGTCCGTGTCAAACTAAACCCTCATAGTAATTCACAAAGTAATTCGTGGATTCTTTATTCGTTAAATGAAGCACACAATCACGAATTTACTTCACCCGGTAGACGTCACTTGCTACCTCGAAACTGTGAATTGACTAAGACAGATAAAAATGTAATTGGTCAACTTACCGAAGCTAATGTCCCTGTATGCAAAAAAATGCTATTCTTTGAAGGTGCAAGTGGAGGTAATGAGAAAGTTGGATTCACCGAAACCGATGTAAGAAATCTCAGGAGAGACGAGATGGAGGGTTTAAAAGGACACGACGGACAAATGCTACTTGAGTTTTTTGAATCCAAAAAGGAGACCGATCCTTTATTCTGTTTTGATTACCAATGTGATCCCGAAGGGTGATTATCACATTGTATCTGGGTGGACGGTATCGCTAGAAAGAATTACAAAGTATTTGGGGAAGTTCTCTGCTTTGACGCTACCTACAACACAAACCGATACGGGATGTTGTTCGTACCATTTGTCGGATTCAACCATCATTGGCAATCAATATTCCTAGGTTGTGGGTTCATCCCCAATGAGAAGACATCCTCATTTGAGTGGTTCTTTGAAAAGTGGCGTGCTGCAATGACATGTGATCCGATCAACATCTTGACAGATGAGGATCGTGGGATAACTTCTGCAATTTCCAAAGTTTTCCCAATCACTTCACATAGATATTGCATTTGGCATATTTTGGATAAGCTACCGCATGAAGTTCGAATGCCGAATAACGTTGATGAGTTCAGGGATGCTTTGAAGACTATCATTTATACGGCGGAATTTAAAACAGAATTCGAACAGAAGTGGAACAATTTGATCTCACAGTACAAACTGGAAAATAACAAATGGTTGAAGGAAAAATTTGAGATCCGCGAAAAATGGGCCCCTGTGTACGCAAGAGACTCATTTTGGGGGGGCATGTTGAGTACCAAACGTAGCGAATCGCTACATTCATCCCTGAAGCACCATACTCATAAAAAGTACTCACTACATGAATTTGCCGTCATCTTTGACCGACTCTTAGTAAAACAAAGACACGATGAACTTAAAGAAACACATCGTAATCGTGAGGAGCGGCCAAAATTGAAGACCGAGTGGGCATTGGAGTCACAGATGGCAGGGACATACACTTTGAAGATTTTCTACAAATTTCAACAAGAAGTTGTCAAAAGCTTATTACTTAATGTGAGTTTAATTGCGAGTATGGATACACCGGATAGTGCAGCTTATTCTGTAACAGTCTGTGGAAATTCAGAACCGGAGAGGGTGATTTCTTATTGTAAAATCACTAAAATTGCTAAATGCCCTTGCTCCATGTACTACTTCGTAGGCATTCCCTGCAAACATCTACTTGCAGTTATTCGGTTCACAGATCACACCGCACTACCCGAGCAATATATTTGTAGGCGATGGACCAGGGATCAACTGACGAGAAGCAGCATACCGGTTCTCAATAATATGGGCGACAATTTTGCTTCGCGTTATTGTGAACAGAGTATGCACTCAAGACATTTGGTCGATCTTGGTTGTTCTTCAGAACGAGGATACAAGTACATGCTCGACCACATGCTGAAGGGAATTGAAGGCTTTGCTAAGATTGACTCAGTGAACAGCACACCACACGAAGGTAGTGCACAACCTGAGAGTGGTGGACATGCACATGCACATGCACATGTAGGTGACCCTGTACAGTGCACCACAAAGGGGAGGCCTAAAGGAAAACGGTTAAAGTATGTAAGAGAAAGTCAAAAAACGAAGAGGCCAAGACTTTGCAGGACATGCCTTCGTGTCGTAGGTCACGATTCACGGAATTGCCCAAAAAATGTAGCAAGGTATTATATTAGAGATTTTGTATTTGTTAATTGGACTCAATGAATGTTAATTTGGTCGGCACTAACTCATTCTTCTTCCTTATTTAGTGGATCGGTGGGGAATGAAGAAGCTCCAAACGTTGTAGAGAGTGATGATGACGAAGGCGAAGATTCGTGCTAGGGGGTTTTAAGTACTTTAATATGTATGTCATATCAAACTTTCAAAATAATGACCGAATAATTACTGAATTTTATATTTATTCGTGCAGATATTTATTAATTTCGACTGGATTGTTAACTTTGTTTTTTTTTTATTTCCTTGTATAGGTCCGGAATGAAACAAAGAAAAACGCGCCCAATGGAAAGAAGCAATGCGTTGAAAAATACATGGCTTTTGGATTGTATATTTATGTGGATAATTCACGTAGGCTTGTTTGGTACAAGTAAATTAATGATGTATTTAATCATAATGAAATGTCTGTATCTCAATTTATTTTGTGTATTTGTGAACAAAAATATGTTACTATGGATTTTGACCAGGTATTTGGGTTGCGAATGCTTATTTATTTATGTCGAAAAATGTGAAATTGGTAGATGTGTGCAATTTGGGGAACTCGTTCTGTTTGTGAATTTTGTGTTAATGAAAATTGTCTGCATGCCGATGTGAACAGATTTGTAATTTGTGTTGGAGATTGTGTATTTTGTGGATGATATATCTATATTGTGGAAAATTGTGAAAATGTATGCAGTATTCACAAGAAGAGATGCCGCCAGATACTGTATACCTTATCCCGTCATTGGGGATAACGGGTTACAATACCTTAGCACGTCTTCCTCAATAGCGGGTTAAGGAGATAGATATTGGCAGTCCTTAACCAATACTTCACATATAGGGGTTTTAGTTCAGCCAATATCTCTCCACTTAAACCGTTATTGGCGTTAACGGTTTAATATAACCTAACCCGTTATTGGAAATGAAGGGTTAAGGAGATAGATATTGGCAGTACTTTGGTCCAATACTTCACATGTAGGGGATGAAGCTCGGCCAATATCCATCGCCATTACCCGTCATTGGCGTTGACGATTTATATCCTATAAACCGCAGTTGGGGATAACGGGTTAACTTAAGAATTCCTTACAGTGCTTTCAACTTTGTGGACTATATATTCTTTTGTTGATACATATACATATTTGTTCATTCTCCGCTTAAAAATATGCCGAATAACTTTCACGGGTGTTGGACATATATTCTTTTGTTGATACATATACAAATCTATTCATTCACAACAAGCCATTTGCAAAACAAAATTTATTCATATAAAGGAACATTACAAACTGGCAATAACATATTGTTTGAAGAAACATAGAAAATTGTCCATGATCCGCATGCTAGTTGACATTACAAAGTCATCCTTTGATACTCCTACTTTTAAATTGAAATTAATTTAGTATACAAGTACATGCTCGCTTTCTTCTCGAATTGGAAGGAAAGACTGCTGACTCTGCCTTTTTTTGAATGCATAAGTAGCCAGTTGTACCCCCTGCATACAATTTCATTCACTACTATTACACAGAGGTAAAAATTCTCTGCTTCGTCTGATATAGTAGTAGTGGGTGTAACCGTATATTCAAAGTACTTAACGACTTCTTGACACGCACTCCTCATATTCGTACTATTTGTTGCACGATTGTGAGGTGTGCATGCCAAGAAGTCGAAAAGTACCATGAATACACTGTGACACCCACAACTACTCCGTCCGACGAAAGCCGAGAATTTTTACACTCTGTGTAACAATAGAGAACGAATGTGTATGAAAGACGGACAATTGCTACTTATGCAAACACATCTAAAAGCTAAAAAAATAGAAGACTAAGAAAAACACTGTGGAAAAAAACAGGCAGAGCCAGCGGCCCTCCCTACCGCTTGAGAGAAACCGAGCATGCACTTGTACACTGAAACAAGTCTCTCTGCCCCTGCATACAATTTCGTTCTCTATTGTTATACAGAATGTAAAAATTCTCCACTTCGTCGGATAGAGTAGTAGTGGGTGTAACCGTATATTCAAAATACTTGACAACTTCTTGATACGCACTCCTCATATTCATACTATTTGTTGCACGATTGTGAGGTGTGCATGCCAAGAAGTCGAAAAGTACCATGAATACACTGTGACACCCACCACTACTCCGTCCGACGAAAGCAGAGAATTTTTACATTCTGTGTAACAATAGAGAACGAATGCGTATGAAGGCGGACAATTGCTACTTATGCAAACACATCTAAAAGCTAAAAAAATAGAAGACTAAGAGAAACACTGTGGAAAAAAACAGGCAGAGCCAGCGGCCCTCCCTACCCCTTGAGAGAAACCGAGCATGCACTTGTACACGGCAGTCCTTCAAGAACAAGTCTCCCTACTCTTGCCAATCTTCATACACAAGAACAATTGTAGGCGACCATCCTTGAACTCAATTTTTTTCTACATCTCAAACTTTGTCTTCCCTATTGGAAAGAAAAGAGGGGTCTTGAAGAGAAGAAGAGAACATTGATTACACCTGGTCTTGAAGAGAAGAAGAGAAGAAGAGAACATTTATGAAGATTGAGGAGACTCCACTTGAGTTCTCTTGAAGAGAAGAAGAGGAGACTCATTCTCTACGGGATGAGTTCAACTCTCTCACATATAGGCTAGAAAAAAAGAAGGGGAGCATGACAAGATAGAAGATTGTAGAGAAGGCTGCTCATCAATAGTTTTATAGATAAACACAAAACGGAGAAGACAAAGAGGGATTAAACATAAAGAAGAAGAAGACAATAAGGATAAACCTGTTAGTCAACCAAGTTATGACACAATATTCGAAAAAGGAGCAGCAAGGACAACAATTGTCCCCACCAAATTGATACACATCTCAACTTGTACAGTGTCTGTAAATTACACCTGGTTAACCCGTTCTTGGTGACAACAGGTTAATTACATCTAACCCGTCGTTGCCAAGAACGGGTTAAGTGTACTTTAACTATTTGCGAAATTCTGCCAATATACTTTAACTTAACCCGTTAATGATGATAACGGGTTAAGTACTTGTACCCGTGATCGTTAGTAATGGGTTAAGTGTACCTAAATCAATTGTACTGATAATTATTAAATCGCATGTAAAAAAAATGTGTAAACAAGTATGTCAATATAACTTATAGTTCACTGAATGTAAAAAAAATTTATGATAAACTACAAATATTAAATACGTTAATATTTGTAGCTGGGAGGTGATAGGTAATAAGTTTCCAATGTTGAGTTTATAGATATTTAAGTTCTATCATTAATCACATACGCCTCTCCACTCTTTACGTACATTGCCTTCTGAACTCTACAAAATAGACAGTCATATGTATGTTCTTTGTTTTTTTATATTTTTTTTAATTCCATTCCTAGCCACATAACTAACCAATATAAAATTGATATCATCAAACGAATATTAAAATTAACACAAATTAATTTGTATTTTGGTTCATAAAAAACAATAAAAAAAATGTTGTAGGTTAGGGTTAGGGTTAGTCTAGGGTTAATAGGGTTAGGGTTGGAGTCTCCACTCTTTTTCTCTTCGTAGCAGACACTTTAATATGGGAAAAACCTAAAGTACATAACCAAACATAGATCCCCACATGTAGCCTATATATTGGCTACATCCATATGTAGATCCCCAAATGTAGAGTCTCCACTCTTTTGACTGACCGAAGTGTCTGCTTTGAGATTGAGTTCTACTTGTTTAGCTTGTTATGGGGGGAAAACCACATGTAGATCCCACATGTACCCTATATAGGGGAAAAACCACATGTAGATCCCACATGTACCCTATATGGGGGAAAAACCACATGTAGATCCCACATGTAGTCTATATGGGGGAAAAACCACATGTAGATCCCCACATGTAGCCTATGTATAGGAAAAACTATATGTAGATTCCCTAATATGGATACATGAGGGATGCACTTATTGTGGAAGGACTGATAAGAATCATTTTAGGCTTTCTTACTGGTCCTCATTCTAATTTGCCGTTGATAGAACACATGTACATCCCCACATGCTGAGATCCCTAATGGAAAAGCCTAACCAGATGCGTCACGTGATCCGCATCTCGTCATCAGATGAGATTAATTGGCCATCAAGAACTGGATCTGTACATAATAATCTAAAAAACAATAAAAAAACGTAAAAAACAATACAAAACCCTAAAAAACAATAAAAAAACCTAAAAAACAATTAAAAAACGGAAAAATGTTAGGGTTAGGGTTAGTCTAGGATTAGTAGGTTAGGGTTAGGGGTTAGGGTTAGGGTAAATGTAGCGTTAGACTCTCCACTCTGCTTCTCTTCATAGTAGAACATGTTCAATCTGAGAAAAACCTAAAGTACATAGCCAAATGTAGATCCCCACATGTAGCCTATATATTGGCTACATCACGTGATCCGCATCTCGTCATCAGATGAGATTAATTGGTGATCAAGAACTGGATCTGTACATGGGATCCGCATCCCATATTAAACGGGTGCTGAGTTATGCTTGTTTAGCTTGATACTTTTTCCCACTTAGGTTATGTTCAAATTTTTCTGGCTTGTGGTGGTCACTTGGCTTAGATGACAACACCACTTCTTCGGTGGAGACAACATGTAGATTTCCACATGTAGTCTATATGGGAAAAAACCACATGTAGAAGCCCACATGTAGCCTATATAGGTGAAAAACCACATGTAGATCCCACATGTAGCCTATATGGGGAAAAAACCACATCTAGATCCCCACATGTAGCCTATATGGGGAAAAAATTACATGTAGATCCCACATGTAGCCTATATGGGGGAAAAACCACATGTACATCCTATATGGGGGAAAAACCACATGTAGATCCCCACATCCACGTACAAAAAGACCAATAACGGGTTTGGATCAACTGTGATGATGATGGTATTCCTAATGGAAAAGCACCTCTATGTTATTAGAGCGCAATGCCACCAGATCTAATTACTTAGCTAACAAGAACTGGATCTGATCACATGTGGGGACACAAGTTCACATGTAGTAGCACAATAAAGACATGTGGGAGAAGATATATTTGATTAGCCATGATTTGAAACTTCCATTTGATTGACTGATGGATGGATGGATTCATTAGTGTGGAAATTTAGAACGGCCTGTTAATGTACTACAAGTTAACGGCTCCTACCACAAATTAAGATACTTGCCATATTTTATATGTGGTTCCACATGTTACAAAGTCAAATATAGATGTGGGGATCCACAAATATGAAACTAATTAATCAAAACAAAAAAACATACACTCACCAATAACCCTATCTTAACCTAACCCTAACCCTAACCCGACACTAACCCTAACCCTAACCCTTGGTACAAAAATCTCGTAATTTAATTTTTTTACTTTCACAAAACTTATCATGGTAACAAATTTATAGTGGTTAGTTTCGAGGTAGTAAATGAAAATTAATAAAAATTATAAACAATTTATGGACATATTAATGTCACCTTGCACACTTCAGGAGACAGTTATCGCAAAGAGTGAAAAGAAATTTGTGCACAAAGAACATGTGCACAAATTCATGTATAGTAGCGCCAGTGCCGTACTCCCCCAACTAAAACGACCTGCATACTGGAAATCCTCCAACAACCGTAGGTACATTAGCGGCACGGTTGATCCGGATGAGTTCGGAAAGATAAGTCCCCCTATCAAACTAAATATGTATGCACGTGCATAGTACGTCAGGGTTTCCTCGTCCGAATCGGCATCCAAATATTCCTCCTCGTACTGAAATTTTAACCAGGTGATGTACAGTGATTTACCATCCAAAGCGTCATCCATCACTTCTTCCTCCGCTTTACCTTTCACAGCTTCTATTTGTTCGTTCAATACATCTTCATCAGAATCTGTGGGGGCATTTTCGCGGATATCTTTTTCGGCGGCCTCTTTCCTTTGGAGAACTACCAACTGTAGGTCGATACCGAGTAAGTCCCGAACAACTTCAACTCGATCGAAGTCCATGTTTCCCGTCACGGCAACCCCATCGATTGGTAGTCCTGTTATCATTGCCACATCATGTAGGGTCACAGTCATCTCACCCACTGGTAGGTGGAATGTGTGGGTCTCCGGCCTCCATCGCTCGACTAGAGCTGTAAGGAGTGGCCGATCTAGATTCACAGAGTGAATGAATCTTGCTCCGTAGAAACCGGCCTCCACCACATACGGCGTGATACGGTCATCAAAAGGAAGAACCGTGTGCTTCCGGAAATTACATTTTTTATCGGACCCATTCCACACGGCTTCCGATCGGTGTTTGGGTTGCAGGGTGAGTACGCTTGTGTCCACGGGTCCGGGTGATGTAACCGAGGACGACGGACCTGCCTCAGCCGATGTGGATTGACGGCCACCAACCTACACGAATAAATATAACAAATGTTATTATTGAGATAATGTTACATATTCGTATTTAAAACCAATAATAGTAATCAATCTTACCTCAGTAGTTGGTGCGCCACTAGTGTTATCGGACGGGCTTTTCGGTTGCCTTGTTCTAGCCATTTAGCTATATGACAAAAAATTTAAAATGTGGTTGATAAAGATGACAACAAAACAAATATACCGAGATTATACTGAAAAACGCACGAATGAAAACAAAAAAATCTATAAAACTTTCCCAATTGGTCGGATTCACGTAGGGCAAGCCACCCGAACTTGTACAAGTGAGTTTCGACTCACGGTTTGCGAGATACGACCGTATACCGCTTTATTAGGTTTTTTTTCAACCAAAATCGATACGCGGCCGTATCTCTCGAACCGTAAATTGAAACTCGCTTTTACAACTTGGGTTGGCTAATCATAGGGGACACCAACCAACTCACAAAGTTTCGTATTTTTTGGAGGTGGTTCGAAGTGTTTTCTAATCGGCCCGTTTTTTAAAAATTCTATGTCAAAAACTTCTCATTTGAGGAATTGAAGCAAAACCGCACAAACGGCATCCGAAAATTATAAAACTTTCCATCTAGGTGGAATTCACATAGGGCAAGCCACCCGAACTTGTAGAAGTGAGTTTCGACTAACGGTTTGCGAGATACGATCGTATACCGCTTTATAATAGTTTTTTTCAACCGAAAGCGATACGCGGCCGTATCTCTCGAATCGTGGGTCGAAACTCACTTCTACAAGTTCGGATGGCTTCTCATAGGGGACACCAACCTACTCGCAATGTTTTGTATTTTTTTGAGGTCGTTTGAAGGGTTTTCTAATCTACCCGCACTTAGAAAATTCTAAGTCTAAAACTTATAATGCGAGGAAGTTGAGAAAACCGCACAAACGGCATCTGAAAATTTTAAAACTTTCTGAGTTGGTCGGATTCACATAGGGCAAGCCACCCGAACTTATAGAAGCGAGTTTCGACTCACGGTCTACGAGATACGGCCGTCTACTGCTTTACTTGGTTTTTTTCCAACCGTAAGCGATACGCGGCCGTATCTCACGAACCGTGAGTCGAAACTCACTTCTACAAGTTGGTTTGGCTTCTCGTAGGTGACACCAACCAACTCGCAAAGTTTCGTATTTTTTGGAGGTCGTTTGAAGGGTTTTCTAAACTACCCGCACTTAGAAAATTCTAAGTCTAAAACTTATAATGCGAGAAAGTTGAGAAAACCACACAAACAGCTTCCGAAAATTTTAAAACTTTCCGACTTGGTTGGATTCACGTAGGGCAAGCCATCCGAATTTGTAGAAGCGAGTTTCGACTCACGGTTTGCGAGATACGGCTGTCTACCGCTTTACTTGGTTTTTTCCCAACCGTAAGCGATACGCGGCCGTATCTCTCGAACCGTGAGTCGAAACTCACTTCTACAAGTTGGTTTGGCTTCTCGTAGGTGACACCTACCAACTCGCACGGTTTCGTATTTTTTGGAGGTCGTTTGAAGGGTTTTCTAATCTAATCTAACCGCACTTACAAAATTCTAAGTCGAAAAACTATCATGCGAGGAAGTTGAGCAAAACTGCACAAACGGCATCCGAAAATTTTAAAACTTTCCGACTTGGTCGAATTCACGTAGGGCAAGCCACCCGAACTTGTAGAAGCGAGTTTCGAGTCACAGTTTGCGATATACGGCCGTGCACCGCTTTACTTGGTTTTTTCCAACCGAAAGCGATACGCGGCTGTATCTCTCGAACCTACTCGGAAAGTTTCGTAATTTTTTACGGTCGTTCGCAAGGTTTTCAACCATAACCGCACTGAAAAGTTTCTAACTAATTTCGTATATACAATTCTAATTCTACAAGTTACTAAAGCAAGCAACATAATTCGGCAATTGAATATACTTGAGGTCAACCCGATTCTCCATCTAAAATCTACTAACGCATTTAAATTTTTTTCCCAATTTCTAAATAAATTACTACACATAAATTCAAAAAAAAATACAAATGTAGATTATTGGGGTAAAGAAATAGTGTATACCTTACAAGATAGGTCCAAATCAAGCGAAGCAATCGATTTCGAAGAGAACTAGGGTTTCGATTTCGTATCGAAGTGGGGAAGAGAAGCTAGGGTTTCGATCGTCGGAGTTCGAGGGTTTCGATCTTCGGAGTTGGGAGAGAAGAGGGAGAGCAGACGTTTCGATCGTCGGAGCTAGGGTTTTTTTTTCGTCGTTGGGTTTGGGTTCGTCGAAGAAAGAAGAAGAGCGCGGAAGAAGACGAACTGTATGTCAACAAAAATAAAAAAAGATAGCCTTAACCCGTTCTTCCCAAGAACGGGTTAAGGCTATTTTTTTAATAAATTTTTGCCTTAACCCATTCTTCGCAACGACGGGTTAAGGCAAGATTTGATTAAAAATTTTGATCCAACGGTACAGATCGAAGTTCGCACGGGTCCGTGCGAACAGACCCGTTCCGGCCCGTTTGCAACCGAAGATCGCTCATATATATATATATATATATATATATATATATATATATATATATATATATATATATATAATTTAAATTTTAATGCACTAACAATTTTAAATATATAAAAATTCGATCGATTTTTTTCAATAACAAGGACAAACAATAGAAGATATATAACAATTCACATTAAATAAGGAAAATAATCATATGTAGAAACTAGGGATGGCAAACGGGCCGGGTTGACCCGCGACCCGCTCGTTTTACCCGGCCCACGAAATTCTGGTTCGGGTTCGGGTCGAACTCGTTAACAGAAACGGGTCGACCCGGATCGTAAAATAGCGAATTTAACCTAGTAAATCCGGCCCGATAACCTAGATGCACAGTACTCGACCCGCCCGCGAACCCGTAATCCGTTATCAAGGCCAACTGTAAGCATATCATAAAATACCTCTGTGCTTCTAATATCCACTTTGCATGCTCTACTGCATGCATATATGATATACCCAAATTCTTAAAAAAACAATTTAGATCCATGTGCATAAACAAGTATCACAATTGAATATTTTCTTGATTATTTAATGTTTATCTATCTCCAATACTTATCGTTTCCTTTTGAAATGTGCACACAGGAAACTACTACTTATCTGCAACAAAACTCACCAACACTGTGGTTATGGTCATTGGAACATCCTAACGTATTCTTTTGTGTGAAACCAATCACAAAAACAAACATCTATATCATTTGATCATTTCACTTTAGAATGTTCTGTCTTAGCCGGTCATTAAGAGATATACTAAACATAATCACAAATAGAGGAAAGGGACCACCAACGCACCATAGTCTTGGAGACACAAAACATCTATGCAGAATGCAATAAATAGCAAAGACTAAAAACAACTAATAACTGTTTTGCAAGCCTTATTATTTTGAAAGTTTGTTGTCTAGCTCTTTTGATGCCATACTAACAATTATAGTGGCTGCCTAGCTGGAATGAGAAATACGAAATTCCATAAACCATAAAATGCAATTCACCAGAGCTTAAGAAATGCAATTCAATAAACCATTAATGACATAATGTTTTCTGGAATGTCTTTGTTACTTTAGGTTAAAAAGTGTACAATCGTGTATGTTAGATATAATATCCCTGTCTCATATGCAAAAATTTTACTTGAACCATAAGTCTCCAAATTGAAATACTTTACCTCAGCAATTACACTAATAGCAGGCAGTAGCAAGATGGATGTTACTTGGTGTTATCATCTTACACCTACTTTATTGTTTATGCAGTGCGTATTCAACTAGAGCGCCAAAAGTCCTTGCAAAGAGTAAGTTGAGGTTGTTGATGATAATATTTTCACAATAATTTGCATTCATCTTGTATCTGTACTGCAAAACAAAATCTCAAATTGTAGGTCATTCCCTTTACATTTAGCATCTAGTGGCCTTCTCCTAGATTCTTATGACTATGAAAATATTGATACAAGACTTAAGAAGCAAACTTGTCAGTGTTGCAGGTTGGTGCACTTAATTCATGTGTATATATGCTAGTTGCTAGTATATTTGTTGTTAAATATTTAAAGATGGATTTCTTTATGAAATTGTATCATATTAGTTTAAATGGTTGTCAAAATGCTTTCAAATGTAGTTTTAATCTTTAATTCTAGTTTGGTTTTCATTATTTCTTGATGCTATTAATGTATCTTTTGTTTTATAAAAATAATTCATGTATCCATCAAATTATATTTGTGCATACAAGTTCCAATAGTTTTGGCAATCTTTCATAGTTTCATTGTATACTGCTGGACTAATCATTATTTCAAATATGTAGGTACCACGAGGATGAGAATTTGAGCTACAACAATCGTGCATTCTTGTGTTAATCCTCGAAAGTTCTCTGGTCCTTCAGTATTAATGAATATACATTAAAACTATAGAAGGGACTGTATTTGGAGAATTAGGGAATGAAGCCATTAGTTCGGGAGCATATATTTTTGTATCATATTTTGACAGTGTATGATTTAGTTATATCTTATATGAGTTAGCTGTTGGTTTAGGTTATTAACTCTCCAACATCAACCCCAATTTTTTGCTACTTGTATTTTTTTAGAATATTCATCCCAAAATGTTCTTTTGTTCGAAGTTGTTCTTTCAATCTTGCGTCCAGTTTTGTTGCAATGTTTAGATGTCAAGAGAATATTATAAAACATGGTTAAGCTTATTATGCACAATGGAAATGATTATGAGATACTTAGATATCTTTTTGAGAAGTTGATGGTTGTAATATTTTGGGCATTGCTTCTTATATGACATAAATGTAATATGTTGGACAAGTTTAATATGATAGTTTTTGGAATGATGTTGGTTTTTAATGTTTTTGAAGTGTATGCTAGTTTGGATAGGGCTGTTGCAACGACAATATATAATTTGTCTCGAAAAGAATTGAACTTTCGCAATGACAATTGGTAGCTTTAGCAACGACTATAGTTGTTACCAAAATATAAGTAATGCAAAGCAATAATAAAAATAATTACAAAACAGTCGAGCTTTGTCAACGACAGTAGTCGTTGCCAAAATAGAAAGAATGTAAGGCAACGACAATAATTCATTGCGAAAAAAACATCTTTAGCAAGGACATGAGTCGTTGCCAAATATATAAGTATGTTTGGCAACGACAAAAGTTGTTGCGATTGATTTTATACCATAGCACGGGTGAAATTAGGTATGGCAACGACAAAATATATTGCAACGACATTTACCGTTGCGAAAAATCTATGTTTGGCAACGACAGAAAATCATAGTCAAAATCTTTCGCGACGCCCGGACGAGCAACGACCTTGCAACGACAAATGTCGTTGCCAAAAATATTTTTCGCAACGACAAACGAGTTTTAGCAACGACATTTGGCATTGCGAAAAAAGGTTTTTCTTGTAGTGGCGGGTCGACCCGCGGGTTGCAAATCGTGTACGTGTCAAACGTTCGACCCTGCGGGTCCAACGAGTTGATCCCCCAACCCGAGAGCCTTCAACGGCTCTTTTAGCCGTTATTTTTGGTTATTATTTTTTGTTTTTTGTTTTTTGGTTTTTTTGGTTTTTTTTCTTCCCTATAAATACCCCTAAAACCCAAACAAAAAATTCACACCTTACCCTCTTACTCTCTCTACTATTATTACTCAATTCATTTCAATTTGTGAACAATTCAACAAACAAGGTAGCAAGACATACACAATCAAACGACAAATTCCGATCGTATCGAACTCAAAATTTAACTACGTCTTCAAGTCTTCAACTCTCCGTCAAGTGATCAAGTCTTCAACTCTCCTCCAAGCTCTCTTCAAGTCTTCAATTCCGGACTTCTACTTCTACTTCTATTCTTATTTTTACGGGTTTTTTTATATACGAGTATCCACAGTGAACGGTATCAAAATTTCATATCCCTCTTCTTCTATTTTTATTTTTTTTGTAGTTATACTTTTTGGTATCATATTTGTTTGTTGGTTTTTTGATCTTCTCTCTCACAACCCTCTTGTTTTCTAGATTTTTTTGTAACTTATCGCGCCTACATTGTGTTTAATTTTTTTACATACACTACTACATATCAACATGTCTAGATCACGCGGTAGTAGCCATAGCCAAAGTGGACAAGATTCCACTGGCACTTCCCGTAGGCCTCCAATTGTCCCACAAAATGACCCCGCCGAAGACTACCCTAATCCTCCTCCCCAACAATAGGGTACACACGATGAGTTTGTAGGAGATATAGAATTAGAAGAAGAACCGCAACAACAAGCCACCGAAACAATACAGCCGACTACTAGTAGGAAAACTAGAGGGGAAAGTAGTGATTAGCACAAATTTTATGATTATATTCCGGACGAAAATATACCGGGTGTAGGTTTAAAAGTGTGTAAAACATGTTCGAAGCCATACAAATGGAAGAGGGGTGAGGGCATGAGTACAATTAAGCGACACATCCTAAATGTGCATAAAGAATTTCTTGTTGACCTACCCGGTCAACAAAAAATCCACCCTAGGACCGGTCTAGTTGATAGCCACCCTTATGATCCCGAACTTGTTCGTCGGGAAATGGCCCGATTAGTAATCAAGGAAGAGTTAACATTTTCCTATCCAGAGAGTAGGGACTTAGTAAATTTTAATCAAACCGCCTTAAACCCTCATTTTAGAAGAATCCCTAGGAATACTTGCAAATCGGATTGTTTTAAAATGTACAATGAATGAGGGAAGCTTTGATTGTAATTTTATGGAGTTTAACTTCCGATTGTTGGACGGGATGCAATATTATTCCAATGATGGGAATAACCTGTAATTGGATCGACAGTGATTGGATTCTTCAAAAAAAATTTATCTCACTTGCCGCGTTGCCCTATTCCCATAGTGGTAATAAAATTGCAAATCGTATTTTAGAAATTTGTGATGTTTTTCATATTCGCGATAAAATTATGTGTATAAGTTTTGATAATACATCTAACAACAATGCATCAATTAGTATTTTAAAAATCACATTAAACCCTCCATCTGACAATAATTTTCATGTTAGATGTGCATGTCACATTTTAAATTTATGTGTACAAGATGCATTAAAAATAGCCGAACCATATATAGTTAAAACCGCAACTTTCAAATTTTCAAAATCTTAAGAATCTACTTCTAGTAGCATTTTTATTTCAATAGTTACTATGATGCAAACTTTTAAAGAAATGATCGATGATGCTTTTGTTGGTGATATTATAAAACATGCATACACAAAATTTTTGAAGTATTTTAATCCTCCTCCTATGTTGTATTGTGTTGCTATTGTGATGGATCCTCGTATTAAATTAGAAGGTACGAAGAGTTTAATTGAAATATTTTTTAATTTACTTGGGGATGATGATAAAGAAATTGATTGCGCTTCTTTTTTAGTTAAATTTGAATCAACATTAAATAACTTGTATGATTATTATGATAGATGTTTTGCTTCTAGTAGTATAACTTTTTTAGTTAGTTATTCTCCTCCTACTTCTAAAGGTAAGGGTAAGAGTAAATTTGATGATAGAACATTTAATTTACTTGCACAAATTCAATCAAAAAAATCTAGGACTAATCAACCAAATGAGTTAAATTGGTATAACCAACAAGATTTTGAGTCTTTTAGTTTTTCACTAGATATTTTATAATGGTGGAAAGACCATGAACACACTTATAGTATTCTTAAATATATGGTTAAAGATCTGCTAACTCCTCTTGTCTCTACAGTTGCTTCTGAAAATGTATTTTCAACAAGTGGCAGGGTTCTAACTGATTACATGAATCGCTTGAAGCCCCAATCGTTAGAGATGCTCGTCTGCACAGAAGACTGGCTGAAGACTGAAGATAGGACCCAAGAAAAAGCATTATCGACGTTCACAAGTGGAAGCACCTCGCCGGAAGAACAACAACAACAACAACAATAGCAACCAAAATGAAGAATTCAAGACCAACAACAACAAGTCAACAACAACAAATTGAAGGCCATCAAATTGAAGACAATTGTAAATAGATAAAAAAAATTGAATTAAATCTTTGCTTGTTATTTAAAATTAGGAAAATTGAAGTAAATTGAAATTATATATAAGAAATTTCTTATTGTATAAAATAAATTTGTAGAAAATCTTTATTTCTTATTACAAATTGTGAAACTTGTATAAGTTGAAATCATATGAACAATACATTATTTTTTTTTGGCAATTTCATTCTTTCAATCTTATTATTATTATTACAGTTTTTTATCTTTATTATTAAAATTACATTTTTTTAAGTAAAAAAAAAGAGTTAACTCTAGTCGGGTCCAACCCGGGTGTCAACCCGCGACCCGACCCGACCAGGGTTGGACCCGAAAGGATTCACGGGTTGGGCGGGTCAGGAATTCACGTCTTCGACCTGGTCCGGCCCGTTTAACACATCAACCCGACCCGAACCTGCCCAAGTTGGGAGCAAACCCGGGCGGGTTCGACCTGACCCGTCGGACCCGTTTGCCAACCCTAGTAGAAACTATTGCTCCGGAGAAGGTTCTAGTACATCTCTTCGAGCAGGCATTGGTGCAGGCTTTAAGTTTCTTTTTTTGCATCACTGATGTCATGCTCTGCTTTCCAAAATACGAAAGTATGAGTACGCAACTAAAGCCCAGCGAATAATATAAGTATGCAAACTCATATCATTTATAAGCTATACAATACCAGTAAGCTCAACAATATAGATAACAATAAAAATCACATGGACAAAAATAAATTAAATAACCAATATCTGAGATACAAGAACTTATAAAGCGCTCAAGAATAGTAAATAGTTCGCCAAGTTCCTTCAGTGTCTCAATCGTCTGTACATGTATAAACATTAATTAAAAAAAAGAAGGGCTATTCGTTAGAGCATGCTTCAGACATCAAGTAGTAACAAACAGTGAAATAATAAATCATGATATAACAAACAACAAGGAACAAGGAACTAGAACAATGCAAGTAACAACTATAAATTTGTATATGGGAAAACATGTTGACAGAAGAACATGACTTCAATGTAGATTCAATCGGTAATCATGTGTTAATAAACAACAGTCGATAGGTAATGATGCAATAGTCGATAAATAATAAAATCATTATTCAGTAAAACAATAGTCAATAATATAGTGATTGGTAAATAGTAGTTGGTAACATGATCAATAGTCGGTAATCAATGGATTAGGAATAATAATCAGCAATCAGTATTCAGTAATAAGTATTTAGGAATCGGTGTCAATGCTCATTTTCAATCTTATGTCATTCAGACTTTTATTAACATATCTAATGCACGCAATCCTATGTCCCATACCACAGGTTCGAGTACATACAAACAAGTGAACGTTTTAGACTCTAGTGGTGAATTCTACGAGATTATGTACTCGGGTCTTCTTGTGACAGTAATCACTGATCATTAATCATGATCGGTAAATATGAACAATAAACATGATCAGTAAATATGAACAATATACATGATCGGTAAACATGAACATTAAACATGAACTGTAAACATCATCGGTGAACATGATCTATATACATGATCAGTAAACATGAATGGTAAACATGATCGGTAAGCAGCAGCACTCGAGTCCTCATCCTCGATCATCTTCAACCCTGCAACCACTCGAGGACGCCCCTTGCTACTGACTCCCGCCACAGCCGCAACACCGAGCCCCACCTCTTGCTACTCCTCCATCGATGGCCTATGCCGTAATGCCCTATAATTTTTTAAATATTATTTTGAATTAATAAATAATTTTTAAATTAATTTATTTAAATATTTTGAATTTTTGTGAAATTATCGTTTTGCACGTGCAAAACACTTGCAAATATTTTCGAAATGCAAGTTTTAAGTTTTTTAGTGGCTAAATTAATTCTCTTATTTATAATTAAATATATTGTAATTTTTGAGATTTTTCTGAATAAGAGAAACTGCTTTTATAAATAATTTGAAAGAAGGGGATTTTTTTGTAAAAGATCATTTGTAGGTAAAATTCGAATTCTAAATTTTGGTTGGCTGCATTTGAGGCCGGCCAATTGAGAGGTATTTGAGGGAAAATAATATCCTAATTGATTGGGCCAAATAAAGAATGTAACAAGAATTGACCTCCTAAAACAATTGTTTTTGCAATTAGGGATTTTCTAGGGGGCTTTATTCATAAAATTCTCCAAGAAACCCTAGAAATCATCCCAGCCTGTTTAGAGGGCAGAGACTTGTGGTCTCCCTCTTTTCTTTTGGTTTTGGTGATTTTTGTGGCTTGGAGAGTTGATCTATTGCTTGGAGGAGGAGACTACTACTTTGTATCAATTTTCTTCAAGATGTGAGTAACACTCTATCTCTCTTGTTATGATTTTATCTCATGGATTTGTAGTATCATGCTAGGGATGAATTCTTATTAGTCTTTGACTGTAAGTTAGCATTATTGTGGTAATTATTATGAGATTCTTGTAGAGATGTATGTTTGATATGAGATTGTTGATTATATGACTTAAAAAATTGAATATTGATTATATGTTGATCTAAAACAAATTGCTCTTGAATAATAAAGTTTTCTATGCATGAAAGATCTAGTTTTTTTTTTATCGAAATAGACAGAATGAACCTATATGTTATTGTAGATGTGTAGATCTTATTGTATGATTCAAGAAACATGATTTAAATAATTAAAAGATGAAAATTGTATGAGTTATTTACTGTTTTGATGTAAATTCATGATGAGTTGAATAATAGAAATTTTATACATCTATTTTATGTTAAAACCCACTGAAAAAATATACTTGAATGTGTAGAACACTAGGGTTAGGGTTTCGGTTAGGATTTCGGGGTTAAACCCTAGACCTAAGTTTGGAATGAGGGGCTCGGTTTGGGGGTTTGCACAGTGCCAACCTGAGCACTGTGCAGACCCAGGGCTGCTGCTGTGGCTTTCGGTTTGGAACGTGGAGGCTTGGGTTTTGATTTGTTTTTGGTGGAGGGCTTGGGTGTTAGGGTTGAGAACCCTAGTGTACATATAGATGAGTATATGTATATGTTTAAATCTAGTATATGTTGAAGTTTAATTGATTCTTTTGATCAAGTTTCGAATGTGCAAATTTTAGATTTTGTAGAAATCTAGTTTCAAATTTTAATATGTTCAAGTAATAGTTTTGAGTGTGAAAATCTACATTTAATGGATAAAATTCTCAGTTTTGAGGGGATATATGTTTCAGTTTTGAAAGACACTAGAATTCTAAAGGGTTATTTTCAGTTTCTAAAATGGTGAAATTTCATATTTTTAGAACAAAAGAATTTTAGATTTTAGGATTGAAATCCCAGACATTAAAGTGTCCTGTTTTAGTTTAAGTTTATTTGGATTCTAGAGAAATTAATTGAGTTTTATGTATGTATGGAAAGCGAGATTTAAATGTTGAATTTAAAAGATTTTGTGGATTGAATTTTGCTTCCATATAAGAAAGAGTCTTTTATGGTAATGACGGTTTATTAAATGAAATGTGAATAATGAAGAGATTTGTAAATGTACAAATGTTTATTTTTGGAATGGGGTATTTCTATTTGAGATTTTTGATTCACGGTCGGTGTTGTTCTTCAGAAAAGAGTATATAATAAGTTTTTTGAATGATTGAATCAAGTGGGGTTCTTGATTGCAATTAGGGTTATTATGAAAACCCTAGATGGGCGATTGAGGCATTGAGTTAAGAGTACTAGATACTGAGCAAACCTAAGAGTACCAGTAGTGGATATTTTAATTGTAGGGAATTATCCTGAGGGGATAGTGTTCCTGGCTTGGTAAGTGAAGTCCGGCAGGGTAGAGCTAGTTCTAGGTGGTTCAGGTTGTTATTATTACAAACCTAAGGACAGACACTAGATTGGGAGTTGTGATGGAACTTGGGCAACGTAAGTATAAGCTCTGTTTTCAGTCGGACAGATATATTCCAAGACAGTGTATTTGTTATGTCTCTCTAGTATGTTTGCGTAGTATACTTATACAGTGTGGCGGGATGCGTTCCGGGACTGGGGTCTACTTGTGGAATGTCTAGAAGTGTGACGGATTTGGTATGTTTGCACGTTGAGGGTCGGTAGGCCTATTCGAGGAATGTACGACATGTTTGTGCAGTACACTTGTACAGACGTACGGATGTATTTCGGGACTGGGGGTCTATTTGCGGAATGTACGGAAGGGAGGTGATTCTCTAGAGTTAGAGCGATTCTTGCTGGATAGTATGAGATGCATAAAATCCGAACAAGTATGCATTAGTGTGCATTGTGTTTTCTTGGACATTGTTTTATGTATTTTTCCTTTGTTTTCTCGATACACACTTATTCATTTAGATTAGCTTCACTTGTTGATTTATCAATCTTTCATTGTTGTTTTATTTTATGATATGCGACAAGTTTGAGATTGTTACTATTATTATAGTATGCGTCAGTTGAATTCAACGTGTCACTTTTCTAGTCAGTTTTGCAGGAATTGCTAGTAAGTGGCTTGAGCAAGGTTAAAGCTCGGGCTTATGAGGACTGGAATTTAAATGTTGAGACGTATTGTAATAAATGTGTTTAATTTTCCACTGTGTATTGTAATAAAGAATTGTTGTAAAGAAAAGTTGTATTTCCCTCTATGTTTTATATTGTATTTGGATTACATTGAAGTAAAGATTCTTGATTTGTGTCTCTTATTTCTATTATGGAAATTCGGGGGCTACAGCTGCCGCATCCCCTTTCTGGATTTGTGTCTCTTTTAATTTTTTAAATTTTATGTTTTTAAGTTTTTAAAATTGTGAAATTTTAAAATATTTTAATTTTTAATTTTTAAAATTTTAAATTATTTTAGTTTTTTAAAGTTTTGAAGTTCTAAAGTTAAAAATTTAAAATTTTATTTATTTATTTATTTATTTTTTGATTTTTTTTTCAAAAATTTAAAATGTTCTAATATGTTAATTTTTTTTAAAAAATTTATTTTTTATTTTTAAAATTTTTAAAATTTTTAAAATTTTAATTTTTTTTTTAATTTTAAAATTATTTTAGTTTTAAAATTTTTAGTATTATCTTACCATCTATTTTCGATGGATGATTACATTAATTCACTGAATTCTTCGGTAATTTTTAATAATAGGAGGTGATCCAAATCCAAAAAGAAAAACCTAATTTTAAAGCTAAAACATAATTTTAGTAAAATCTTACTAGGTGGAGTCCGATCAATTAATTACCCTTGTCAATGTTGGAAGCATAGGTTTGAGAGCATGTGTCAAGGCAGTCGGAGTTGGCCAGTGGATGAAACCGGGAGATTAAGACACTGAAAAGAGCACCTGTACCTAGTGGCGGAGCCAGGATTTTAATCCACCGGGAGAAAAATCACAAGAACTAAAAATTCATAAAAGTCTTTAAACATGCACAATTATATTACCAAAGCAATTAAACAAACATTGTTACATTACAAAACTTTCCTACGCGACTTCATATTTTGAAATATTTTTATGATATCATCATTTTTTATTGACTTCAATGTCATTTCTCGACATATGCAATCAAATAATCATTAAACCATTCATCTCCCATCTAGTTGTGAAGCGAAGTTTTTACATGCTTTATAGCTGAAAATGTTCTTTCATAGGTCATTGTTGCCACTTGTAGGACTAATGCCAACTTCATATGTGAAGACACCAATGGATAAATTAAGTTTTTATGGAATTAATGGAAATATAAATACCAAAAAATTGTGCCATGGTGGAGAAAGCTCAGAGAGGTGGAGGAAGCTAAGGAAAATGCCAACTGCCAAGGTGGAGATGGAGAGTCGTCGGTGCATCGTAGATTGGGATTGTGACTCCGGGTTTCAACTATCGGTGATGGAGGAAGCTCGGGAAGATGCCAATGTAGAGATGAAGAGCCAGGAAAAGGGTGAAGGTCATGGGATTGAGTAATGATAGAAGATTTGGGATTGGAGATGGGAGCTTGGTTTCAGGCTCTTTCGAGAGATAGAAAGAGAAAAAGAAGAGTTGCTTGCAAGTTTTGGGCCAAATAAAAGAGCGGGCTTGAGTGTTGGGCCAAATAGAAGAGCGGATAGCAATGAGAATGAGCATTTTCGAGACCCAAGAGGAGCGCGCTTTATTACAGGAAGAGCGGGCTTGAGAGAGACATTAAAATTAGGCTATATAATCAAAATCCAAGGTCATCGGGCTGCTCACCCTTAGCTGCATGTGCATCTGCCCGTGCCTGTCCCCATAAAACCGAGGACGATATTTGTCATGATGCCTACAGTCATCGTATATAGCAATGTTTGAAGCGGGTTTGTAACTTGTAGCATAGCAATGGCGACAGAGAGCAAGCAACAAGAGGATGGTGGAGAGAAGAGAAAGACTAATTTTTGCCATGGTTTCTTCGATATAATTCGATATACTTCAATTCAGTGTGAAACCACCAAGAAAGAAGAAAAGCCACCAATATTTATTGACAAATGTAGGGCGATGTATATGCTATAGTTTTTGTAGCATGTACTGCTATTATGGAAAGAGAATTATGCTGTTTTTTTGGGAATGTATATAACTGTATATCCTCATCATATTGTTCTCATACGTAACGGTGCATAAAGAGACTATTACTTCATGGTAAATGAGAAAAATATTATGTGGAAATATCTTAAGGCTCCCTGTTTAGCAAAATTTCCTATTTGGCTCCTTTACTTTTTTTGACCATACTATAAACCCCACAAAATGTGGCTGGATTATGCAAAGAAGTTGTTTGGGTTAATGGGAATGAGAGGTTCAGTTTTGAATGCTAGCTCCGTTGCGTGGAATGCTTTGATATTCGGCTTGCCCGGGACAGGCTGTTCAGGGATAATCTACACTGAGTAAGCTTATTATTAAGTAATATGAGAAAAAATAATAATAATAAGAGAAATTATGATTAATATTCTAGATTAAGGTGCTTGAGATATTTACCCTATGTATCAAAACTGTAATACTTAGACTACTATCAGAAGCCAGTATTTATAGGATATGTATTGGTTTGAATACTGAGTTCTAAACCTACTCAACCCGTTGTCCGATATCCATACAATTAATACATGTAATGCACGTGTTATCCGTAGAATAATATTACACATAATATTATTTATATAGAGAGAGAATATACTTATATATCCAATATTTTCCTCCTCTATTCTGAATATATAAAGCAGTATTGAATTATCTTATCAGTTCAACATAAACCTGACTAGCCGATAACAGTCTTAAAATAAAAGAAATACATCATAAAATATAGTTCATGATGACTAAATTAATTATAGATCTGAATAAAACTAAACAAAAATAATTAAATAGTCCCAAGCCATATCAAAATTCGAATAATTCACAAAGACTAAACCAACTGGAGAAATCTGCCATTGTTTCAAAATCAACCAAAGCAAATAAACATTAAGGAGAAATAAGAGTTTTAAGCTCAATGAACATAACAGCCTTCATCTCAAAAGAAGTTTTATCAAGCAAGTGACTAATTTATTATCAAGAGAAATAAATTGAAACTCTATCATTGCAAATTACTTTATGTTTACTCCTAAATTTTGAGCAAATCATTATTTTGAAATCTATCTTGACAGATTCAACTCCTCAATCTTTTCTAGCATATTGCAAACAAGAATATGATGAGATACATATCTAAGAATTCTAGTGACTTTTATATAGTATCTAGTTCCATAAAAGAACTTAGTACGATTCAAAAACTAGCTTAGCAAAAATGTAATGCAAGCATCACAATCAAGTTTAACAAAATAAAGAACAATAACTATTATAGTTTTTACACAAGAACTATACTATATTTCATTTTAGAATGATAGAATAGTCAAATCAATTATGGTTAAATTTTGAATCATCAAAATTTAATGAAGCATAATTCTATAAAAGAGATATATCATCAAAACTGGAATGATATAACGACAATTCTAAACATCGGAAACACATCGACACATTTTCATGCTTTCTTTTGGAATAATGAGATGATTAACAGTAAGTCATGAGAATATATAGCATCATTAAATTTGGAATGAAGTTATACATTAACAAAATTTACATACAACTTCTTAAATTTTCTAAAGTATGTCAACTGCTTAAAATTGATATTTAAATTGATATTTAAGTTTGAACCTCTCTATGGCTCCAATTGGATTCTAAGTTTCAAAACAACTGGGATGTTAAAGCTTTTTGCTCAATAGCTTTTAACCCCATTTTCCCCACAGTTTTGATAATAAGATCACTTTCAATTCTCTTAGCAAGATCATTAGTCATACTTTGTCTTAATTGCACTTAATCTATGAGAAAGTTCAACTAGGCTTCTTTCAGCCTTAATGTATTCCTATTACCATTATAGAGTGAGTTATGAGCTACAATTAATAGTCGTAGAACAGAATTAGAGAGTTTACTTTAAACTTCTTAATGGTTGACTAGCAACAAGTCCTTCAATCCACTCAGCTTCTTCCCCGCAAAGGATAACGCATAAAAGTTTGATTTCATTGATGATAACGCAATGCTTGTGTCACGCCCCGCTTTCCAAAATACGAAATTATGGGCACACAACCAAGGCCCAATAAATTATATAAATATTCCAACTCACATCATTCATAAGCTGTACAGATAGAATCTCAAAGAGTATAAAAAAACACATCCACGCAAGCAATAAAATAATCACATGAACAAGAAATGGAATAATCTTCAAAAATAACCATCATCTTGAAATACATAAACTTCGGGTCACAATTCCCATGAATACAATGTACCAAAGTGAATATAAAATGATAACCAACTTGCTATGACTAACTAGATATAATAGCAACTAGAATAAAATAAGATAATATAGCAATCCCACGGTCGGCTAGAATGTCTGCTCACCAAGTTCCTTTGGTATTTCACCATCGGTACCTGCATAAAAATCATCTGAGGTTGGGGAGAGGGAGGGGGGAGTCTGTTAGAGCAAGTTTCTCACAGCAAGTAGTAACAAGAAGTAAAATACAATATAGAACAAAGCAAGCAAAAGCAATACGAATATCGAAATTATATGATCATGTACAATACAAGTAATGATGGTAAGATAAAGCAATCAAAATTGTGAGGTATATTCAATTGATATACAATGGTCAATAAACAATAGTCAGTGACATGATCAATAGTCGATAACCAATGATGCAATGGTCGATAAATAATGGTCGATAATCAATAATGCAAGTGTCGATAAACAATAGTCGATAATTAATAATGCAAGTGTCGATGCTCATTGTCAATCTTAGATCTATCAGTCTTTTATTAACATATCTAATGCACGCAATCATGTGTCCCATACTACAGGTTCGGGTACATAACAATCAAGTGAATGCTTGGACTCAAGTGGTGAAGTCTACATGATTATGTAGTCGGGTCATTCAATAATAATGTCATTCCAATAACGAAAAACAATAAACGATGAACAATGATGGATAACAATAATGCAGGAAACACGATCTCCCTTCTGAGTACACGCTCCTATATTATCTGCTACTAAGTCATACCATTTACTACCTTGGCTTGTCAGTCTTTTATCATGTGACTACTTTGGATAGTGGACTCTAAAGGTGGTCACAATGGATTCTAGAGGTGGCCCCCGCAAATTATAGATGTGGCCCATGCCGATATCTTCATTGTGACACTTAATTATATGTGGCACTTAGTTCCAAAATCCAATACAATAACAATAACTATGATAACAATGCATGCTACGACAGAAATAGGTCGGTAATTAGAACAAGTATCAAGAATTGATGCAATACACAATATAGGAACAAGATGGTAATCAAGATGGTTTCAAATGATAGGTACAATGCATGATATGTAACTATTCTATCAATCCACTATATTAGTGCAATTCATTAAGCATGGATAACAATTTACGTATAGAATAAGAAGACAAAATATGCTTAAGGGTAGCAATACATGACAACACTACAACTCATCTTTCTGCTGCTACAGAAAAGCAAAATAGATTCCTTCAGAGGTTCTCGAAAGTAGACTCCCTGCCGATCCAACTCCTATTCATACGACACACTCTAAGGTAAGTAGTTATGTCTATCAGTCAATTCTTTATAGATACAATGTTCAGGCAACATTATAAGGTTAAATTATCATGCTTATAACTCTGCTGTAAAATTATTAATAAATCTTCCAAAACTTAGAATCTAACTCCTAACAATGTCTATTAATATTTAGGTTAGTCTCGGATCAGAATTCCATCAATAAACAGTTATTTCAATCAGGTTACGAGGACGATACATCTCAAATAAGAAATCTGAAAAATCAGACTTTACAAACCAAAATTTTAATATCTCACAACCTATAAGTCGGTTTGCAAAACCAAAAGATGATCTGGATTCTACACTTAGATGGATACAATACAACTATAAGACTCCAATTTTGGTTATGATGACTAGGTTAAAATCTTTACAAGAAATCAGATAGACGACAGGGCAAAAAATCTACTAAACATGAATGATTATTTATGGATATACCAAGTGGTTCAAGATTCGAATCATCAAGAAATATTATGAATAAGAGCCGATAATACGATATATCAATGAGAATTAGAACTACTTGCAAGAGTTCAAGAAATGCTTTCCTCTTATGACAATTTCAAGCATGGAGAGGACACAGGAAGAAGAAGCGACGACGGCAACGGGCGACAGCACAAGGGCAGCAAGTGGCAACCACAACAATGACAACAGGGCGACGACATCAAGCATGGTAGTGAGCGCAGTGACGACAATAAGAATGGCAGCGAGCAAGGCCGGGTTTAAGCCAGCAACATGATGAGTAGTTGGTGATGGGTTTGAGGGGCTGTTTGAGTGATTGGAGGCAGCAAGGGGTAGATGGAGGTTGCTGATGAAGCAGAGGGTGGTAGCATTGGGTGTTGGCATCGGAGTAGGAGGAATTCAAGTTGTGTGGGTTGATGGCAACAATGGCTGTGGGATGCAGGGTGAGGAGAAGGTGGAGGCATGGTGGTGTTGCGGACTGAGTTAATCAGTTTCGGGATGGTGGAGGATGATGGCAGTAAGGCTTGGGTGTGGGCTGTAGGAGTTTAACAGTGGAGTTTGGTGGAGTGCGGGATGGTGGTGGGTTTATATGGAGAAGGTGAGGAGTTGTTTGGTGGTGGGTTCAGGTGAAGGAGCAGTGCAGGGGGCTGCTAATGGTGACGGGGGAATGGATTAGGGTTGGTGATTAGGGGATTAAATATGCGATTAGGGTTAAAGTTTGGGCTTTGGGTTTAGATTAAATGGGGTTTCGGGTTTGGGGTAGAAGTTAGGATTTGGGTTTGGGTTTAAATATCTAATCATTTGAAAATGATTAAAACTATAATTAATAGTTAGAATGGGCTTTAACAGTAATTAATAAAATAATTGAATATCCTAGTATATACAAATAAGTTTAAAAGAATGAAAAAAAAAGATAATTGAAATGAAGGAAATACGTAGAAAAATACATACAGGCAAAACAGGGAGTTACAACTTGTTTGCATTTAGATCTCCATAATATGTTTGCTCCTCCAAGTGTAAACACATGTCCACTAGTTGATCGACTGTTATTAAATTCTTTGCACCATAATGCATCAGATCATCCCTTCAATCATGAAGGATGACTAGAGTCGCACAAAGCAAACTCTCGAGCATCTCCTAGGTTTCTTATTAGCCCTTAAGGGCATCCCAATGTGTATTAATAGGATTACTAGTGAACTTGCAGATCATACATACCTCAAAAGCTATGTCTGTTCTAGTGCAAATTATTGTATATTTGAGACTTTCAATAAGTTTAGAATGATCTAACTGTCTCATAGTTGCACCATAATTAGGTGTCAATCTTTTATCATAATCATAAGGTGTTTCAAAACACACTTTTAATTACTATATCTCCACTTTTAAAACACATTGTTGATGTAATGAGTTTGACCAAGGGTTATCCCTTGCCAACCGAAACTCACACTTATATATAATACAGTTTCTACAACACAGGTATTTCATGTTGAATTCTTTGGATAGCTCATTGAAACTTTATTTATAAAAGAGATGTAACTTCCAACAACAAGCATGTCAACAATATACAAATAAATGATAGCAATTATACTTGATTCACCACATAATTAAAGATATTTATCTAAATTACTTCATTCAAATCTAAGATTTTTTTTAAAAAATTCAAATTATTCATGCCTCAGTTTTAATATAAGTTTTAAAATATACAATAATTTTACCAATTTGTAAATCTTGTTCACTAAATATATTAGCGCAAAACTCTAGTACACTTCAAGTTATTTCATATGGATTTCTTCATTAAGATCTCCATACCTGTTTAAACATTCCTGATAAATAACAAAAATTTCAATAGTTACAAGGGTAAGAAGAATACTTATTTAGCAATAGAACAAACATATGGATAGACATAAAATCATTCTATCCCATTTAGTCAATTAGTTCTTTAGCTACTAAAGGTGCATTAAAATTACTACTGAACAATCAAAATTAAGTTTCTTCTACAAAACTGTACTTACTTACTATAGTTTTAGCCCTTTCTGCAAATCAACTAATTTAAAGTATTATTGTATAACAACAAATTCATTTCATTATCTACTAAAAAGTCTTCTTGGCCAGGATTCCAACTGCGAATCTTTGACCGTATCTTTAGGACTAGATAACTTCATGTATTTATCTTTGATGAACACATCCTCAAAGAACTCTGCATGTTTAGTTTCTATTTTCACATATTAGATAGATCCAATTAACTGCCAACATCACTCCATTCCGCACTTTCTAAATACACACAAATACTTCTTCTAGGTCATACTTTAGGCCTTCTAAGGTCATGTGCTCTAACAAATGCAACACATCCCAAGTTTTCACTTTAACAAAATTATGTGTGTTTTATGAAATATTCACAATGTGTAATTTAGAGAGTAGTAATACATTAAGAATATGATAACAATGCAACCTCACCTACAATAACACGAAGTCAAACCTAATAGTTAACAACATAGAATTCAACATTTCACTGAGTGTTTGATTCTAATTTTTAGCAATATCGTTTTATTGTGGCAAATAGAGTGACTAATTTTAGAGATGATACCAAGTAGAAAATTCTCTAAAAATCATTAAAACATATTTATCACCTCTATCACATATAAATTCTTTTGGTTTTAGCATTCAACTAGATTTCAAATTCTTTAAATTAACAAGTGCTGCATACTTCATGTATATGAAAAAACCTACAATAATCACCATATAAATGATTAAATACTTATGACCAACTCTAGTCTTATCTAGTCACAAAGCCATTGAGATAACAAATATCAGAATGAACTAACTCAAAAGTTGTGTGCTCCTAGAGACCATACTCAAGGGCTTTCTAATGGTTATAATTTGAGCATAAACCTCACATTTGTAATATTTTAAAGAATTGTCATTTAACATAATTATGAGTTTTAATCAGATCAATATAATTCACATCTCCTAGTATATTATTCCATTTTAAAGGACTACACAAATTGGAACTAACATGATTAATTACTTTGTTTATTAAACTCAACCTACACATGTCATTGACTACATAAGCACATTATAAAAATTATATAAGAGTTAACACAAAATTACTCTATGATAACAAATGATAAAAACACATTTCACAAAAATAGTGCGCTCTCTCATGGTTCAGCTTCTATATTCCAACAATGTCCAAGAGCTCAAATGCTTTTAATTATAGTTCATTTTTTTATTCATTCTTCATCATCTTCGAAACTCTAAACGAGATAATGGCCCAACACACTGTATTTACAATTTTTCACTCTTTATGGGGGACACACAATACAATGAATGAAAAAGAACAAAGCATAACTAATGGAAGACACATCGACCATCCATTACGGGATGCTTCCACCTAAATTACAAACATTCATCACAGAACTTATACATCAATCTTTATTAAGATTGAACCATGAGAAAAGCATATACACGATCTTGCACAAACTGCAAAACAAAGGTTAGCCATTATACGTATACACAATACAAAAAGGCACACATAAGAACCTAAATATGCTAGTAACAAAACGAGATTAATTCTGATCTAAAACTCCCAAGCATGTGATCGATCCCACACAACATCACAAATCATTAAATCTAAGTTGGGATAACACAATCATCACATGAGAGATACTAATAGGGATTAAAGTATATTATATCTACACTTTACGTTAAAAGTGTTTTCCAAATTCGACAGAGAAACCTGCCATGTGTAGAATTATTTAATCCTTCACGCAAACTTTCAATTCGAAAGGGATCCATAGGCTTCAACACATCCAATTTGTAAGTAAATTTGAAATTCCTACAATCATCAAACTTGCTAAAGATGAGTCAATTAAACAAATTATTAGCATTATTGAGTTCTAACAATAATTTATTTGGAGATTCAAATTTATAGTCAAAACTATAATTTAACTTATCAAAATAAATATTTGATCCTTAGCACATAGTTAAAACAATTATTCAAACTTGCAACCAATCAAACTGGTAATAAAGTTATGAACTTTAGCACTTAGCAACATATCAAAAAGATAATTCAAAATATAAAACTTAAAATAAATGTTTTTGAACTTTTAAGCACGCAACAAATTAACGTATAATAAAGTTCAAAATAAGAGTAACCATCAGAGATATTTTTGCAACTAAGTTTTAATGGTTCAAAACCGATTGAATAAATTATTGTACAAATTGTTCACAAATATTTAAACTTTAGCACACAGCTAGATAATCAAATTTATAAACAAACAATGGTTAACAATGAATTAAACTATATCACTTAGCAACAAAAGGTTTAAACAATAATTAAAATATATGTAGGTGAAGAACTTGTCTTTAATTTTAGCGATGGTCAAACTTGGATCTTGTCCAACTTGGTTTGGATCCAGTCCAACCATATTTGGATCCAGTCCAATATGTGGATCTGGCCAACTTCAAACACCCCATCACCAAAAAACAAATATCAAACACCGCATTATCAAACACCAAACACCAAACACCGATCATCAAACATAAGAAGAAGAGAAAAGAAGTGGCGGTTGTTGCTTTGGAGTTAGGATTTGGAGGAGAAGTGGGGGCGTTGTGGGCTGTCGATGGCAGTGATGGGCAGCGACGGCGACAACAATAAGAGTCTATACTAACAACCATTTCTCTTTCTTTCTTATTAATCTCACAATAAAATTAATTTTAAATATTAAGAGAAATAATAATAACAAGAGAAATTAGGGTTAATATCCTAGACTAAGGTGCTTCAGATATTTACCTTAGGTATCAAGATTTGAATACCTAGACTACTATCACAAGCTGTTATTTATAAGATAAATACTGGTTTGGGTACGGGGTTCTACAACCCACTCAACCAGCGGTCCGATATTCATACAATTAGTACATGTAATACACGTGTTATCCGTGGAATAATATTATACATAATAATATTTATGTATAGAGAGAGCATCTTAGTTATAGCTTAGACGATAAGGGTTTTGGAATGAGTAAAGAATTGTGTCAAGTTTGAGGCAAAGCTATATCGTAGTTTTTACTATAAAAAAAACTTTATTAAAGAGTTTTTTTTCCAAAGAAAATAATTCTTAAAAGAGAATGATGGGTTCTTAAAAAAATGGTTCCCAAAACAATGTCTTCTCCCTTTTCAGTTATTCCCTTAGGAATTTTACTCACTTTCCTATTTATATAAATTGTTATTCATAAAAACAAGGGCATATTTTTAACGATACTAGTAATGGCTCATTTAATATGTTTAATTGATGAGAATATTTATTTCTTATTACATAGGTTATTTCTTAATAAGAGTTACAATAACCCAAACTAATAATGCTTTTAGTGCTAAAAAAATCGGGAGGCTGTTGCTACTTTTGTGGGGGAGCAATCAGATAATGAGTTCTTTTTCAAGAGGAAACTTACAATCTGGACCATCGATCATATCTGAATTGGGGATGACTGAAGTCTCCTTGATATGAGTTTGAACTGTTGAGTGCACTTAGATATGGGCTGGATGGCTAAGATAACACCGACAAACCTGGACAAAATCTGAATGCCGGGGTTGACCCCGGCGAAAGACCCTCTTATGCTCAAGTCAATAACCCGAAGAAAATAGATGAGTTTTTAGTGGCAAAAGATTGATTACACATTAGTGATTGAGAGGGGAGAGTGTTTATAGGTTAAGAGTCTTACTCCATAAGAAAAATCGAGAAGGTATCTTTCTCATATTTGGTTCAAGATTTCCTTAGTTAAGGGAAAAAATCAGTTATTTAATTTTTAATTTGGAAGATTTGATTGTCAGCTGTAATTAGCTAAAAATTCCTATTTCTGACGCTGTAAGTAAGCCTTATCTGCTGGCATGTTTGAGCTGGTGGGCCTAGATCGGCCCATGCTCCTCTAATGAGCCTATAGTTGATGTAGAATTACCGTTCTACTATTGAGAAGCTTTAAGATGTGTGTGGGATTGTCTGGCTCTGATTTTACCAATATTATAAGCCCCCATTCCTGAAAGTTGTGTATTGCAGCCTTCGAGGAGTAGTTTGCCAATTCTTTGGGTGATTAGAAGAACCTACTGGAGCTTCGGGGATTACCGAAATCTTGTTCGGTTCTGTGTACTAGCAATTTTGTAGAGCTTCCAGTAACTTTTCAGATTTTCTAGAATATTTAATTAATTTTTTCCAAATTGTAACAATTTTCAAAAATTTTAATAATTCTTCAGAATATATATATATATATATATATATATATATATATATATATATATATATATATATATAATTCCATTTAAGCTAGGATGCTCGAACGACATGTCGACCACCGACCCTCATGGTGCTCGGCTAGGTTGACCTTTCGGGGTTCTGGTGAGCCGAGCACCGAGCACCGAGCACCGAGCACCGAGCTCCAGTATTTTGTGCTTTCCTTGTGAGGTGTTCGAATGACACAACAAGTACCGAGACTATGAAGATAGACAATTCTGGTGGGGGCACGAACGAACGACACATCAAGCACCGAGCGTATAACGTGAGGCGTTTTTTGGTGGGGTGCTCGAACGATATGTCAAGAACCAAGAATATGAAGATAGTCAATTTTTGGTGGGGGGATTGAATGACACTTTGAGCACCGAATCTATCCTGACAGACTTTTTTAGGGGGGGGCTCGAACGACATGTCAAGCGCCGAGGCTATGAAGATAGGCATGTTTTGATGGGGGGCTCGAATGACACGTCCAGCATCGAGCCTATGAAGGTAGACATTTTTTGGTGGGGGGCTCAAACGATACGTCGAGCACCGAGCCTATGAAGATTAGGCATTTTTTGGTGGGGGGCTCTAACTGCACGTCCAGTGCCGATCCTTTGAAGATAGTATTTTTGGAAGGGGAACGAATGACACGTCGAGCACCGAACCTATGAAAATAGGTAGTGCAGAGTATTGGGGTTTCAGTTAAGGTAGTTATTCACACTTAGCAAAAATTCTCTGCAGATGGCCACCAGAATAGCAGGTATTGTGCCATGTTAGCAATGTAGATGACATGGCGTGCCACTTCATCAACGTGGTTAACGAGGCATGCCACATCATGAACACAATTATCGAGGCAATTCACGTGCCTCTTGGTTTCTATGGCCAGATTGACGATGCATGGATGGCAGATATACTGTGACATCCAGCTTGTGGTTATCAAGGCATCTGTCCAGATTCTTCCCTCCATGTTCTATATAATCCCCCACACCACTTAAATCTTCTCTTTAGTTGGTCCTTTTTTTTTCCTCAAAGCTTCTCTCCAATTTGCTCTCTTTATCTCTCTCTCTCTTTTCGATTCAGACAAGATTTTCGATAACATCCGCCATTAGTTTTGCCATCTCCTTTCCCAGGTAATTTATTTTTCTCCAAATAATGGCTAGGTCTGGTCTAGTGATTCTATCCTCTACTTCTGGTCGGGTAGTGACTGAAACGACCCACTCCCAACTGGTGGTCAAGGTAGAGTCTAGAGTGTCATTGTTTGAGGAAGGGGCTGAGGTTCAAGGGTCTTCCTCCGAGGAGGAAGACTTAGTGGAAATGTCTTCCCCCGAAGAGCAGGATGACGTCCAGATATAACCTGTGCCTCCTAAATCTTCGAGGCGCAAGAAGAAGAAGTTAATCCTTTTCAAGACTAACTTGATGGTGGAGGCAGAGCCTACTGAGTACTTGGACGATCGAATCTTGGATTGTCCTCATTTCGCAGACCTTATACTCGCTCGGGTGTACCCTTAGGATATTTACTAGGTACAGGGATCGACCATCTTCACTTGGAAAACAACTTGTCGAAGCAGATCGCATGCCTAACATATTATTAAGGTCCAATCTTTTGACCATTCAGAACATTTTATTTATTCTGAGGGAGTTTACACTTTTCATCCCTAGACCCAGTAAACGACCCATCACCTTGCTTGATATTGAGCCCGGTCCAGCTAGGTCCCAACTCGTGGAAGCACATGGGCAGCTTCCTTCTGGTGTGTGGGAGGAGGGACATGGCACCGAGTCTGAAAACTTTTTGGCGACGCTTCGGTCAATGCTCTCTCCAAGTGGGTTCGGGACTATATTACTTGTCTCCTCGGACCAAGAAACACACGGTCAAGGATCACCCCACTTAATCATGGATTGGAGGTCTAAGTATTTCATGGTTCGTGGTGCGGAACCATGGGGTATGTCCACGCAGTGGGAGTTCAATGTCCAAAAAGTCAATGCTCATAAAGGGTGGGAGTACACGAAGAAAGAGTTAGAAGGGTTCAAAATTTTTTTTCGACTAGAGGTGGTCGTATGGACCGAGTTGAAGGAGAAGGATATGGTTAAGTGGGGGCTGAGTCGGACGGACCCTAGTAGGTTTTCCTTGTAGTAATCTTTTGACTTATGTTCAACTATTTGTCTAACTTGTCTTTTCTTTTCAGGCATGATCAACATAAAAGAGGTCCTTGCTCGGCGGCCCGAACTAGCGAGGAAGAAAAGGGGGGGGGGGTTCGGAGAAAAATTTCCAGAGATCCACTAGTTCGACCTCAGCACTCCCACCTTCTAAGAATGCAGTTGTGGTGTCCAAGGACAAAACAGTGAAACCTTCGAAAGTCCCCTGGCCCTCGCCGTCACCGAGTTGGTCCACA
The DNA here is from genome assembly GCA_017893485.1 of Hemerocallis citrina. Lineage (NCBI taxonomy): Eukaryota > Viridiplantae > Streptophyta > Magnoliopsida > Asparagales > Asphodelaceae > Hemerocallis > Hemerocallis citrina. The sequence continues at coordinate 130,954,795 of CM030365.1, forward strand.
GCCCTTTCCCACCTCTTATTCCTGTGGCACAGGTCCTTATTTACATTGCTGAGGATCCGATCTACAAGCCTGACTGGAAGGTGATGGTCTCCAACTCAGTGATCGAGGTCAGGATCACAGTGGAGGCGATGGACAACTGTAACTTCTATTTCTGATTGTACAAATTTTTCTACGTATTCTTTTATTTCGACTAATAATCTGTTCTGTTGAACTCATTGCTTACACTAAATCATTTAATTATTTATTGATTAGTGTTTAAGCCCAATTTATCCTATTGTGGATCTCCTATTTTAAGTTCAAATCCAATCCCCAAGCCCAACCCAAATCTTAATCTAAACCCAAACCATTTAACCCAATTTCAAACCCAACCCGAATCCCACTATCCTAAACCCTACCCGAATTCTCCAACTGCACAACTATTACCTCCCCATAATCTCCACTAATCCATTTTCAATCTAATTAATCTCTTTACTACCCCCCCCCCCACACACACACACCAATTACTCATCTCAACTAACCACTTCCTTCATCCACTCCTTAACCCCCTCGTAATCTCTTCTTCTTCCTTTGCCTTCTTCTCTCTCACCCTCACCCGAACTCTCTCCTTCACCTTGCCCCCACTCGACAGTTGCACACATTTCCACCTCAACACAGCTACATTCTGAACCTCTTATTCAACCATCTCGAGCCTCCACAACCCAAACAGCGTAGCCTAACAACCTCCACCATCTCCCGCAACCCAAACTCGATACCTGAACTCCATCTGAACTCCACCACCATTGCTGCCTTGCTACCTCCTCATTCCGCACCCGGAACACAACAGCACCTCGATGCCTTGCTGCTACATTACCCAAAACCAACACACAATTAACCCCCCTCCTCAACCTGATGCCAACCCGACCATCCACTACCACTTCCACTTTGCCGACCTTCTCCAACCAAAACTCCACCTTGCTACCCTCTATTGCAACCCTGAGCCACCATCAACCAAAACCCATCTTCTCCAACCAAAACCCATCTTCTCCTCTTGTTGCCATTTTCTTCTATACCCAACAACACTCCCCACTACCTCAACCCGCAACCTCCTCTCCACTACCACAAAACACCAAAGCATCATCCCATACCCGAACCCTGCCTTACTGTCCCTCCACCGATAGCCAACACCACCCATTGCCTATCCTCTCCTTCACCCGAACTCCTCCATACAAGCCCATCAACCCATAACATCAACCCCTTGCTACCTTCTTGCTGCTTGCTGCCATCATCAAAAATTAGTTGCTGCTTGCTGCATTACCGCTTCTTCATTGTTGCCATAGTTGCTGCTTTTCCACTGTCATTGCTCATTGTCCCTACCTCGCCATTGCTTGTTATCCTTGCAACGTGTTTTCATTCTTGCTATTGTGCTGCCGTTGTCGCTATTGTGCCGCCATCCGTTGCTGACGTCGCTCCGTCTTCATCCTGTGGTTCTTGCCACATTCGTAATCATCAATAAAGGCAAGGGTTCTTGAAATCTTGCAAGTAGCTCTCATTTGGTTGATCTATCGTATTATCAAATCTTGTTTAATCCTGTCATGCCTTAGTCGAATCTTGAACCGTTCATTATATGTCCATGTGGAACTATTCCATTTGATTCCCATCAATTCGATACTCATAGAAAGAAGTAAAAAAAATTCCTTGACATTGCATACACCGCATGAACACGATTTAAAGATGTATATGCATATAGATACATATTATTATTCAACCTTTATTTTGATTATGTTGCAATGTGGTAGTGTAATTAAGTCCTTTAGATTCGATATTGTAGAAGTTGTAACTTTTTTTTTCATGTTAACAGTAGCTGTCCGATTTAATTACTAGTGAATGCGAACACATTTTTAGTATAGAATTATATTTTTAGTGAATCGTGATTCTAAAACAAGTAGTGGTTGTTACTGCCCTATGGTCTGCCTAACTTCATGCAGATAATTAAGCCCAATCCCTATACCCAAAATTAGGATTTTATAGATGTATCTTGTAACCCTTCAGTGTAGACTCCATACTATATTTCAGTTTTGCAAACCAACTTGTAAATTGTGAGTTATTCAACTTTTAGTGCTGTAACGTCTATTTTTTCAGACTTCCTCTTTGAGATGTATCCTCCCGTAAACGACTTGAAATAAGGATCAATTGATGGAATTTTGAGCTGAGACAGACCTAAATATTAATAGCCAATGTTGGGAATTTAATTCTGAATTTTGGAGTTACAAATAACTCTATTATAAATTACTGTACAGTGGAGTTATTAGTATGAGAAGTTGACCCTATATTGCTGCCTGAACATTGTACCTATAAATTTCTGACTGTTAGACCTAGCTACTGTCCTTGGAATATGTCATATGAATAGGCATTGGATCCGGCAGGGAGTCTACTTTTTAGAACCCCTGACAGATTCAAATTTTATTTCTCTTAGCAGCAGAAAAGTGAATTTTTGTAGTAGTGTATTGTTGTCCAGAATTGCACTTTGAAGTTTTTAAAATATAAACATGTTATTATTCGTACTCAATGAATTAGTACAGTAGACCAACAGAATAACTCTATATCATGAATTACATAGTTCTTGATACTCTCTCGATACCTTGTTAATTTATTCTTGACACTTGTCTTGTTTACCGTCATATTTCTATCGTATCATGTATCATTATTGTTATAGTCATTGATATTATTTTGGGTGATGAAACTAAGTGCCCAATGGAGCTAAGTGTCACATAGAACTAAGTGCTGCATGGAGCTAAGTATCATGTAAAACTAAGTACCACATTGTGAGAATTGACTGGGGCCACCTCTAGAATCTGCGGGGGTCACCTCTAGAATCTGTGGGGGCCACTTCTAGAATCTGTGGGGGGCACCTTCAGAATCCAATATCCTAAGAAGTGAAATGAATCTCTTGATACAATCATTCCCATTGATCGTCCAGACTGCATGTTCATGATTAACTATAGTAAAAGAATAACAAGCCGGGGTGATAGAAGGTATGACTTAGTAATGGACAATATAGAAGAGTGCACTCCGAAGGGAGCTTGTGTTTCCCGTAATAGAGACTTCCTATCTACAAGTTTATATTTTTACCGTGTACAAGTTCACATGATTTCCGTTTACACGTTTACATGTTTCTCATTTACTTGATATGATTCCTTAGACTGTCACTGCAAGACCCCAGTACATAATCTTGTAGAATTCACAACTTGAATCTAAATGTTTACTTGATTGTTATGCACCCGAACCTATTATATGAGATACCGGATTGCGTGCATTAGATATGTTAATAAAAGATTTATAAACTTAAGATTAACACTGTGCATTAACATATTTCCTAATTTCATGACATCCTGATTAAATGATTTCATGTTTACATGTTTCCCGTTTATAAGTTTACATGTATTCCGATTACATGATTCCTGACTCCCGATTGACCACACCTTGAGACTTGATTCAGTTGTCACTTGCATCACACATGATCATGTATTGCCAGTTCTTTTTTCTTTCCTTGTTATACATTATTCTCGTTATCTTGTTATTTATTACTACTTGTCGCCCATAGTTTGCTTTAACAGACTGCCCCCCCCCCCCTCCCTCAACTCTTGATGTTGAGCTTATAGGTACTGAGGAGGAACCAATAGAAGAACTTGGCAACTAGATGTTCTAGAGGATGGGGTCGGATTTAGCCTGGTTTAATTTATCTTTTTTTACAATTTATTCCCACGTTATTATTGTTATGATTTTGTATATTATGCATCTGGGGTTTTTGACCCAAAGTTTATGTTTCCAGATATTGGTTATTTCTTGGATTACTTAAGTTTTTTTTCCTATTTATGTGATTATTTTATTTCGTGTGTGGTTGAGATTATGATTATATTGTTGGGTTATAATCGTACAGCTCATAGATAATGTATATCATTCGTTGCGCCTTAGTTGCGTGCTTGTACTCCCATATTTTAGGAAGTGGGCCGTGATAGAAACTTTGCTCCACCCCATGATTGGGTGAAGTTGGCTCACAAGACATTCGAGTCAAGTTATTTGAAGTGGTCCCAGATTGAGTGTGTGGTGAGTAGCCGACCCCTTCGCTTTTTCCTGTTCTTATTTGCCCAATTTTGTGTATGTCATTGGTGTGTTTCTTTCCACGGAGCCAAGATGAAGCGCTAGCACGAGTACGAGTTGAGGCGCATCTAGAGCAGGGTTGCGAGTGTCAAGAAAGAGTGTCTCGACGCCAAGGTGGCCCTCGACGCCTCGGTGGAGAAGGATAAGGCCCTCACGATGGAGGTGAACTCGCTCGCTGCTGAGCGGGAAAGGTTGTTGAAGGAGAAGGAAGGGCCAAAAGCCAAGGTGAGGGAGATGGTGAAGGTGGAGATGAAGGCCATTCAGAAGCAGACCCTTGACATGGTCATAGCTGCCAAGGATTGGGGCTACAAGAATGTGATCAAAGATGTCGAGGTGCGGGGTATAGCTTCCTCCTCAAAGAAGAGATAGGGATAGATAGGGTGAGTTGGAGGATTTTCCCATGGTCGGTGGGAAGCAGGATACCTTGGCTCCTCCGGAGGGGGAGATAGGGACAAGTGAACCCCCTATGTCCCCTGTTGCAGGCAAAGAGGTGCCCCTACCCCCTAAGGCTTGAATAATTTATTGTTGTAATCTTTGGTTCTTTTTTAATTTTTTTGCTGATCCACAAATTGACCACCGCTATGTACCCTTCTTTTTTTTATCAATGGAAGATTTTCTTTTTTTCATATCGTTTCATGTTCAAGTAAACACTTGATTTTTCTGGTCAAATCTTCGAAATTTTGAAGTTGAGGATAACTTTTTTTTGCGCTCGTCATGACTCCTTTGTGTATATTGTAGATAAATGTGCATACCGAGGCGAACCCCTAGTTGCTAAGGTGGCTTGCCTTCGTAAGAAATTACGAGTGACCGAGTTGGGGCTCGCCCACTTGAATGATGTACTAACCGAGAGAGATACTGAACTTGCGATAGGTTGCACGAGACCACAATCAAGAACGATAATTTAAAGGTGGTGTTGATCGAAAGGGAACAAGAGCTCGCTCTCCTACATGGGGATTGTCCCATAGGTTTGCAGTGGCCCCCTACCATGGAGAGAAGTAGCTGTGGTGTGGAAGTTTTGCTGAGGGAGTTGCTTATCAAGACAGACTTAGCGATTAATCATCTAGAGGCAAAGCTGGGGGATTGCAAATGCAGAGCATTCCTCGTCCTAGTGGTTGGACAACGCCCCAAGAGTTGTCCACTGGCGCTAGAGCGACTTCGAGGAACCCAGGTTACGCCCGGAGCGGAGTGGCTTGGTCATCGAGCATGGCATGTACTAGGGGTGGGATGTTTCCTGGCCTTCATGACCTTCAAACTCGATAGGTCGGACTGGTCCCTCCTGCCGACTGTTTGGGGGGTCCGGGTGAATCCTTTCAGATGTGGAAACTTTTTAGACAAACCACGACTCCTAATCAAAATACTCCTCGTCCGAGTGACCACAAGTGATTGGAGTAGTGAGCGAAAGTAGGTTGGTTCAACTTTTTCTTGGCTCTTAGAGTCTTTTATGAAAATGTGAACAACATATATAAAATGTATCTTGTAATAAGATATTTGATATGAAATAATGATCTTTCTAACTATTGAAGTGTTGTCTCTTGTTCTCTTTGTGCTGTGATTTGTTGTTCATCGTGTTGAGGAGCCGTGGGAGAAGTTTTAGAAGCAGACTGCGCTCCAGACTCGATGTTTTTGTGTTTGAAGTTTGTGGGAGCATCTGTAGGGAAGAGAATCCGAACTTGCTTGGTCAAGAGTTAATGAGTTGCAGGAGTGGTTTCGAGTGGTGAGTTAACGAGTTAACGAGTTGTGGAAGTATTTTTGATTGATGAGCCCATCTCCAAACTTGCTTATTAGCGTGTTGCGGGAGTAACTTCAAGCCATGAGTTTGGACTCTGAATTTGTTGTTGAAGGGGTTAACGAGCTATGGGAGAAGTTTCGAATGATGATTCCATCTTTAAACTTGCTTATTAGCGAGTTCGGGAGTAGCTTCGGGCCATGAATTTGGACACCAAACTTGTTATTTATGGGGTACACGAGTTGCGAAAGCAATTTTGAATGACGAGCCCATCTCCAAACTTGCTTATAGGAAAGTAGTGGGGGTATATTCAAGCCATGAATTTGGATGCCAAACTTGTTATTCAAGGGGCTGACAAGTTGCAGGAAAAACTCTAAGGAAGAGGTGGACTCTGAACTTGTTGTTCGAGGGGTTAACAAGTTGTGGGAGCAATTTTGAATGACAAGCCAAAATCTGAACTTGCTTATCAGTGAGTTGTGGGAGTAGCTTTGAGCTATGAGTTTGGACTCCGAACTCGATATTCGAGGGGTTAATGAGTTGTGGGAGTAGTTTTCAATGACGAGCCCATCTCCGAACTTGCTTATTAGTGAGTCACGGGAGTAGCTTCGAGCCATGAGTTTGGACTCCGAACTTGTTATTAACAAGTTGCGGGAGCAACTTTAGGGAAGGGTTGGACTCTCCGAACTTGTTATTCAATGTGTTAATGAGTTGCGCAAGCAACTCTAGGAAAGAGTTGGACTCCAAACTTGTTATTCGAAGAGTTGTCGAGTTGTCGTCATCCAGAGAGTATTACTAGAATTTTTGAAATAAAATGCAAATTTTATTAAAGAACAAATCTAAATGGTTGTCTGGGAGGCTAGCTTTTATTACATGCACGGACCGTTGCTATAATTGTTATAAAGATCGAGATTGTTACAAATCATAAACATCTAGCGAATGGCATTCAGCACCATCGTTGAACTTCATCAAATGATCGACATTCCAAGTTCTGGGTATCCCCTTACCCCCCAGTTCTTCGAGTTGGTTAGTCTCTGGGTGGACAACTTCTGAGACCATATATGGTCCTTCTTAGTTTGGGGTGAGCTTTCCTTTCTTCGGTGGGTCAGAAATCTCTAGCTTTCCTGGGACGAGGTCCCCTTTCTTGAGGTTTGCCTGACGGACCTTCTTGTTGTAGAGTTTTCCCTCTCTTTACTGATAGATATGTCTTCGTATGACATATTACTTGTGAACTTCTTCGATGAGTTCAAGGTTTTCCTAGAAATCATTCGTTTTCTGTTCTTCGTTGTAGTAGATGAGGCATGGAGAAGGTAGTCCGACCTCTAAGGGGGATCAGTACCTCGGAGCCAAGGGTTAGATTGAACAAGAATTCTCCTATTGTTGTTCTCTTTGTATTCGTATGGGACAGAGCACACTTGGGAGCTCCTTAACCCATTAACCCCTTCGGAGAATCTTCGAGCCTCTGCTTGAGGCCATCAAGAATTTGTTGAATGACGTTCTCAGCTTGGCTGTTGGTTTGGGGATGTGAGATGGAAGAGAATCTATGTTTGATCCCCAGGTCAGCACATAATTTGTGAAATCCATGGTGGCAAATTGGGTTCCGTTGCTGGTGACGAAGCTTCGAAGGATCTCGAACCTGCAAACAATATTCCTCCAGAAGAATTTCTGAATCTTATGCTGGGCAATGGACGCTAAGGGTTTTGCTTCGATTCACTTTGTGACGTAGTCGATAGCTACCACCAAGGCTTCGTTATATTTCTTGGTGTATTTGGAGAGGTAGCCTTGCTGGATCGGACTTTGAGCTTATATTTGATTGCTCGGCAGTCGTTCATATTGTGGTTGTAGTCCCTATGGACCGAAACCACAAGGTCATGTCGCATTTCTTGCTAGGAGTGTTCATTCTAGAAGGGGGCATGGTAATTCATCCCCTTCAAGCTCCATTATGACCATTGCTACGTTGGTGTTGGGGGGGATGAATTTGTCGAAGCAAGGTGCCGGAGGAAGGCGGCGTTGACCTGGACTATCCTTTTGGACTTCTTGGATTCCTTATCATTTGTGCTTTTCCATTTATTCCCGGGTAAAGACTCCCCTCAGCCCTATTGATGGATGGCTTCTTCAACCCAGATGTACTTCTCACTCCTTTACAAAAGTTCAGAGAAGTCCCGAGGAGGCTTCTTCACAAGGGATGCTTTGTGGACTTCGTAGTTAACATTATGTCAAAAAGCAGCAACTTCCATCGTCGAGTTGAGGGTGGGGGTTGATTGGGCATCTACCTTGAAGCTCCTAAGGAAATCTTTAGGCGGCTCTCCTCCCTTTTCTTTTAAATCAAGAAGAAAGACACTCGATTTCTCGGCCTTGCGACTAGTGACGAAGTATAGGAGGAAGAGCTCATTGAGTTAATCAAAGGATAAGATAGACCCTGGAGAGAGGCGCGAGTACCATTCCCATGCTGACCCCTTCAGAGTTGTTGGGAAAGGTCTGCAGAGGAGTACGTCCAAGGCTTGATGGACCGTCATGAGAGTTTTAAAATTATTGATATGATATGTCAGGTCAGATTCACCATTTTAGGGCTCGAAATTCGGTGGCTTGAAGCTTTCGGGAAAGTGGGCCTCCAGGATTGACTTGGAGAAGGGAGGTTGATTGGGGCAGAAGCTTCTGCCATGGCAACCTTCCTCCTGGTTGATCCTTATGAGGTGGTCCTTTATCTCTTGGAGGCAATGAAGGATTGGATCTTCCCGTCCCTTGGATCGAGTCGACCCGTGAGATTCTTCATGTTGCACAACTCATGGATGGTGAATGATTGTTTGACGGCCTTTGTTTGGGATGACCCGAAGTGCTTGGAGGACTTGGCCTTTGAAGTCATGAAACTCACCCTAGGTTATGGGTGCCTCCGCTTCTCTATTGTTCTTAGGAGCCCACCAACTGACTAGAGTCAGACTCCTCTCGGGTCTTCGCCCCCTTGGTGAGAGTGTTTGATGGGATTTTTGCTGCCCAGGAGAAGGGCTTCTCTTGCTCCATTGATGCTCTGAGCGGGGGACTTCACCACAGTGGCTCCTTTTATCTAAGCGCCGAAGGGGGTCTATCCCTTGTTGTTTTTAGTTGATGACATCGCAAAGGCATGGCTACGAAGTGGGTGCCAGGGAGGAAGTGAACGTGCTGACCAACCCCCAGTTTTCAACCAGATGGGACCCGGTTCGGTTGAAACAGGAGCCCACAGACGTAGCCCTACCGGGAGGAGGTGGTGGCATCGAAAGTAGAGGTGAATACGGTTGGCAGGGACGCTGCAACGGTTGAGGGGGAAAATCCCCATAGAGGCTGCTGACAACCACTGCCTTCGTTTTTCTGGTTGGAGACATGGCTAGAAAAAAGTGGTGTTTTGCCGGAGAGATCTGATTGAAGAGCTGGATCTGTAGTATCCCATAGAAGGAACCAATATGTTGTTGCTTATTTTTGGTGTGGAAGCAATTATATAGTGAGTTCGCAGATTTGGTTCAAGATTCCCTTAGTGAAGGGATACAATCAGTTATTTAATTCATGAATTGAGAGATTTGTTTGCCAACTGTAATAAGTTGAAAATCCATATTTCTTATGCTGTAAGAGTCTTATTTGTTGGTCTGACCTATGTAACCCCTATTTTGGATAATATTGTATTTAGTTTCTTTCCTTGATTATTGTACCTGGATTCTTTTATTATATTATATTCTTGCTTTCTCTTGGGCTCTTATTTTTCTCTTGTTGCGTGCCCTTGGTTGAGATTTTTCTATTTTTTGGTTTATCACAAAATTTCGCTCTTCCTATTTTGAGTTTGATTTGTTCCGCTTTATGTTCATCTATTTGTTTTATGCTTGTTCGTCTCTTTTTGGAGCCAAAACCGATACCCAAAACCCATTAAACCACAACCCAAAACCCATTAAACCACAACCCAAAACCTAAATCTTAATCTCCTATAAATACCCTATTAATTAAACATAAATTATTCTACTCTCTCTCTCTCCCCTCCGCTTGCTCTCTCCCCGACCTCTCTCTCTCTCTGTTTTACCCCAAACCGAACCCAAACCCATTGCCATCTCCCATTGCCGCGACCCTTGCCACCTCCGACCACCACCGTCATCACCATCCCCTCATCATCTTCTCCTTCACCTCGTTCCCCTCCGATCGTTTTCCCCATCCTCGTCTTCGTCATCCACCTCCCTAACCCATCTCCGAGCACCCATTGCTCCATTGCCGAACACCCCCGTCCTCTCCTTGCCACTGCAGATCCCCCTAGCAGTCATCGATGCCGTCCAAGCCCAGTTCTTGCCATTGTTGTTCTCCCCTGTTTTCGAGCGAAAGCAGAGCTCGCATCGCCGTCGCTCTCGCCGTTGCCGTCGCTTCCCGACCGCAACGCCGCCACCTTGTGTGGCGTTGCAGTCGTCGCCACTACAGTGTCGTGCCACCGCCAGCGTTGCCGAAGTTCCTGCCCGTTCTCTTTCTCCATCTGTGTCGAAAGGTTGAAGAATAGAGGGGATTGGCTGTTTTCGCCGTTTGCTGTTTTGGCACACGAGATCCGAATTTTGCTGTGTGCTGTTTTGCCCCGATCTGCTGTGTGTGTGCTTGCTGATTGCTCTTGCTGTTGGTTGCTCTTATGGTGTTGCCGTTTGGTGTTTTGCACGTGTCTCGCTTGTGATCGTGTGGATCTTCGCCTGGGATTCTGATCTCGATATTCTATATTAATTTGAGTCTACAATTTAATAGGCAAGTCTCTCCTCGAACTAATATTTTGTTTTGTTCAAGTTCATTTGATCTTTGCAAGTAGATCCAGTCCATTTCGTTATCATGCTGTATTTGACAATTCTGTTAAATCTATCAAGGGTTTACACGATCTAACCCGACATATTCTTAACTTCATGCCGCTCTCTTTGATCTAAAACCTAATCCATGTTGTATCTTGCATATGCACAATTACATGAAATTAACTAGATCTATGCTATAGACTTGTTTGATAAACTGTAACTGTTAGACTAAATTTGGTTGACTACCATGCCTGTGATATTACATCTAAGAACTGAAATTTGCATGTAAGAACTGATATTACATCTAAGAACTGATATTACATCTAGTGTCACTTTGTTTACCAAATTGCATGAAAAATATAATCGTATGATTTAAATATTCCCTATTCATGTCAAGATAATTTCTGGATTGCTGTGTGTTCCATTTTGAATCACATTTTCATCTATGTTTCTGTCATATTTTGAAATAACTTTCTATACATGAAATTTAGCCTCTGATGTCTAATTTACTACCCTTTTTGTGGATTTGAATTCCGATGTGTGGTTTGTTAGATATCATCATTTTAGTATAGCTGTGTTAGAACTTTCAGATTCATAAATGCATGCGTATCTCGCTGTTCTATAATTTAATTAACCATGTTAACAGTAAAATAAAATTCTGAAATAAATTAGGCTGAACCTAGACATGTGTAGGAATGCCCCCAGAATTTTTTTAGATTTATTTGATGAGTTTTCTAACCTGAAACAAATAGGTGAACACAGATTACATCATGCTGCCTAAACATAAAATTTGAATAGAATAAAGTTTTCGCCCTAGTTTCTGTATCTTTTATGTGCCTTATATATATTCTCTAGAACCGTGTGAAAGTCTAGTTTCTAGAACTTTCGACGGATCCAGATTTTCTATTTCGTAGTGACCGTAATCCATGTTTTGGTACAGTAAGGTCATGCTGTCCTGATTTTGTAAATTGTTTGTAAATGACTTGTTTGCTTCATGCCTGGTCTGTAACGTATAGAATTAGTCACATTTAGTATCATACAATATTGACACCTTCTTGCATGCTCACATAGGATGAAATAAAATGACAACAAGCCGGGGTAATATGGGATGACTTGGTACCGATCAATCGGAGACTGTACTCGATCGGACCCTACTGTATTTACTTGTACTGTATGGCCATAAAACCCTGCCTGACAAACACTGACACTGAACATTAAACACTGATTATTGGGCCGAGTACATAAACCGTGAATTCAACATCAGTCTAAAGCATACACTGTGTGCTTGCGCCGAATCTGTAGTATGGGATGCAGTAGTACGTGCACTAGATTGGCTAATAAAATGATTAATAACTTGCATTTATCATCTCATGCTTGATCCTGTATATGACTGTTAAACATAGATATTTGATACTATTGCCTGCTCTTTGCTTTGCTATTTGACTTTGATCATGTCCTTTCCTTTGATATACATGTTTCCTTTATCCTTTGTTTTCCTCTACTTGTTGCCCATGACTTGCTCTAAGGGCACTCTTTTCTTTCTTTTTAGATCAAATATTTACAGGTACTGAAGGAGTTGTACCAGAAGAAATTGGTGAGCAACAATTCTAAGGATGGAGCTAATCTTCGCTGCTTAATTTACTTTCTTGCTAGTTTATTGTTTTGAACATTGTTATGACTTGTACTTTGTTTTGGGCTTATATTTCCGGAGTTTGTTTTTCCCAGATGTTGGATTTTCTTGTGTTGGATATTATTATTGATGGAATATTTCATTATTTATTGAAGCTATCTTGATTCATGTGATTATTTCTTCCCGTGTGGTTGTATTTGTTGTTGCATATTGTTGTGTTAGTCTGGTATAGCTTATTAGTGGTGTTTACATCTTTCGCTGGGCCTATGTTAGGTACTCGTATTCCGTATCTTGGAAAACGGGGCGTGACAGGGTTTTCTGTGGTATCAAAGCCCCAGGTTTGAGTAATATATCAATCAAACATGTCTATCTTTATGAGGTTTGGCTTTGATTGGTATATTAGTCGAGTTTGGTTCTAGCTGGGTTAACTCAGTGATGTGTACACCACGATGATCACATGAATGCATGTATAATAACCAACATACCATCTGGGTACTGAACATCTTTGCTCGTGTTTCAGGCTTTGGCTCGTGGGAGCTCTTCTCGCCTGAGGGATGAGTAGCCAGACAATGCTGCCATTCTCTAGACGATTCAGCAGATGATGGCTCTTCTGCAGGAGCACAATGAGCTGATGTGGGCCACTTTGGCGGCCAATGGACCTGCTGCTGGACTTGCACCTGGGCTTTTACCACCTAGGCCTGGTATAGTAGCGAATTTCATGAGGCTGCATCTGGATAAGTTTTTGGGTACCGAGTCACCGTTGGAGGCCGAGCAGTGGCTTATCCGGACGGAGCAACTGCTGATCGCCGCTCGGGTTGTCGAGGCGGATCATGTGGATGTGGTTCGCATCCAATTGGTGGATCTCACTCACATCTGGTGGCGAGTTGAATCCGAGAGGATGGAGCGCCCTATTGAGTGGGCTGCTTTTTCTAAGAGCTTCATGGCGAAGTTCTTTCCCAGTGTAACTAATGCAGAGATGGAGCGACAATTTGTTTCCTTAACTCAGGTCAGCTAGATAGTGTTCTTAAATGTCATTTATTATTGTCTACTTCACTTGTGACAATATTAATTGGAGCATTGCTTCATCAGGGAAACCGTTCCATGGACGAGTATGCTGCAAAGTTTACTCGACTCAGTTGCTTTTCTCCCGCCCTTGTTGCCACTGATGAAGCTCGAGATAGCAGATTTCAGTCGGGCTTGAGTTTTCCTATCCAGGATCGGTTGGCTGCTCTTCGGCTTCATGCCTATGTCGATGTTCTGGATGCTGCTCGGATTCAGGAGCAGACCCTCAGCAGATCTGGTGTTCACCAGCGAACTGTTTCACACCCTGTTGCAGCCCGGCCTACTGGAAGACCTATTCGGAGGCCAGTTCTACCTCCTTCAGCGAGGGCACAGCCGTACGCACCTGTTGTTCCAAGGAATGTCGAGACTTGTGGCTATTGTCATAAGGTTGGGCATTCACAGCGGGACTGCAGGGTAGCTAATCGACTATGCCTTGCTTGTGGCAGCAGTGATCATATGATTCAGGACTGTCCCAGGAGTAGGGTAGCTGTTCAAGCTAGAGGTACCATTCAGCAGGGACCACTGGCTCATGGTCAGGCTAGACTGCCTCTTCCCCCGCAGAGGCAGACCTTTGAGCAGAGGAGCGTGACTCCCAGAGGAGGTCAGACTGGGAGTCGTGGTCAGGCTTATAACCTGACAGCTAAGGAAGCAGAGGTTGCTGTTGGAGTGGTTGCAGGTATATCATCAGTAGTTGTACTTTTTTTTCTTTGTTTTCTGCATGTTATTTTTTTTCCTTCATTGTACAATTACTCGTGTATATGTTCTGCTAACACCTTATTCTTTTGTTTGATCTTCTTCTTCTAGGTGTGATTTTAGTCTTTTCTCTTCCAGCTCATGTTTTGTTAGATTCTAGTGCTACCCACTCTTTCATTTCCTCTTGGTTTGTCGATCAACATGGTTTAACTAGCAATGCTATGCCCGTGGCTTGGGACATCACCACAGGTGGAGGTGTTATTGTCTGTTCTCGGGTTTGCAAGCAGAGTCCGTTGCTGATTGGTGGTGTAGAGTTCTAGGCTGATCTGATTGTGATTCCCAATTCCGATTTCGATGTCATTCTGGGCATAGACTGGTGGGGTGTTTCTTGTGCCGTGATTGATTGTCAGGAGAAGAAGGTGACTTTTAGGCTTTTTGGTCAACCAGAGTTTGTTTTCCATGCGGGTGAGATACCGTCTGGGCGTGTCAAGAACTTGATGGATCCCCGGGCTGTTTCCCTTGTATCGTTGAGCTCTGATGGGGTTGTTGCACCCTTAGTCGTGCGGGATATCCTTGATGTGTTTCCCGAGGATTTGCCTAGCTTGCTGCCAGACCGAGATGTGGAGTTTAGCATCGATGTTCAGCCAGGTACGATGCCTATTTTCAAGAGTCTGTATCGTATGGCACCGGTTGAATTAGGAGAACTGAAGGTGCAAGTTCAGGAGCTGCTTGATAAGGGTTTCATCCGGCCTAGTGTTTCTCCTTGGGGTGCCCGGTTCTGTTTGTCAGTAAGAAGGATGGAAGCCGCAGGCTTTGCAATGACTACAGAGAGGAATAATGTCACTGTCAAGAATCGGTATCCATTGTCGAGGATTGGCGATTTGTTCGACCAATTAGGAGGTGCTTCGGTGTTCTTGAAGTTGGATCTTCGTTCCGGGTATCATCAAGTCAGAGTGAAGTCAGAGGATGTTTTGAAAACGACTTTCTGAACGAGGTACAGGCATTACGAGTTCTTGGTGATGCCTTTCGGAGTGACTAATGCACCGGAAGTGTTCATGAGTCTGATGAACCGGGTGTTTTCGCCTTTCTTGGATCAGTTCGTCGTGGTCTTCATTGACGACATATTGGTGTACACGAGTAACAAGGAAGATCATGCTGCGCATCTGAAGGTGGTTCTGCAGACCTTGAGGGAGAACCAGCTGTTTGGGAAGCTCAACAAGTGTGAGTTCTGGCTGGATCAGGTTGCTTTCCTTGGACACATTATTTCTGGTGCTGGTGTTTCTGTGGATCCTGCGAAGATTTCTGTGGGCAAGGATTGGTCTATTCCGAAGTTTATTCCTGAGGTGCGGAGTTTTTCTTGGTTTGGTTGGCTACTATCGGAAGTTCGTTTAGGATTTTTCGAAGATTGCTGGACCTCTGACCAGTTTGACCAAGAAGGAGCAGAAGTTTTTCTGGGATGAAGCCTTTGATGAAGCTTTTGCCGAGTTGAAGCGTCGGTTGACGTCAGCGCCTGTGCTGACTATACCCGACAGTTCAGGTGGTTTTGTAATCTTTTGTGATGCTTCGAGTCGAGGTCTTGGAGAAGTGCTGATGCAGTGAGGTAGGGTTGTCACTTATGCATCGAGGCAGTTGAGACCTCATGAGAAGAACTATCCTACGCATGATCTGGAGCTTACAGTCGTGATTTTTGCCTTGAAGTTGTGGAGCATTATTTGCTTAGGGATAGAGTGGAGATATTCACATATCACAAGAGCCTCATGTATGTGTTCACGCAGAGAAAGTTGGCTGGAATTGATGGCAGATTTTGACATCAATTTGCAGTATCACCCGGGCAGAGTAAATCGGTGCCTGAGGCTTTGAGTCGGAGGCCTGCCGCTATGTTCCTCTCTGTGCAGAAGGAAGTAGTGGAGGACATGAGGAGGCTGGATTTGGATGTGTTGCTACCTGGATCAGATCAGCAGCTTATGTTGTTGCAGTTGCAGTCTTCTTTGATTGAGTAGATTAAGGAAGCCCAAGCGGGTGACCCATAGTTGCAGCAATTTCGGAGTGAGGTAGAAGCCTGGTTGAGATCCAATTTGGTCATTCATGCTGATGCATCTCTTCATTTTGGCTTTAGGTTCTGTGTACCTAGAGGGAAAGTCAGGCGGTTGCTACTGGAGGAAGCTCATCAGTCCTCGTATTTTATTCATCCTGGTGGTACCAAGATGTATAGGGACTTGAAGCAACATTTTTGGTGGCATGACATGAAGAGGGATGTGGCTTGATTCATTGCCCAGTGCCTCACCTGTCATCAAGTGAAGGCAGAGCATCAGAGGACCGCAGGACTTTTGTAACCTCTTCCAATTCCATAGTGGAAGTGGGAGAATATCACGATGGACTTTGTGACGGCTTTGCCGAGGAGTCCTAAAGGTCATAATGCTATTTGGGTGATCGTGGATCGGCTGACGAAGTGTGCTCACTTCATTCCTTTCCGTGTGGGTCAGTCCACGGAGAGTTTGGCCGAGCAATATGTTCAGGAGGTTGTTCGTCTGCATGGAGTTCCTGTCAGCATCGTATCTGATAGAGATACGAGATTCAGGTCTTAGTTCTGGGTGAGCCTGCAAAAGAGTTTGGTTTCCAAGTTGAGCTTCAGTTCAGCATTCCATCCTCAGACAGATGGGCAGTCAGGAAGGACAATTCAGACCCTAGAAGACATGTTGAGATCCTGCGTTCTTCAGTTTGGAGGTTTATGGGAAGATCATCTTCACTTAGCCGAGTTCTCTTATAATAACAGTTACCTGGCAAGTCTCAAGGCTGCTCCATTTGAAGCTTTGTATGGGTGCAAGTGTAGATCGCCGGTCTGTTGGGATGATATTGGCGAAAAGAAGCTTTTAGGTACTGAGTTTATCACGATGACAATTGATACCGTGGCTCGGATTCGGAAGCATTTGCAGGCCGCTCAGGATCGGCATAAGAAGTGGGCTGACTATCGTCGTAGACCGTTAGAGTTTGAGGCAGGCGGGCATGTGTTCCTCAAGGTATTGCCTTGGAAAGGTGTTATCCGTTTTGGAGGCGGGGGCAAGTTTAGTCCTCGGTTCATCGGTCCATTCGATATTGTGGAACGTATGGGCAAGGTAGCTTGCAGGCTTGTGCTACCGCCAGCTTTAGTGGGCGTCCATGATGTATTCCATGTTTCTCAGCTCAGGAAATACATCAGGGATGACAGTCATGTGATTGACTACTCAGACTTGTCTGTAAGGCCAGATTTGTCCTGTCAAATTCGACCAGTCTCTATCTTAGACCGTCGAGAGAAGGTGTTGAAGAATAGAGTCATCCAGTTGGTTCGAGTTTCTTGGAATTCTCACTTGCCAGGTGAGTCGACTTGGGAGTTGGAGGAGGACATTCGGGAGATGTTTCCTCATTTGTTTGAGTAATGCTTTGTTTTGCTTTGCTTTGTTTTGTTTTGTTTCGGGGTTTGCCCGATGTACCACTTGTATGAATTTTGAGGACGAAATTCTTCTTATAAGGTGGGTAGGATTTGTGACACATATTTTGGATTATATTGTATTTTATTTCTTTCCTTGATTATTGTACCTGAATTCCTTTATTATATTATATTCTTGCTTTCTCTTGGGCTCTTATTTTTCTCTTGTTGGTTCCGTGCTCTTGGTTGAGATTTTGCTATTTTTGGTTCATCGCAAAATTTCGCTCTTCCTATTTTGAGTTTGATTTGTTCCGCTTTATGTTCATCTCTTTATTTTATGCTTGTTCATCTCTTTTTGGAGCCAAAACCGATACCCAAAACCCATTAAACCACAACCCAAAACCCAAAATCTTGATCTCCTATAAATACCCAATTAATTAAATGCTAATTATTCTACTCTCTCTCTCTCTCTCTCCGCCGCTCTCCCTCTCCCCAACTTCTCCCTCTGTTTTACCCCAGAACGAACCCAAACCCATTGCCATCCCCCCTTGCCACGACCTTTGCCACCTCCGACCACCACCGTCATCACCATCCCCTCATCATCGTCTCCTTCACCACGTCGCCCTCCAATCGTCTTCCCCATCCTCGTCTTCGTCATCCACTGCCCTAACCCATCTCCGAGCACCCATTGCTCCATTGCCAAACACCCCTATCCTTGCCTTGCTACTGCAGATCCCCCTAGCAGTCGTCGACGCTGTCCAAGCCCAGTTCTTGCAGTTGTCGTTCTCCCCTATTTTTGAGCGAAACCAGAGCCTGCATCGTCGTTGCTCTTGCCGTTGCCGTCGCTTCCCGACTGCAACTTCATCGCCTTGCATGGTATCGCAATCGTCGCCGTTATAGTGTCGCACCACCTCCAGTGTCGCCGAAGTTCCCGCTCATTCTCTCTCTCTGTCGAAAGGTTGAAGAAGAGAGGGGAATGGCCGTTTTCGCCGTTTGCTGTTTTGGCAAATGAGATCCGGATTTTGCTGTGTGCTGTTTTGCCCCGATCCACTGTGTGTGTGCTTGCTGATTGCTCTTGCTGTTGGTTGCTCTTTTGGTGTTGCCGTTTGGTGTTTTGCACGTGTCTCGCTTGTGATCGTGTGGATCTTCGCCTGGGATTCTGATCTCGTTATTCTATATTATTTGAGACTGCAATTTAACAGGCAAGTCTCTCCTCGAACTAATATTTTGTTTTGTTCAAGTTCATTTGATCTTTGCAAGTAGATCCAGTCCATTTCGTTATCATGTTGTATTTGACAATTCTGTTAAATCTATCGAGGGTTTACACGAGCTAATCCGACATATTCTTAACTTCGTGCCGCTCTCTTTGATCTAAACCTAATCCATGTTGTATCTTGCATATGCACAATTACATGAAATTAACTAGATCTATGCTATAGACTTGTTTGATAAACTGTAACTGTTAGACTGAATTTGATTGACTACCATGCCTATGATATTACATCTAAGAACTAAAATTTGCATGTTAAACATCTAGTGTCTCTTTGTTTACCAAATTGCATGAAAAATATAATCGTATGATTTAAATATTGCCTATTCATGTCAAGATAATTTCTGGACTGCTGTGTGTTCCATTTTGAATCACATTTTCATCTATGTTTCTGTCATATTTTGAAATAACTTTCTAAACATGAAATTTAGCCTCTGATGTCTAGTTTACTACCCTTTTTGCGGATTTGAATTTAGATGTGTGGTTTGTTAGATATCATCATTTTAGTACAGTTGTGTTAGAACTTTCAGATTCATACATGTGTATCTCGCTATTCTATAATTTAATTTACCATGTTAATAGTAAAATAAAATTCTAAAATAAATTAGTCTGAACCTAAACATGTGTAGGAATGCCCCAGAATTTTTATAGATTTATTTGATGAGTTTTCTAACCTGAAACAAATAGGTGAACACAGTTTACATCATGCTGCATGAACATAAAATCTGAATAGAATAGAGTTTTCGCCATAGTTTCTGTATCTTTTATGTGCCTTATATATATTCGCTGGAACCGTGTGGAAGTCTAGTTTCTATAACTGTCGAAGGATCCAGATTTACTATTTCGTAGTGACCGTAATCCACGTTTTGGTACAGCAAGGTCATGCTGTCCTGATTTTGTAAATTGTATGTAAATGACTTGTTTGCTTCATGCCTTGTATGTAAAGTATAGAATTAGTCACACTTAGTATCATACAACATTGAAACCTTCTTGTATGCTCACATAGGATGAAATAAAATGATAACAAGCCGGGATAATATGGGATGACTTTGTAGTGAACATTCGGAGATTGTACTCGGTCGGGCCCTACTATACTGACCTGTACTCCATGACCATAAAACCCTGCCTGAAAAATACTGACACCGAATATTAAACACTGATTACTGGGCCGAGTACACGAACCGTGAATTCACCATCAGTCTAAAGCATACACTGCGTGCTTGTGCCGAATCTGTAGTATAGGATGCAGTAGTACGTGCACTACATAGGCTAATAAAATGATTAATAACTTGCATTTATCATCTCATGCTTGATGTTGTATATGACTGTTTAAACATAGACCTTTGATATTATTGCCTGCTCTTTGCTTTGCTATTTGACTTTGATCATGTCCTTTCCTTTGATATACATGTTTTCTTTGTTCTTTGTTTTCTTCTACTTGCTGCCCACGACTTGCTCTAAGGGCACACTTTTTTTTCTTTTTAGATCAAGTATTTACAGGTACTGAAGGAGTTATACCAGAAGGAATTGGTGAGCAACGATTCTAAGGACGGAGCTGATCTTCGCTGTTTAATTTACTTTCTTGCTAGTTTATTGTTTTGAACATTGTTATGACTTGTACTTTGTTTTGGGCTTATTTTTTCCGGAGTTTGTTTTTCCCAGATGTTTGATGTTCTTGTGTTGGATATTATTATTGTTGGATTATTTCATTATTTATTGAAATTATCTTGATTCATGTGATTATTTCTTTCTGCGTGGTTGTATTTGTTGTTGCATATTGTTGAGTTAGTCTGGTACAGCTTATGGATGGTGTTTACATTATTTGCTGGGCCTATGTTACGTATTCGTATTCCGTATTTTGGGAAGCGGGGCGTGACAACCTAGATGCTGCACATGTTTCTCTAATAGGCCTATAGTTGATGTAGAATTATCGTTCTACCCTTGACAAAGTTTAAGATGCATGTTGGGATCGTGTGCCTCTGATTTTACCCATATCAGAAGGGTTTTATTATTTATTTTCCAAATATATAATTGGAAAAATCAATTCCATAACCAAAATTAGACACCCTCCGTTTCATTTTTGAACTCAACATGTTTAATAAATACTTTAGATTTCATAAATATTAAAATGCACAATTCTCAGAAGTAACTATATTTTAGACTTTGAGTGGGAAAAAAAACTACATTTTAGATCAAATGTTTTAATTTAATAAAAGCATTCGATTGTTTCATACTCCATTTTCATGTATTATGTTACGTTTATCTCAAAAGTCATTGTATGACTAACATAGTAATTAATTTTATGTTTAGAAGGTAAAGAGAGCAAGATTTTGTGTGATCTTTTTGCTTATGAGCAAGAGGTCGGGAGTTCGAATGTTGCTTACACTAAAAAAACAAAAAAACCCCAATTAATAATATTTGAGATAAAGTGTGGATATGTGTGTGGCTACGGCCTAATTCAAAAAATGAAAAATTATAGTAAAATGAGAAATAACCTTTTTTTAATTGAGGATTTGGGTTCTCTTTTGAAGGAAGAGTAATTGAATTGGTAGTGGTTTTCTAGAATTTTTTTAATGTATGCCATTTTTCGAAACATTTACAGAAAGAGGACAATTGCCAAACTATTTGCACTACGGCGAGGGTCGTTTTTTTGTGAGAAACTCGTCATTCTCAACGACAAGTTTTGTTCAAAATTTTCAAACAAGACTCACTGTTTCCAACGGTGAGGAGATTTATACTGGACTCGCTGTTCGGAACGGCAAGTTTAGTTCAAAAAAATTTTGTATGAAGTTTTTTTTCGAAAATTCACTAAGTCCAATACAGAGTTTCACCCTGTGAAATTTTATATATCCTTACCGTTCTCAATAGCTAGTTTAGTATGAAGAACCTCGCCATTGAGAACTGCAAGTCTTGATTGATAATTTTGAACTAAACTCGTCGTTTCCAACAGCGAGTCTAGTATAAAGAAACTCAATGTTCCCAACGGCGAGTCTTGTTTTATAATTTTGAACTAAACTCACTGTTTCCAACAACGAGTTTCACCCAAAAATAATAATAATAATAATAATTAAAAAAAAAAAAAAACTAGACTTGTCGTTTCCAACGGCGAGCACAAAATAACTAAACAGCGAGTCTAGTTGTTGAGAACGGCGAGCCTAGTTGTTGAGTTCCTATGCGCAAATAGTTTGGCAACTGTCCTCTTTCTATAAATAGTTTTTATAAATGACATATATTAAAAAAAATCTTGGTTTCAGTGACTTTCAATGTTAATTTGTTGAAAAAGGAATGTGGTAAATTAGGTTTACAGAGGGATTTGATATGGTAGAAGAGTTTCTGTGTAGAAGTTGGAGGCAGAAGAAGATATTGCTTTCTTCTTTGAGGAACGAGATTTAGATTTAGATTTTAATTTTGTGCGTTTATTTTGATTTTTGAGTGTCTTCAATATTGGGATTGAGTATTTCGTGAATTATTAGAATTTAAAGGTAGGGAGCAGGAAGAGCCAATTTAACGGGTACATAACTTGATATATTATTTATTCTGAAGGATGGTAAAAAGAGGAGATGACAATGTAGAATTTATTCCTCAGCTTTCAAAATCATATTTTCTTTGACTCAATCTTTAAAATCTTTTTACCGTATTTCTTGATGGAGTCTTCTTTGGGGAGACAGGTTAAGATACAAAAAACGTTAAAAATCAAGAATAACTTCTTAGAATGAGAAATTGGATTCTCTTTTGAAGGAAAAGTGATTGAATTGGTAGTGGTTTCAGGATATTTTGTTTTAATGAATGCCAATTTTTGAAACTACTTGCAGAAAGTGGACAATTGTCAAACTATTTGCAATTGAGAACTGAACAACTAAATTCGCCGTTCCCAACGATGAGCTTAATTTTTTCGTCCACACCATTGGGACACGGCAAGTGTAGTTTTTTTTTGTTGAGAAATTCGTCGTTCCAAATGGCAAGTTTAGTTCAAAATTATCAACAAGACTCACCGTTTCCAATAGCCAAGAGATTTAAACTAGACTTGTTGTTGGAAATGGCAGGTTTAGTTCAAAAATATTTTGTGTGAAGTTTTTTTTCCTCCAAAATTCAGTATGTCCAATAGAGAGTTTCACTCTGTAAAATTTCATATATGCTCACCGTTCTCAACAACGAGTCTAGTATAGAGAACCTCGTAGCGCCCCGGATCCCCGTTATCGGACATCCGTGACACAATCAGAATCTTTAACTTCAAATGCATCTCAACACAGTAAATAACACGAAAATTTAAACACTTCATTGCCATCAGAGTTATTATATCAATAATTACAAATATCAATTTGTCATATCAACTGTAACGCCCCCCTCTTTTTTTTGACTCTGAATTCAATTCTATCAATTTCTATCACTTTAAACATAAACTAAGATAGTTATATTTTCAAAAAAATTTTGGCAGAGTTTTCCATGAAATTTCTGGTCCGAAACACAAAAAGCTTACAGAATTCTGCTCTAAATTCCGTAGCTCACATCACAGGCAATAAGATCATGGGCTCCCCAGGCCAAAATGAGCAGAATCACACAGGCAATATAAATATCATCCTGTGGGGGCCAAACTCATAATAGGATACCAATTATCAATTAAAAACCATGAACTCCTTCGAAAACGAAGAAAAGTTTTTAGAAAATGACTTATAAAACATACCACAAGGCCCAGTACTTCACAACGAGATGGGTACGGGTCAAAAACATATCATGCCACTTCACACTATACTCATCATCATCTACATACGTATACATCTAAAATACAATTAAAATCATTTTTTTTATGATAAATACAATTAATATCATAAATTTCACTATTCACATAGTTAAACTTAAACAACAATTTTAAAATAAAAGCTCAACTCCACAGAATCTACACCTCACCTCTGCACTGCTGAGGACCTATAACAGTAGGAGATCTAGGGTAGTCCAGGGACTTCCTAACCCCCCAAACACTAAGGAGTTAGCCATTTCTGGTGTGAGTATAATTTACTAATTAAGTAAATAAATTAAACTTTATAAGTAAAAACAGAACGAACTTACGAATACCTGAACGTGTAAACATCATAAATGAGATTTCACATCAAATACTCTCTGAGTCATCACCTGTATGTATATCCATACCCGCTCATAACATGCTTATCTTTAGTTTGGAAATCAATTCACAAATTAGTCGCTTGATGCCCATCACTTTATGCCTTATACAAATATTCCTATAACTTACTTTCCCATAAATCTTTACATTCACAAATAACTCTACTTTCACATAAACTGCATCTCATTTACCATTCATTTGCATTTACAGACTCACGACTTATATTCTTTCGTACTCATCTTCATTCATAAATATGTTCTTTCCCAATCTCATATCACATAACATCACATTCCTTCATTTCTTACAACATATATCATCATGTCTCGCAATACATCACTTTCACACTCATTATACACCTCAACTATCACACTCGCAATTCATCTTGAATGGAAAATAAACGTGTATCCTGATTTCCTAGTGTTCGTGTAAGCTATGACCTGAGTCTAATGCAAAAATACAGAGTATAAAACAGATGCACTTATTCTAATGTCAGCAAGACTCTGGAAACACATGCATCCCATACTACATGTGCCCTAGATCAAGTCGTTTCTCCAGTTTCAGGGATTCGAACCATCGCTATGCAATGCATTCTAATTCGGTCCACTTCGTGTTCCTTATAGTATGACATGGTTGAGGAGGTATAAATAAAAGACATAATTTTGGGCGCTATCCCGTTGTCATCAATAATTGTTGCATCGGACCCTCCTCGAAAGATGTGACGAACTTACAAATATAAACGCAGCATATCCAATGCGTAGAAGATCCATTATGATCCATTCGTGTCCACCAACATAGAACATGATGGCCTCGAAGGTCTAAAACCCCTTATCCGCCAGAAAATCGACATCACGTTCTTACCATGGTACTTAAGGAATCAACAATGCAAGGTATGCACAGCAACATGTATCCCTAATGACAGGAAGGGACAATCGCATAGTATCACCACCTAGTGCTAACTCTTAGAACGAGTTAGATTATAGGTAATCACCCCTAACACCAATTCGGTCAACGAGCGAAACAATAAAGGAAAAACCTAATCAATTCAGTTTACTAAAAACAAGTTGTTACCCAAGTCACACTCGGTGTCGATCGACAATGTCGAGCCTGTCCGGTCTGTCAAAACAACAATAGTCACGGGAATCACATCCACTGATTCCCAATATCTTCACAGGTCAGTGACCAAATAATCTCTGCCCGTGACCCTTAGCGAGTGGTCCAATGGTGCCCCAAGGATGTAATATAATTTAAATAAAGGTAAGCACACACATAACCATCTATTATTGACCATTGACAGACTCAGGCATCGAGACACCAAACACAAACCGACCAGAGCTATGTCCTAACTCACTCATGTCCACCAAGAGCACTAAGCACAGGAACTTGCCTAAGTTCCAAAAGAAATGCTGAAAACATCTTTAAAACACAATAGCTCATGATCACCACACTGCGGTATGCATAGGGTTTCTCATCAGTTGTCCGATGAAATAGTTCATGAAATAGCAGTAGCTGTAACTCAAGCTACGCTCCTCAGAATCCCACACAATCAGAATTCCTAGAAGGGTAGGGAGATACACTGCAACTCCCTAGTGGACGACTCCCTCAAATTCTTTAAAGAACTCAAGTCCCTAAGTTAACTTAAGTTTGAAGTCAATCTAAACAACAGGTTGCTAAACTTGCAACGACCATAGCTTCCAGCACATAATTCGGAAGTGCTTGATAACCCCCATTTTGGAAAGATAAGATCATAGTCTACAACTCTCTAGTTAACCATTTCCTCAAATTCAATCATCTGGACACTATAAAAACCTCATATACTCTCCATAGCCTATTCTTTCATGCATTCGCTGCACCTTTTCGACAGCATAAAATCTGTTCACTCATCGGAATTACTTGATTCCGAGTTCAATGGAAAGGTGGGAGTATCTACTACAACTTCCTAGTTGAACACCTCTTCAGATTCAATTCATTTGAGTTCTCGAAAACACTAAGTTCCATCAGGTGTACAAACAGGGAGAAACTGGTATACTTAGCCAATAATACCTTAACTAAGACTGGATCCGTTTCATCTTTAGAAAATCATAACTCTCAACCTATAAACTGGAATTACAAAATTCCAGATGGGTTAGAAAGCTATGACTCCCTACTACGACTCTCTATTTGGTCAATTTTCCAAATTCTTTAACAAATAGTTCCAAAATTTCTCATCTTCACAAACTAGTCAACTTGTACTAGGCTGAACATAGCTCACTTTGAAATTCAATAATAAATCAACCTTGAGTCCAATGCTCATGAAATTTAAGATTTCTAATCTACACATATACCATTTCATTGTGTCCAAAATTTGCATTAAGATTCATCTCACACAATGAGTTATGACTTCTCAAACAATACACAAATTTCATTTGCTCTATCCGCAGGGTACTTACTACCCCTTACTAATTACTTTAGAAACCTCATCAAATGACCTCTAAAAATTCTAAAATTTAAGAATCATTAAATAGACTCATACCAAAAGCTATTCCAAAAATTTCACAGCAATACCGTAAACACACAAAGAGTTATGACTTTTTGAACTTCATTTCAAAAACAGTCAGCTGCTGCTCCACGATCTAGACCAGTTGCATTCCACAATTTTTTGGAGGCATCAAACGACCTCGGGAAATTACGAAATTTAAGAATATAGATTTATACACATACAAGGGTGTCCAAAAAATTTTTTAGCTAAACATATTTAACCAATAATTAATTATGATTTTCCGAAGTTACTACAGAACTTCTCAAAGCTGCTGTTTCTGCAGTCAGGTGCTGTCCGAAATTGGGGACTATAACTTCTAAATAATATTAAAAAAAATCATGTAAGCTCTAGATACATAGAAAAACAATCTCCCAAAATTTGAGATCAAGATTCCTAACCGTTTATGAGATAAAAATTCCCAAACTATACCTCAAGAACATGGTTCTTAGCAAAAATCTTGAATAGTAGTTATTCTACCAAACAACCTTTCTTCTCTTAGCATACTCATTATTCATACATGGAAAAATCAAGTTTTTCTTAGCTATTCTTATATGCAAATCATCAGACGCAAAGAAAAATTTAATCTGTAATGGTTGAGAGAAATCACCCACTTGTTGCAAGAAGACTCTAGTAGCTTTAGATAGCTCCTTCTCCCCCTTCTCTCAATCTCTTCACCTTCAAAGCTCCAACAACCCATAAAATCAGAAACCCTCTTTCTTTTCATTCTTGAGAATTGGGAGAGGTGGAAGAAGATGAAGTCGAAGAAGATGGATATGGAGTTTTTTGGGTGAAAATTTGAGATTGGAGATGGAGAATCGAACTTGGCCATGGAGATTTGGGTTTGGGGTTGCTACCGAAATTGGAGTGGAGGGAAGAAATCGGTCGGTGGAGAGTAGGGGAAAAGAAAGGGAGTGGGGGATTTTATTGGATCTGGTGTGAATCTTATACACCTCTACAATACTATGTATCTATACACTCTCCAATTATACATGTGTATGTATTTGTACAATTCATTTCAGTACAATTCAATTACATATTCATACAAATATATTTACATATAAATATATACGTATACATATATATATAAAATGCATACAAGTATCCGTACATATATATCATATACGTCCCAATCAAGGTATAAATACATCCATATATGTATATGTACCTCCATATACAAATAAAACATTTATTTGTAAAATAAAATATAAGAATACATGTTAAAAAATATTACTTTCCCGAAGATCGTCTCGTTTAAATAATCGGGACAATACACACAATTTAATTGAGAAGATACCTCGAATATACATTGTCGGATTCAGAATAACTAATATATCTGAAATCTCTCAATTAAAATCAATTATTATTAGAAAAATACATAATCGCATGCAATTCTCAACTATACACGGATTACAATGTAAAATAGTCATATGCTATTTTGCGGGGTATTACATCACTCCCTCCTCAGAATCGTTCTGTCCTCAGAATCGCTGCTAGTGGAGAGGAAAACAAAACACAAACATCAATGGTTCATGAGACATTATCTTGAACCATCTTCGGTTCCTCGAGTGACATCCTCGAAAAAATGGTCTTCTACCAAGTTGAACTGTTGTTCTTCAGTCTTCTGGACATACCCACCATGAGTTTGATTTTGACATTCTTCTGCTCCATCTCTGGAGTAGACAATGGCTGCATTACCTTGCTCTATTCTTGTCTACAAGTGATGTTGATTTACTCCTTGATTACGACTCCTATTGGTTGGTGACCACTCCCTCCTTAGAAAGGACAAAGTCACACATTGCCGCTTCATCCCCTGAGCAGCTCCTCTTGGTGACCTTACTGAATTGTTAACATGATTGCTCTCTGTTTGAGAGAGGTTTCCTCCTTGGCGTGCTCCTGGTGGTTTCTTAATCATAAGCTGATCTTGGAGAACTCTTCCGCTTCTGAGAATGATTGGGTTGATCGTTGACAGATCCTTCCTCGAGCCCAGTCTTGATTAGTTCCTGGTGATGGCACCTGGTTCATGCTAATTTCTACCAGTGCCTTCCTTCGTATGTCGCGAATTCTAGTTTCGGTATTGTGCTTATCGGTGTGGCCTTATCGTTCTTTCTCAACTTTTGTGCCACCATTCGCCCTCACTTGTCGTTTGACTGCAAACTTGTTACCTGCACATCAGGTTACGAATTGGCTTTTTGACATCCGGTTGCAGATTTGCCTTCTGGACTTTCGATTGTAGATTTCCTTCCGATATCCAGTTGCAGGTTTGCCTCATTGATGTCTGGTTACAGACTAGCCGCTACTGAACACGGCTGCACCAAGCTCATTAGTAAAAATGAAGTACACTGAGACTAGTTCAGATATAGGAAAGATCATAATCATAAGTTGTAAAGCGCTACCATATGATTTATGATCATCATATTTGTTAATACTAAACTCAATTAGAAGAAAAGTCATTCATCCTGGAGGTAGTGCATCGAAAACTTTTCGCAAAATACAATATCATCCTGTAAAACATAGACGAGTTTAGTTCTGGTTAGAGAGGAATCGCAGATATATATCGATTACTCTCATTATCTGAACGTAACCCCGCCTCTAACTGGCATTCTAAGTTTTAATTTCCTACTGTGTTAGACTGCAATTTGAATTCAGCTCTAATACCACTTCTATAGCACCCCAGATCCCCGTTATCGGACATCCGTGACACAACCAAAATCTTTGCCTTCAAATGCATCTCAACACAGTAAATAATACGGAAATTTAAACACTTTTATTACCATCAGAGTTATTACACCAATAATTACAAATATCAATTTGTCATATCAACTGTAACGTCCCCCCCCCCCCCCGTTTTTGACTCCAAATTCAATTCTTTCAATTTCTATATCACTTTAAACATAAACTAAGATAGTTATATTTTCAAAAAAAATTTGGCAGATTTTTCCCTAAAATTTCTGCCCCGAAACACAAAAAGCTTACGGAATCCTGCTCAAAATTCCGTAGCTCACATCACAGGCAATAATATCATGGGCTCTGTAGCGCCCCGAATTTCCAATATGATATCTTAGAAATACGTGGCACAATTCCCAGCATCAACTTCAATTGCAATAGTAAACATAGCCAAAACACAGATAATTTTTATTTCAACTTTCATTACAACAATTGTTTACAAACACAGCAGAATACAAAACACCTTGAATTACAATTTTTCTTTTACAATACTTTCTTTACACATAAGCATCCAATCCCAAGCTAGAAGCACTATCCTGTAAAACATGAGGATAGAGATAATCCTAAGCCCCAAAACTACAGGGGTCAGCCAAACCGATGTGAGTGACATAAAAACAAAACAACATAAATAAAACATAGAGCATAGAGTCATCAACAACATGTATTAACAGCAAGAATAAATGAAATGAGAGATAACAATATGTAAAGCATGAAAACATCAAGGAATATAAGATAGTAAATAGTAGTACATGAAAACATCAAGTGAATCTAGACTAAGTGTCAAGTGTAGGAAAAACAGGAAAACACAAGCATAAAACCAAGTCAAGAAAACACAATCTCTATATGCTGATACTCTAATGCATACTTGTCGGATTCTATGCATTCCAAAGTACATAGGTCCGGTGCAAGCCCTTATCGATCTCCACTTTATAGGATTAAATCCTTCGTTATGCAACTAATCCTACTACAGTGATGGGAAACAAGATCCATAATACTCCGCGAATAGGCACCGCAGCCTTCGACGCGCAAGCATCATGTAAGATAGCTTAAAAACCGGAGAATCACCTCCCAACCGTTTACCCTACAAATAGGCTTGCAAGGCCCTCGACATGTAGATACACTAGGTACATTCCGTGAATAGGTCTGCCGACCCTCGACATGCGAATACACCCTGCATGCTCCGTGAATAGGCCTGCAGACCCTCGACACGTGAACATACAAATATCCTCTCGAGACAGAACAACAAACAGTCCAGGAACGCATCCGTTGGACTAAAAAAACCATGAGCCTATACTTACGTTTCCCAAGTTCAATCACATCTCCACTAGTGTCTGTCCTTAAGTTGATTATTATTAAAACACCAAAAATATCCATATCTAGAGTTAGTGTATCCTGCTGGACTTAATTACTCAACAACATCCCCAAGACCCAACTGGTCTAAATCAACAAATCTCAACTGCCGGTTCACATGACTCCCACTCAACTCCTAGAGATATCATCAAGACCAAAACTCACAAATCCATCGTCCAAACGATCATATGAAGAAACTTCTCCAATCAACAAAACTCAAATCTTTTATAAATTTCCAGAATCCAAACCCAACAATAAAACATCTTGAAAACATATGCTTTGTAGAAAGATAATATTTAGAATAGTAAGTCATAGACCCCAAAACATTTAAAGAATCAACCGTTTAAAGAACATCAGAATAATTCAAGAAAACATTAGTAACAGTCGACTGTAAACCGGAGTCGATCGACTGTCCAGAGCAAAAAACCAAAACTTCGAGAAACATCAAAACAGTGCAGAGGCAGTCGACTGGAAAAATGGGTCAGTCGACTGTTCCGCATAAAATCCAAAACTTTAAGGAAACATAAATCAGAACAGACCAATCGACTGTGTAAAGTGGTCAGTCGACTGTCCCGCATGAAAATCCAATACATCAAGAAAATACAGATCTGAGCAGTGACAGTCGACTGTATAATATGGACAGTCGACTATCCCGCAGGAAATTTCGAGACTTCAAGAAATACTTCAGCCAGGACCCCGACAGTCGACTGTCGACAATGGTCGGTCGACTGTCAGTCCTCCAGACTGTAGTTTTAGTTGTGCACATTTCAACCGATACTCAGTTTTACTTTATAAAAACCAAATCTGTAAAAGGTACAATTCTGATATGTTCAAATACGACTTGTAGAGTATATAAGAGTCCAAAAAACCAATCAGAATCACTTTGAATTGATCAAAGTTGCTTTTTGATGAATTTCTTCAAAATAAAATATGAATGTGTGCATATATCAAAACTAGAGTTTTTAAGAATCAATCATACATCAAAATAACTTTGTTTTATATTCCAGACCATATCGATACCAAAATAAGTTGAGATATAGTCAAATCCTACAAAAAAACATAAAAACTCAATTTCTTCTAAAACAATGAAATACGATATTCATGAAAAATGTTTCTGCATGTTTGTGCACCAAAAGAACTTCACAAATCCATAAATTAAAATAACAAAATATTCAGATTAGAACTTAGTATTTGAGCAAATCCAAATTCAAGTAAAATCTTTCACAAAATCACAAATCCCCAAATTTGGTCAAAATGTATCAAACCCCAACTCTAGTCATCACAACTCAAATTCTCAAGACATGGTCTTTTAATCCATTACTCCTTATCCAAATTTCACAAACTCAATCTCAACTATTCTCAATAGCTAATTCATGAACAAAAATAAATTTATCATTAACATGGTCAAGTTGCAGTCATCCAACTCATCAATAGTCAAAAATCTCATCTTTAATTAATTTATGCATAACATTCACCATACTTAATCAAATCAGCAATAATCCAAAAGAAATAGCCTACTCACAATTTATATTGGGTTCTCCTACAATCTAAAATCATCCACATGCAATTCTACTCACAAATAACTAGGGTTTTCACAAAAGATCCAATTTTTAACTTATCAATTCATCCAATCCACCATATGTATTCATATCAAAACCCTCGCATGCTTTCTAATAGATAGATCATCACACACAACATACACAAAACAAAACAAAATAAAACATGTCACTCACCTTGTTGGAGAGATCAAACGAAGACAAATTAGAAAAAGAAAAAAGCCTCTCATTCGCAAGAAATCCAAGATATTCGCTTTAAATCTTCAAGAACATAATAATAATAAAACCTTTGTATTGGGCAGCGAAAAACGGCTGCACTCCACCTTTTAAATAGGCCGGAAATCAAGAGAATTAGGATTTTGAACACATTTGCAAAAATACTCCTTTTAAATATAACTTTACATAAATAGATCCATATACTTGGAAAATTGATAAAAACCAATTTATTTGAGATTTAAAAATCAAAACAACCTTCATAAAGTCATCCGGCATTGTTTGAAAAACCCAAAGAAGTAAGTTTGCACTTTCACCCTCTTAAAATAACAATGTGGCAAAAAGATCATCTTTTATCAAAACTTGTAAAATAAATCAAATTCATCAAAACAAAAAGTAACCCTGAGTTGACTAGGCATTATACCCAGCCCAAAAATTCGAAAATTTGGAGTTTTCACCCTATTTGGTAATTTTGCACAAAAGTAATTCTTTTTGAAATATTTGCACATTATACCCAGCCCAAAAATTCGAATATCTGGAGTTTTCACCCCATTGGTAATTTTGCACAAAAGTCATTCTTTTTGAAATATTTGCAAATAGGTCCAATAATTATCAGAAAAATTCAGAAAATTCACAAATAATATCTAATAATAAATAATGATTTTTTGAAAAATAATTTTTGACTTTGAACTTTCCAAAAAAATATTTGCATGTGTTTTGCACGTGTAAAAAGATAAATCTTCAGAAAAATATTTATTATATCACCAATTATCAATTTAATTCATTTATAAATCTTAAAATTAATATTTAAAAATATGGGGTACTACAGGCTCCACAGGCCAAAATGAGCAGAATCACACAGGCAATATAAATATCATGCTCTGGAGGCCAAACTCATAATAGGATATTAATTATCAATTAAAAACTATAAATTCCTTTGAAAACATAGTAAAGTTTTTAGAAAATGACTTATAAAACAAACCACAGGGCCCGGTACTCCCAAACGAGATGAGGACGGGTTAAAAACATATCATGTCACTCCACACTGTACTCATCATCATCATCCACATACTCATACATCTAAAATACAATTTAAGTCATAAATTTTACTATTCACATAGTTAAACTTAAACAATAATTTTAAAATAAAAGCTCCACTCCACAGAATCTACACCTCACCTCTGCACTATTGAGGACCTGTAACAGTAGGGGATCTAAGGTAGTCCAGGGACTCCCTAACCCCCCAAACACTAAGGGGTTAGCCATTTCTGGTGTGAGTATAAGTTACTAATTAAGCAAATAAATTAAACTTTATAAGTAAAAACAGAACGAACTTACGAATACCAAGATAATCAAATTTTACCTGAAATCTGAACATGTAAACATCAAAAATGGGATTTCACATCAAATACTCTCTGAGTCATCACCTATATGTATATCCATACCGGCTCATAACATGCTTATCTTTAGTATGGAAATCAATTCACAAATTAGTCGCTTGACGCCCATCACTTTATGCCTTATACAAATATTCCTATAACTTAGTTTCCCATAAAGCTTTACATTCACAAATAACTCTACTTTCACATAAACTGCACCTTATTTACCATTCATTTGTATTTACAGACTCACGACTTATATTCTTTCATACTCATCTTCATTCATAAACATGTTCTTTCCCAATCACATATCACATAACATCGCATTCATTCATTTCTTACAACATATATCATCACGTCTCGCAATACATCACTTTCACACTCATTATACACTTCAACTGTCACATTCAAAATTCATCTTGAATAGAAAATAAACGTGCATACTGATTTCCGCAAATTCAATCATCTGGACACTATAAAAACCTCATATATTCTCCATAGCCTATTTCTTCATGCATTCGCTGCACCTTTTCGACAGCATAAAATCTGCTCACTCATCGGAATTACTTGATTCCGGGTTCAATGGAAAGGTGGGAGTATCTACTACAACTTCCTAGTTGAACACCTCTTCATATTCAATTCATTTGAGTTCTCGAAAACACTAAGTTCCATCAGGTGTACAAACAGGCAGAAACTGGTTTACTTAGCCAATAATACCTTAACTAAAACTGGATCCGTTTCATCTTTGAAAAATCATAACTCTCAACCTATAAACTGGAATTACAAAATTACAGATGGGTTAGAAATCTATGACTCCCTACTACGACTTTCTATTTGGTTAATTTTCCAAATTCTTTAACAAATAGTTCCAAAATTTCTCATCTTCACAAACTAGTCAACTTGTACTAGGCTGAACATAGCTCACTTTGAAATTCAATAATAAATCAACCTTGAGTCCAATGCTCATAAAATTTGAGATTTCTAATATACACATACCATTTTATTGTGTCCAAAATTTGCATTCAGATTCATCTCACACAATGAGTTATGACTTCTCAAACAATACACAAATTTCAGCTGCTTTATTCGCAGGGTACTTACTACCCCTTACTAATTACTTTAGAAACCTCATCAAATGACCTCTAAAAATTCTAAAATTTGAGAATCATCAAATAGACTTATACCACAAGCTATTCCCAAAATTTCACAGAAATACTGTAAACATACAAGGAGTTATGACTTTATAAACTTCATTTCAAATACAGTCAGCTGCAGCTCCACGATCCAGACCAGTTGCATTCCATAAATTTTTCGAGGCATCAAACGACCTCGGGAAATTACGAAATTTAATAATATATATTTATACACATACAAGGGTGTCCAAAAAACTTTCCAGCCAAACATATCTAACCAATAATTAATTATGATTTTCTGAAGTTACTACAGAACTTCTCAAAGCTGCTGTTTCTGCAGTCAGGTGCTGTCCGAAATTGGGGACTTGGGTTGGGCTATTAGATGACTTCTAAATAATATAAAAAAACCATGTAAGCTCTAGATACATAGAAAAACAATCTCCCAAAATTTGACCTTAAGATTCCTAACCGTTTATAAGATAAAAATTCCCAAACTATACCTTAAGAACATGGTTCTTAGCAAAAATCTTGAAGAGTAGTTATTCTACCACACAAACTTACTTCTCTTAGCATACTCATTATTCGTACATGGCAAAATCAAGTTTTTCTTAGCTATTCTTGTATGCAAATCATCAGACACAAAGAAAAACTTAATCTTTAATGGATTAGAGAAATCACCCACTTGTTGCAAGAAGACTCTAGTAGCTTTAGCTAGCTCCTTCTCCTCCTTCTCTCAATCTCTTCTTCACCTTCAAAGCTCCAAGAACCCATAAAACCAAAAACCCTCTTTCTTTTCATTCTTGAGAACTGGGAGAGGTGGAAGAAGATGAAGTAGAAGAAGATGGATATGGAGTTTTTTGGGTGAGAATTTGAGATTGGAGATGGAGAATTGAACTTGGCCATGGAGATTTGGGTTTGGGGTTGCTACCGAAATTGGAGTGGAAGGAAGAAAGAGGTCGGTAGAGAGTAGGGGAAGAGAAAGGGAGTGGGGGATTTTATTGGATTTGGTGTGAATCTTATACACCCCTACAATACTATGTATCTATACACTCTCCAATTATACATGTGTATGTATTTGTACAATCCACTTCAATACAATTCAATTACATATTCATACAAATATATATACATATAAATATATATGTATACATATGTATATATATATATATATATAATGCATACAAGTATCCGTACATATATATCATATACGACCCAATCAAGGTATAAATACATCCATATATGTATATGTACCTCTATATACAAATAAAACATTTATTTGTAAAATATAATATAAGAATACATGTTAAAAAATATTATTTTTCCAAAGATTATCTCGTTTAAATAATCGGGACAATACACACAATTTAATTGAGAAGATACCCGGGATATAACTTGTCGGGTTCAGAATAACTAATATATCTGAAATCTCTTAATTAAAATCAATTATTATTAGAAAAATACATAATCGCGTGCAATTCTCAACTGTGCACGGATTATAATGTAAAATAGTCATATGCTATTTTGCAGGGTATTACAAACCTCGCCGTTGAAAACGGTAAGTCTTGTTTGATAATTTTGAACTAAACTCGTCGTTCCCATCAATGTGTCTAGTACAAAGAATCTCGTCGTTCCTAACGGCGAATATTGTTTGATAATTTTGAACTAAACTCGTCGTTCCCAATAGAACTTCTCCAAAATAAATAAAACAACACCTAATGTTCCCAACGGCGAGCACAAAATAACTAAATTTGCTGTTGGAAACAGCGAGTCTAGTTGTTGAGTTCCTGAGCTCAAATAGTTTAGTAATTGTTCTTTTTTCTACAGATAGTTTCAGAAAATGACATATATTAAAAAAAATCGTTGTTTCAGTAACTTTCAATGTTAATTTGTTGGAAAAAGAATGTGGTAAATTAGGCTTATAGAGAGATTTGAGATGGAAGAGGAGTTTAGGTGTAGAAGTTGAAAGTAGAAGACGAGATTGCTTTCTTCTTTGAGGAACAAGATTTGGATTTGGATTTTGATTTTGTTCGTTTTAATTAATTTATGAGTGTCTTAAATATTGGGAATTAGTATTTCATGAATTAAAATTTAAAGAGAGGAAGCAGGAAGATCCAATTTAATGGGTACATAACTTGATATATTTACCATATTTCTTGATGGAGTCATTTTTGGGGAGACGAGTTAAGATGCAAAAACGTTATAAATCATGAATAAAACTATGAATAATGATTTAGAAAATTATCAAATATTTTTTAAGAAAATAAATTATATAAATAAATAGGAAAGAATGCTAGCAATACATTTGAAATCATTTTCCCTATTATCGATTTATATGCTTGATTGGAATTGAATAAAAAGTTCTAAAAGAATAAAGAAAAGTTATAAAGGAATAATAATAACAAAAAAATAGAAAATCAATTCCTATGACAAAAGGGTTTAAATGCTGGCTATGGGGTTCGGACCCAGGCGGCACTTAAACATGCAGATGATCTTAGGTCATCCCCCTTAGGCTCTGTTTGGTTCAAATGAGGGGAAGGAAGGGGAAGGATTTTAATGGAGGGGAGGGGAGAGGAGGGGAGGGGAGGGGAGGGATTTTAATCAAGACTCAGTTTGGTTCAAAGGAGGGGAAGGGATGGGAGGGGAGGGGAGTGGAGGGAAAATAATTATTTTCTTGTTTGGTTCCCAAGGAGAGGGAAGAGATTTTATATTTAAATTACTTTTATACCCTTTTACATTTCAGCAGAGCCTATGCATTACTGTTTCTAATTCTGTCTATAACCGAACAAACCCAATCAATTATTTTCTCTTGGTTGTCGTTGTTGGTTGCATCTTTAAGCACAAGAATCCAATGGAGATATGAAAATTTTGCTAACATCTTTATGTAGATTCATTGTTTTCTGAGGTTTTTTTTTTCATTTGATTTCCTTGTTTCTATTCCTTCGCGTTCCATAAATTAAACAGATTAAGCCAATTTTGTCTGATGGAAAAATAGTCACCGAGATCAACAAAAACATGCACCATATATAGTTAAAAATTTAGAAAAGAAATTCAGAAAAGGCCACATGCTTGTGTATAAAAACAAAAGCCTTATTTTCGAAACCCTTAAGTATAATGATCTCATACATACCTGCTCAAGTCAAATTTCTTTTTTCTCCTTGTGAACAAATTAAATATATAATTAAAGGTAGAACATTTAGATATGATATGTTTTTTTCTTCTCCGTAAATTTTATTCTAAATTTCTATTTGTATAACATGGAAAAACGTAACATTCATGTAATAATACTATCAGGACTTAATATATATGAATGATTAAAATTTAAAAGATTAAGGTATGATTTAAAGAGAAGATTAATGTTAATCATAATCTTAGTTGGCAATGACAACTTTGATTCCTGTATGTTGGCAATGACGACAGGACGGTGGTTCGATGGACGGAGACGAGAGGGGATGAGTGGGAAGGTGAGGCTCGACGGTGAGAGGATGAAGGTGAGGATCACCGGTGAGAGGATGAGCAGGAGGGTGAGGCTCGACGGCTCGATGGTGAGAGGATAATCAGGAAGGTGTGGGGCTCGACTGTGAGAGGATGAGTAGGAGCTCGACGGTGAGAGGATGAGCGGGAGGTGAGGCTGGACAGAGGATGAGCGGGAGGGTGAAGGGGAGAAAGAGAGATTAGGGATTTGCTTTTAGATTTAGATTAGGGATTAGGATATAAAAAAGGGCAATTTAGTCCAATCACTTAGACTCAGTTCCCCCCCCCCCTCCAAATCCCCCTAATATTTGAGGGGAGTCAAAATTGGATCAGGAAGGATTATGTACCCCTCCATTTCCCTCCCCTCTCATCATAAAAAATGAACCAAACAAGAAATGTTTAAAAAAACCCTCCCCTCCCCTCCGTTCCCCTCCAACCAAACACTCTGTTAACCTCTTGGGCAAACTAGCCTATAAGAGCATATATAGTAGTTGGCCAATTTTTCAAATTTTGAAAAAATTTGGCCAAAAACAAGTTGTAGTCGTTGGCCAAATACCCACAATTTGGGTTCGACGTGAACGTCGCTAGCCAAATTTGAGAGAAGAAACGGCAAAAGCCAAAATTTGACAATCTGAAGATCATATCCTGTCCGTTGATAATTTTTTTTATAAATTAAACAGATCGAACGGGATATGATATCTCGTCCGATCGATTTAAAAAATTAAAAAATTAAAAGCCAAAAGAAACGAAATCATACACCATCCGACAATCCCACTTTCATTTTTTTAAAATCCTATACATTAGGCCTATGGGTCCATTCACTCTTTAATTCATTTTTCTTTGCTTTCAGACGAGATATGATTTCCTGTCCATTATTTTTAATTATTTAAAATAAAAATTAAATCTGTTCCAACGGGAAATTATTTTTTGTCTGTCTCTTTTTTAGGAAGAAAAGTCAAATTTTGGGTTTAGACGACTACAACTCTCTTCCAAATTTTCTCTTTATATTTGCCAAATACCCAAAATTTAACTTCCAACGACTACAGATGCTCTAATGAATTGACTTTGGTATATATTCTGAGTGAATCACCCTCTTGTTCGCCTAACATCCATTTCCTCCTCCTATCTACTTCCTGAAGAAAAAGCTTCGCTTAGCCTTGGCCATTTTATTAAGCCTCATGGTCAACTGATACTGACTAATTTCAAATTGCACACAAATCTCCAACATACTGGTTCAGGATTCAGTTGTGGTTGAATTCAACAATCAACAACAACAGCTAGTTTAGAAGAAGAGTTTTCAAGAAGAAATTGCAGAAGAAAAGGGAAAAGAAATTGGGGAAGAAATGAGTTTGTTATAGATATATTCTTGGCTGCCTTTCTCACATTCTGATACTCTTATTTATACCCTGCTATCACACATCCACACCCTACACGTGTCTTTACTTCTCCAGCCATCTTCCGCTTCAAATCAGCTGCTTCTCTTCGTGCTCTCTATGTGCAGATGTAATCTTCCAAACACCCAGGTCTCTCCCTTATCCTTGCGCTTCTCCTCTCAATGCCTTCACTGCCTTTTTCCATATCAATACCGCCCTCTTTTGAATGAACCTTGTCCTCAAGGTTCAACTCTAGCTGAGGAAAATCTCGAGCTATAATTTTTGCATCTTCCCAACTGTCCTTAGTAGCTGGTAGACCTTCCCAATGCACCAACACCTGATCTCTTACTTCATTACCCACTTTTACAGACCTAGTGTTAACAATTGCTTCTGGCTGAAAGCAAATGGTGGTATCATCTGAATAATTTGGCAGTGGTAATGGATCTATTGTAGCAGGGTCTCCAAAGCATTTCTTCAAAAGTGGCACATGAAAAAATGATGGATTTTGGACTCTGGTGGTAAACGCAACTGATACGCCACCTTCCCTATCCTTCTTTCTATCTCATAGGGCCCAAAATACCTTTTGGCAAGTTTTTGACACAATCTAGGAGCTACTGACTTCTGTCTATAAGCTTGAAGCTTCACATATACCCAATCCCCCGCATTAAACTCCTTCTCCATTCTGTGCATATCAGATTTGTGTTTCATTCTCAACTGGGACTGTAATAAATTTCGTTTGAGTTTGATCAACATTTCTTTCCTGACAGTGAGTTCTTCATCTACTACGTTATTAGTTGTTTTGCCAGGGATGTAATCAGGTATAGATGGTGGTTTCCTGCCATATACGATCTCAAATGGAGTGAATCTAGTTGAAGAATGAAGTGAGGTGTTGTGCCAATATTCAGCCAAATCTAAAAATTTTGCCCACTGCTTAGGGTCTTCTTCTTTTTTCATTGTAAACGGTGGATCGAGACATCCCGCGTTTCATTAAAAGAATTTTAATCTAGCAAACAACCAAGCAAGGAGTAATGAGCTTCATGTATCCGAACACGTGGATTATGAGACTCATTACCCCACCAAAAATAAAGAACCCATCCCATACAAGATAGTCCCTTAACCCAAAAAACGGAGAAAATACAGATGAATCACGAAATGAGGCAGGTTAGCACCCCCACATATCCTCGTAGCCACATGCCGATCACTCATCCCTCGGCGTCGCCCCCCCCCCCCCCTTTCCTCTGAATCAGCTTCATAGGTTGATGTACTTGTCTGCGAACATCTTCTTGATTTTTTTTAGGACTTCACACCTGTCGATTGAGACCAGAATTTGATGTTAGCAATAATCATAAATAGCAGTTGGTGGTTCATAACGTGTCTGTGTGCAGGACAAAATATTCTATTATTCCTTTCTAGCCAGATCCCCCAACAGATAGCCGCAATCCCAAATCCCCAAAGGTCCTTAAGAAACGTTTTGATAGTTAGCATCCCGCCAACCCCCCCCCCCAGACTCTCCTCATCATTTTTGGTTGGGGAATGTTTATTCGTAACCTATTCAACAAATTCCCCCAAATCGTTCTTGCAAAGGTGCATTGCGCAAATAGATGATCCAACGTTTCAGGATCATGTATGCACATCACGAAATTTGCCGGACCCTGCCACCTACGCTTTATCAAGTTGTCCCTAGTTAGAATTGCATTCCTAATAACCAACCAGTTAAACGCCCTAATCTTCGGAGGGACTTTAATCCTCCAAATGTGATCGGTAGTCCGCACCCCCCCTCCATCGTTCAGCAACTTGTAAGTAGACTTCATTGAGTAAACTTGTCAATCCTCTCCTGCCCAATGCATCTTGTCATGATGATCATCGCTTGAAGGCTTCCAGTCCTACAAGAATATAATTAAATCTTGTTTTTGTCTTCTAGCTTCCGTGCTCAGCCTCCCCGAGATCCTAGGTTTCCATCTATGGTTCCTCCATTGAGTAAAGACCCAGTTATTTTTATCTATAGCTGATTTGTATAACTTTGGAAATCTTCTTTTAAGATTGGTTGAACCACACCATTTGTCCTTCCAGAAACATATGGTATCCCTATTGCCAATGGAGAAGGTAGCTCCCGCCTAGTCACTCCCTGCCAGACCCCTGACATGGATGACATGTTCTTCGGTTTCCTATGCACACAACCATTCCTGAAGTAGCTCCTCTTGATTAGTGAAGCCCATTTCGCTTTAGGCTTAGTTCAGAGTTTCCACCACCATTTACAGAGCTGAGCCTGGTTCATTTGTCACAGGTTGATAACTCCCAATCCTCCAAACTCTTTTTTCTACACACCACCCCCCATTTGATAAGTGAGTATCCTTTCCCATGGGTTCCCGAACCGCACCATAGGAAGTGACGCCTTAGTCTATCAATCTTCTTGATAGCCCAAATTGGAATCT
The DNA here is from genome assembly GCA_017893485.1 of Hemerocallis citrina. NCBI lineage: Eukaryota > Viridiplantae > Streptophyta > Magnoliopsida > Asparagales > Asphodelaceae > Hemerocallis > Hemerocallis citrina. The sequence continues at coordinate 130,996,747 of CM030365.1, forward strand.
CGTAAAATGACAAAAAGTATAAGGGAATTGAGCTAACGACAGAGTTTAACAAAACCAGTCTCCCTGCGAAGGATAACATTTTACCCTTCCATCCTGCTAGCCTATTCCCAATATTATCAATCAGAGCATTCTAATCAACCCTCCTTATATTGCAGCTTCCAATAGGCAAACCGAGATATTTAATAGGAAGTTTCTGGATCGGACAGTTGAGGATATCTGCCACTGCAAGCTCATCCGATCCTGTAGAACCTAAGAAGGTGATAGAGCTTTTGTGGAAGTTTACTTTTAGCCCTGACCAGTCCTCAAATAGATACAGACCCCATTTATGAAGTGTAGCTTGGGCCGTGTCACATTCTCCAAAGATAAGAGTATCGTCCACCCATTCAGAAGACCCTTTTCTCTATAAGATTGGAGCATACGGTGTAATCCATCTGCCACCAAAGAAAAGAGAAGAAGAGAAAGGGGATCCCCTTGCCTAAGACCCCGTCTACACCTTATTTCCTTCCTTGGTGTCCTATTAACTAGGACCTGTGTCTTTGCCATATTGAGCCAGTTTCAATCCAACCGACCCATCTCTCCCCAAACCCTTGCCTACTGAGGATTTCAAGTAAACATTTCCATTCCACCTTGTCGTACACTTTCTCGAAATCTAGTTTTAACATGAACCCAGACTTGTTACGTCTTTTGCAGTCTTGTATAACCTCCTGTACTAGAGCGATCCCTTAAAAAATATCCTTCCCAACGATAAATCCAGTCTGATAATCATTGATGATGTCCCCAATCAACCCTGTTAGTCTATTAGCCAAAACTTTTGTGATAATCTTAACCGAGCAGTTAATCAAACTGATAGGATGATAGTCCCCAACTTCTGAGGTGCCCTTCTTCTTTGGAATGAGACAAACGTGAGCATGGTTTAGTCTATCCAGTTCCAGAGTTCCCTCGTAGAAAGCCTTCATGATGTCCAACAGATGCAACTTTAGGATGTCACAAAATCTCTTGTAGAAAAATATTGGAAACCCATCCAGACCTAGCGCACTATCTTGGCCTATCCCCCAAACTGCCTCCTTTAATTCGTCCATGGTAAACGGATCCTGCAAAGCTGCAACACGATGTCGCACCTCCTCTGGAAGTTCTTCCCAGAGGTTGTCAGTAGACTCACAGTTACCATCTCTATTTTGGCCCAACAGCTCCTTATACGTTTCATGGACATGATTTTCAATTTGTCTAACCTCAGAGACAGTTTGCGAGTCGATATCCATGGCATGGATATGGTTATTCCTGCGATGCATGCTAGCTACTTTGTGAAAGTATTTTGTGTTCGCATCCCCTTTGGCTAGCCATTTCACCTTGGACCGTTGTCTCCACAAGATCTCCTCTCTGTGATACGTCGCTTGGATATCCTGCCTACATGTGTTGAGTCTTTCAAATTGGCTGTCGTCGAGTCCATCCGCTTCCTCTTTCCTTTCTAATAGAACAATTTCTTTCAGAATGGACTCCTTCCTGTGAAGACATTCCCAAAAGTTTCTCTATTCCATTTACGCAGCCTTTTTCTGAGTCTCGCCAGTTTCTTGACTAGTCTTGTAGCCGGTTCTTCTTGGATGAGATCCCCTTCCCAGCTAGACCTAACTAGATCGATGCACTCCCTGTTAGTTAGCCACATTTTCTTAAACAGGAAAATCTTGGGTTTGCTTTGTCCATCTTCCCCTGTGGAAATGATGATTGGGATATGGTCTGATGTGGTGCGGATACAAGATCTTCCCAAGGCCAACGGGAATTGGGCCTCCTAATCAGTGGAGACTAGGATTCTATCTAGTTTCGCAAAGACCAGAACCCTTCTCCGGTATGTAATACCCTAAATTTTATTAAATGAAAAATTGTTGATTTTACATATTGTGCACATACAAATTTTTGTATAAATATTTTTTTTATATAAAATAATTTTCTATAACATGAACAAATAATTATTTTCTTTCCTTCTCTTTATTTTTAAGCCCATTTTAAAAAGCCTAAGCTTGTTTTTCTAAATTAAGCCCAACCTAATAAATTAAATATTTTATTTTGACCCATGAGTCTAAAAGCCACTATTTTGAAGCCCAAATTAATTACTCTTTTAATTGCCTTAACTTGTCATGTAGACATATTTTGTAGACAATTAATTAATTTATAATGTACAACTTTTATTAGGGGACACTAGTTGGGACACGTGCATGCACGTGTGTGTGCATTACACACCCAAGGGTGGCCGGATTATGCATGGAGAGGAGTAGGGGAGTGGGGTTGTGTGGATGGGTAATTACTTACTCAGGGGTGGTTGCTACAACTTCCTAATGTATCCTAGCCATTTATCTACAACCATCTAATGCAATCCTAGCCCTCTATTTCACCCTAAAACTAGTATAAATACCCCTCACTTGTATGCATACAACACACTAAAAAAATTTTGTAAAGAAAAGAAAGAAAGAAATACATAGGAGAGTGAAAAGATTGAGAAGTATTGGTAAAAGATGAGTGAGTGTACTTTTGTGTGTGTTCCAACCTAGAGGAGGCCAGCTAGCATCCAAGGAGCTTTAGTGGGCTCTGGTTCCACTCAAGCATCGAGGAGGAGAAGGAAATTGCAATACATTCTAGGAGGAGAAAGCCATTTGCTTGCATTCTAGGAGCTTTCATTTTCGTTTCTCCAAATAGGTGGGTGTTTCTCATATTTCTAGATCTAGATACCATGCTAGGGATGATTTGATGAAATTATTATGAAGCAATTAGGTGAAATTGGAACCATGTTTGGTTAATCAGAGATGGAATGGTAATTTAGAGAATGTTTGATAAAAGTATTGCTAATGGATGAATTGTAAATTAAAGTACTAGAAATTACCATATTGTCTTACTACATGATCTAAATTGAATTCTATGATGAAATTTGTACTTCGAGACAACTAGTTGAATTAAAAGCTTCATGTGTAATTGATTACCTAAAATAAAGTTTCATCGTTGTAGAAAGTTGAGAAAATTGTATCTTAAATATTGTAGGTTGTTAATGAGTAAAAAGAACAAGGGAATATAGTACTTGTGGAAATTTAACTCTAAAGTATGAAGAAATATGACGTTTTGTTCCCAATGTCGAAATTATGGACAGAGAACATAAAGTAGGACCAGAATACATGTTTTATAAAGTAAATAATAGTTATAAAAATACTGGTTTACTGTAAATTCATGTATGGTAAAATTTGGAGATTTTTGCTTTCAAAAGAGAAAAAGAAGAAACAAAATCATTTTGAGAATTATAAAAGTTAGAAATGAACAGAGAACTGGGTTATAAACAACTCAATACCCTTTGAGACAATCTGGTCCCTTAGACCAAGTGGTTAGTGGTGTGGTGGCCTTTTACTAGAGCCATGGTCAGACCCTAAGGGTCTCGGGTTTGAAACCCAAGCCCTGCCTTTTAATTTCAGTTTTTGAATAAAAACCCAAAACCCGAAAACAAAACTTACCTTATTAAAACCCCTTCACATATTGCATAGGCATCTTAGCCCAGTTGGCTTTCGGTGGCTATTGACTTAGCTCAGGTCGCAGGTTCGAATCTGGCTTTTGGCAGATTTGAAAAGTTTTGATTTTTTTTAGTTTAAAATCAAAATTTTGACTTTTAAAAATCCAAAAAAAATACTACAGTTATTCTAAAAATATGTAGATCTTGTGAAAAATATTTGTGCATTATTTAGATAAAATAAAGGTGTATTAAAGGTGAAAAATTGGATAAGATTCCATAAAAAATTGTATTTTTGAGAATTATAAAAATAACCTATTTTATGAGGAATTATACTAAGTGATAAAGGATAATTTTTTAAAGAAAGAAAATTCATATGTGTTATCTATGGACTCTCATTGTTAAATTAAGTATTGTTTATGAATGAAAATACGACTTTGTGACCTTTTGAATTAAATGAATGAAATGAACCTTAGTAGGAGAATCAAATGAAACTAGTGCTGATTAAAATAAGATTAAGAAAGTTATGTGGAAAGAGTAAACTATTTGAGTATGACATGTTGAGTTTATTTTTGCATGATGTTGCACATGAAATTGAAATTGAATGACTTGATAAATTTTATGAAAGAACATGAATATACAAGTGCTATGAACATGAAATGAAATTATTGTTAATCATGAAAAAGAGAACTTATGAGTATGAAAAACTCATGTTGTAATTATGAGTCGAAATTAAGAACTAGGGTGTGGCTAAGCCTTATACCGGCAATAAAAGAAATGTTGAGATGAAATTTGAAATGAAAAGACCAAGAGTTGGGTCATGTGAAACGAATGGATAAGACCGGTATAGTGGGAGTGCTAACCCTAAGGGATTGATTTGTTCATGATTCAATTAAATTAAGGACTAGATACATAGTGGAGAGGTGATGAAAGTAAGAGAAAAACATGAGTATGAGGGCCATTGGATTGGCGGCGTGAGAGTATTCAAAGGATGTCCCATAATGCATCATGAGTAGGACGTAGATACTGCTCCAGTGTACCATCCCGGTGGCGACGCTCGTGGGGTGTTTGGTGACCGCGGTGGTGTCATGTCTAAGGTAGGAGGTGAATTACCACAGAATGCCTGTATGATGAGTCATGTGACAGTGCATTGGGATTCTTTCCAGGGCACCTAGACATGAGTTTGTAGGTCATAGAACATCTAGGATACTTACCGTAGTTACAGTAGTAGATTAAGTCATGGCGGGGGATGGAACCCTACAAGATGAAGAACGGTTAAGGACTTGCCCTCGGACCTATGTAGTATGGGCTGCATAGACTCTGAATAAGTGCACATTAGTGTCATATAACATAAATAATTGCATTAAGGACAAAGTCCACATTCATGACACGACATCAATAGGATAGTCCCCTTAGCTTTGTTTATGAACAAGTTTATGGTTTGTTAAGTGTTGAGAATCGTTATACTGTTTTCGGCATAGAGAGGATGGCCGTGTATAATATTTCGTCAGTTGAATGAACTGACGTGCCCACAGTTTCTATATAGGGTAAAGCACATGAAAAAGAGTAAGGAGGAATTGATGCTTAAAGATTATTCAAGTGTTGTTGTATTTCATTCATTGTTGTAAAAATTTGCTTCCGCTGTATAAATGTTCATGTAAATGTAACTCTGATGTAAAGTAAAATTTTATTTTCCTTGTAAAATTATTCGAAGAGAAGTGAAAAGATCCTATGGAACTCGAATTCAGTCTGTTTTGGAATTCGGAGTGTTACAGATTAGACCAAGTGAAAGATCGGTCATTGATCGGGATTTCCATCAACATTAGATTCGAAATGACCTGGTTGAATTTCCTTCGGTCAGTGACATTACCTATCCCCCCTCTCCTTTCATACACGTGCCTGACGATGTTGTAATCCCCTCCTACCACCCATGGGAGGCTCCATTTGGCTATGATAAGATGTAGTTCCCCCCCCCAAAATCATGTCTGAGGTTCCTTTCATTAGGGCCGTGCACCCCTGTGATCATCTGTTTCCAACCATCAGATCTCCTTTGAACTACTACCGTGACAGTAAAGGTACCCACCTAGTCATCCAGTAAGTCAAAATTATCGGAGTTCACCCCTACCATGATCCCCCCTGATGCACCGATAGCGTCCCTAGTCCTCCATTCGTTAATGTGTTTTAACTTTAAGCCTCTGAAGAGCTTGTCTGTTGGTTGAGACACTTTAGTCTCTTCCAGACAGAGAACATTAATGGCATTATTATTAATAACCTCTCCTACCATTTTGCGCTTGGCCATCTGGCCAAGCCCTCTAACGTTCCAGAAAAGTACGTTAAACATTAACAGATGTAGACCCCCTACCTCCTGATTAGGAGGAGAAAATTCAATCATGTTTTGGGAGACACAATCCTCTATTAGGCCCCCCCAGTAACCTTTTGGAATTTAACAATATTGTCCCTTTCCCTATCCCGAATTATGTCAATAGAGTTTGTGTGTGTAGCATGGCAAAGATGCACATTTATACCGTAAGCATTTGCTAACTGAATTAACATGTAATTCGAAATTGACCCAAAAATAGATACAGGAGAATGTATACCTGCGATGTTTTGATAGCTTTTTCGCTTTCCCACCCTTTGATAAATCTCCTTGACTGTCACTGGCTTTTTACCCTTGATGCGCTGTCTATCACTATGCCTGTAGCCTTCCTTTGCCTTAACTGCTTTTGCTTTTATAGGACCTTCCACTATAGGAGATTCCTTAGGCATCTGTTATAGCCCTTTCTCATCCCCTGACTGTAGCTCCTCTGATCTAACGGACTCCCCATCGGATCCAGACAAACTGCTAGAGTTCTTTGTGCTTGATGTAGTCCAGTTTCCCAGCAAGGCTTTGACCCTCTTTTCCACTTCTCGTTGGACTCTTTTCTTAACCTCTTTTTTAAGCAAGGCCTCTATTTTTTCCCTTTCCTCATCTTTCTCGCGATCCTCTTGGCTCGAGTAAATTTATTACTGTGTACAGGGCAAACATCCCCAGTGATAAAGCCCACATTCTTAGCAAGAGATTGTTCTTGACCCAGGCCCACTGAATTGACATGAAGAAGCCGACCCTGATCATAGTCTCCGCCTTGCCCAACACCAAGATATTTTTGTATCCCCACATCAGCATGAGAATTAGGCATAGGGCCCACTTCACAAGTACCCACAGCGATAAGGCCTTGCTGAATCCCCTTCTCCCTCACCTCGGGCCCCACTCCGCCATCCAATCCCTTGAAACCAGCTGGACATAGGACCTCCTCACCTCGTGTACCAGCTCCATGCTTCATAGGCATGGTAATCCCAGTTCCTCTCACCTTGGCCCCCTTATGAACGTCCAATCTACTCTTTCCAAATGTCTTGTTCGCTGAGCTGTCACCTGTGGCCCCCACATTGCGTTGGACCAGACTCATGGCTTTGCCGAAGGAGAATTCCCCCGTTGTCAGATCTTCTCCTAATTTGTGCTCTTGAATGACCAGCGGTCTCGATGAGAAGCTGCAGTTCGGTTCAAGCATAAACTGCGGTTCAATCAGATTGAACCGATCGTCTTCAACCTCGCGTTTCTTCTTCCCTACTGCTATCTCGACCCATTTCTCTGCCATCCTCCCATTGCCAACTTCCTCGAAAAGTTTTTTTTGCACCTCCGACTTGTTCTTCATTCTCCCTTCGTCCAACCCTTGATCGTTCTCCTCTACTGCAATATCGATGAGAAAGCACTCATTTTCGATCATTGTTCGAACCGTCGATGGAATGGACGACACCTTATCATGACACGAGATCCTCACTCTGGCGGCACCTCCACGCCTCTTCACCATTGCTTCATCAACCTCCAAGACCACACCAAATTTTCTAGCGACATCTTGAAAGCCACCGACTTCCCAGCAGTGCAGTGGCAGACCAGATATATTGATCCAAGTCGCCGTATCTAAGTTTTGCTTAATGGCACCCTCATTGCCTGACCAATGGCTGATGTTGATCCCGTATCGACCTTCTGCAATCTTGATCTCAGCTCTCCGAGCTAGTGCCACTACCCCATCAATGGTCAGAAATTCGGCGATCCAATAGTCTTTCACCTTTGCCAGTTCTGATTTACGTTTTTGAATGAATCAGATAGGTGTCTCAGCCCCGAGATCACCTCCACTGTTGACGGCCAGCCTCGCACTCGTCTGATCACTCCCAAGGTGGACTTGAGATGCTCCTTGCATTTCTTCATTGAGCTAGTGACCGAGTAATGGCATGAACAGTCTCTTTCCTCTTCAAAGGCAGACGGAGTTCCTCCATCGGTCTCCCTCTCCTCTTCCCTCCCCGAATAATGCCTTGGGATATTGCTCAACACATCTGTTCACCACTCCCGCTTGATCGTCGGTCTGGGGATGGTATGCAGAACTTAACTTCAACAGTGTAACTTGATTTTTGAGTAACTCCTTCAAAAAATTTCTTTAAAAGAGTAGATCTCTATCCGATACTATCAAACTGGGAATGCCATGCAATTTGATAATATGGCTAGCAAATAACCCCACTACCTTAGCTGCAGTATAGTTGGGCATCAAAGCAATAAAATGTGTATATTTAGAAAGCCTATCCACCACCACAAAAATAGCATATTTTCCTTCAGATAGAGGCAATCCCGTAATGAAATCAAGAGAGATATCTGACCACACTTGATTAGGAATCGGCAGTGGTTGTAATAATCCCCCTGGCTTTTGTGTACTATACTTGGTCTGTTGGCATATTGGACACTCTTGTACAAACCGATACACATCATTGTACATTTTATCCCAAATAAATGAATCCTTCGGCCTATCCAATGTTTTTTCGACATATGAATGACCTCCTACTGTTGAGGAGTGCCACTCCCGTATCACAAATTTTCGAAGTGTCCTGGGAACCAGTACTCTTCCTTTGGTGAATATGATACCATCTCTTAATTGCATTATAGAATTTGCAACTGGATTTGAACCGAGTTCGTGTAGAACTTGCACTAACTCTGGGTCTCTTTGTGTCTCTTCTATAATTTGGTCACAAATTAGCGGTTGTGGGACGGTTAGAGCTGTTAGAAATTCATTGGTATCATCAGATGGCACTCTTGATAAACTGTCAGCTGCGGAGTTGATTCTTCCTGCTTTGTAAACAATTTTAAAATTGTAACCTGTCAACTTATAAATCCACCGTTATTGCTCTGGTGTTTGGATAATTTGATCTACCATATGGTGCAAACTTTGGTGATCCGTGCAGATGAAAAATTCCCTCCCTAGTAGATATTGCCTCCACTTCTTAATAGCTTCCGTTATTGCATACATTTCTCTTGTGTACGTAGAAGCTGACTGCATTATAGATGACATAATCTGTAACGCCCCGAATCCCAAATACACTGAATTCGAGATGTTCTACAGGATCTTTTCACTTTCTTTAGTACAATTTTACAAGGAAATTTAAACTTTTCATCTTACATCAGAGTTTACATCAATATTACACTTTTCTTTTGCACAGCGGAAGTAAAATACAACAATTAAATAAATGTACAACAACATGGTACAATCTTTCAGCATCCATTCCTCTTTAACATGTCATTTACCTGCATATAAGACTGTGGGTACGTCAGTTTATTCAACCGACGAACATTATACACGGCCATCCTCTCTATGCCGGAAATAGTATAACTTAATTTTCCATATTTAGCAAATATAAACTTGTCACAAATAAAGCTACAGGGACTACCCTATTGATGTCGTGTTGTGATTGTGCACTTAGTCCTTAATGCAATTATTTATGTTACATGACACTAATGCACACTTGTTCGGAGTTTATGCATCCCATACTACATAGGTCCGAGGGCAAGCCTCTTAATCGTTCTTCATCTTTGTAGGGTTCAATCCCTCGCCATGACTTAATCTACTACTGTAACTACGGTAGTGTTTTAGATGATCTATGAGTGCAAGCACGTGTACAGAAACTGGAGGGGAATCACACGTCATGTCACGACTCATCGTGAAGAACCTATGGACAATTCAGCCTCCTTCATGGCACACGATCCTCATGCAGTCACCAAACATCCCACAAGTGTCACCACAGGGACGGTACCCTGGAGCAGTATCCACGTCATGTCACGACGCATCGTGAAGAACCTGTGAAATACTCTCCGCCGCCACGGTACCCTGGAGCCGTATCCACGTCATGTCACGACTCATCGTGAAGAACCTGTGAAATACTCTCCGCCGCAAATCCGATGGCCCTCACTCGTGTTTTTCTTCTACTTTCATCACGTCTCCACTATGTACTAATCCTTAGTTTTATTAAAAATTATGAACGGAAATTAAATCTCTAGAGTTAGCCTCTCCACTAACTGGACTTATTCATTCATTTCAACGTGACCAACCTTGGTCTAATTTCAATATTTCATTTCATTTCATTTCTCAATGCCGGGGGAGACTTAGCTACTCTATTTCAATTTTCATTTCACAATTTTCAACTCATAGATACCACATGTTGAGTTCTCATACTCACATGTATATTCTCTTTTCAATTCATGATTCCTAACTTGTTCACAAGTCCATAATTGTACATGAATTTCATGCACTTTATTAATTATCACAACGAATCAAATTTCACTTTATCAACAAATGTGCATACTTCATTTTGTTCCACAATGAGAAATAAATTGCATTAAGCCACACCACCAAGTTTCTTTTGCCAAATCACTTTCTAATACATCATTGTTATTTATTCTTATAAGCTATACTTTTTCACAAATACATAATCTAGAACCATAGTTCTAATTATATCTTTTGTTCACAAACCATAGTGTATTTCATTCAAATAATGCCCAAATCACTCTTATAAAATTCCTTACATTTTTATGAGAATAACCATATTTTTTTCACAATTTTTGGACATCTAGAAACCCCAAAAAAAATATTTTTTTATATATGCCGAGGGTAGGAATCGAACCCAGGCACACGGAGTCAAAGCCAAGAGCACCCGCCACTAGGCCGAACTATGCTAGCGTTATAAAGGGGGAAAGATTGTATTTATTACTCTCGAGTCGAAAGTTTATATGCTTTCAAAAAAATGTTGTAAATGTTTGCGGATACAGGGATTCGAACCGATCGACCCAGAGAACCCAACCGCACACAGTGACCGCCTGAGCTACAAGCTCAGGTTGTCACAATACCAAATTAAAACCCATATGAATCATTTTACTACTGTTGTTAAAACATCTCGATGTTCAATTTAATCTTTGTTCATATTGCCTTTGTAGAAGTTACTGAAAAATTCCAGATTAACTTCCCCTCACATGATCTTCATATCAGTAAGTATAAAATAATTTTTGTACTAATAAAAAAATATTTTTCACCCAATTCAATGAATCTTTTCATTATAACCACTATATTTTCATTTTCGACATTGAATAACAATAGGTCTTCAAATCTTTTCTATCCAAAATTTCTTATACTAATTTTCTGATATTAATCTTTTATTCAACATACAAATCTAATTTCTTTGAATTTGTCCAACCCCAAAATAACTCAAAAAGATCTCTTCATAAATTAGCACTAACAAAGTACTAATTTTTACATACAATTAGTGATGGTCATAAATGTATTTTCTTTAAATCAACATATGCTCCTAGTCCAATCATGTACATCACAAAATATATAGCCACTTATCCATTAACATGCTCACACATCAAACATTCAAGAAATTACTCTTTCCAAAAAGCGTGCTCTTTCTTAATCAATTTCATGCTTCCAAATTTTCAATTAAACTAGCATTCTTAATAGTATTTTCAAGCATCAATACTATCATCATTCTTAAGAAAATTGAACCACTATCATTCTTTTATTCTAATAAGCATGGAGAATTCTACACACAATTTAATTTAATACTAGAATCACATACAAATCAAACACCACATTTCAAACTAACTTCTCAATTAAAGTGGGTTCTTATTAGTATTTTTCATGCATAATTTTGATAGTTAAATCTAGCATGGATCCCTATATTAGAAATATGAAAGGTTACCCACCTTGTATGGAGAGAAATAAACACACAAAGCAACAAATCCTTGCGAATGAATGCACCTCCTCCTAGACGATGCACGCACAAGCTCCACAATCACCACCACCGAATGCTTCTCCTTGTGATGGCCGGCCTCTCCTCCAAGCAAAATGCAAGCAATCCCACACAACTCTCACTCTTTTTTAACTCACACTATTACTAAAATAAGACTATAGTTTGGAAAGATATAATTGCATATGAATATACCCATGGGAGGGGGGATATTTATACTAGAAAACAAGTGAAATGGATGGCTAGGATTGACTAGTTGGTTGTAGGATGGAGGGCCAAGATTAGAGTAGGAGTTATAAAAACTACCCACATCCACATAACCACCTCCATGAACACCATGACCAAATTCAAAACTCCCTCCAAAAAGAAGCAATCCGGCCTCCATAAGAGAAGTGTGCATTGCACGTGTACGTGTAGTGCACGTGCATGCAACTAGGCCTAAAAATAGTACAATTTAATTTTGTATAAAAATAAAATAGTATTAAAATAGTCTTCTACATGACAAGTTAATAAAAATAGATTAATCCATGGGCTTTATTTTGGGCCAAAATAGTTTTTAGAAATAAAATAAATAAAATACATTTTGGGCTTTAAGGAAAAGGCCTTTTAATTAAATTAAAATAAGGCTTTCTATTTATTTAAAGAAAGGCTTTTTGTACAAAATAATTTGAGAACACATATTTAAATATTTATACACATCATAATAAAATAATTATAAGATTTAATTCAACCAAAATATTGCACGTGCACACTACGTGCAAAATAAAATAATTTTTCATTAATTGAAAAATTAGGGTATTACATAATCTTGCTGAAGAATAATATTGGATGATTCTCTTGCTGCAAGACTGCGCCAATTCCCTTCCCTGATGCATCAGTCTCAATGACAAATTTCTTTGAAAAATCAGGTAGAGCTAGTATGGGAGTATTTTGAAGTGCCTCTTTCAGTTGATTGAAGTAATTTTCAGCTTCCACACTCCAAATGAAGGAGTATTTCTTCAACAAATCAGTGGGAGCTATAGCTTTTGATGCATATCCATGTACAAATTTTCTATAATACCCCGCTAGACCCAGAAATCTCCTTAACTGCTTGACAGTTCTTGGAATAGGCCACTCCTTAATAGCCTTCACCTTCTCAGGGCAAGCTTGAATACCATCTGCATAAATGAGATGTCCCAAATACTCCAGTGATTTCTTACCAAATTCACATTTACTTTTCTTTACAAAGAAGTGGTTTTGTTCCAAAATTCTCAACACCGTAGATAGATGATGCAAGTGAATCGACCAGTCTGCACTGTAGATCAAAATATCATCGAAGAAGACCAAAACAACTTTTCTCAAAAATTGTTTGAAAATTGCATTCATGGTTGTAACACCCCGTAGTTTCAAATATATATATATATATATGGATAAAAGTTGGCCCACCTGTGGAGTTGTGCTGTGTGCATTTCGGAAGAGAGAGAGTACGGGAAATGGTAGGTGCAAAATGTCCCATATCGGAGATTTCAAATAATATCATAATATATAAATATAATAGCCTATGATCAAGAGTCACCTAATCGGTTAACCACCTTTTGAGAGGCAGCCTGTGCTGGGCAGTTGTACTACATAGCATCTAATTTGTCTTATAAATTGTATAAATTATCTGAGCTAGGGTCAGGGCTGTTACAAATGGTATTAGAGCCGACTTTCGACACTGAGTGTAGGTAAGAGTGGGCGAGATGTATGCCTGAGATGGAGCTAGCAGATGTACGAGTATGCTTGACAGGGAGCGAGGTGGCGGCCTGAAATAATGGACCACCCACAGAATCGGGGTACGGTGCAGCTAGCAGAATCAGGGTACTCCACTCCACATCGGCTATAAAGGAGATCCTGCACTTGATTGTGCATGCCCGTGCTCAGCGAGGACACTGATTTCTGAAGGGGGTGTGTGTAACACCCCATAGTTTCAAAAATATAGTACATATAGTGTATATATATATGATATATGGATAAAAGTTGGCTGGTTTGGTAAAATATCATGAAAAGAATAAATGAATGAATTGAAGAGGGGGGCCCCACGTGGATGGTAACAGCAGTGCTGTGTTGGTTTGGTTTGAATGATGATGACGTCATCATGTGAAATGGGGCCCACCTGTGGAGTTGTGTTGTGTGCATTTCGGAAGAGAGAGAGAGAGTATGGGAAATGGTAAGTGCAAAATGTCCCATATCGAAGATTTCAAATAATATAATAATATATAAATATAATAGCCTATGATCAAGAGTCACCTAATCGGTTAACCACCTTTTGAGAGGCAGTCTGTGGTGGGCAGTTGTACTACATAGTATCTAATTTGTCTTATAAATTGTATAAATTGTCTGAGCTAGGGGCAGGGCCATTACAATGGTTGCTTGGAAGGTCAATGGTGCGTTTGTGAGACCAAAGGGCATCACTAAGAACTCGTAATGGCCCTCATGTGTGCGGAAGGCAGTCTTCTTAACATCCTCAGCGTGCACTCTGATTTGATGATAACCCGCTCTAAGATCCAATTTTGTAAAAAAATTTGATCCATGTAGCTCGTCAAAGAGCTCATCTGCAGTCGGTATGGGGAATTTGTCTCTTATAGTAATTGAATTTAGAGCTTTATAATCGATGCAAAATCTCCACGTACCATCCTTTTTTTTACTAACAGGACAGGGGATGAGAATGTGCTTCTACTGTGTCGAATTATCCCTTCTTGCAGCATCTTTGCAACCTGTTTTTCTATCTCATTTTTTTGGAAATGTGGATATTTATAAGGTTGGACATTTGTCAGAGATGCACCTGGTATTAAATGTAGAGTATGATGAAATTCTCTTGTAGAAGGAAGCACCGTCACCTTTGCAAACACTGGAGCATAAGCTTGCAAAACTGCCATAATGTCTGGGTGAACACTCTGTTATTCATTATCTTCCTGCAAAACCAAATGAAATAACTCCCCTATAGCATTGGTAGTGATTTTCCAGTGCAGGGATTTCAATTGTATCTATGAAGGGCCATGAGTATGGCTACCTTGAAGCAACACCTTCTTATCACCATACATGAATTCCATAGTCATTTCTTGATAGTCAGACATCACCTTGCCTAGCAACCGAAGCCACTATATACCCAATACCAGAATGCCCTTGGATAACCACTGGCACTGCCAAACACTTCCCTTCACATTGCAATGTTTGGCCATTTCCTACGACCACCTTGAACTGACTAGTAGGCTGAATAGGCAGATTAAAAATTTTGGCTAACCTCCCTTGCATAAAATTGTTGGTGATCCCCGAATCAATCAAGATCTGTATCTGATGATGTGCAATCTTCCCTTGAACCCTTAAGGTCCGCAGAGACATCTAACTTGTAAAGGCTTGAAATGATATCCCTGGTGTAATTGTATCAGTTGAAGTAACATCATACTGAACAACATTCTCCAAGCTGCAATACATATTAGATGATTGTGCATTACTGTCATCCTCTTCTTCAGACATTAACATCAAAAATTTGTGCTGACATTTGTGGTCAGGTACATATTTCTCATCGCAGTTAAAACAAAGCCCTTTCTCTCTCCTTATTGCCCATTCAGCTAGAGGGATTCTTCTCACTGCCATTTTTGGTTGATGATTGGTTATCTGACTATTAGTTGGTGTACTTGGGGTTGGAAGTAAGGGTGGAAGTGTGCTAGGTGGTGGAGGTTGTCATGGTGGAGGCTGATAACTGCCTATGTTCCCTTGATATCGATTATCAATTACTTTATCCTCTTGTAGTCTAGCTAAACCTATTGCATCAACCAATGTCTTAGGTATATGAGCTATGACTTCTCTTCTTATGTCAGGCCTTAGACCCGATATGTAATTACTCAGTACATGTTCCTCCGACAACCCTTTGGTTTTGTTAATCAACATACCAAACTGATCTTGGTATGCAGCTAACGTAGTAGTCTGAGTTAGCTTAAACAGCTATCCTGCGTGATCTAGAAACGGAGAAACCCCAAATCTGGTGTCAACCTCCTTTACAAACAGCTCCCAACAAGTGAAATCACCATTCCCATATCTGTATTGGAACCAAGCCAAAGCTCTCCCATCTAAATGAAAAGATACTTTGTGAAGTTTTTGATCCGGTGGTGTTTATGTAAAGCGAAATACTGACTGACTTTGAATAGCCATCCCATAGGTTCACTGCCATCAAATCTTGGAAAATCCAATCGAGGATTTTTAAAATAAGAATCATGATCATGAGATGAAGAAGATGATCTTCGGTGGTTGGATTTTCTTGAGATGTAGCGCGACTGAGGACCTGACCGAGCTTCCTTTGCATAACTGCAAATCTTTCCATCTTGTTTTCCATGGTTGAAAAATGCCTCACCATTTACGAAAATAATATTTTCTGTGCTTCGACCTCAGTTGATAGTATTTGCAGTTGTTCTCCATGCGCTCTCACTGTTTTTTGAACATTGTCGAGCGATCTCCTGACAACCGCCATTGCCCAAAGCTTAATTCAGTGGAAGCACCAATTGATACTGAGTAATTTCAAATTGCACACAAATCTCCAATATACTGGTTCAGGATTCAGTTGCGATTCAATTCAACAGTCAACAACAACAACTTGATTTAGAAGAAGATTTTTCAAGAAGAAATTACAGAAAGGGGAAAAGAAATTGGGGAATAAATGAGTTTGTTACAGATATTTTCTTAGTTGCCTTTCTCACATTCTGATACTCTTATTTATACCCTGTTATCACACATCCACACCCTACACGTGTCTTTACTTCTCCCACCATCTTCCGCTTTAAATCAGCTGCTCCTCTACGTGCTCTCTATGTGTAGATGTAATCTTCCAAATGCCCAGGTCTCTCCCTTATTCTTGTGCTTCTCCTTTCAATGCCTTCACTGCCTTTTCCCATATCATTAACCAACAAAGATATTACAAATCTCAAAGGATAAGGGGATGTTTACAACACCCCATTCTTCGAAAACATCAAAGGTACAAGCGTGATTTGTTATTATGAACCTCTACCTTAACATTCTTGTTGACATGAACCACCATGAGGATGGGGGACTTGGAAAGCAAATGTCGCCTCACTTGCGAAGGAACCCTTTCCGACGATGGATTGATTAGCTAATCCACATCCAACAAGGTGTCTGAATATCAACCGTCGAGCTAGTTTCCCATATAACATTATGCAACACCCTAATCGCTTCTACTATAGTAGGATCATTGCATGATAATCCCATAGTCGCTACATGAATAAATCTTCAATTGAAGTCTCTACATGACCAGACCCAAGCGCTACTTCTGCTTTTTGTAATGGAGGTGGAGGGGCAAGGCATATGCTCCTAAGTAGGGTTGATAATAATGTGAGCAGATGTTGCGTGAGCAACAGCGGTGTAAGGAGTTGCAGTAGCAAGCAAAGGAGCTTCAACAAGAACCGCGCCATCGATTGATGAAACATCAGCTACATTAGTGGTAGTAATGGTGGAAGTTGGTGCTACAATAGAAGAGCAGATTCTATAGTAGACACAGTTCCAGCCAAGTTTTCGGCGGCAACTTCAGGAGTAAATTAGTAGCAACATCAGATGCCAATGCAGAAGCATGAGTACCTAAATCAGATGTGGTAGCAGGCTAACGATAGAGTTTGGAGTTGTTAGAGATGGGCGTTGGGGAATTAAACTCGCAACCAATGAGATTATGTAAAGGGTATATAATGGGCTGCGACTAAGCACTTTCTTACAATGAGTTTGAGTTTGATTGGGTAAAGGGTATATAACTGCCTTGCTAAGTTAAAGCAGCAACATTTGAGTTTGATTGGGATAGATAACCGCCAAGGCATTCTGAAGGTTTTGCAGTTGCTAAAGATGGGCGTTCGGAAATAAAACTTACAGTCGATGAGATTATGTAAGGGGAATCAATTGGGGTGCAACTAAACACTTTGTTGCAATGAGCCCTCCATAGTTGCCATGCTAAGTTAAAGCAACAAATTGCAACGTTTGAGTTCGATTGGGATAGCGTAAGCCACCAAGGAATGCTGAAAAAGAGAAGTTTCGCGCGCGCGCGTGCGCGCGAGGGGGGGGGGGGGGGGGGGGGGGGGGGGTTATGTCTTGCAGACTAACTATGGTTTAATGTGAGAGAAGACGATGAAGTGAGAAGTTGTTTTAAGTGTCGCAGGTAGAAGAAAAAATAGCAGCAGCAACATTAGCAGGAGAACAGCAACAACAATAGCTAGCGGTTGACAGTGAATATTACAAACGAATGTCTCTGCTATCTAACTTGATGTTGTACATTGTAGTCTACCGATAGCAGCTAGACGCAGCATACAGGTCATGACCTGTTTTGAGCTCATCGTCCTCTCTAGGTTAGATCGTACAATTCTTATTGTGTAGCTTTCTCTTCAGGTTATATTAGACGATTATTGTATCAAGATTACAACATATGGTTTCTCTACATCTCTATATATGATTGTAACGTCTTCCTTTGAAAGGCAAGAGTATGTATAAAGCAAAAGAGAGAAAAATTAATTCATTGAGAGTTCTCCATTGTAAAAAAAAGATTATATTCCAATGAGGCTTGAGAGATAGATAAGTTCTTGGTGAGAGTGTTTGTAACTTTTGAATCTTCTTTAGTTGAATTATATCTTGGTTATTTCTCCCTCGGGTTAGGGTTCACCCAAACCGGGACAAAATTGTGTGCTTTGTGTGGTTGGTTTGGTCTACTATTACTTGGTATTTTGTTCGTAGTGATAGGTTGTCGCAAACTCAGCAGCAAAATCCTAACAATTGATATCAGAGCTTTAGTTCATAAATTTTTTGTAGTTCTGGAGTTACTCGAGTTCCTTGGAGAAGATGACAGATCCGGGTTTCACAAAGATCAAGCGGTTTGATGGTAAAGGGAGACCAATCGGCATATAATAGGAGATTAGGGAGGAGACTTTTGCAGAAGTCTTGGGTTTAATCCTGATGTTATTGGCGTACGACATCAGGTGTAGAAGTGCGGCGAGTCTATGGAAAAGACTTAGAATTAACTACTCGGAATCGTCATTACATGATCAGATGTACTGTAAGAGAAAAAACAATAAAGTACCGCTCTTCGAGATCATATAGAGGAAGTCAATTAAGAGTCATCTGAACTGAGGGTGACAGAAGCAGGTTAGGTAAAACCTTTCAACCTGATATATTCAGTACCAGGTACATACAAGCATTTGATAACCACTATGCTATACGGAGAGTTTACCAAGGAGAAGTTTTCATTAGCATGTGTGACAGAGGGATTGAAGAAGGATGAACTTAGGAGGGAGGCTAAAAAATTGACATCTACTTCTATGAGTTGCATCAGGGTGAATGATACTTTAAGTGGAATGGAAAGTGCACTTGAGGTTAGGATTCGTTGTCACCATTGCAGAGGAATTGGGCATTACAAAACGTATTATCTAAAGTGGTTGAATCAGAAGAGAGCCAATATTAATAGTGCCGCTGAATTAGCTTATTACTTAGACTGTACTATTGTCTCAAGTTCAAAAATACAAATAACACAATTTACTATTACGATAAATAAACAATCAAGGTTGTGTCGTGCATTTCCTATATATTAACCATTTCTTCCTATATTAGAATGATGAATTGAAGGATATAGCAAAAGAATATAGCAAAAGTTCTCTGATTAGATATAGCAAAAGGATATACATAGGCAATGAAAAGGATATATACAAACCGGTGACTCCATTTAATTCAAATTAGTTAAAAGTGAGTATTGAGTTGAACAATACTAACCGGTGGTTGAGATGAAATGCCTTGTGACTGTTGCCCAATAAACATCGCCATTTGGACCATTTGGGCCTGCAGAATTGCCACTGTTACCTTCAGCTGATCCACCTCGTCCTTTGTGGCCCCATTGGAAGAAGATGCGCGAGAACCGAAGACGCTAGTGGGTGTCGGTCCTAGACCCATCCCATGCACACGATCAGGATGTAATGCCCTAGAAATTTTAAATGTGATTTTGGAATTTATAAATGATTTATGATGAATTTTTGTGATTTATTATTATTATGAAATTTACCTTTTTGCACGTGCAAGTAATTTTTGGAAGTAAATTTCAGAATTTTCATTTGGAAAATTTAATATTTAATTGAAAATAATAATTCTTAATTTTTTGGATTTTTTTGAATTAATTAAAGCATGTTTGCAAATATTTCAAAGAAAAACGTTTCTATGTAAATAACCACTTTGAGGGAAAATTTGAGATTTTGAGAATTTCTTGGCTAAAATAGAGGCCGTCCAATTAGGGATAGTCAGAGGATAGAATCCCACCCTAATTGATTTGGTTTCAAAACTAATTGATTTGAAAATCTTCCTATTATGTAAAAATTAATTTTTTAGGGTTTTATTGCAAAATCTGCACAAACCCTAATTTCTAGATCCAGGCCTATATTAGCAGCAGCCAGGGTCACATTTTTCTGTGGAAATAAACTTTTATCTTGGAGTTTTGAAGGCTTGAGGATTTCTTTCAATTTGGCTGAAGGAGGATCAAGTTCTTTTATGATTTTTCAACTTGGAATCTCTCAAAATTAAAGTGAGTAATTTCTTATTACTTTTCTTTGTATTATGAATGTTTATTATGGATGAATGATCAAATAGGAAGTATGCTAGAGATTCATATACATGATTAATATAGCATGGTTAGAAATAAAGTAGATAAATGAGAAATGTGATAATCTTATAATTAAAAATCTCTCTTTTTATGTGACCCCCATGCTTGAGATGCTTATGAATGATATGAGTTGATTTTGCATAAAAGATGTTGATTTTTAATTGCAAGATGATGAGATGCATTGTAAATATTGAACGTTTAACCTAATTTGCATGAAATCCTAGGTATGCAAAATTTACTTCATCCATTGATTTGTAAAAATCTAAATGTTGGCCAGATTATTCGCTAACTACTCCATCAATACCATGCTAAACCCACATCTTCATCTAAATTAATGTTTACTAGTATTATACATGTGCGTTGCAGGTGGGGAAAATGGGGATGGGGGAATGAAAAGGACAAAAAAAATCTATTATCATACACGTGCGTTGCACGTGGGGAAATGGGGAGGGGGAATGAAAAGGACAAAAAAAATAAAAAATCTACCAACACGTGCGTTGCACGGGTTGGTAGAATGACAAACATTTACAAATGACACTAAGTCCTTCTCCCATTATAATATTAGAGATGTATGTATATACATGAATACATGTGAGATTTGTAGAAAAGTTCTTTTGTTTTCTTGCTCTCTGTCCGACTAATCGGGGGGGGGGGGGGGGGGGGGGGGGGGGGGGGGGGACCCCAATTCTGCATCAATAAAACCTTAGGTGGTTTGTATGAATTGGAGTGTTGTATTGTGAGTTGTATATATATATATATATATATATATATATATATATATAGAAAAGTTCTTTTGTTTTCTTGCTCTCTGTCCGACTAATGAAGCGGGGGGGGGGGGGGGGGGGGGGGGACCCCAATTCTGCATCAATAAAACCTTAGGTGGTTTGTGATATGGCTAAAAATGGGATTAAATCGGGGCCGTTCAAATCGGACACGAATCTTAAAGCTCAGGGATAAAATGGTAATTTCACCTACTAACGGGTCTGAAAGGAGAACTGGGTCTTTATTCAAAGCCCAATAACCCATAAACGGATCTGTCTCAACTGGGTGCAGGTTTCAACCCGCAGCGAACCCAGTCCAGCAGGGTAGAATTAGGGTTTCTGATTAATTCTAATCAACGGCCCTGATTCATATCTATCCTTTCACTGGGAATTAGGGATTACATTCCTTATCTGATCATAGGGATTACATTCCTAATCTGATCCCTAAGGCGACTATAAATACTCCCCATCCACCACCATTAAGCGGTAATCAATCTTTTGCCAATTTACGCTCTCTCATAATCATTCCTGATTACTGACTTGAGCATCGGAGGGTGCATCACCGGGATCAACCCCGATGTCTCGCACTTTTTGCAGGTGAATGGCGGGAGTCAACGGTCAAACTCCGGCGGAACAGATTTCAGGTTTGCTATTCAAGTTTTTCAAGAATCCACAAATACTATCTGTTTGCCCCCATACCAAATTTAGCGGTAACAGATTGGCGCCGTCTGTGGGAAACACCACGAATAGCAGCCTTCCCTCTTCCCGTTGGTCAGATCTTCTCTAGCCATGCCTCCAAGGAAACTCAGATCCAGAGGGTCCAACCGTAGACCTACCCCTCCTCCAACACAACAAGAGATTCTCCATCAAACCGTCCTGCCGACGGGGCCTGCCCCTCAGCCTAATCAGGCCCTTCAGCAGAACCAACCTCCTCCTCAGAATCATCAACCCCCTCGCGGTCAAACCGGTCCCCAGAATGCCGGTGCGGGGGGCTCCCGGGTCAATCCTCAGAAGCAACCTCTCCATCAGGACCGCGTCTCAATACACAACCCCTCTCCGATTCCATGGCATCTCACAACCCCCGAGCCTCAGATGACCTCCGCAACACCCTCGACAATCGGCAGAAGGAAGAGGACCTTCGCCGCCGTTTGGATGAAAGGCGGGCCCGAGAGGGAGCCTCCCACCAACAACGTCCAAATGAGCGATCTCCTCATCGCCGAGATTACAGAAGGTCCCCTACTCGAAAGGAGCGGAAAGAGTCCCCTCGGCACCATAAGAGGAGACCCCATTCTCCTAATGATAGGCAACCTCTGAGGAACGATGAGGCACCCATCACCCGTGCCGAGTTCCAGCAATTCTGAGCAAATGTTTTGCAAGCCCTCAATCTTCGACCCAGCAACAATAATACTCAAAGGGTCCCCACTCCTCCTCTGGTCCAAAGTCCTCGCCATCGGTCCCTCACTCCTCCCCCGGCTCCTAGCAACCGACAGCACATTCCTAGTCCTTGGCACTCCCGGGGCTACCGTCTTCATAGCCCCTGCTCTCCCTCGTACGAAGACGAGTCCAGAGGCTCGTTTGACTACCGTCGGAGGGACGATGCTCTCTATCGCCGTCTCCACGAGATGGAGAGGCGCCTCGGCCGAATGGACAAAGATGAAGAGCTAAGAGGAAGGACCCTCCGCCCGAGTAGGCCTCCCTTCTCCCGAACCATCATGGAGGCCCCCATCCCTGAGAACTTCAAACCGCCTCACTTCAAGTCGTATACAGGGGAGTCCGACGCCGCAGATCACATAGAGAGTTTCAAAACTCTCATGATGATCCACCATGCTTCAAACGCCCTCCTCTGCAAGATCTTCCCTGCCACGCTGAAGGGGTCTGCAAGAGAATGGTACTCTCGCCTCGCCCCGGCCTCCATCTTCTCATTCGATCAGTTCAAAGGGCTCTTCCTTACTCATTTCGTGAGTAGCCACCGGGCTGAGAAAACAAGTGTATCCCTGGTGACCCTCAACCAAGAAAAGGATGAATGCCTAAGGGATTACGTTCGGCGCTTCACCGCCGAAGCCCGGTCCATTCCCTCCCTCAACCAATCAGTAGCCTCAGCCGCATTCGAGCGCAACGTCACTAATGCCAACCTCAGGGCGTCCCTTGCCAAGAAGCCTCCTCGGGACTTCTCAGAACTCCTACTTAGGGTGGAGAAGTACATACGAGCGGAAGAGGCTCTCAACCCCTTACTCTTGAGGAGACATCTTCCAGGAACAAACGGAAGAGCACAAGCGAAGAGGGGTCCCAAAAATTCCAGAAGGACGGCAATGGCCAACGCCGCCCGACTCCTCGGTTTGAGAAGTTCACCCACCTCATTGCTAATATATCAGAAGTTCTTATGGAGGTGGACAAGGAAGGGCTACTCCATGCTCCTCCTAGAATGAATACCCCCAGTAAGAAGAGGACCAAGGATAAGTGGTGCCGCTTTCACAGGGACCACAGCCACGACACGGATGATTATCGGGCTCTCAAGGAGGAGATCGAAGAACTCATACAGTGAGGACACCTGACCAAGTTCGTCCAAAAAGAGGGGGCCGAGCTTCCCCCTTGAGGAGCCTACAAACGAACAGAATGTGTAATACCCTGATTTTTCATTTAATGAAAAATGATTTATTTTTGCACGTAGTGTGCACGTGCAATAATTTAGTTGAATTAAATCTTATAATTGTTTTATTGTAATGTGTATGAATATTTAAATATATATTTTCAAATTATTCCATACAAAAGCCTTTTTCTTTAAATAAATAGAAAGCCATATTTTAAAGCCTCTTTCTTAAAGCCCAAAATGTATTTTTATTTATTTTACTATTTTGGCCCATAAAACGAAGCCCATGGATTAATTTATTAAAAAAGTCTATTTTATTTTTGTACAAATTAAAATGCACAATTTTTAGGCCTAGTTGCATGCACGTGCAATGCACACTTCTCCTATGGAGGCCGGATTGCTTCTTTTGGAGGGAGTTTTGAATTTGGTCATGGTGTTCATGGAGGTAGTTATGTGAATGTGGGTAGTTGTGGTAACTCCTACTCTCATCCTAGCCTTCCATCCTACAACCAACCAACTAATCCTAGCCCTCCATTCTACTTGATTTCTAGTATAAATACCCCCTCCCATGGCTATATTCATAGGCAATTATATCTTTCCAAAACTATAGTCTAATTTAGTAGTAAGTTGTGAGTAAAAGATTGAGAGAATTGTGTGGGATTGTATTGCTTTCAACAAGGAGGAGAAGAGGCCGGCCATCACTAGGAGGAGCTCGGGATTGGTGCTTGTGGAGCTTGTGCGCGCATCATCTAGGAGGAGGTGCATTTCATTCGCAAAGGACTTTCGTTGCTATTGTGTTGTTTTCTCTCCATACAAGGTGGGTAAAATTTTCCATATTTCTAAAGTAGAAATGCTTGCTAGAATGAATGAATGATAGTGGGTTTCATTTCCTTATTTCTAATTAGAAATGATGCTAGCATTATATTGAGAAATGATGCATGAAAAATACTAATAAGAGTACACTTCTAATTGGAAAATTGACCTATGAATTGATTGGAATGTGAGTATGCAATTGTATGTGACTGGATTAGTAAAAATCTAAGTTGATATGGATTAATTATAACCATGAATGTGAACTTGGCTAATAAAGAGATTTGTGGCATTAATTGTTGAGAAATGTCGGAAAAGAAACGTTCTGGTAAGTCGACTTAGGACCCTGTAAGTCGACTTATATGCTCATTTAAGTCGACTGGTGCTGTTATAAGTCAACTATTTACTTAAAATCATGGATGTTTCCCCCCTGAACAGTCGACTTACTATAGTATAAGTCGACTGGTACTGATGCAATTTTATAAACTCGAATGTTCTACTCTTTTGAAATACATGAGACTTTATAAAGATAATTTGGGAATTGTTGCATGAAATAAAATGTGATTTGAGAATGAAAGGTGTAATTAGAACTATGACTTTGACATGTGTATTTTTGGGAAATTATACCTTGTAAAAGAACTAGAAATGAAGAAGATTAATATAGTAAAGATTGATGTGACATTATTGATGCATGAAAACATGAATTATGAATATTCGTTAGTACTTCTCATTTTGAGAATAATGTGAACAATAAAATGTGAATTATTCTTTGTTGAAGAATAGCGAGACAAAGTGTGATGTGTATGAAGGAATGATTCCTTAAATTGAAATTTAACCTGTCCAGTCGACCGAATGCTTGAAGCAGTTGACTGTACCGAGCATGATAAATGTATAATTGAACTACACAGTACAGACGACTGATTTGCGGAACAGTCGACTGTCCTGGGATTGATAATTGAATTTGGAAACACTGCGGAACAGCCGACTGCCGTGTGCAGCAGTCGACTCTCCCGAGTGGTTATGAATAACTGTACTTGACTGAACAAATCGACTGGAAGAGATCCAAGTCGACTGTCCAGAGTGTTTTGATATGTCAGAGAACATTATTCTGTCTATTTTGAAGATTGTGAACTTTATGATGGATGTTGATAAACTCTTTTTATTGCTGTATGAATTCACAAGAAATGAATCATAGTTTTGAATTGAGAATTTACATGAAATGAATCATAGATTTGAAGTGAGAATTACATAAATATGAAAGCTAAGATCATGATATGCTGAGGCAATGAAAAATGAACTCATGAGCTGGGAATGCTCAGATTATGTTAGAATTTGTGAATTGGAATTGAAATGAAAGAGTAGCTAAGTCTCCCCCGGCATTTGGAAAGAAATGAAATGAATATTGAAAAGAAAGACCAAGGTTGGTCATGTTGAAATGAATGAATAAGTCCGGTTTAGTGGAGAGGCTAACTCTAGAGCTTTGATTTGGTTCATGATTCTAATAAAAACTAAGGATTAGTACATAGTGGAGACGTGATGAAAGTAGGAGAAAAACACGAGTGAGAGCCATCGGATTTGCGGCGGAGGGTATTTCACAGGTTCTTCACGATGAGTCGTGACATGACGTGGATACGGCTCCAGGGTGCCGTGGTGGCGGAGAGTATTTCACAGGTTCTTCACGATGTGTCGTGACATGACGTGGATACTGCTCCAGGGTACCGTCCCTCTGGTGACATTTGTGGGATGTTTGGTGACTGCATGAGGATCGTGTGCCATGAAGGATGCTGAATTGTCCATAGGTTCCTCACGATGTGTCGTGACATGACGTGGGATTTCCCTCCAGTTTCTGTACACGTGCTTGCACTCATAGATCATCTAAGACACTACCGTAGTTACAGTAGTAGATTAAGTCATGGCGAGGGATTGAACCCTACAAAGATGAAGAACGATTAAGAGGCTTGCCCTCGGACCTATGTAGTATGGGATGCATAGACTCCGAACAAGTGTGCATTAGTGTCATGTAACATAAATAATTGCATTAAGGATTAAGTGCACAATCACAACACGACATCAATAGGGTAGTCCCTTTAATTGTAATGTGACAAGTTTGTGTTTGCTAAATATGGAAAATTAAGTTATACTATTTCTGGCATAGAGAGGATGGCCGTGTATAATGATCGTCGGTTGAATAAACTGACATACCCACAGTCTTATATGTAGGTAAATGGCATGTTAAAGATAAAGAGGAAAGGATGCTTAAAGATTATATCATGTTGTTGTACATTTATTTAATTGTTGTACATTTTACTTCCGCTGTGCAAATGAAAAGTGTAATATTGATGTAAACTCTGATGTAAAGTGAAAAGTTTAAATTTCCTTGTAAAATTGTACTGAAGAAAGTGAAAAGATCCTGTAGAACATCTCGAATTCAGTGTTTTTGGGATTCGGGGCGTTACAGAGTGGTATCAGAGCCACGCTTTCTACGCTTTCCTGTTGGTACAAATTTATAAGGAACGACACCCTAGAAGTGGACATTAGAGTGTGTATTTGAGTCTAGAGATTTAAATGTAAGCGACTTACATTTGTGTTGCTCTATGACTTATGCTTCTTCCTCTCTATTCTAAGATGGCTGATCACTTCGACCCTGCTGGAGATGATGACTGGCATATCATTGAGGAAGAGTACCATCCTGGATAGGCTGATTCTGATGACGAGTATCACCCTAGGCAAGAAGATTCTGATGAGGAGGAGTGGCCTGAATCTCGAGAGATTACCCCACCTCCAGATTCATCTGACGATTCTTCTTCTGATGAAGAAGAGAGACCAGTTCCAAGTGGTCTTGTGACTTCTCTTCAGAGGCAGGTAGAGACACTGCGAGAGAGGGTCGGATTATTGGAGGCTCAGCTGGCGAAACGGAAGGACGACTTTTCAGTTCTCAGTCACCGGATATGGGAACTTGAAAAGAGGAAGAACCTGACAGATGTGTTGAGGGATGAGGTTGATGAACTACAGGAAGAACTTCGAGCAGCGAAGAGGACCCGTAGGAGTTAGATTGTTGTAGCTTCTATTTTCTTCCATTCTGATGTTAAGAAATGTTTTTAATTCGAATGTATAAAGTTTGGAATTCAATGAAATGCAAGTTGATTTAAATTCTTGTCTTATACTTCGAATTTAATGGATCTTTTGCATCAGAATATGTCGAGAAGAGGAGCTAGGAATGGGGAAGGTTTGGATCTGGAGACCGAACTTGCAAGGGTCTACCAGACGCTGAATGCAGTGGCTATGAACCAAGGAAGGGGGCCGGTGAATCCAGTGCCCGAGGCGATTAAGCTGGTGGAATCATTCAAGAGAATGAAACCACCTGTATTCGAGGGAAAGTCGGACCCAGATGTGGCTGACAACTGGATCCGTCAAGTGGAGACGATCTTCGAGGTGTTGGAAACCCCTGAGGGTAGCAAGGTCAAGTTGGCAACTTTGCAATTGGAGAAGGATGCGGCGGTTTGGTGGCAATCCATGAAGAGGACCATGGGAGGCATATTGCTCGGCTGGGAGGAATTTCTGGAAGAATTCCGCAGTCATTATTTCTCCTCCGATGTTCAGGAGAAGAAGGCAATGGAGTTTCTGTCACTTCAGCAAGGCAGCATGTCAGTGAGGGAGTACGAGACCAAGTTTACTCAGCTCTCTAGGTATGCGCCTGAACTGGTAATGGATGAAGCTAAGAAGGCTCGTAAGTTCGAACAAGGACTGAGACCCAGCTTGAGATCTCGGATGATACCTCTCAGTATTAGAAGATTCGACAAGTTGGTGAAGAGGGCAGCTGCGACAGAAGCAGATATGGAGCAGTTCCATGTTGTTCAGAACTGGAGGAACAACTGGCAGACTAGTAAGAGGCCTGCACATTCTGGAAGTTTCAAGGAGCAGCCACCTGCACAAAGGTTCAAACCGACAGGGGCGAACGCTGTTAGTGTAGCTGGAAGACCTGGAAACAATGTGGTGAGACCTCCTGCGGTGACTTGCTTCAATTGTGGTGAGACGGGACATTTCATGTCTCAATGCTCCAAGCCACGGAATAGTAATCGCAATGCACCAATGCAGCAGTCTGGGAAGAGGCCGTACCAATCAGGGCGAGTATTTGCCTTGACGGAGGCTGATGCTGATGAAGCAGATCAGGTCATCTCTGGTACGAGGGCTGATGTTTAGTGGTTTTGTCATTTCTTCTTCCCGTTCATATTGTGAAACTGTTATGTAATGGTGTGTATTATGTAACAGGAGAACTCTATCTTAATGGAATAAAAGCTGTTGTATTGTTCGATACTGGATCCTCTCATACTTTTGTGTCTCCTAAATTTGCTAAAGTGTTGGGAGTCGAACCGAAGATTTTTCCAGGCAAGATCTTAGCAGTAACTACTCCATCAGGGGAAACTTTGACCACTGATCGGTATTATGTTGATTGCGAGATTGTAATTGGAGATCGAATCTTTGGCATTGATCTGATCGAGCTGACTATCTTGGGAGTCGATGTATCATTGGCATTGATTGGATGTCGGTGTACAGTGCAAGCATCGAGTGCAAGACCAAGACGGTAACAGTAAAGGCTCCAGGTGGACCTGAAGTCACTTTCCAAGGAAAGCAGAAGTGTGCTAAGCTGGTGGCAACTATCCGCAAGGAAGAGACTCCTGTGGAAGTGCAAGGGATTCATGTGGTTCGGGACTATCCGACTGTGTTCTTGGATGATTTCCCTGGGTTACCCCCACATCGTGATGTAGAGTTCAGCATCACTGTTCAACCGGGAAGTGCACCCATTTCTAAGGCACCTTATAGGATGGCTCCAGTGGAACAGGATGAGGTGAAACGGCAGATTGAGGAACTGTTGGAGAAAGGCTTTATTCAACCTAGTGCGTCACCTTGGGGAGCACCAGTGCTTTTGGTAAAGAAGAAGGATGGATCGATGAGAATGTGTATCGATTACCGAGAGCTGAATAAGGTCACTGTTCAAAATATGTATCCTATTCCTCGAATTGATGACTTGTTCGATCGTCTACAAGGAGCAGCTGTATTCTCCAAAATAGATCTTCGATCAGGATATCACCAAGTGCGAGTGAAAGCTGAAGATGTGCACAAAACTACATTTAGAACTCGGTATGGGCATTACGAATTCTTAGTTATGCCATTCGGAATGACGAATGCACCTGCAATCTTCATGGATTTGATGAACAGAGTTCTGAGGCCATTCATTGATTCTTTCGTCGTGGTGTTTATCGACGATATTCTCGTGTACTCCAAGTCAGAGGAGGAGCACACCGAGCATCTGGCAGCAGTATTGCAGAAGCTGGAAGAGCAGAAGTTGTATGCCAAGTGTGATTTCTGGAAATCTGAAGTGGCATTCCTAGGTCACATCCTTTCTAAGGAGGGAGTGGCAACTGACCCTCAGAAGATAGAGGCAGTGAGAAATTGGGCTAGGCCTACTACAGTAAAAGAAGTCAGAAGTTTTCTTGGGATGACTGGATACTACCGGAGATTCATTCAAGGTTATGCCCAGATAGCTGTACCGCTTACTGGACTGACCAAGAAGAATGTGAGCTTCAAGTGGACTGAGCAATGTGAGGCGAGCTTTCAGGAGTTGAAAGATAGGCTGACTACTGCACCTATTTTGGCTTTGCCTAGAGCAGGTGTTGAGTATGATGTTTATAGCGATGCTTCACATCGTGGGCTTGGTTGTGTCTTAATGCAAGAAGGTAGAGTAATCGCTTATGGGTCTAGGCAACTACGACCACATGAGAAGAATTACCCGACGCATGATCTAGAGTTGGCTGCGATTATCTTTGCCTTGAAGCAATTGAGGCACTACGTGTACGGTGAGAAGTTGAACACGTACACGGACCACAAGAGCTTGAAGTGTATATATCAGCAGAGGGATCTGAATCTGAGGCAGCAGAGATGGTTGGAAGTGCTCGAGGATATGCGACCTGAGATCAAGTATCATCCTGGAAAGGCTAATGTTGTGGCTGATGCACTTAGCCGCAAGAGCAGTTTGGCCAGCTTGATTTCAACCCAAAAGCATCTGATTAAGGAGTTGGACCGAGCAGGTATTGAGGTTGTCTTGCAAGGATTGGGAGCATCTTTGGCTCAGTTGAGGCTTCAGCCTACATTGAATGCAAGGATTATTGCAAGTCAGGAAGTGGATGCTGATATTTTGGAGATGAAGGAGCAGGTTGGCACTGGCAGGTTGCCCGGATTTCAAATCAGGGATGGAGTGTTGTGGTTCGGAGATAGGCTATGTGTTCCAAATTAGGCGGACCTGAAAGAGAGTATTCTTCAGGAGGCGCATGCTACTCTTTTGTCGGTACATCCTGGGAGTACTAAGATGTACAAGGACATCAAACAGCATTTCTGGTGGTCAGGTTTGAAGCGAGATGTGGCTGATTTTGTTGCAAAGTGTGAGGTTTGTCAGCAAGTCAAAGCCGAAAATCAGAGACCCGGAGGTCTATTACAGCCGTTACCTATTTCGGAATGGAAGTGGGATAACATCAGTATGGATTTCATCACGGGATTGCCTAAGAGTCCTAAAGGCAATGATGCGATTTGGGTTATAGTCGATCGACTTACCAAGTCCGCTCACTTTTTGGCGATGAAACTCACGGCTTCGATGGACAAGTTAGCCGAGATGTATGTTGGTGAGATTATCAGGCTTCATGGTGTTCCCTCAACTATTGTGTCTGATCGAGATGCGCGGTTTACTTCGCATTTCTGGAGGAGTCTTCAGACAGCTTTGGGTACCAAGACAGATTTCAGCACTGCTTTTCATCCGCAAACCGATGGGCAGACCAAGAGAGTCAATCGTATTCTTGAGGATATGCTTAGGTGTTGTATACTAGACTTTGGAGGCAGTTGGGAAAGGCATTTACCTTTGGTAGAGTTTGCCTACAACAACAGTTTTCAGGCTAGCATTGGGATGGCGCCGTACGAAGCTTTGTATGGCAGGAAGTGCAGAACACCTGTTTGTTGGTATGAAGTTGGGGAGCGTCAGTTGTTTGGTCCTGAGCTTGTGCAGCAAACTTCTGAGAAGATTGTTCTGATCAGGAAGAGGTTGGTGGAAGCTCAGAGCAGGCAGAAAAGCTATGCAGACAACCGGAGAAGGGACCTTGAGTTTGAGGTTGGTGACTTCGTCTTTCTGAAGGTATCACCCAGTAAAGGTGTGGTTCAATTTGGCAAAGGCGGGAAGTTAGCCCCGAGGTTTATAGGCCCGTATAAGATATTGAAAAGGATTGGGAAAACTGCTTACCGGCTTGAATTACCGAAAGAGTTGTCTCAGGTGCACAATGTCTTTCATGTGTCTATGCTGAGAGGTTATATTCCAGATCCGAGTCATCATTTGCCTGAAGTGCCGGGAGGTTTGCAGTTGGACCTGAATTACATCGAGTCTCCTGTAGAGATTGTTGACCGTAGGGAGAAAGTCTTGAGGAATAAGACGCTACCAATGGTCAAGGTAGTCTGGAGAAACTACTTGGTTGAAGAGGCTACTTCGGAATCTGAGGAGAGGATGTTGAAGGACTATCCTGAGCTTTTTGCTTGATTGTATTTTTGTATCTTTTTGTTCTTGCTGTTGTGTTGTATTGTCTGTTTTCTCGCTCTGGATTGTAGTTTCGGGGACGGAACTATTCTAAGGAGGGAGTGTTGTAATACCCTGATTTTTCATTTAATAAAAAATTATTTATTTTTGCACGTAGTGTGCACGTGCAATATTTTAGTTGAATTAAATCTTATAATTGTTTTATTATAATGTGTATGAATATTAAAATATATATTTTCAAATTATTCCATACAAAAGCCTTTTTCTTTAAATAAATAGAAAGCCATATTTTAAAGCCTCTTTCTTAAAGCCCAAAACGTATTTTTATTTATTTTACTATTTTGGCCCATAAAACGAAGCCCATGGATTAATTTATTTAAAAAGTCTATTTTATTTTTGTACAAATTAAAATGCACAATTTTTAGGCCTAGTTGCATGCACGTGCACTACACATACACGTGCAATGCACACTTCTCCTATGGAGGCCGGATTGCTTCTTTTGGAGGGAGTTTTGAATTTGGTCATGGTGTTCATGGAGGTAGTTATGTGAATGTGGGTAGTTGTGGTAACTCCTACTCTCATCCTAGCCTTCCATCCTACAACCAACCAACTAATCCTAGCCCTCCATTCTACTTGATTTCTAGTATAAATACCCCCTCCCATGGCTATATTCATAGGCAATTATATCTTTCCAAAACTATAGTCTAATTTAGTAGTAAGTTGTGAGTAAAAGATTGAGAGAATTGTGTGGGATTGTATTGCTTTCAACAAGGAGGAGAAGAGGCCGGCCATCACTAGGAGGAGCTCGGGATTGGTGCTTGTGGAGCTTGTGCGCGCATCATCTAGGAGGAGGTGCATTTCATTCGCAAAGGACTTTCGTTGCTATTGTGTTGTTTTCTCTCCATACAAGGTGGGTAAAATTTTCCATATTTCTAAAGTAGAAATGCTTGCTAGAATGAATGAATGATAGTGGGTTTCATTTCCTTATTTCTAATTAGAAATGATGCTAGCATTATATTGAGAAATGATGCATGAAAAATACTAATAAGAGTACACTTCTAATTGGAAAATTGACCTATGAATTGATTGGAATGTGAGTATGCAATTGTATGTGACTGGATTAGTAAAAATCTAAGTTGATATGGATTAATTATAACCATGAATGTGAACTTGGCTAATAAAGAGATTCGTGGCATTAATTGTTGAGAAATGTCGGAAAAGAAACGTTCTGGTAAGTCGACTTAGGACCCTGTAAGTCGACTTATATGCTCATTTAAGTCGACTGGTGCTGTTATAAGTCAACTATTTACTTAAAATCATGGATGTTTCCCCCCTGAACAGTCGACTTACTATAGTATAAGTCGACTGGTACTGATGCATTTTTATAAACTCGAATGTTCTACTCTTTTGAAATACATGAGACTTTATAAAGATAATTTGGGAATTGTTGCATGAAATAAAATGTGATTTGAGAATGAAAGGTGTAATTAGAACTATGACTTTGACATGTGTATTTTTGGGAAATTATACCTTGTAAAAGAACTAGAAATGAAGAAGATTAATATAGTAAAGATTGAAGTGACATTATTGATGCATGAAAACATGAATTATGAATATTCGTTAGTACTTCTCATTTTGAGAATAATGTGAACAATAAAATGTGAATTATTCTTTGTTGAAGAATAGCGAGACAAAGTGTGATGTGTATGAAGGAATGATTCCTTAAATTGAAATTTAACCTGTCCAGTCGACCGAATGCTTGAAGCAGTTGACTGTACCGAGCATGATAAATGTATAATTGAACTACACAGTACAGACGACTGATTTGCGGAACAGTCGACTGTCCTGGGATTGATAATTGAATTTGGAAACACTGCGGAACAGCCGACTGCCGTGTGCAGCAGTCGACTCTCCCGAGTGGTTATGAATAACTGTACTTGACTGAACAAGTCGACTGGAAGAGATCCAAGTCGACTGTCCAGAGTGTTTTGATATGTCAGAGAACATTATTCTGTCTATTTTGAAGATTGTGAACTTTATGATGGATGTTGATGAACTCTTTTTATTGCTGTATGAATTCACAAGAAATGAATCATAGTTTTGAATTGAGAATTTACATGAAATGAATCATAGATTTGAAGTGAGAATTACATAAATATGAAAGCTAAGATCATGATATGCTGAGGCAATGAAAAATGAACTCATGAGCTGGGAATGCTCAGATTATGTTAGAATTTGTGAATTGGAATTGAAATGAAAGAGTAGCTAAGTCTCCCCCGGCATTTGGAAAGAAATGAAATGAATATTGAAAAGAAAGACCAAGGTTGGTCATGTTGAAATGAATGAATAAGTCCGGTTTAGTGGAGAGGCTAACTCTAGAGCTTTGATTTGGTTCATGATTCTAATAAAAACTAAGGATTAGTACATAGTGGAGACGTGATGAAAGTAGGAGAAAAACACGAGTGAGAGCCATCAGATTTGCGGCGGAGAGTATTTCACAGGTTCTTCACGATGAGTCGTGACATGACGTGGATACGGCTCCAGGGTGCCGTGGTGGCGGAGAGTATTTCACAGGTTCTTCACGATGCGTCGTGACATGACGTGGATACTGCTCCAGGGTACCGTCCCTGTGGTGACATTTGTGGGATGTTTGGTGACTGCATGAGGATCGTGTGCCATGAAGGATGCTGAATTGTCCATAGGTTCCTCACGATGTGTCCTGACATGACGTGGGATTCCCCTCCAGTTTCTGTACACGTGCTTGCCCTCATAGATCATCTAAGACACTACCGTAGTTACAGTAGTAGATTAAGTCATGGCGAGGGATTGAACCCTACAAAGATGAAGAACGATTAAGAGGCTTGCCCTCGGACCTATGTAGTATGGGATGCATAGACTCCGAACAAGTGTGCATTAGTGTCATGTAACATAAATAATTGCATTAAGGATTAAGTGCACAATCACAACACGACATCAATAGGGTAGTCCCTTTAATTGTAATGTGACAAGTTTGTGTTTGCTAAATATGGAAAATTAAGTTATACTATTTCCGACATAGAGAGGATGGCCGTGTATAATGATCGTCGGTTGAATAAACTGACGTACCCACAGTCTTATATGCAGGTAAATGGCATGTTAAAGATAAAGAGGAAAGGATGCTTAAAGATTATATCATGTTGTTGTACATTTATTTAATTGTTGTACATTTTACTTCTGCTGTGCAAATGAAAAGTGTAATATTGATGTAAACTCTGATGTAAAGTGAAATGTTTAAATTTCCTTATAAAATTGTACTGAAGAAAGTGAAAAGATCCTGTAGAACATCTCGAATTCAGTGTTTTTGGGATTCGGGGCGTTACAGAATGACCCGCCGAGCTTCAAAACTCAGAACCTCCCAGCTCCTCCCAAGAGGTCTTCACCTTGTCGAAGAAGTAGGATCTTGATTTTCAATAAGGCCGATGCTGGTAACCCGGCCAATAGCATGTAATAATGGCTCGCCCTGTTGAAGCAGCCACTTAGTTTATCTCAATAGAACTTTGTATTTTTTCATTGAAAATTATTGCTCTTGTTTCTTCTCTATCTCTCCCAATCACGACTCGCTAAATGGTGAGTTCAAAGTCCAGCCTCTTCTACATGGCTGCTCCCGCAACTTACTAACCTTAAATGACGAGTTTGGAGTCCAACACTTGGCTCGATTTCGCTTCAAATAACTTGCTCTTAAGCGAGTTAGAAGTGGTTTTCCATTCGGAATTGCTTCCACAATCGTTGATACTCTCTTAAACGACGAGTTCGGAGTCCAACACTTGGCTCGATTTCGCTTCAAATAACTTGCTCTTCAGCAAGTTAGAAGTTGTTCGCCATTCGGAACTGCTCCCACAACTGTTGATTCTCTCACTTAAACAGCGAGTTCGGAGCTGAAGCTCTCCCCTAGAGTTCCTCCTCACACTCGTCTCACAAATGGCTCTCTCCCAGAGCAGAGCTCTTCACTCCGCTCCTTCTAATGCGGACCTCTTCTCAACGAGTTCGGAGCTCACAACTCTCCCCTAGAGTTGCTCCTCAAACTCGTCTTCCAGATGGCTCTCTCCTAGTGTCGAGCTCTTCACTCCGCTCGCCTCCGAAGCAGACCTCTTCTCAACGAGTTCGGAGCACAACTCTCTCCTAGAGTTCCTCCTCACACTCGTCTAACAAATGGCTCTCTCCCAGAGCCGAGCTCTTCACTCCGCTTACCTCCAAAGCAGACCTCTTCTCAATAAGTTCGGAGCACAACTCTCTCCTAGAGTTGCTCCTCAAACTCGTCTTCAAGATGGCTTTCTCCTAGAGTCGAGCTCTTCACTCCGCTCGCCTCTGAAGTGGACCGCTTCTCAACAAGTTCGGAGCACAACTCTCTCCTAGAGTTCCTCCTCACACTCGTCTCACAAATGGCTCTCTCCCATAGCCGAGCTCTTCACTCCGCTTACCTCCAAAGCAGACCTCTTCTCAAAAAGTTCGGAGCACAACTCTCTCCTAGAGTTGCTCTCAAACTCGTCTTCCAGATGGCTCTCTCCTAGAGCCGAGCTCTTCATTCCGCTCGCCTCCAAAGCGGACCTCTTCTCAACGAGTTCGGAGCTCACAACTCTCTCCTAGAGTTGCTCCTCAAACTCTTCTTCCAGATGGCTCTCTCCTAGAGTCGAGCTCTTCATTTCGCTCGCCTCCAAAGCGGACCGCTTCTCAACGAGTTCGGAGCTCACAACTCTCTCCTAGAGTTGCTTCTCAAACTCGTCTTCCAGATGGCTCTCTCCTAGAGCCGAGCTCTTCACTCCGCTTACCTCCAAGGTGGACCTCTTCTACACGAGTTCGGAGCTCATAACTCTCTCCTAGAGTTGCTCCTCAAACTCGTCTTCCAAATCGCTCTCTCCTAGAGCCAAGCTCTTCGCTCCGCTCGCCTCCAAAGCGGGCCTCTTCTAAGCAAGTTCGGAGCTCAAAACTCTCCCATGGAGTTGCTCCTTGCACTCACTTCAAAGAATGGATCTTCCCATGGCTCTTACGAGGATCTTTCTAACACATCTTCTTTGCCCCTAGCAGTGGAGCTCCTCTTCAAAAAATCCCCAAAACCAAAACACTCCTCAACTTCATCAAGACAAGGATGTTGCGGGGCTATTTTGACCATGAAGAAGGGTGAATCTTCATCCCACTCCTAAAGAGAAGTTGTAGATCTTCAAGTTAGCTTCGAAACGAGGGGTCACAAGCCCCGATCGGACCTCCGTAGCAACGGGAAAGTGGATCCGACACCAAGCTTCGGAGCTCTTCACCTCTCCCATATGCCGACCCCCTTCCTCGTCGAGCTCCGACCCTTCTACTACGCCGAGCTTCCGAGCTACTATAGGCAGAGTGGGAACTACCGAGTCACCGAGCCGAGTGGACGAGGTACCGACCTCCACATATGGAGAAAAATGCCGTCGAGCCAGTTTCACCGTCAGATTGTCTCAAAATTCGTGTCCGAACATGATGAACGGCTCAGATTTCGCCACGTCTCCACAAAACGACAAGATAATGTTTTCTCGAAATTTGAGCCTCTTGTCTCGTGATTCGCACCATGATCGTGATCGACTGTCCAGTTTGAGCCACGTAGCTCGGATCTGAAATCCGAGCTACCGAACTAACGAAGTGCAAAGTGGCAAAAATGCGCCTCAAAATTCGCACTCCGATTTGCCGAACAAAAAAAAGAAGGGAAAAAAGCACGAGGGTTGGGGTCGACCCGTTAGGGGATCCAAACCCATAACCCACTTCAGCATTCCCTTCTTCTCCTCCAAATTTCCCGCCAACAACCCAAACCAAAAAAAAAAAACCATCACAGGCTTCTTCTTCCTCTGGCTTCGAGCACCCTAAGCTCGCCATATTCCGAAGACGTCGAGCTCCTCTTCTCCTTTGCCGAATGACCCCTCGCCTCGTTTGCCGAGCCCTCCGCTCTCCGAGCTTCGCCACGTTCGCCACGACGTCGAGCTCCACACTCCTCCATTGTCGAAGCTCGACCTCTCCCTTCCCTCGCCGAAGCTCAAGTTCTTCTCCTTGCTGACTCCTCATGACAGCCGAGATCGAGCTCCGACGTCCCCTTCGTCGAGCTCCGAAGCACCGAGCTCCACGCCGCCAAACACCACCACTCCGAGCTCCTCTCTACTGAGTCGCCAAGCTTACCGCTCTCCGAGCTTCGCCACGTTCTCCACGACGTCGAGCTCCACTCCTTTTTATCGAGCAACACTCCTCCATTGTCGAAGCTCGATCTCTCCCCTCCACTGCGTCGAGCTCCAACAATGATGAGCATCAAACCCATCGCCAAGCTCCTCACCTCCAACTCAAAGCTCTGAACCCAACTCCTCCAAGGCCGAGCTCCGAGCTTCGCCACGTTCACCGAAGACGTCGAGCTCCTCTTCTCCTTCGCCGAATGACCCCTCGCCTCATTCGCCGAGCTCTCCGCTCTCCGAGCTTCGCCATGTTCGCCATGACGTCGAGCTCCACACTCCTCCATTGTCGAAGCTCGACCTCTCCCCTCCACTGTGTCGAGCTCCAACAACCGAACTCCTCCTATCACTGCCGAGCTCCTCGCCAGGCAAGGTCGGAGAGGGGCAAGGCCTAGGTCAAAGACGAGGTGGGGTTGAAAGCTACGGTCGAAGACGATAAAGGAAATGGAGGCAAAGTTGGAGAACGAGGAGATGAAGAAGAAGGAGAAAGCAGAAGAAGAAGAAGAAAAAAAAAGGCTACAAGGTCGGGTTCAGACCCGTTAAGGGATCCAAACCCGAACACCATAACCGCTTCACCCCCTTCTTCTTCAGCCATTCTGGCACCAAAACCAGAAAAAGAAAAAAACCCAAAGTCCCGAAAGCTTCTCTTCTCTACTGCCGAGCTCGTCTTCGGTCGCCCACCTCCAAAACTGAGCTCTCACTCTCGCCAAGCTCCCTCCGTCGTCGAGCTCCAAAACCCAATTCCTCACCAACACCGACAGCTCTAAGCTTCGAGCTCAAGTTCTCCGCCAAACTTCACCACGCCGAGCTCGACCTCTCCATCTCCTTCGTCAACTCAGCGAGCTCACCACCACCTCCGAGCTCCGATGCCGAGCTCCCCCACAGTAAAACACCGAGCTCTTTTTCTTGACTTCACCACGCCGTATATATATTGGGAATATACGGAAAAAGGGGTATGAGCAACTTGCTCATTTAGTAAATGAGCAATTGATGATGTGGCATGCGTTTGATATATTGGACAACTAACCCTTTTAAGGCTTTTCCAATCACATGCATGCCACATCATCAATTGCTTATTTACTAAATGAGCAAGTTGCTTATACCCCCTTTTCCCATATATAGTGTGCGTGTGTGCTGAGGTGTGAGGTTGTGCACTTGTGCACTTTCGAGCTGCACATTGGTTGTGCATTTGCCCTGATCATGCTGCATTGTATCTACTGCATTTTTATTCATACTGCATCTTACCCTTATGCTACAGTTTGTACTTACCCACAACTTTTTTTACCTGCCCATTGTACCTTCGAGTACTGTTCATTCCTGCAAAGTCCAGATCTGACCTGGGGGTGTTCTCGGGTATGGTTATGTGCATCTAGTAATAACTAGTACATTTCTATAACCATGAATGATAACTAGTACAATTGGCCATTGAATTCCTATATATTGATTTCCGGGTGTGCATTTTATTGCATTCCTGATCTGCAAGTTGGTTTTTTTGTATGATTGGATATATGTTAGTCTACTTGCTACTACTCCTATTTAATTCCTGAGTTGCCAATAAAACCTTAGGTGAATTTAGGTTTGTATGAATTGGTGTGTTGTATTGTGAGTTGTATATATATATATATATATATATATATATATATATATATATATATATATATATATATATATATATATATATATATATATATATGCGTGTGTGTGTGTGTGTGTGCGTGCACTTGTGCACATTATGCACTTTCGAGTGCTGCACATTGGTTGTGCATTTGCCCTGATCATGCTGCATTGTATCTACTGCATTTTTATTCATACTGCATCTTACCCCTATGCTACAGTTTGTACTTACCTGCATTTTTTTTACCTACCCATTGTACCTTCGAGTACTGTTCATTCCTGCAAAGCCCAGATCTGGCCTGGGGGTGTTCTCGGGTATGCTTATGTGCATCTAGTAATAACTAGTACATTTCTATAACCATGAACGATAACTAGTACAATTGGCCATTGAATTCCTATATATTGATTTTCGAGTGTGCATTTTATTGCATTCCTGATCTGCAGGTTGGTTTTTTTTGGTATGATTGGATATATGTTAGTCTACTTGCTACTACTCCTATTTAATTCCTGAGTTGCCACTACTCCTACTTGCTTTACTCCCAGTATTC
Organism: Hemerocallis citrina; assembly: GCA_017893485.1. NCBI lineage: Eukaryota > Viridiplantae > Streptophyta > Magnoliopsida > Asparagales > Asphodelaceae > Hemerocallis > Hemerocallis citrina. Next base: position 131,037,074 of record CM030365.1, read on the forward strand.
TTGTATATGTTTTTTGACTTGCATATGCTTCACCTTGTTAGCCTACAAATGTTATCTCACTGCCCGCCTACATTGTACATCCTAATGTCTCCTATTACCTGCATATGTATTTAAACCCTGTTATTCTGTTAAGCTACCGCTCCTACTTGACTACAAATGCTATCCTCTACTTGATCCCTGCCTATGCCTTTACTCCCATTGATGATGCCTGCCTATGCTACTGTTCCTATTTAATGTTGCTTGCATATGCTTAACTCCTTTTAGCCTATGGACTTTCATCTATTATGTGTACCTTTGATCCTTGCAAGATGATTCCAATTTTGATTTTGTTAAAAGGGGGAAAGACATACACTGTCCCAGCAATTACGAGAATTAAGGGAAAATATAGAATTTTGGAATATTGGTTAGGAAATTGAGTTATAATTTTTATATATGATTAAAATTGTGGATTTGGACTAAAGGATAGTTCTAAAGTAAAGAGGTGTATTCTTTTAATAAGAACTTAAAAAGGGAATGAAATATGAATATTTAATTCTAGAGGCTGAGTAGGATCCTATGTACCGGCAGTAAGTTTTATTTTGTTTTGGGGGTTAGCCAGTAGGGCTAACCACCCTAATTTAGGGTTTTAAGTCCAGTAGGAAGTACTAGCTCTAGATAGCTGTGGTTGACTTTAATTTAATAATAATAATAATAAGGACATGCACTAGTTGGAGATGTGACAAAATAAGAGGAAACATGGGTAGGGGGGCCTCATATGATCTGCGATGGGAAATGGTTTCACTGATTATCGGGTGTGAGGAAGAGATCCAATCACTTGCGATGTGGCTAGTCGTCCTGATTATCAGGATGGAGGCGACGCTTATGGGATATCTGCGTGATGAGGTACCCTTTGACTTGCGGTGTGAGTTTCATTGCCTAACCTTCGGGGTGTGAGGAGGGGATCTGAACGCTTGCGTTGGGGGATTGATTCCACTGATTATCAGAGCATGGACTAGATACTCACGGGATATCTAAATCTTACAGTAGTTACCGTGGTGGGTTAGTTGCATGAACGTTGGATTGGACCCTATAAATGTGGAGTACGATAAGGGTTTGCACCGGACCTATATAGTATGGGATGCATAGAATCCGACAAGTGCGCACTAGTGCATGTTGTGCTTTGAGTTTTCTTGATGATGTTTTATGTATTCTTGTACTTCGTATTCAAATGCATACACTTAACACTTAGTCTGGTTCCACTTGTTAATTTATGAATTTATTCTTTATGTTTTCAATTACTCACACAGGTATGGCTGACCCCTGTAGTTTGGGGGTTAGGGATATCTCTAGCCTCATGTCTTTACAGATAGGTACCATTAACATGGACTCGGGAGCATGTAGTAAATTGTCTAATTGTTGAAATATGTACGTGCATGAGTTGAAAAAGGAAAAGTTGTAAAAAGAGAAATTGTATTCATTGTGTTTTAATTTCCACTGTGTATTTAAAAAGAGTTAATGAAATGAAAAGTTTAAATTTTCCTGTAATTTTGTACTATGTTTAATTTACATTGAAGTTCGATCATGTAAATTGTGTCTCTAATCTCTATTTTGAAATTCGGGGTGCTACACGGGATGCACACGACCGGGACACTCCCCCTCAATTCGGAGAGAACTTCAAGCTGGAGCGTCAATGAATCAGCGGAAGAAGAAGATGACCTCTCCATAACCTTCGTTCTGGCGTCCCTCTACAAAAGATACCAAAGTGCAATTTAAGTTTTTTAAATTATTTTAGTTCAAAAAATTAACTCTCTCCCTTTTTTGATTCTTCCTATATATAAGTAAGATAAGTATTTAAAACTATAATAAAATACTTAAAATAAAATGAAATAGATGTCTTAGTTTTAAAATCAGAACTTATTATCCTTATCGCTAATTGGAATAGATTCTATATACATGAGATATGAGATAACATGATAGAATACTTCACCAAATAATCTTTGCTTTTGTTCATCTCTATCTTATTTTTCACTATGCTCTAATAGTAAATATGTTTTACAAGTATATAATACTTTCCAACAGTAAGAAATAACTTGAAATACACATGTATATAACTATAATAAAGGAAATAACTATAATAAAGACTTCGAATTAAATGAAGCGTGGTTTACCAGCTCATCTCGAACTACCGCAAAGTTGGCGCTCCAAGTAATGTGCTTCAGTTTTAGCATCTTTCGGCTTTGTACATAGTTTTCGGCCTTCCTCTATTAATGATTATAATTAGCAACATCAATGAAATATATCATAAAAGAAATACAAAAGACTGGAAGTTGCGTTAGTATATTCTTTCCCGTATCATTTTCTCAAAAATTGACAAAAAATTGCCAATGTTGTGTCGTCACCTACGGGGACCTCCCTCGCATTTTCTGCCTCGGTCATCTCCGGAATATAGAACTTCACTTTTAGGAAGCTCTTGTGGTCCCTCCATTTTTTTGAGAAACAACATCAGGATAAGAAAATTTTTGCTAAAAAAAATAATAATTAAATATATTAATATATTATAGCAAATACAGATACAATAGAAAACTAAAATACGAATTGGGGAGTCGAAATGATGGCATTGTGCTTGACACTATCACATATGGATAACCCCAAAAAACCCACTACATTTGAAGAGTCAGTGGATAAGTGTATGATTCCAAATTATCTAAATTATTTAATCAAACGTGGAAGTCAAAATAAAGGGAAAACTTGGTAAAGAATATAGTATGTGCATGCATCCAAGTAAACTTGCAATAATCCAATGAAGTAGCTATCAACTAAGTACAGTAAGTGTTCTAAAAAACTCAGTGCAGGAAGGAGATATAATTTTAAAACATGTTTACAACTTCATTTCTGATTAATTTAAAAGAGGCTAGCTAGCCAATTGTGCATTTGCTATTATTCCTTTCTCTTTTAAGATGATGACCATTAAAAGAAATTAATTAAATAGAATGGAGGTTATCATTTTTACGAGAGTAATGCTAGAGCTACTACCAATTTCACTATATTTCTCTTCACTATCTTAGGTGGCACACTCCAATAGGTAGGGGATGATAGAGTAGGTGGGAGAACTCTCCAATAGGAGTACGCCATCTAAGATAGTAAAGAAAATGGCAGTAAAAATGGTAGTGGCTAAAGCATTACTCTTTTTACAAATCCAAAAATGTAAAAGACCGAATTTTTTAACTTGCTAAAGGGCTGGGGGGTCATAAAAGGTCACTCTGTTATGTGAATTATATGTGATTTTTCAGATATGTTGATTGCTAGAACATGCCACATGTTGCATATATACATTTGATCACGTTATATGTATGATTTTCCATTTAATATTCTAGTATTTTTCACGTGCGATGCACGTTTTGATAAGAGTTAGAGGATTGTCGCGTGCGATTTACGTGTTAAGAAATAGTTTTGGAGTTGGACGTGCGTTACACGTAATTGGTAAAAATATTTTGAAGGAAAAAAGCTACAATTTATACGTTCAATACACATGTTTATAAGTAGAATTTGAGTTGTACGCGTAACATATATGTATGTTTAGTGTTAAAAAAATATTGTAAAATTATTTTGCACGTGTATTGCACGTTTTAAATAGGTGGGTTTTTTTTTATTTGTTTGTTTTTGTTGTAATTAATGGGAGAGTTGGAGTTGCACGTGCAATGCACAGATTTGTATGTTGACAACATTACAACTCCAACTCCCCCATTATAATATTAGAGATATATTATTTGTATTATATCTTAATAGTAAAGAATGCGTCCGCCTTGGTCGTCTTTGGAATTTTTGACCAAGTCTCGTAGCTTAAGGGCAGCAGACGAGGATTTCTAGCCACTACCCCGCAGAATTTTCTGAGCTTGCCCCCAGCTTCTTCAAACAACTGACCGATCTTGTTGCAGCTCACCAATATCTTCTCATCATTCGGGAGCTTCCATATCTCCTTCATTTTGGTCGGTCCTCTCCTTCTCATGGTGGTCGGCGTGCTACCCTCACCCACGTCGACTGTAGTGGCACTTGTATGCGCCGCACCTCCACTTTCCCTGGTAGGGTGCTCAGTTGCCAGTGACAAATATAAAAAAAAATGTAACATAAGCAGTATAGATGCAGAATTGCTAGCCATTTCTTATGTTCTAGATAGTTTTGAGCTCTTCTGTAACACTCCTCTATTTTATAATTTCAAAATAATCATTCGTATTTCTTTTATTATGAGTAGATACTATTGTTGTTGTTATTATTATGCATAAATATGCAATTTTATTTTTGTATATTCTTTAATTAATTAATTTATTGGGTGGAGTGGATTTTATTGAAATTTATTATGAAAAAGAAAACTTGAGGGACCTAAAATTAATGTTCGATCAAGAGAGGGGTTTATTATTAATTTTCCTTTTCTTTCTTTTTTCCCTTCCCCTTTTTTGCGTTCAGATCGCAACGCCCCTCCCCTTCCCTTTTCGATCAAAACCAAATTCCCATTCACCTTGGGTTTTAAATCCCACCCTCATGCCACTTCAAACTTCAAATAATTTGGGGATTCTATGAAATTTCGGGATGCTCTTCAGCATGGTAGTGTCAGTTTTTCAAGAGAGCTTCGTGGAGATATATTAATTTGTACCTTTAGTTATTGGGTTGTGTACTTTATAATTTCTTGCATAAAAATCATAGTAGTAGGATGCTTAGAGCTAGTAGAACATGTTAGAGGTAAAAGATTTCAATTTCTTTAGAAATAATTTGGAAATTTTCCTAACATAGGGTTTGAGTTTAGTAAAATCATGGCTATTGTATACTAAGACATATTACGAAGGATGTGCAATTTTATGGGATAATTTAGAAGCTTCTACGATTAATTTTAGCCATTGTTTGATAATTATTAGAAATTTTTTCGGTATCGGAAAATTGTGAGAATAAAGTTTATTGCTTAAAAATTGGATTTTGGCAATAAGAATAGGAAATAGGTGATTTGAAATGCTTAGGTAGGATATATGTGATGTATGAGTATGTTTAGTATGAATTCGGAGGATATATAATGTGTATTTTGAGTAAATGGCTTACGGGTTGGATAATTTTTTTAATAGGTATTGAAAAGTGAAGTTTGATTAGCGACTGGGCGAGCGAGGAGTGTCTTCTGTCTGGCTCGTCAAATGAGTATGATTATACTAGGTGTATAGTATGTTGTAACAAAATTTTATATGGATTTGATGTGATTTGTGAGAATTATAGCCAAATGAAGATTTAACCGAAAATATGAAATTTTTATATGTTGAAATTGTGTTATATGGTGAATTTGTGTGATATTGAATATTTGGTGTTATGGGTTATATAGTGGGTATATATATGATGATATGAGGTAATTGGTGTTGATATACGTATGATATACGGAAGATAAACAAAATGATATATATATGTTATTATGATGTATTGACCAATATGGTGTATGTTTGTGTTATATACGGGTAATAATGAGTTGTGGTATCCTAATCAATGAAATTAATGAGTGCATATATGTATGATATAGAAATGTTTAAGGTGAAACTAATGGGCGATAATATGATATAATTATCTACTTAATTTTATATATTTATAAGATATTATAATGGGATTAAATAAATACTTTGGTACGTTTATGATACAGAGCAACATGAAGTAATAATCTTATAAATTAAATACCCGAGTGTATGTGAACGAGTGATATAATGTGATAATAAACGCATGGTTAAAGTCAAAGATGTGGCAATTTATTGAAGTAAAAGATGTGAGGCTATGTGGTGATAAAATGAGATGAAAAGATGAAGTGAAAAGTGATCCGTGCTTGGAGGATCTACCAGCTCCTCCTGCCTAATCATGACTACCTTCCTCTTTTGTTCTCGCCATATGTAACATGTTTATAGAAAATTAAGATAAATTATTAAATTGAGATAAATCATTAAATTAAGACAATGACATTAAAAAAAAGGGGGAAACATACATGAAAACAATGAATATTTAAGGATATATGTACACTAAAATCATTGAGGAAACATACATGAAAACAATGAATATATCATTAATTATAATTAGTTAAACCTTAAGTATCTCTAATTAACAGCTGTGACATATTTGAAAATGATTGATACTCAGTTGAAATGATATAAAAATAAAAAATACTCTAAGATACTATATTACAACATCGTCAAATACATCGCCCTCTTCTCCATCCGTACGGAGCCAAGTAGGTCCATTACTAGTATCAAAAATATTTACTTTACAACAAATGTGGGAAACTCAAAAGCAGTGAAATTATTCATACATAAACGTCATCATCATCTGAATCATCACCCAACTGAAATAAATATCTTGGCTGCATAGTTAGTGCCACGTATGATTTTAGCACTATTGGGTCTTGAATGTCGAAAAGCTAGAGCACTTGAGAGGGAAACATAAATGTTGCATAGCTAATATGTGTCCCAGTGTGGATAAGAAGTGAGAAATTTACAATCGTACGTAAAACCCATCTTATCCACTTTAATGTTATTTAAGGCAATCAAATCTCCACAAAATAAGACTACTCGAAAGTGTCTGTAATAATCCAAATCCATGATATCAGTGAGCATCTCATAATAGTCAACATCTCCGTCTACAGTATTCGTGTCATTTTTAGAGGTATACTTCTTGTTTTTGAAGTAACTACAATGCCACTATGAGACTTCAAGTTTCTTTCACGATCCTGAGTACGAAATCTAAACCCGTAGAATATATATCCATTGTATCTTTTAACTATTTTATGGGAACCTTTGGCAAGAATCTTTATTTTAGGTGTCACATCATCATCACCCAACGAGGAAACCTATAATTACAAAGTAAATCATATTAGAGCATAGGACTTGAACTTTCAAAAATACTGTCATTCAAGCCATGGGGCAGTGACTTACATAAGTTTCTAAGCATTTGTGAAAATTTTCTTTCATTAACTTATATTGCTCATGTGGCTTCAAGATTTTGGGTCTATGTCTTCTTTTTCAATATCCTGGCAAATTCACTGGAACAAAATAAAACAGATGCATATTAAATTCTGGTTAACTACTTCCTAATTGATAGAATTAAATTCACACTAATCCAAATCCAACTTACATTCGATATGGCTCACATGATGCGTGGTGATCCAACACATATCGATGTGCTTGTTCCCATGTTAAGTCATCTAACTCAAGTGCATCAATTTTTTTGAAAGTAGTGTCAGCAGTCTGAAAGAGATAATTAGCCCCTTGAAGGTTTGAAGTGTCTTAGTTTCTCCTTGGTCTAGTAAGATATATCTCCAACCCTGGAGATACCTTGAACAGAAATTAGAGTACTCCTCTGAAAGATATCCTTCTACTAATGAGCCTTCTGGAAAAGCTTTATTTCTTACATAACCCTTAAGTCGGTAAGGGTGCCTGAACAAGCATATTTGGATTTGAAAACGTATAGAGGTATAACAAAAAAGAACTAACCAAATGATTTTTTTTAGTGACGCATGAAGAATTACCTTTCAATGGGATACATCCACCGATAATGTATTGGTCCACCAAGTCTTTCTTCATCAGCAAGGTGGATTACTAAGTGAAAGATTATAGCGAAGAATGATGAGGGAAATATCCTCTCCATTTAACAAAGTGTCAAGGCCGCACGCTGCTCCAATTTCTCATTATCTTCAACATGAAGCACTACAGAGCAAAGTCCTTTATATATGCTACATACATTTTTAGGACAGAAGTGACTTGCTCACACATTGAAGGTTCCAGAGCCACGGGAAAGATATCTTGCATCAATATATGATAGTCGTGTGACTTTAGACCCTGAAGCTTCTTCTCCTTATAGTTAACACATCTTGCTATAGTAGTTGAATAGCCATTGAGGACTTCAATCTTCTGTATAACTTTGTAAAATTTCTCTAACTCCCATTTTGATAATGAGTAGATTGCAGGAAGAAGCTGTACTCTGCCATTGGGTAATTCTTTAGGATGCAACTCATGCCTTATGCCCAATTCTACTAAGTCAAGGCTAGACTTAAGACTGTCCTTCGTCTTCCGGTCATCCTCCATAACTATTACTATAACACTTTCACCAATGTTTTTTTCCAAGATGCATCACATCTATGTTATGACGCAGTAAGGTAAACTCCTAATACGACGACTGGAAAAACATACTCTTCTTCTTCCATGATCATGAATCAACAAGACTGTCACACTCGTCTGCATCACATAAATCAGTGTTCTCCTGTTGCTCATTTTAACCCGCTTCTTAGATGCTTTAACTACTGCTGGATCTTTTGACAAAATGAATTGATGGCCTTCTAGTCGCCTTAACACATCTGACCCAGACGAAGTTGTTGGAGCATGTCTCCACTCATTGGTACCATCAAATATCAGTGTTTCTGCCCTAAAAATGTGTGTCAGACAACCATCTCCTATGATCCATGTAGCAAAATTTTCTGGCTTTATACAGCCACTTTGAATCCATTTGCTCAGCACAACATGGACAAGCATAGCGTCCTTTCATGCTATAACCAGATAAACTTGCATATGCAGAAAAATCGTTGATTGTCCAAGTCAACGCAACTCGAAGACAGAAACTTTCTTTAGGTGTTGAATCATAAATTGTAACACCCTTTCACGATTATTTAGTTCATTAATCAACGACTGCAGATGCACATCTATATCATTTCTCGGGCTTTTTGGTTCAGGAATAATCATGGACAAAATGAAGGATGACCACTTCATGCACAACCAAGCAGGTAGATTGTATGGAATTAATACGACTGGCCATATGCTATAGGTGCTACTCATTTTCCTAAATGGGTTTAAACAATCACTGGTCAATCTGAGGATCTTCAGCAAAATCGGGATATATTTTATCATTTTTTTCCCAAGATGCAGAATCTGTCGGGTGCCTAAGATTCTCATCATTCTTGCGACCTTCCGCATGTCATCTCATATCAGAAGATGTTTTAGAGGACATGAACAATCTTTGCAGCATAGGAATAAAAGGAAAGTAATGCAGTATTTTTGCAGGCTTCTTTCTCCTAGTTGTTGTAATTGGCTCATCTGTTTGCTCATCTACATTCGGTGTTTGTTTCCATTTTGAAGTACCACACACTTCACATTCTTCGAGAGTCTTCTTATCTCCCCTAAATAGCATACAATCATATAGGCATGCTACTATCTTCTTATACCTTAAATTAAAATACTTGAGGAATTTTTTTTGGCATGGGATGTATTTGGGATTTGGATTTCAGGAAAAGCTTCATTCAACAATTTAAGAAGCAAGTTGAAGGACTTTGTAGACCATCCATTTACAAATTTAAGCTAAAATAGTCTAACAATGAATGGAAACTTTAATAATTGGTGCAATTACGATATAAGGAAGCATTTGCATCTTTCAACAACTTATTAAAAGCTTCAAATTCTTTATTAATATCTTCACCGGACATTTCTTCTCCCACCCCATCACCATGAACAAATGTTTTTGCAGATTCATCGCAAACTTGGTTGATTGGATTGTTTGTGTGGACTTCAAAGTTATGAAATCTCAAACCATCCCGTAGTAAAGAGTACATCCCATCGGCAAAACTTGGATCACTTGTAAATAAAGACTCATCTTCATGTACAACCAGACCACTAAAAACTGACTTAGCAGACTCTCCATGAAAAAACCAATTTTTATACCTCAGTAAAAAACCATTGCAAATCACATGAGTCTCAACTACGTCGCATGTCCTTAAATCACAATGTGAATAGCAGACAGATGGACACAAATTAAGTTCGGGTTAGGAGAATTCTTTTTTGCAAAATTAATAAAATCTTTCACACCATCCAGATACTCCTTGAATAATCATGATTTATTAATCCAACTTTTATCCATTTTCGAAAATATGAGTCAATCTGAAATTTAAAATTCATAAATTAAAATGCATATGCTTTCAAAATATTACAGAACAAAATCTTGATATGTTACAGAACAAAATCATTTTTAACTACATAATCTTTTCCGATTGTAGTTATTAGATTAGTATCACAATCTTTTCATAACAATCATATATCTTTATCCGTTGGAAAATATCACAATCTTTTCATAACAATCATATATCTTTTATTTCTTTCTTGCTTCTCTTTTCTTTTCTCTCTTTCTCTTATTTTCTTTTATTTTTGGTGTGAAAAGAATGAGGAATGGAGGGTGCTATTTATAGGATTTTGCTAGGGTTCTAATTACAAAATTACACACCTAATAAATTACTAAAATTAATTCTCTAACCTTTCACATTTCTAACTCCTAAAACTCCCACCCTTTCATCTCACCACCTCTCTAATTCCTTAACTCCCACCTTTTCAATTTCCTAAACTCCCATAACTACAACTTTTACTCTCCCCTACATGTACAACCGGTCATGCCCACCTTCACCATTACCATACTCATTTTTACCAAATCAAGTATATCACCAACTTACCAAAGTACAACCAACTCATCACTCATTATTCCCACAACAGCACACTAGTGCTGTGCATGAACCCGTGCGACCCCCATGCTTCAATCCAATTCAATTCCCTTATACATTTATTCACCATTTCTTCAAATAAACCATCCTACATATATACACTATCTATATATACATATTTGTATGATAGTTTACCAAAAATCAAAAATATATTATGCATAAATAAAATAAAAACAAACACTCCAAAAATTTATCTTGAAAACGGATACGATCAAACGCGCGCACCGATACACGTGCATCGCACGTAAAATATCGGAATACGAAAATTGATTTTATCAACAGAAAAATGTTAAATACAATATAAGAAAAAAAATTATTTATTAATTTATACAATCTATGACGTAATTACTACGTGCGTAGGAAACACGTGCATCGCACGTAAAATATCAAAATGCGAAAAATTAATTTTATTGACGAAAAATTATTAAATAAAATCGAAAACAATATAACCAAAATTATATTTACTAATTTATATATATTTCATGATGAAATCACTACACGTAGAAAGCACGTGCATTCTACGTGCAGAAAGTCGAAAAATGCATTTTAATCAAAACAAGGGGAAAATAAATTTTCGTTTTATAAAATAGATTTAAATACATAAAAATAAATAAGTTAAACCTATAGAAAATATTATACGTAGTGGTGGAAACACGTGCATCAAAACACGTAAAAAGCATGTAAATCCCAGGAATTGAAATATTATATTTTAGTTGACTGAAATCAATACGAAAAATGTATAAATAGTACGAATCCAAAATATGTAGTGAAATACATTACAAAATATACGTGCGTAATACCCAGGGGCAAAATTGTAATTTCAATTTTGCGGGGCGTTACAATGATACAAGTCAAAAATACCGCTTATAGTGTAGTTAGGTTGTAGAGACAACTCGTGTGTGTGTTATCTTTGATGGGTTTCGTCTCTATTGTGCTATTTAACCATAGTTGCCTCACGACACAAAATCGATATGAAAATAACTAAGTTTGATCGTTCTTGATCTATTCATATATGTGAGATATTTATGTGAAATTATGTGTTTGATGAGATCCATGTGATATGATGGTTGTGAATATGTTATATACTCTATTTCATGATGTTTGGACACTTAGTTTACTCTATACCATGTTTGATTGTGATTGGAACGAGTTTTGTGTGGTTTATGTTGATTTTGTTTTCTAGAGAAAATCTGTATTCGTCGATGATAAGTTTTGATTTGTATTTTAGATCATATTAAGATCTGAATTCTTAATTTTTGTATTTGACAAGAATTGTAGAGAAATCTGTCTTCTTTACAATCCCTCTGACTTTGATCGATTTCATTTTTTGTATGAGTGAGTTATGGCTGTTTTACTACATAGGTATATTTTATTTCCAGATTTCGTTTCTTGATGATTTTGATGATTAAACTATTTTGATACTAGTCCTAACTATATTATTTTGATCTGAAACTTTGCACAGTAATTCTATATCTATCTACGGATTAACCAGAATTTTTGTGGATTTATTGATGATTTTATATGTCGTCTCCTGCTTATTTATGAAAGCTATACTTGCTGTAGTTTGCTCACTGTTCTGTAAAGATTTGTATTTTCATCCTATTTCATTTTACTGTATAAAAAATATTTGTGAAATATGAAAGTTAGCTTATTTTGTCTATTTTTATCTCCCTTTGTCGGATTTGTAATGCCCCAATTTTCATTTAATGAAAAAAATTTTTTGCACGTAGTGTGCACGTGCAATAGTTTTGGTAATTATTTTCATTATGATGAGTATAGAATGTTTAACTATGTGCTCTTTAATTATTTTGTATAAAGCCCTTTTTTTCAATTAAACAAAAGCCCATCTTTCTAAAAGCCCAAATTGAATTAATTTATTTTCTTTTATAAATTATTATTTTGGCCCATAAACTAAAGCCCATGAGCTATTTCATTTTTAATTACAACTTGTAATGTAGGATACAATTTAAAGATTTTTTTTATGTAAAATATAATGTACAAATTTTTGGAGGCAATTGCATGCACGTGCATTGCACGTACACGTGCAATATGCACAATGCTAGGCCGGTTTGGATCTTTTGGAGGGAAAGATGAAAATTTTGAGTGGAGACATGGGTGGTGGTTACTTGATCATGGGTGGTTAGTGTAACTCCTCCTTAAATCATAGCCATTTGTTCCTAACTCCTACTTCAATCTTAGCCATCCATTCTCCTAAATTTTTAGTACAAATACCCCCCCCCCCCCTTTGGCTAATATTCTTGTGCAAATTATTCTCCTCCAAGCTTATAGTTCAAAATACAATTATCTAGTAGTTAGTAAGTGAGTAAAAGATTGAGAGTGTGTGGGAAGATTGTGCTTGCATCATCAAGAAGGGGAGAGGCCGGCTATCATCAAGGAGAGCTCTCGGTTTTGGTGTGCTTGGAGGCTCGAGTGCGCGCTTCTAGGAGGAGGATCGTTCGTTTGCAAGGACATTCGTTTAGGAGGTTGCTAGTTATATTTTCTCTCCATATAAGGTGGGTAAATTTTCTATATTTCTAAATAGAAATGCATGCTAGATTTGAATGGAAAGAATGATGCATGAAAAAGACTAATAAGAGTACACATTTAATTGGAAAAATGACCTATTGATTGATTGAAATATTGATATGCAATTGTATGTGGTTCTATTATTAAAATTCAAGTTGTGTGCGAAATGATTATGGCTATGGATTGTGTAAAGAAAACTTCATTATTAACATTAAAAATTATATGCAAAAGTTAGTAGATTGGCAATATTACTTTATGTGCTTAAATGGACTTTTTGTGATAATGTTGTGATGGATGAATTAAGATATAGATCGTATGTTTGGGAAATGATTAAAAACAGAGGATTGATTGCTAATAAAAAGATTAGTGTTGTTAAATTTGATGAGAAATGTTGAAAAAGAAAACGTTGTAGTGGTAACTTACAATTTAACCAAATTGTATGGTAGATGTATGTTTAATTATTGAAAAAATTATTTTTATTATACTGGAGTATAATTTATGTTGAGAATAGCCAATCTGGAAATTTCCAGCAAATTTTATAAAAGCAAAGTGAAATGAGGACTAGTTGAACATCGAAATATTTTAATAACAGAGAGAATTGATTTAAGTGAACTTAGAATTGTACCATTGACAACCGGAGCGCATAGCTCAAGTGGTTGGGATGGCTCTGTTCGCTACAGTGGTTTTCGGGTCTCAGGTTGCTGATTCGAATCCCTGTGTCACCATACTTTTGTTTCCTATTTTTCAAAAAAAAATATAAAACTACAGCCGAGAGCATTTAATGCTCTCTGCTCTCTTTCATACCGCTGGCGCAATTGGCCTAGTGGTCTGCGCTGTGGCTTGTTTCCCTCTGGTCGTGGGTTCGAAACCCGGTCTCGGCCTGGTCTTTAATTTGGGAAAAAACATTTTTTGAGGTTGTTTTTGTTAGTAAAAAATTATGAAAAAATATGACTATTATCTTTAAAATATGTGGAGTTTCTGAAAAATAATTTGAGGATTATTTGCATTAAATGAAGTATGTTTTGAAAATAAAATGTATAATTTAGAATTATAATTATACACTTGTATGTTATGAAAGTTGCACTTTGCAAAAGGACTTGAAATAAAATACTAGAAAAGAAGTGAAATAAAGATAGAAATTATATTATGAGATGGATGTGAATTATTCTCATTGGAGAATAATGTGAAAATACGAAATGTGAATATTCAATAGTGTTGTGATTATATTGATGAAATACATAAGGAATAATTGAATTCCATGTATGGCTATGGACTTAGGAATAAATTATAGATCATGCTATTGAAAAAGAAAATTTGTTATGATTATGAAAAATGGACTTATGAGTTGGAAATGCTCAATTTTGAAAATTGTGAATTGAAATTGAAATAAAAGAGTAGCTAAGTCTCCCCCGGCAATTGGAAAGAAATGAAATGAAATTTGAAATGAAAGACCAAGGTTGGTCATGTTTGAATGAATGAATAAGTCCGGTTTAGTGGAGAGACTAACTCTAGAGCTTTGATTTTGTTCATGATTCTAATGAAACTAATGATTAGTACATAGTGGAGACGTGATGAAAGTAGGAGAAAAACATGAGTATGAGGGCCATTGGATTGGCGGCGTGAGAGTATTCACAGGCTGTCTTCACGATGCGTCGTTACATGACGTGGATACTGCTCCAGAGTACCATCCCGGTGGCAACGCTCGTGGGATGTTTGGTGACTGCGGGTGGTGTCATGTCCCATGACGGAGGCTGAATTGACCACAGGCTGTCTTCACGATGCGTCGTGACATGACGTGGGATTTCCCTCCAGGCTGTCTGGACATGAACTCGTAACTCATAGAACATCTAGGATACTTACCGTAGTTACAGTAGTAGATTAAGTCATGGCGAGGGATTGAACCCTACAAGATGAAGAACGTTTAAGGGCTTGCCCTCGGACCTATGTAGTATGGGATGCATAGAATCCGAACAAGTGCGCATTAGTGTCATATAATATAAATAACTGCATTAAGGACTAAGTGCACAATCACAACACGACATCAATAGGTTAGTCCCTTTAGTTTGATTTGTGACAAGTTTGTGTTTGTTAAATATGGAAAATGAGTTATACTATTTTCGGCATAGAGAGGATGGCCGTGTATAATGTTTGTCGGTTGAATAAACTGACGTACCCACAGTTCTATATGCAGGGTAATGACATGGTAAAGGTTAAAGAGGAACAGATGCTTAAAGATTATTCAATGTTGTTGTACATTTATTTAAATGTTGTAAATTTACTTTCGCTGTGCAATGTAAATTGTAATGTTTTCATGTAAACTCTGATGTAAAGTGAAAAGTTTAAATTTCCTTATAAAATTGTACTAAATGAAGTGGAAAGATCATGTAGAACTCTCGAATTCAGTTATATTTGGGATTCGGGGCATTACAGAGTGGTATCAGAGCCACGCTTTACACTTATACAAATTTATAAGGAACGACACCCTAGTAGTGGACATTAGAGTTTGTGTTTGAGTCTAGAGATTTAAATGTAAGTGACTTACATTTGTGTTGCTCTATGACTTATGCTTCCTCCTCTCTATTTCTAAGATGGCTGATCACTTCGACCCTGCTGGAGACGACGACTGGCATATCATCGAGGAAGAGTACCATCCTGGACAAGCAGATTCCAAGGAAGAGTACTATCCAGGGCAAGCAGATTCTGATGGAGAAGAATGGCCTGAATTCCGAGAGATCACCCCACGTTTGGATTCATCTGATGACTCTTCTGACGAAGAAGAAGAACCAGTTCCAAGTAGTCTTGTGACTTCTCTTCAGAGGCAGGTAGAAACACTGCGAGAGAGAGTCAGATTATTGGAGGCTCAGCTAGCAAAGCACAAGGATGACTTTTCTGTTCTCAGTCATCGTGTATGGGAACTCGAGAAGAGGAAGAATTTGACAGATGTGCTGAAGGATGAAGTTGATGAACTACGGGGAGAACTTCGAGAAGCGAAGAGGAACCGTAGGAGTTAGACTGTTGTAGCTTCTACTATTTTCATTCTGATGTCAAGAAATGTTTTTCAATTCGAATGTATAAAGTTTGGAATTCAATGAAATGCAAGTTGATTTAAAATTCATGTCTTATACTTCGAATTTAATGGATCTTTTGCATTAGAATATGTCTAGAAGAGGAGCTAGAAACGGGGAAGGTCTGGATCTGGAAACGGAACTTGCGAGAGTCTATCAGACGCTCAACGTCGTGGCCACGAATCAGAACCAAGGAAGGGGACTTGCGAATCCGGTGCCCGAAGCGATTAAACTAGTGGAATCGTTCAAACGGATGAAACCACCTGTATTCGAAGGGAAGTCAGACCCTGATGCGGCTGACAACTGGATTTGTCAAGTAGAGACGATCTTTGAAGTGCTGGAGACCCCTGAAGGCAGCAAGGTCAAGTTGGCGACTCTGCAACTTGAGAAGGATGCGGCTGTTTGGTGGCAATCGATGAAGAGGACCATGGGAGGCATAGTTCTTGGCTGGGAGGAATTTTTGGAAGAATTCCATAGTCACTATTTCCCCTTCGACGTCCAAGAGAAGAAGGCTATGGAGTTTCTATCACTACAGCAAGGCGGCATGTCAGTGAGAGAGTACGAGACCAAGTTTACTCAGCTCTCTAGGTATGCTCCTGAACTAGTGATGGATGAGGCTAAGAAGGCTCGTAAGTTCGAGCATGGATTGAGGCCGAGCTTGAGGTCCCGGATGATACCTCTTGGTATCAGAAGATTCGACAAGTTGGTCAAGAGAGCAGCAGCCACTGAAGCAGACATAGAGCAGTTTCATGTTGTTCTGAACCGGAGGAACAACTGGCAGTCTGGAAAGAGGCCTGCACATTCTGGGAATTTCAAGGGACAACCATCTGCACAAAGATTCAAACCGACAGGGGCGAACGCTATTAGTGTGGCTGGAGGACCCGGGAACAATGTGGTGAGACCTCCTGCGGTGACTTGCTTCAACTGTGGTGAGACGGGACATTACATGTCTCAATGCTCCAAGCCGCGGAATGTCACCTGTGGGGGATCAACTCAGCAGAATGGGAAGTGACCGTACGAACCAAGGCAAGTATTTGCCTTGACGGAAGCTGATGCTGATGAAGTAGATCATGTCATCACTGGTACAAGGGCAGATGTTTAGAGGTTTTTGTCATTTCTTTTCACGCTATTTAGTGAACTGTTACGTAATGAGTGTGTATTATGTAACAGGAGAACTTTATCTTAATGGAATGAAAGCTGTTGTGTTGTTCGATACTGGATCCTCTCATACTTTTGTGTCTCCTAAATTTGCTAAAGTGTTAGGAGTTGAACCGAAGATTTTTCCAGGCAAGATCTTAGCAGTAGCTACTCCGTCAGGAGAAACTTTAACCACTGATCGGTATTATGCAGATTGCGAGATTGTGATTGGAGATCGAATCTTTGGGATTGATCTGATTGAGCTGACTATCTTGGGAGTCAATGTTATCATTGGCATTGATTGGATGTCGGTGTATAGTGCAAGCATCGAGTGCAAGACCAAGACGGTAACAGTGAAGGCTCCAGGAGGACCTGAAGTCACTTTCCAAGGGAAGAAGAAGTGTTCTAGGCTGGTGGCAGCTATCCACAAGGAAGAGACTCCTGTGGAAGTGCAAGGGATTCCTGTGGTTCGGGACTATCCGACTGTGTTCTTGGATGATTTTCTTGGGTTACCCCCACATCGTGATGTGGAGTTCAATATCACTGTTCAACCGGGAAGTGCACCCATTTCTAAGGCACCGTATAGGATGGCTCCAGTGGAACAGGATGAGGTGAAATGGCAGATTGAGGAACTTTTGGAGAAAGGCTTTATTCAATTTAGTGCGTCACCTTGGGGAGCACCAGTGCTTTTGGTAAAGAAGAAGGATGGATCGATGAGAATGTGTATCGATTACTGAGAGCTGAATAAGGTCACTGTTCAGAATAAGTATCCTATTCCCCGAATTGATGACTTGTTCGATCGTCTACATGGAGCAGCTGCTTTCTCCAAAATAGATCTTCGATCAGGATATCACCAAGTTCGAGTGAAAGCTGAAGATGTGCACAAAACTGCATTTAGAACTCGACATGGGCATTACGAATTCTAGTTATGCCATTTGGAGTAACGAATGCACCCGCAATCTTCATGGATTTGATGAACAGAGTTCTGAGGCCGTTCATTGATTCTTTCGTCGTGGTGTTTATCGACGATATCCTCGTGTACTCCAAGTCAGAAGAGGAACACACCGAGCATTTGGCAGCAGTTTTAAAGAAGCTGGAAGAGCAGGAGTTGTATGCAAAGCTATCCAAGTGTGATTTCTAGAAATCTGAAGTGGCATTCCTAGGTCACATCCTTTCTAAGGAGGGAGTGGCAACTGATCTTCAGAAGATAGAGGCATGAGAGATTGGGCTAGGCCTACTACAGTAAAGGAAGTCAGAAGTTTCCTTGGAATGACTGGATACTATAGGAGATTCATTCAAGGTTATGCTCAGATAGCCGTACCGCTTACTGGTCTGACCAAGAAGAATATGAACTTCAAGTGGACTGAGCAATGTGAGGCAAGCTTTCAGGAGTTGAAAGAGAAACTGACTACTGCACCTATTTTGGCTTTGCCTAGAGCAGGTGTTGAGTATGATGTTTATAGCGATGCTTCACATCGGGGGCTTGGTTGTGTCTTAATGCAAGAAGGAAGAGTAATCGCTTATGGGTCTAGGCAACTACGACCGCATGAGAAGAATTATCCGACTCATGATCTGGAGTTGGCTGCGATTATCTTTGCCCTGAAGCAATGGAGGCACTACGTGTACGGTGAGAAATTGAACATGTACACGGACCCCAAGAGTTTGAAGTACATATATCAACAGAAGGATCTGAATTTGAGGTAGCGGAGATGGTTGGAAGTACTTGAGGACATGCGACCTGAGATCAAGTATCATCCTGGGAAGGCTAATGTTGTTGCTGATGCACTTAGTCGCAAGAGCAGTTTATCCAGTTTGATTACAACTCAGAAGCATCTGATTGAGGAATTGGATCGAGCAGGTATTGAAGTTGTCTTGCAAGGATTGGGAGCATCTTTAGCTCAGTTGAGGCTTCAGCCTACTTTAAATGGAAGGATCATTGCAAGTCAAGAGGTTGATGCTGATATCTTGGAGATGAAGGAGCAGGTTGGTGCTGGCAGGTTGCCCGGATTTCAAATCAGGGATGGAGTACTGTGGTTTGGAGAGAAGCTATGTGTTCCGAATCAGGCGGACCTGAAAGAAAGTATTCTTCAGGAGGCACATGCTACTCTTTTGTCGGTACATCTTGGGAGTACTAAGATGTACAGAGACATCAAACAGCATTTCTGGTGGTCAGGTTTGAAGCGGGATGTGGCTGAATTTGTGGCGAAGTGTGGGGTTTGTCAGCAAGTCAAGGCCGAAAATCAGAGACCCGGAGGTCTATTATAGCTGTTACCTATTCCGGAATGGAAGTGGGATAGCATCAGTATGGATTTCATTACGGGATTGCCTAATAGTCCTAAAGGCAATGATGCGATTTGGGTTATAGTCGACCGACTAACCAAGTCCGCTCACTTTTTGGCGATGAAACTCACTGCTTCGATGGACAAGTTAGCTGAGTTGTATGTTGGCGAGATCGTCTGGCTTCATGGTGTTCTGTTAACTATTGTGTCTGATCGAGATGCGCGATTTACTTCGTATTTCTGGAGGAGTCTTCAGACAGCTTTGGGTACCAAGACAGATTTCAGCACTGCTTTTCATCCACAAACCGATGGGCAGACCGAGAGAGTCAACCGTATTCTTGAGGATATGCTTCGGTGTTGTATACTAGATTTTGGAGGCAGTTGGAAAAGGCATTTACCTTTGGTAGAGTTTTCCTACAACAACAGTTTTCAGACTAGCATCGGGATGGCGCCGTACGAAGCTTTGTATGGCAGGAAGTGCAGGACACCTGTTTGTTGGTTTGAAGTTGGGGAGCATCAGTTGTTTGGTCCTGAGCTTGTGCAGCAAACCTCTGAAAAGATTGATCTGATCAGAAAAAGGTTGGTGGAAGCTCAGAGCAGGCAGAAAAGCTATGCAGACAACCGGAGAAGGGACCTTGAGTTTGAGGTTGGTGATTTCGTCTTTCTGAAAGTATCGCCCAGTAAAGGTGTGGTTCGATTTGGCAAAGGCGGGAAGTTAGCCTCGAGGTTTATAGGCCCATACAAGATATTGAAAAGGATTGGGAAAACTGCTTACCGGCTTGAATTACCGGAATAGTTATCTCAGGTGCACAATGTCTTTCATGTGTCTATGCTGAGAGGTTATATTCCAGATCCGAGTCATCATTTGCCTGAAGTGCCGGAAGGTTTGCAGTTGGATCTGAATTACATCGAGTCTCCTGTCGAGATTGTTGATCGTCGAGAGAAAACCTTGAGGAATAAGACGATACCGATGGTCAAGGTAGTCTGGAAAAACCATTTGGTTGAAGAGGCTACTTGGGAGTCTGAGGAGAGGATGTTGAAGGATTATCCTGAGCTATTTGCTTGATTTGTATCTTTGTATTCTTTCTTGTGCTTGTTTTGAGTGCTGTATTTTGTTTATTTTTTTCGCTCTTGATTGCAGTTCCGGGAACGGAACTATTCTAAGGAGGGAGTGTTGTAATGCCTCGATTTTCATTTAATAAAAATTATTTTATTTTGCAAGTAGTGTGCACGTGCAATAGTTTTGGTAATTATTTTCATTATGATGAGTATAGAATGTTTAACTATGTGCTCTTTAATTATTTTGTATAAAGCCCTTTTTTTCAATTAAACAAAAGCCATTCTTTCTAAAAGCCCAAATTGAATTAATTTATTTTCTTTTATAAATTATTATTTTGGCCCATAAACTAAAGCCCATGAGCTATTTCATTATTAAATACAACTTGTAATGTAGGATACAATTTAAAGATTTTTTAATGTAAAATATAATGTACAAATTTTTGGAGGCAATTGCATGCACGTGCATTGCACGTACACGTGCAATATGCACAATGCTAGGCCGGTTTGAATCTTTTGGAGGGAAAGATGAAAATTTTGAGTGGAGACATGGGTGGTGGTTACTTGATCATGGGTGGTTAGAGTAACTCCTCCTTAAATCATAGCCATTTGTTCCTAACTCCTACTTCAATCTTAGCCATCCATTCTCCTAAATTTTTAGTATAAATCCCCCCCCCCTTTGGTTAGTATTCTTGTGCAAATTATTCTCCTCCAAGCTTATAGTTCAAAATACAATTATCTAGTAGTTAGTAAGTGAGTAAAAGATTGAGAGTGTGTGGGAAGATTGTGCTTGCATCATCAAGAAGGGGAGAGGCCGGCTATCATCAAGGAGAGCTCTCGGTTTTGGTGTGCTTGGAGGCTCGAGTGCGCGCTTCTAGGAGGAGGATCGTTCGTTTGCAAGGACATTCGTTTAGGAGGTTGCTAGTTATATTTTCTCTCCATATAAGGTGGGTAAATTTTCTATATTTCTAAATAGGAATGCATGCTAGATTTGAATGGAAAGAATGATGCATGAAAAAGACTAATAAGAGTACACATTTAATTGGAAAAATGACCTATTGATTGATTGAAATATTGATATGCAATTGTATGTGGTTCTATTATTAAAATTCAAGTTGTGTGCGAAATGATTATGGCTATGGATTGTGTAAAGAAAACTTCATTATTAACATTAAAAATTATATGCAAAAGTTAGTAGATTGGCAATATTACTTTATGTGCTTAAATGGACTTTTTGTGATAATGTTGTGATGGATGAATTAAGATATAGATCGTATGTTTGGGAAATGATTAAAAACAGAGGATTGATTGCTAATAAAAAGATTAGTGTTGTTAAATTTGATGAGAAATGTTGAAAAAGAAAACGTTGTAGTGGTAACTTACAATTTAACCAAATTGTATGGTAGATGTATGTTTAATTATTGAAAAAATTATTTTTATTATACTGGAGTATAATTTATGTTGAGAATAGCCAATCTGGAAATTTACAGCAAATTTTATAAAAGCAAAGTGAAATGAGGACTAGTTGAACATCGAAATGTTTTAATAACAGAGAGAATTGATTTAAGTGAACTTAGAATTGTACCATTGACAACCGGAGAGCATAACTCAAGTGGTTGGGATGGCTCTGTTCGCTACAGTGGTTTTCGGGTCTCAGGTTGCTGGTTCGAATCCCTGTGTCACCATACTTTTGTTTCCTATTTTTCAAAAAAAAAAATATAAAACTGCAGCCGAGAGCATTTAATGCTCTCAGCTCTCTTTCATACCGCTGGCGCAATTGGCCTAGTGGTCTGCGCCGTGGCTTGTTTCCCTCTGGTCGTGGGTTCGAAACCCGGTCTTGGCCTGGTCTTTAATTTGGGAAAAAACATTTTTTGAGGTTGTTTTTGTTAGTAAAAAATTATGAAAAAAATATGACTGTTATCTTAAAAATATGTGGAGTTTATGAAAAATAATTTGAGGATTATTTGCATTAAATGAAGTATGTTTTGAAAATAAAATGTATAATTTAGAATTATAATTATGCACTTGTATGTTATGAAAGTTGCACTTTGCAAAAGGACTTGAAATAAAATACTAGAAAAGAAGTGAAATAAAGATAGAAATTATATTATGAGATGGATGTGAATTATTCTCATTGGAGAATAATGTGAAAATACGAAATGTGAATATTCAATAGTGTTGTGATTATATTGATGAAATACATAAGGAATAATTGAATTCCATGTATGGCTATGGACTTACGAATAAATTAGAGATCATGCTATTGAAAAAGAAAATTTGTTATGATTATGAAAAATGGACTTATGAGTTGGAAATGCTCAATTTTGGAAATTGTGAATTGAAATTGAAACAAAAGAGTAGCTAAGTCTCCCCCGGCATTTGGAAAGAAATGAAATAAAATTTGAAATGAAAGACCAAGGTTGGTCATGTTTGAATGAATGAATAAGTCCGGTTTAGTGGAGAGGCTAACTCTAGAGCTTTGATTTTGTTAATGATTCTAATGAAACTAAGGATTAGTACATAGTGGAGATGTGATGAAAGTAGGAGAAAAACATGAGTATGAGGGCCATTGGATTGGCGGTGTGAGAGTATTCACAGGCTGTCTTCACGATGCGTCGTTACATGACGTGGATACTGCTCCAGAGTACCATCCCGGTGGCGACGCTCGTGGGATGTTTGGTGACTGCGGGTGATGTCATGTCCCATGACGGAGGCTGAATTGACCACAGGCTGTCTTCACGATACGTCGTGACATGACGTGGGATTTCCCTCCAGGCTGTCTGGACATGAACTCGTAACTCATAGAACATCTAGGATACTTACCATAGTTACAGTAGTAGATTAAGTCATGGCGAGGGATTGAACCCTACAAGATGAAGAACACTTAAGGGCTTGCCCTCGGACCTATGTAGTATGGAATGCATAGAATCCGAACAAGTGCGCATTAGTGTCATATAATATAAATAACTGCATTAAGGACTAAGTGCACAATCACAACACGACATCAATAGGTTAGTCCCTTTAGTTTGATTTGTGACAAGTTTGTGTTTGTTAAATATGAAAAATGAGTTATACTATTTCCGGCATAGAGAGGATGACCGTGTATAATGTTCGTCGGTTGAATAAACTGACGTACCCACAGTTTTATATGCAGGGTAATGACATGGTAAAGGTTAAAGAGGAACAGATGCTCAAAGATTATTCAATGTTGTTGTACATTTATTTAAATGTTGTAAATTTACTTCCGCTGTGCAATGTAAATTGTAATGTTTTCATGTAAACTCTGATGTAAAGTGAAAAGTTTAAATTTCCTTATAAAATTGTACTAAATGAAGTGGAAAGATCCTGTAGAACTCTCGAATTCAGTTATATTTGGGATTCGGGGCGTTACAAGAATTAGATTTCATTTCACGGTTTGGAGATATTCCAGTTTTCGTACAGCAGTGTTGGGAATTCCAGATTTGCCGAACTATCATTTCTTGATGTTTTCTGATTTTTGTTGACTGAACTAATTTTACTGGAATATTATGAAACTTTATATTCTGATAGTAGACATATAGGGTATTACTCCATATTTTTTATGGATTTATTTGAGGAGTTTTAAAGCTGTTTTTCTGACTGAGAATTCATTTTACTGATTTCTGACTGAACGTATTTTCTGTATTCAAATCAGTTTTGAGTTATGATTTTGTGAAATACTATATGACTTAATCTCTGGAATCGTGTGGAAGTATATTTTTCAAATTCTTCGACGGATTCAGATTTGGATTTCTGTAGTAACGGGAATCACTGTTTTAGTACTGTATTGTCATGCTGACCTGAATATGAACATACATTGTTTTGCTCGTTTATTTGACAGTATATCATCTATGCACATTTATTGGTTTCCCTAAACCTAATATTGATTATACCATGTGAGTTTGACACTATTTCGTTCGCATTCATGTCTGTAGATAACCATAATAAAAGTAATCAAGCCGGGGTTTCTTAAGGGAAGATCTATTAGTGGAAAATATAGAAACATGTACTTGGAAGGAAACTAGTGTTCCATACTATTACTGCACTGCTACTGTTACTTTTATTGCTACTATTACTGTTACTTTTACTGCTACTGCTACTGTTACTGATACCTGAGTACACTGCCCCACTATGGTCCACTACGAAATCTAAAAGCGAAACTGTTTGTTGTAGCAACCATGTGTTATATTTTTGAGGCGCATGAAGTGCTACCTAGCTAGTAATACACACAAGACTGTAAGAACATAAGACTGATACTATTAGACTGAGACTGTTAGACTTATACTATTATACTGTTAAACTGATATAATGAGCATACTGTTTCTGGACATTGTTAGTTGCCATATGACATTATACTTGACACATTCATTGGTACTATTAGTACACCATGCTAGTTGACTTCGTTTTACTGATTCATGCTAGTTATCACTGTTGATGCATTATTCCATGTTATTTGTTAGTTTTCCATGTACTTGTATCCTACATTATAAGTTCCCCGTAACTTGCATTGACGGGTACTTGCTTTCTCTTTCTTTCTCTTGCAATTTATTGATTGCAGATCAGGATGATCGTTTGCCTAATGGTATTGGAGAAATGAGATATTAGTGCTGGACATCTTTTTGCTATTATTATTATTGTTGTTTTGGAACAATGTATTTTGAGTATTTGGATATTTATTTTGTATTTGGGCGATGTGACCCTGGTATTTGACTTGTCCAGATTCTGATTTATTTGAGAATATTATATTTTGTTTTAAGTAAATTCTGTTGGTATATTGATTCAATTATGCATGTGTGGTTGATTCTCTTGCTTCCGACTCTGATTATTTTGTGAGATGTTGTAAAGATTTCTGTACAGCTTATGGATGATGAAAATCATTCGCTGGGTTTTTGTTGCGTATCCGTATTCCGCATTCTTTTTGGGAAGCGGGGCGTGACAGCAATATGATTGGGCACCCCACTTTCAGTTCGAGTTTCAATGGTGGTCGCCCGGGAGGATCTAAAGATTTCAAAAACTCGTTAGGGTATCGATTGGTGATGTTTCGATCAACTCCATCTTCCTCAGACATTTTATCTGCAGCAAGAAATGTAAATTTTGGCCCCGGATAAAGATTTAATGCAGCAGCATTGATGAAATTAACATCATCATTTCTCGCTGTTAGAATTGTCTGCTCTGTGATATATTTAGGAGTGATAGTGCCGATAATGTTTAGTTGCAGAAAAAAGTGTAACACCCCGCAAAATTGGAAATGACAATTTTGCCCTCGTGTGTTATGCACGTGTATTTTATACCATTACTGGTAATATTTGTAACGTATTTTCACTATGTATTTTGATTTCCGACTATTTATAGATTTCTCGTATTCTTAAAATCCTATTTGAGTCAACTCAAATATAATATTTCAATCTTGATATTTTACGTGCTTTTTACGTGTTTTTGATATACATATCGATTATGTGTTTCCACCGCTACGTGTAATAATTTCTATGTGTTTAAATTATTTATTTTAAGTATTCAAATCCATTTTGATAAACTGGAAATTTATTTTTCTCCTATTTTGATTAAAATACTTTTGTACATGTAATGCACGTGTTTTCCATGTACGTGACGATTACGTCGTGAAATATATAAGATTAATAAATATATTTTTTCTTATATTGTATTTTTATCATGTTTAACATTTTTCCGTTGATAAAACCAAATTTCGTATTTTAATGTTTTTACATGCGAAATACGTGTTTTTTCGGTGCACGTATTTAAGTGTATTTGTTTTCCAAATAAATTTTGGAGTGTGTTTATTTATTTTATTTGTGCATGAAACATTATAATTTTTAATTAAAATGATATTTACGTATATATTATGTATATATATAATTTATGTTTTTAGAAATAATTAATTTGTAGAACATGCACTTGTGCACTGCACGTGCACGTGTACAAGTATGCACATGTGGGAAGACCAAAGGGTCGAAGTTTGGCCGGCTGTGCATGGGAAGTGGAAAGGATGAGTGGGATTTTAGTGGGCAATTAAGTGGTTAATGGATAATTAATCACATTTAACCTTTTATAAACCCAACCAACTCCTTTGCCTTTCATCTGCAATGCAATAACCAAATGAAAAAAATGAAAGGGGGGTTCTCTGTGCTGCCCTTGCTAGCCGGGGATTTTGATTTCTTTTTTCTTTTAGCTCGGATTTTGATAGAGCTGTGGAGCACTTTTTGGAGTTGTAATTGCTTGAAAAAAATTTCATAAGAGGTGATGATCTTGTGCTTTCTAAATGTAGGAAATGCATGCTAGTATGTTAAATGAGTAGTATAGATAAATTTGATGTGATAAATGTAGAACAAATCCATGCTATTGTATGTGCCAGGAATTGTAGAAATTTTTATTATGATTAAGAAACTAATGGCCATCATGTACGTTTGAAATGAGAAAAAGAAACAATGAATTATTGCCATGACAAATATGCATGTTAATTTTTACAAATATCGAAATATATAATTGTATGAAAATCTTTGAGATTTTCCCTTGTGGTTAAAATGAATTTTTGTGAAGTTAAGTTGGTACATATAGATTCATTTAAAGTATTTGTAAGAGATACAAATTGCTATTTTGATTAAAATGAAGAAATGCAATTCATGTTTATTAATGAGAAGAAATAATTTGAAGAAAAAAAATAGATACAATGAGTAAATTATTTGTTTGGAAATTCGTGAATTATTGTTTTCAGGTAAACTCAGTATGAATGAGAAAATTACAGTCCATTAAAAAGATTAGATCGATCATATGTTTGAGTTTTGTGAAATCAACTAGTTTCTGTGCCATGTGAACAAAACCCTTGCCTCTGTTGTCATAACAATAGTTGGGCCTGGACTTACAGGTTAGCGCCTGTGGTCCTGGTCGCGAGTTCGAATCTTAGCAATCCCTCTTTTTTTTGTTTTCGTTTTTAATTAAACCAAAGAGTAGAGCACTGTATGTATTGGTTTTTGGCTACCTTTATAACACCAAGTTCACTTGGACTTATTGGCTAGCGGAGTGGGCTTTCGGCGCTCACTGTGTTGTGCGGTTGGGCTTGGGTTCGAAACCCGGTGGCCACATTTTGGGGTTTTTTGACATTTTAAATATTTTTGAAAGGGTTTTAATGTAAATAAAATTTGGAAAAAAATCCTAATATTTCTATAAAATGATATAGAATTTATTTAAAATAGTTTTAGAATTTTTCATGTATATTATGAGAAATAAAAAGAGGAATTAAGAATGAGTTACTGACTCCAAATGATTTATTTAAGAGTATGACATTTATTTTTAGAAGAAAAGTAATTTATTGTTATGTGAATTGATTTCTCTATCCACTTATCTGATTTAAGAAATACTTGATGTGGTTCGAGATATATTACATGTGATTAAATTGCTAAAGAGATTTAAAGTGGATGAATCTATGTTCATGAAAAGAAATATTATTTTTAAAGAATTGTGAATGAATAAATGATCATGAATGATGCTAAGATAAGACATTGATAAAATTGTGAATAAGTTGAAGATAAGAATACATTGAGTTTAATACATGATTATTGAAGGGTATGTACCCATAGATTCTTGTACATGAAAGGTTGTAAATCTAGAGTTTAGTGAAACCCCGAGTACCGGTATTGTTGAATTAAAAGATTTGAGTTATATTTTGAGATATGGCTATGGAGCTATCTCGATATTTGTGATTAAGTTTGGTAGGAGGTAAAACTAACTCTAGGTATGATAATTTATTCATGTCTTAAACTTAAGAACTATGTACTAAGAGAATATGTAGTAAACCTGGGTAAACGTAAGTGGGGCACTCTATATAGTCGGGCGGTGTATTCCAGGACTATAGACCCAGTCGGGCGGTGTACTCTGGGACTGAGGTTGCTTCGATGAAGACGAGATTTTATTTTAAATCCGGGACTATGCGTAGTCAGACGGATAGTTTTTCGTACTCCAGTGTATATACGTATACTGGGGCTAGAGGGGCACTTGCGGGATGTTTGCACGATGAGGAGTCTATTATAACAGTCGGGCGGTGTACTCCGGGACTAGGATCCGTACTCGTGGAATGTCTAAGCATTGATTTTATGATTGTTATCATGGCGAGGGATCAAACTCTTTAATGTGGAGTACGTAGGTGCTTGCCCTCGGACCTATGTAGTATGGGAGGCATAGAATCCGAACAAGTATGCATTAGTGTCATCTTAGTATAAAATATATGTAACATCCTGAATTTTATTTCTAAAGAGTTTGTTGATTTTTACGTATTTTGCACGTATAATTTCATATGCAATTTTTTCCACAAAATTATTTCTTTATAGCATGAAACAATAATTATTTCAAGTCTTTCTCTTTATTTTCTAAAAAGCCTATTTTTTAAAGCCTAATAAAATCCTAGGCCTAATTATCTTTTTCTAGGCCACTATAATTTATTTATTTATTTATTTATTTATTAAGAGCTCATGGTTAATTGGCCCATTAGTGAGCCCATTAATTTAATTCTCTTTTTAATTAACCTAACTTGTAGTGTAGACTAATCTAGTAGGCAATTAAATAAATTTCATGAACAAACTTTTAATGGGGGTACTAGTATTGCATGTGCATTGCACTAGCACGTGCATGTTGCACTTTGGAGTGTAGGCCGGATTTCACAAAGAGAGAGGGAGAGATGGGAGTAGTGGGGAGGTGGTTGCTCCATCATGGGTAGTTGCTACAACTCCCTAACTCAACATAGCCCTTTGTAGCGCCCCGATTTCCTTATACTGGGAAACCGTGACACGAGCTAGAATCTTTTCTTCAATTAGTCACAATACACAGAAAAACGGGAGAATTTTAAACTTTTTATTCAACACCCAATGTATTACAAGTCTGAATATCATGCAATGGCAATACATTACAATAGTGTTACAATAATACCTTTACATACCCAAGTATTACAACTTTCAACAGCTTACATCAGAGTACAAGAATAAAGAACAACACTTGGTAACTCTTACTTGAGTACCTTTCAACAATAGATAATCAACGTAATTATTACAGCGAAAACTAAACATGACATTGACTCCTCGCTTTCCTTGCCTTGAGTCCTCCTGAATCTCGCCTTTGTACTTCGGCGATCCAGTACCTATGAAAGTGGAGACGTCAGTATTCACTGACGCTTAAAGGCTGATAACAAAGCAGCGAATCTCCCAAACAATCATACAAACATGGCTGTGGTGTTGGTGTAGTTTAAGTGATCGTGAGTGCTATGACTAGAATCTAATAAAATGTTAACTAACCTAGGATGCTCCTATTCTAATGCAATGTCAACTAAACTAGGATGCTCCTATTCTAATGTCATGTCCACTAAACTAGGATGCTCCTATTCTAATGTCAGCAAGTCTCCGAAGCAACATGCAGCCCATACTACATGCGACCCTTCTCAAGCCGTTTCTCCATATATAGGGATTTGAACCCGCGTTATGAATTCTAATTGTACGCAACCTGTTCCTGACAGATACAACGCGACTGATGAGGTTGCAGACGTGGTCAAGTCCCACTAATGCAGTTCGCCAGTGGTGTCCATGTTGCCACTGCTACCCGGCTTACCGGACCTCACTCAAAAACCTGACGAACCGTTGGGATTACTGCTAACAGGGGAGCCCCCTGCCGCCCCCTGGTTGGACCGTAGTCCATGGCCTGTTCGCCCTCTTGGCATAGGACCCGACGGAGTTCCGAGTACCATTCCCCTAGCTCCGCCAGCCTTATCATGGCACTTCAGGAATTAACAATCAAGATACGCAACCCATGCTCCAAACTCATGAGAAGTCACCGTACGTATCCCTTTGACAGGAAGGTGCAACCCAATAACACCCCTAAGGTTGGCCCCAAAGAAAGGTTTGGTCGTAAGGTGCCCCCTACTACCAACTCCTTCCCTTCTGGCAAAATGGTTAAGTAAATGATCTTTATAAGTTACTACTCTGATGATGTCCCTAACCCTGAACACTCCTAGGGATGACAATATTATAAGCACAACAGGCTAGGTCTTTAAATTAGACTTCGCAAAACAACTCTACTAGGCTGCTCAACCTAGACTTACTAGAACCCCTCAGGATCCGGTCTATGGCCCATCGATCCAAGACCCCGACAATGCGAACATGCATGCATGCCACTACCCCGAACTTGGATTCCGTTTATACTCCGGTCCTCGATCAACCTATACCGGTTAAGATTCGACGGTACACAAGGAGTGACTCCTCCACAATTCCTTAGGGGTAAGAAAACATAT
Source organism: Hemerocallis citrina (assembly GCA_017893485.1). Lineage (NCBI taxonomy): Eukaryota > Viridiplantae > Streptophyta > Magnoliopsida > Asparagales > Asphodelaceae > Hemerocallis > Hemerocallis citrina. The sequence continues at coordinate 131,067,959 of CM030365.1, forward strand.
GTCTTGATGGTCGATAGCCCTAGGGTAGTAATATTACCCTAGATGAGCACAACAATTGTGTACTAGCTAATAAGCTATATACGGGTAACTAACCACGTACGAGCCAATAAGTTACGTATGATGACAACGTACATACCAGCCAAATAAGCCGCGTATGAGACCAACGGCTACGCACGGGCCGGTCGAGCCACGTACGAGACAACTATATGCAAACAACCATACAGGTAATCAAAGCTAGAAGCAACCAAACGTGTATACTAGCAAACTCGATCTTCTATCATTAGAAGCAACAGAAGAATCTACTAATAGTCTATGATAGGCATTCTACCCATGAGAAGCCCGAAAGTGACTTAATAACCTTTATCGAACTAATTATCACTAATGATCTTTCTAATCCTTTTTACCCCTACGGATGGGGAATGTCCCCATGGCGTGGTCAAATTCCAATTAGGACCTCCCACAACTAGAGTCCATGGGTTCTTTTCAAAGTTGACTAGGACAACCTAGAACATACGTCCGCTTTCTTATTTAACTAGGATTGCCACCCTATGCCCCTCAAGCATGTATGGCTCCTTACTAACATTAACTACCACAAGGTAGTCGTCACTACAATTTCAACATGATTCTTTCCTTATTACTTCAACCTATAGCACTTTAAGCGTGGCATACAATTGTAAGCATCTACCTACAACAACTAGTCATGGTATATAACACAACCATCAACCCACAACACTCCTAAGTACGAATATGATTTAAGCATGTGCTTATATCAAGCTTAAGCATGAATAATCACTATGGTCTAAACATGAAGTCTACTATAGTCAAGCATAAGTTACAACTTGAGCGTGAATACTTACTACTTAGAGTATATATCTCTACTACCGCCTTAAGCATGGATCTTCATTACTTAACATGGTTAATCATCACAACCCAAGCATGGATATATAATTAGCATTAACCTATCATATTCCTAAGCATGAATTATAATTCCTACAATATTCTAAGCATGAATTATAACTCCTACAACATTCTAAGCATGGTAGATTAATTCCTACCTTAATCTAAACATGGCATTTGTCAAACATGAGTATCTTCTAACTCGATCTTGAACAATATTAGGCACGAACATACACTACTTACGCATGGATATCATCTAAGCGTGAATGTCTACTAACTAAACGTGAACATCATTGTGCATGAGCATCTACTAACTTAAACATGAATATTTAGCATGAACATCTACTGTGAATAGCATTTAGTCTGAACGTATACTTATCTAAGCATGGATATCATCTAAGCATGAATGTCTACTAACTAAGCATGAACATCATTATGCATGAGCATCTACTAACTTAAGTATGAATGTCATTACCTACTAACTTAAGCATGAATATTTATTTAATCTAGCATGGTATACAACTTTCCTACAATCATCTAAGTATAGATAAATTAATCTAGCATGATATACAACTTTCCTACAATCATCTAAGTATAGATAAATTAATCTAGCATGGTATACTACCTTCCTACAATCATCTAAGTATAGATAAATTAATCTAGCATGGTATACTACTTTCCTACAATCATCTAAGCATAGATAAATTAATCTAGCATGGTATACAACTTTCCTACAATCATCTAAGTATAGATAAATTAATCTAGCATGGTATACTATTTTCCTACAATCATCTAAGCATAGATAAATTAATCTAGCATGGTATACTACTTTCCTACAATCATCTAAGCATAGATAAATTAATCTAGCATGGTATACACTTTCCTACAATCATCTAAGCATAGATAAATTAATCTAGCATGGTATAGAACTTTCCTAAGCATAGATAAATTGATCTAGCATGGTATCCAACTTTCCTACAATCATCTAAGTATAGATAAATTAATCTAGCATGGTATACTACTTTCCTATAATCATCTAAGCATAGATAAATTAATCTAGCATGGTATACACTTTCCTACAATCATCTAAGCATAGATAAATTAATCTAGCATGGTATACTACTTTCCTACAATCTAATTAAACACAACATCTACTACAACATAACATCTACTACTAAATCACTTTATTTTAGCACATAAGCATCTACTACAAAAACATAAACATTCCTACAATTTTGTGTATACATCTACTACAACTATTTTATTTGAAACGTACACATCTACTACTACTACCATGAGCATCTATTAAAATCTTTTATTTAAACATGAAACATCCACTACTAAAATATTTACTAAATTTTTATTAGCATCTATTTCTTATTATTACTAGTGATCATAAAAAAGAGATCTTTTTAATCATCTTACAACTAGTGATTAGATTGGTTTCTCTTTCATACTTAGAATTAACATCTACAATGGTTCTTTCTTACTTAAGATTAAATAACAATGAAACAAGCAAAATAAATAAGTAAAGAACTCTCAATTTGGTTCAACCAATTATATGCATACTTTCTAGTCCCAAGTTCAAGTGTATGTTCTACAACCACAAAGTGGTGTATGCACTATGTCATATGATTATGTATGAGTCCTCATTCAAGTCCTACAACCAAAAATGGTTGTATATACCAAGTCCATGTGCATGTGTTCATTTTAGTCCAATTTATAACACTAAAACAACAACTACAACTACAAGATTGATCTCTTTGTTCTTTACTACTACCACTCATTTCTTTTCTTTTTCATGTGGTTATTATCTTTAACCATCCATAACCATACAAAAATAAGAACTACACACCACAACACCATCCCAATAAACCATTCTCAAAGAACAAAAGAAACAAAACAAGGAAGATAAGAAGAAGAAGTCAAAACAACAAATCAACAAAAAAAGTGGAGAACCCCCACCTTAATCTCTTTTTGATGGAAGAACTAGACTAACTCTCCTCCTTAGCTCCTAGGAATCCTTATGAAACCTACAATGGAAAACTCTCAAGTTAGTATGGTTCCTCTCTTTCTTTTCCTTTCTTTCTTTCGTCTTTCTCCAAATGAGACAATGGTGAAGGGAGGGGGTATTTATAGGTGGAGAGAATGGTGGAGAGTGCAAATGTGCACACACACATTTGCACAAAGGTCCCTCCACAAAACATGGCCGGTTTTTCTAGGGGGAGGTGGAATGAGGGGGAGGCTTGGTGTGGTATGGTGCTATGTGGTGGAGGTGTTATGTGAGGTGGAGGAGAAATAGTTCTAGAAGAATTCCTTAATCTCTTCATGCATACTTAATCTAGGTTAACCAAAAATATTAATAATCTAATAGGTTTGTCATAACAAAGACAAGTATTTTGTCCAAAATACCCAACACACAATTTGTATGGTGTACTAATCGACATACTACATACATGTGTGTATATATATGCGTATACCGAAAATCTTCGCATAATCCGTATAAAAATAATTTAATCTCGGAAATAATAATAAAATAAATTCTATTACTAGTTCGGAAGATCACGGTACCAATTTGATACAATACGGATGTATACTGACCGGTATATGGGTACAGATAATGTCTATAAACAAACCGGGTGAAAATCACCAAAATAATTCGATTTTGGAATTAAAACAAAATAATAATAAAATAATAATAAGATAATAATTTATACAAGGTAATATCCGTCCGGGATATTACACCCTTGATCCTTAACTATTTGGACTAATCATAGCCTTCACTTTGCACTCAAAATTAGTATAAATACCACCATTTACACTCTTCATACTTGTACCTAAAATATGTAGAGAAAGAAAGAAAGAAAATACAAAATTGTGAGTAAAAGATTAGGAGTGTTGTGAGTTAAAAGATTGAGTGCTAGTTGGTGTGTGTTCCTCTTCCAATGTTGGTCGGCCTACCATAGGAGCAAGAAGAAAGGATTTTCAAATACCATCAAGCTAGGAGGGAAGTCAAATTGGTGGCTCAAGCTAGGAGGAGAAGGCTTCATTTGTTCATTCTAGGAGACTTTAGGAGTTCTTGTTTGTTTTCTCTCCATTAGAGGTGGGTAATTTTCTCGAACTTCTAACTAGATATCATGTTAGAGAATTGATTGGTAAAATTGTTAAGAAAACTCTAATTAATTTAGTCATCTGTTGTGAAAATGAGACAAATTGCAAATAGTATGAATGCTTGTGATGTTGATATTTGCAAGTGTACAAAATCGCACAAGTAATATAGATAGGTGAGTAGAGTGTCGAACCCACAGGGACTAGATATTTTACTGAGTACCGATATCACTAGATTAATCACTATTTGGAAGATCGAATTTTATAAGGATAAAATAACTAAATTAAATTAATCTAACTAAATCTAACTAAATTGGTGAAGAGGGAGAGGGCTGTGAAACAGTGAAGCTCTTGTAATTTGTTTGATGGTAAAGTTAGTTCTAGGGGTCTTGGTTCACCTCGTTTATCACACACACCAATTATAATTCCTTATAAATAAAAATATTATCTTTCCCAAATTGTCGACCAAAATCTTAAAGATATTAACCACTCATCCACGTAGTCTAAAAATTATTCTCAACTAATTCTTCGCCTATCCATCAAATTATTAATTGAGAAATTGGATTTCTTAACGGTCACGTCCTCCAATATACGGTGTTAATTTTTATTAATCACAAATAACCTGTTCGGTCTCTTTATGATTCGAAAAATCATACAAATGTCTATCCACCATGTTGTACGCATAAATAATAAAAATTAAAACACAAGCAGAAAAAATAGAGTGATAATAAGGAATTAAAATTTGTGTTCTACAAAACTCGGCTACATCTTAGCCTCTAAAACAATAAATTCAGTTCATGTTCATTTTGCAATTAATAAAAATGTTTGGATTGTATCTAAAAGACATATAAAAAAGGAGATGAGATACAAAAAATAATGATAGAAAAAAATAATGATAAAAATGTTTGGGTTGCGGGGTCGATTCCTGAGTTTGGCACTTTAAAAAGTTTTTGGGTTTTTGACTTTTAAATTTGATTTTAGACTTGTAAAAATCCGAAAAAAATATATGACAATTATTCTAAAAATATATGGACTTCATGAAAAATATTTCTACAATATTCTGACTTAAATTAAAGAGATTGAGAAGTAAAAATTGAGTAGAATGCTATAAAATTGACATTTTCATAAGTAAAAAATGTGATTTATTCCATGAGAAAAATTCTACCTAATTTATAAAGGGGATCTTGTATGAGAAAAATTAAAGAGTGTTTATTTATGAACACAAATAGGTTCGAGGGCAAGCACCTACGTACTCCACATTAAAGGGTATGAGTACCCATGGATTCTTGTACATGAAAGGTTGTAAATCTAGAGTTTAGTGAGACCTCGGGTACTGGCATTGTTGAATTAAAAGATTTGAGTTATATTTTGAGATATGGCTATGGATCTATCTCGATATTTGTGATTAAGTCCGGTAGGAGGTAAAACTAACTCTAGTTATGATAATTTATTCATGTCTTGAACTTAAGAACTAGGCACTAAGAGAATATGTAGTAAATCTGGGCAAACGTAAGTGGGGCACTCTATATAGTCGGGCGGTGTACTCCGGGACTATAGACCCAGTCGGGCGGTGTACTCCGGAACTGAGGTTGCTTCGATGAAGACGAGCTTTTATTTTAAATCCGGGACTATGCGTAGTCAGACGGATAGTTTGTTGTATTCCAGTGTATATACGTATACTGGGGCTAGAGGGGCACTTGCGGGATGTTTGCATGACGAGGAGTCTGTTATAACAGTCGAGCGGTGTACTCCGGGACTGGGATCCGTAATCGTGGAATGTCTAAGCCTTGCTTTTATGATTGTTATCATGGCGAGGGATCGAACCCTTTAATGTGGAGTACGTAGGTGCTTGCCCTCGGACCTATGTAGTATGGAAGGCATAGAATCCAAACAAGTTGGCATTAGTGTCATCTTAGTATAAAATATCTGTAACATCCTGAATTTTATTTGTAAAGAGTTTGTTGATTTTTACGTGTTTTGCACGTATAATTTCATATGCAATTTTTTCCAGAAAATTATTTCTTTATAGCATGAAACAATAATTATTTCAATTCTGTCTCTTTATTTTCTAAAAAGCCTATTTTTCAAAGCCTAATAAAATCCTAGGCCTAATTATCTTTTTCTAGCCCAATTTATTTATTTATTTATTTATTAAGAGCCCATGGTTAATTGGCCCATTAGTGAGCCCATTAATTTAATTCCCTTTTTAATTAGCCTAACTTATAGTGTAGACTAATCTAGTAGCCAATTAAATAAATTTCATGAACAAACTTTTAATGGGGCTACTAGTATTGCATGTGCATTGCACTAGCACGTGCATGTTGCACTTTGGAGAGTAGGCCGGATTTCACAAAAAGAGAGGGGGAGATGGGAGTAGTGGGGAGGTGGTTGCTCCATCATGGGTAGTTGCTACAACTCCCTAACTCATCATAGCCCTTGATCTTTAACTATTTGGACTAATCATGGCCTTCCATTTGCACTCAAAATTAGTATAAATACCACCATTTACACTCTTCATACTTGTACCTAAAATATGTAAAGAAAGAAAGAAAGAAAATACAAAATTGTGAGTAAAAGATTAGGAGTGTTGTGAGTTAAAAGATTGAGTTCTAGTTGGTGTGTGTTCCTCTTCCAAAGTTGGTCGGCCTACCATATGAGCAAGAAGAAAGGATTTTCAAATACCATCAAGCTAGGAGGGAAGTCAAATTGGTAGCTCAAGCTAGGAGGAGAAGGCTTCATTTGTTCATTCTAGGAGACTTTAGGAGTTCTTGTTTGTTTTCTCTCCATTAGAGGTGGGTAATTTTCTCGAACTTCTAACTAGATATCATGTTAGAGAATTGATTGGTAAAATTGTTAAGAGAACTCTAATTAATTTAGTCATGTGTTGTTAAAATGAGACAAATTGCAAATAGTATGAATGCTTGTTAAAGAGAATGTTTATTGATGCAAGTTATGATTGTTATCTTAGAAATTACCATGCTACCATGATTTATTTATTGATATGTGCTAAATTAAGAAATTGTTCTTTTATGTTTAGTTAATTGAAATGAGAACCATGAAAATGTGAATTGCTTAATTGACTTGATATTGGCATGAAAAGGAGATTTTGCTGTTGAAATGATGGTAAAATGAAAATAAAAATAATAAAAGTGATCTAGGGAAAACTGTAAGTGTAAAATTGTAGAGAAACTATACTTGTTTTCTAAAATACGAAATTGTAGAAACAAATGTAAGTAGAGAGTAAAATTATAAATTTTGGGTCAAAACTTAAGTTTTATTTTTCAGAAATACAGTAATTATATAGAAAATAAAATCTGGATTTTTTGAATTAAATTGGGGAAGGAAAAGATTTAAAAATACTTACTTTTATAAAAATTCGAAAGAATAGAAACCTGAATTATAACCCCTAAAACCCAAACGATATCAGGTTAGTCACTTGGACTTATTGGTCATCGGGTGCATTTGGGTGCGCCTTACTGTATCCATGGATTGGTTACTGGTCTCGGTTTCGAAGCTGAGCTTTGGCCCTTTTTGTTTTCATTTTTAAAAGTAATCCAAAACCCGAGAGTTAATTCATATGAATTAAAACCCCTCTTCATATTGCATTGGCGCCTTGGCCTTTCTGGCTTTCGGTGGCACCACAGTGTGGTCACTGTTGCTGGCGGGTGTTGCCTTTGGGTTGCGGGGTCGATTCCTGAGTTTGGCACTTTAAAAAGTTTTTGGGTTTTTGACTTTTAAATTTGATTTTAGACTTGTAAAAATCCGAAAAAAATATATGACAATTATTCTAAAAATATATTGACTTCATGAAAAATATTTCTACAATATTCTGACTTAAATTAAAGAGATTGAGAAGTAAAAATTGAGTAGAATGCTATAAAATTGACATTTTCATAAGTAAAAAATGTGATTTATTCCATGAGAAAAATTCTACCTAATTTATAAAGGGGATCTTGTATGAGAAAAATTAAAGAGTGTTTATTTATGAAATTTTACTCAATAATTTGTGCAAGTCATGCATTTGAAAATTAAATGAAAAAAAAATGATTGTGATTTTGAAGGAAAGAAATAATAGTACGAGAATTAAATGGATGTATTGAGATTAATCTTGAATGTGAAAGATATAAATCGAAGTTGAACTTTATGTATGAGATTGATTCATAGAAATGAAATGAAAATCATGTTGAATTATGAAAAGACTTTATGAGTATGAAAACTCAATTTTGTGATTATGAAATGAAATTGAGAACTAGAGTGTAGCTAAGCCTCATACCGGCATTGAAAGAATTTATTGAGATAAAATTTGAAATGAAAAGACCAAGATTGGGTCGTATTATTTAAATAATTATGACCAGTATAGTGGGAGTGCTAACTCTAGGAGATTGATTTTATTCATGATTCAAAAAAAAAAAAGTTTAAGGACTAGACACATAATGGAGATGTGATGAAAGCAAGAGAAAAACATGAGTATGAGGACCATTGGATTGGCGGCGTGAGAGTATTCACAGGATGTCAAATGATGCGTCATGAATAGGGCGTGGATACTACTCTAGAGTACCGTCCCGGTGGCGACGTTTGTGGTGTGGTCTAGTGACTACGGGTGGTACCATGTCTATGGTAGGAGGTGAATTGACCACAGGATGCCTGCATGATGAGTCATGTGTCAGTGCATGGGATTCTCTCCAGGGCACCTGGATGCGAGCTCGTAACTCATAAAACACCTAGGATACTTACCGTAGTTACCGTAGTCGATTAAGTCATGGCGAGGGATTGAACCCTACAAAGATGAAGAACGGTTAAGGGCTTGCCCTCAGACCTATGTAGGTTGGGCTGCATAGACTCTGAACAAGTGCGAATTAGTGTCATATAATATAAACAATTGCATTAAGGACGAAGTGCACATTCACAACACGATATCAATAGGATAGTCCCCGTAGTTCTGTTTGTGACATGTTTGTGTTTTCTAAGTAAGAGAAAACTCATGTATTATATCCTAGTGTCAGTTGAATGAACTGACATACCCACAGTTTCTATGCAGGATAAAGTGATTGACAAGATTAAAGTATGCATGCTGCTTAAAGAATGATTCAAGTGTTGTATAATTTTTATTCATGTAATTGTTGGAAATTACTTCCGCTGTATAAGTGTAATGTAAATGTAACTCTGATGTAACAAAAAAATTTAATTCCTTGTAAAATTGTACGAAGAGAAGTGTAAAGATCCTATAGAACTTCGAATTTGATCTTATTTGGAATTTGGGGTGTTACAGAGTGGTATCAGAGTCACGCTTCCAAGTAGTACAAATTTATAAGGAACGACACCCTAGAAGTGGACATTAAAGCGAGTGTTGAGTATAGAGATTTAAATGTAAGTTACTTACATTTGTGTTGCTCTATGATTTATGTTTCTTCTTCTCATTTCTCTAAGATGGCGGACCACTTCGACCCAGCTGGCGGTGATGACTGGCACATAGTCAAGGAGGATTACTACCCAGGATAAGCTGATTCTGACGAAGAAGATCCTGTAGAATTTGAGGAGGGATGGCCTAAGTCCCGAGAGATCACTCCACCTCCGGATTCATCTGATGATTCCTCTGACGAGGAAGAAACAGTTCCGCGCAGTCTCACTGTGTCTCTTCAGAGGCAGGTGGAGACTCAGAAGGAGAGAGCAGAACTGCTGCAGGCACAGTGTGCAAAGTGCAAGGAGAGCATTGCAACTTTCAGTCATCGTGTTTGGGAACTCGAGAAGAGGAAAAACATGTACGATGTACTAAAAGAAGAAGTAGAGGAACTACGGGAAGAGCTTCGAGAAGCCAAGAGGAACCGTAGGAACTAGAATGTTGTATCTTCTTACTGCTTTCATTTGATGTCAGAAATATTTTAAATTCGAATGTATAAAGTTTGAGATTCAATGAAATGAAGAGTTGATTTAAATTCAGGTTTTCTACTTCGAATTTAATAGATCTTTTGCATCAGAATATGGTTGGAAGAAGAGCTAGAAGCGGAGAAGGGCTGGAATTGGAAACGGAGTTAGCGAGGGTCTATCAGACACTCAATGCCGTTGCCATGAATCAGAACCAAGGGAGAGTGGCTGTGAATTCAGTACCCGAAGCAATCAAACTCGTGGAATCATTCAAGCGGATGAAACCACCAGTGTTCGAAGGGAAGTCTAACACAGACGCGACTAATAATTGGATCTGACAGGTAGAGACTATCTTCGAAGTCTTGGAGACTCCGGAGGACAGCAAGGTGAAGTTGGTTGCACTGCAGTTCGAGAAGGATGCGGCTGTGTGGTGGCAGGCGATGAAGCGGATGATGGGAGATATTGCTCTTGGCTGGGAGGAATTTTTGGAGTAGTTCCGCAGTCATTATTTGTCATCAGACGTCCAGGAGAAGAAGGCCATAGAATTTCTGGTGCTGCAGCAGGACGGTATGTCGGTTAGGGAGTATGAGACAAGGTTTACTTAGCTCTCGAGGTATGCGGCCGAACTGGTGATGGACGAGGCAAAGAAGGCTCGAAAATTCGAGCATGGTTTAAGGCCAAGTCTGAGAACAAGGATGATACCCCTCGGTATCATGAGGTTTGACAAGTTGGTCAATCGAGTTGCAGCCACTGAGGTGGATATGGAACAGTTCCATGCTATTCAGAATCAGAGGAACAACTAGAATGTGGGGAAGCGGCCTGCGGTTTCTGGCAATTTCAGGGACATCCGCCGGCTCAAAGGTTCAAACCGACTGGGGCGAACGTTGTTAACGTGGCGGAAAGACCCAAGAATGCTTGGGTGAGACCTCCTGTGACTTGTTTCAACTGTAGAGAGACTGGCCACTACAAGTCTCAGTGTCCTAAGCTGTAGGATGTCGTCCGTAATGGACCAACTCAGCAGACTGGGAAGAAGCCGTACCAACAGGGGCGAGTATTTGCCTTAACTGAAGCTGATGCTGATGAAGTGGATCGCGTCATCACTGGTACGAGGGAGGATGTTTAGAAGTGTTTTCTGTTGTTCTCTTTTTCCCGCTTTATTTAGTAAATTTTTATGTAACGAGTGTGTGTTATGTAACAGGAGAACATTATTTGAATGGAAAGAAAGCTGTTGTTTTGTTCGATACTGGGTCCTCTCACACTTTTGTATCACCTAAGTTTGCTAAAGTCTTGGGAGTTGAACCGAAGGTCTTTCTAGGCAAGGTCTTAGTAGTAGCTACTCTGTCAGGAGAGACTTTAACCACTGATCGGTACTATGCGGACTGCGAGATCATGATTGAGGACAGAATTTTCGTGATTGATCTGATCGAGCTGAATGTCTTGGGAGTCGATGTTATAAATGGCATTAATTAGATGTCAGTGTACAGTGCAAACATCGAGTGCAAGACCAAGAAAATAACAGTGAAGGCTCTAGGTGGTCCTGAAGTCACTTTCCAAGGGAATAAGAGATGTTCAGGGCTGGTGGCAGCTATCAGCAAGAGAAATGTTCCTGTAGAAGTGCAGCAAATTCCAGTGGTTCTGGATTACCTGACTGTATTCTTGGAAGATTTACCTGAGTTACTCCTGCATCGTGATGTAGAGTTCAGCATCACAATTCAGCCAGGGAGTGCACCCATTTCCAAGGCACCGTATAGGATGGCGCCTATGGAGCAGGATGAGATCAAACGGCAGATTGAGGAACTGTTGGAGAAAGGCTTTATTCAACCGAGTGTGTTGCCTTAGGGAGCACCAGTGCTGTTAATAAAGAAGAAGGATGGTTTGATAAGGATGTGCATTGATTACCGAGAGCTGAATAAGGTCACTGTTCAGAACAAATATCCGATTCCATGAATTGATGACTTGTTCGATCATCGACAAGGAGCACACAGCGCATCTGGCTGCAGTTTTGAAGAAGCTCCAGGAGTATGAGTTGTATGCCAAGTTGTCCAAGTACAATTTCTGGAAATCTGAGGTGGCATTCCTGGGTCACATCTTTTCTAAGGAGGGAGTGGCAACTGATCCGCAGAAGATAGAGGCGGTGAAGGATTGGGCAAGGCCTACTACAGTGAAGGAAACCAGGAGTTTTCTCAGACTAACTGAATACTACAGGAGGTTCATTCAGGGCTATGCTCAGATAGCCGTGTCGCTCACTGGTCTGACCAAGAAGAATGTGAACTTCAAGTGGACTAAATAGTGCGAGGCAAGCTTTCAAGAGTTGAAAGAGAAGTTGACTATTGCTCCCATTTTAGCTTTGCCTAAAGCAGGTGTTGAGTATGATGTCTACAGCGATTCTTCACATCGTGGGTTTGGTTGTGTCTTAATACGAGGCAAGCTTTCAGGAGTTGAAAGAGAAGTTGACTATTGCTCACATTTTAGCTTTGCCTAGAGCAGGTGTTGAGTATGATGTCTACAGCGATTCTTCACATCGTGGGTTTGGTTGTCTTAATGCAAGAAAAAAAAGTGATCGCTTATGGGTTTAGGCAACTACGACCGCATAAGAAGAATTATCCGACTCATGATCTAGAGTTGGCTGCGATTATCTTCGCCTTAAAGCAATGGAGACATTACATGTATGGTGAGAAGCTGAACATGTACATGGACCACAAAAGCTTGAAGTATATCTATCAGCAGAAGGACCTAAATCTGAGGCAACGGAGATGGCTGGAAGTCCTTGAGGACATTCGTCCAGAGCTTAAGTACCATCCTGGGAAGGCTAATTTTGTTGCTGATGCACTTAGTCGAAATAGTAGTCTACCTAGTTTGATTACAACTCAGAGGCATCTTGCAGAGGAGTTGGATCGGGCTGATATTGAAGTTATTCTACAAGGCTTGGGATCATCTTTAGCTCAGTTGAGCCTCCAACCAACGCTGAATTAGAGGATTATCACAAGTCAGAAGGAAGATGAAGAGATTCAGAAGATGAAGGAGTAGGTTGGTGCTGGCAGGTAGGGCTGCAAACGAATCGAGCTATTCGCGAGCTATTCGGCTCGAACTCGGTCAAAGCTCAGTTCGAACCGAGCTCGTTTTGTAAACGAGCCGAGCTCGAGCTTGATTTTTTCTTTTTTTAGGCTAAGCCCACGAGCTATTCGGCTCGAATATGGTCAAAGCTTAGTCAAAGCTCGGCTCAAACCGAGCTCGAGCTCAAAATTGAGCTCATTTCGTAAACGAGCCGAGCTCGAGCCTGAAGGTATTCTGCTCGGCTCAGCTCGATTGCAGCCCTACTGGTAGGTTGTCAGAGTTTCAGATCAGGGATGAAGTGTTGTGGTTTGGAGAGAGGCTTTGTGTTTCGGATCAAGCAGAATTGCGGAAGAGTATTCTTCAGGAAAGACGTGCTACTCTTTTGTCTGTACATCTTAGGAGTACCAAGATGTATAAGGACATTAAGCAACATTTTTGGTGGTCAGGTTTGAAGCGGGATGTGGCTGAGTTTGTGGAGAAGTGTGAGATCTGTCAACAGGTCAAAGCCGAGAATCAGAATCCCAGAGGTTTATTGCAACCGTTACCTATTCCGGAATGGAAGTGGGATAACATCAGCATGAATTTCATCATGGGTTTGCCCAAGAGTTCAAAGGGCAATGATGCGATTTTGGTCATAGTCGATCTACTAACCAAGTCTGCTCACTTCTTGGTGATGAAACTCACTTCGTCTATAGACAAGTTGGTCGAGCTGTATGTTGGGGAGATCGTCAGGGTTCATGATGTTCCGTTAACCATTGTGTCTGATCAAGATGCGCGGTTTACTTCGCATTTCTTGAGGAGTCTTCAGACAGCTCTAGGTACCAATATGGATTTCAGGACTGCTTTTTATCCTCAGACCGATGGACAGACCGAGAGAGTCAACCGTATTCTTGAGGATATGCTTCGGTGTTGTGTTCTAGATTTTGGAGGCAGTTGGCATCTAGCTCTGGTGGAGTTTGCCTACAACAACAGTTTTCAGACTAGTATTTGGATGGCACCGTACGAAGCTCTGTATGGCAGGAAGTGCAGAACACCTGTTTGTTGGTTTGAAGTTAGGGACCGGCAGATGTTTGGGCCTGAGATTATGTAGCAGACCTCTGAATAGATTGATTTGATCAGGAAGAGGTTGGTGAATGCTCAGAGTAGACAGAAGAGCTACGCAGACAACCGGAGGAGGGACCTGGAGTATGAGGTTGGTGACTTTGTCTTTTTGAAGGTTTCACCTAGCAAGGGTGTGATTCGCTTCGGCAGAGGTGGAAAGTTAGCCCCAAGGTTTATAGGCCCGTACAAGATAATGAAGCGGATTGGGAAAACTTCTTACCGGTTGGAGTTGCCGGAAGAGTTGTCTCAGGTGCACAATATCTTCCATGTGTCTATGAGAGGGTACATTCTAGATCCGAGTCACCATTTGCGCGAAGTTCTGGAGGGTTTGTAGTTGGATCTGAGTTTCATTAAGCTTCCGGTTGAGATTGTCGATCGTCGGGAGAAAGCCTTGAGGAACAAGACGATACCGATGGTCAAAGTAGTCTGGAGAAACCAGTTGGTTGAAGAGGCTACTTATAAATCTGAGGAGAGGATGATGAAAGATCATCCTGAGCTCTTTGTTTGATTTGTATCTTCTTTTCTTTTCTTTTCTTATCTTCTTATTGTATTCCTGTTTTCTCACTCTTTAAGTGTAGTTCTGGGGACGGAACTATTCTAAGTAAGGAGTGTTGTAACATCCTGAATTTTATTTATAAAGAGTTTGTTGATTTTTACATATTTTGCACGTATAATTTCATATGCATTTTTTTCCAGAAAATTATTTCTTTATAGCAATAATTATTTCAAGTCTTTCTCTTTATTTTCTAAAAAACCTATTTTTCAAAGCCTAATAAAATCCTAGGCCTAATTATCTTTTTCTAGCCCAATTTATTTATTTATTTATTTATTAAGAGCCCATGGTTAATTGGCCCATTAGTGAGCCCATTAATTTAATTCCCTTTTTAATTAGCCTAACTTATAGTGTAGACTAATCTAGTAGCCAATTAAATAAATTTCATGAACAAACTTTTAATGGGGCTACTAGTATTGCATGTGCATTGCACTAGCACGTGCATGTTGCACTTTGGAGAGTAGGCCGGATTTCACAAAAAGAGAGGGGGAGATGGGAGTAGTGGGGAGGTGGTTGCTCCATCATGGGTAGTTGCTACAACTCCCTAACTCATCATAGCCCTTGATCTTTAACTATTTGGACTAATCATGGCCTTCCATTTGCACTCAAAATTAGTATAAATACCACCATTTACACTCTTCATACTTGTACCTAAAATATGTAAAGAAAGAAAGAAAGAAAATACAAAATTGTGAGTAAAAGATTAGGAGTGTTGTGAGTTAAAAGATTGAGTTCTAGTTGGTGTGTGTTCCTCTTCCAAAGTTGGTCGGCCTACCATATGAGCAAGAAGAAAGGATTTTCAAATACCATCAAGCTAGGAGGGAAGTCAAATTGGTAGCTCAAGCTAGGAGGAGAAGGCTTCATTTGTTCATTCTAGGAGACTTTAGGAGTTCTTGTTTGTTTTCTCTCCATTAGAGGTGGGTAATTTTCTCGAACTTCTAACTAGATATCATGTTAGAGAATTGATTGGTAAAATTGTTAAGAGAACTCTAATTAATTTAGTCATGTGTTGTTAAAATGAGACAAATTGCAAATAGTATGAATGCTTGTTAAAGAGAATGTTTATTGATGCAAGTTATGATTGTTATCTTAGAAATTACCATGCTACCATGATTTATTTATTGATATGTGCTAAATTAAGAAATTGTTCTTTTATGTTTAGTTAATTGAAATGAGAACCATGAAAATGTGAATTGCTTAATTGACTTGATATTGGCATGAAAAGGAGATTTTGCTGTTGAAATGATGGTAAAATGAAAATAAAAATAATAAAAGTGATCTAGGGAAAACTGTAAGTGTAAAATTGTAGAGAAACTATACTTGTTTTCTAAAATACGAAATTGTAGAAACAAATGTAAGTAGAGAGTAAAATTATAAATTTTGGGTCAAAACTTAAGTTTTATTTTTCAGAAATACAGTAATTATATAGAAAATAAAATCTGGATTTTTTGAATTAAATTGGGGAAGGAAAAGATTTAAAAATACTTACTTTTATAAAAATTCGAAAGAATAGAAACCTGAATTATAACCCCTAAAACCCAAACGATATCAGGTTAGTCACTTGGACTTATTGGTCATCGGGTGCATTTGGGTGCGCCTTACTGTATCCATGGATTGGTTACTGGTCTCGGTTTCGAAGCTGAGCTTTGGCCCTTTTTGTTTTCATTTTTAAAAGTAATCCAAAACCCGAGAGTTAATTCATATGAATTAAAACCCCTCTTCATATTGCATTGGCGCCTTGGCCTTTCTGGCTTTCGGTGGCACCACAGTGTGGTCACTGTTGCTGGCGGGTGTTGCCTTTGGGTTGCGGGGTCGATTCCTGAGTTTGGCACTTTAAAAAGTTTTTGGGTTTTTGACTTTTAAATTTGATTTTAGACTTGTAAAAATCCGAAAAAAATATATGACAATTATTCTAAAAATATATTGACTTCATGAAAAATATTTCTACAATATTCTGACTTAAATTAAAGAGATTGAGAAGTAAAAATTGAGTAGAATGCTATAAAATTGACATTTTCATAAGTAAAAAATGTGATTTATTCCATGAGAAAAATTCTACCTAATTTATAAAGGGGATCTTGTATGAGAAAAATTAAAGAGTGTTTATTTATGAAATTTTACTCAATAATTTGTGCAAGTCATGCATTTGAAAATTAAATGAAAAAAAAATGATTGTGATTTTGAAGGAAAGAAATAATAGTACGAGAATTAAATGGATGTATTGAGATTAATCTTGAATGTGAAAGATATAAATCGAAGTTGAACTTTATGTATGAGATTGATTCATAGAAATGAAATGAAAATCATGTTGAATTATGAAAAGACTTTATGAGTATGAAAACTCAATTTTGTGATTATGAAATGAAATTGAGAACTAGAGTGTAGCTAAGCCTCATACCGGCATTGAAAGAATTTATTGAGATAAAATTTGAAATGAAAAGACCAAGATTGGGTCGTATTATTTAAATAATTATGACCAGTATAGTGGGAGTGCTAACTCTAGGAGATTGATTTTATTCATGATTCAAAAAAAAAAAAGTTTAAGGACTAGACACATAATGGAGATGTGATGAAAGCAAGAGAAAAACATGAGTATGAGGACCATTGGATTGGCGGCGTGAGAGTATTCACAGGATGTCAAATGATGCGTCATGAATAGGGCGTGGATACTACTCTAGAGTACCGTCCCGGTGGCGACGTTTGTGGTGTGGTCTAGTGACTACGGGTGGTACCATGTCTATGGTAGGAGGTGAATTGACCACAGGATGCCTGCATGATGAGTCATGTGTCAGTGCATGGGATTCTCTCCAGGGCACCTGGATGCGAGCTCGTAACTCATAAAACACCTAGGATACTTACCGTAGTTACCGTAGTCGATTAAGTCATGGCGAGGGATTGAACCCTACAAAGATGAAGAACGGTTAAGGGCTTGCCCTCAGACCTATGTAGGTTGGGCTGCATAGACTCTGAACAAGTGCGAATTAGTGTCATATAATATAAACAATTGCATTAAGGACGAA
Organism: Hemerocallis citrina; assembly: GCA_017893485.1. Lineage (NCBI taxonomy): Eukaryota > Viridiplantae > Streptophyta > Magnoliopsida > Asparagales > Asphodelaceae > Hemerocallis > Hemerocallis citrina. The sequence continues at coordinate 131,085,554 of CM030365.1, forward strand.
GTGCACATTCACAACACGATATCAATAGGATAGTCCCCGTAGTTCTGTTTGTGACATGTTTGTGTTTTCTAAGTAAGAGAAAACTCATGTATTATATCCTAGTGTCAGTTGAATGAACTGACATACCCACAGTTTCTATGCAGGATAAAGTGATTGACAAGATTAAAGTATGCATGCTGCTTAAAGAATGATTCAAGTGTTGTATAATTTTTATTCATGTAATTGTTGGAAATTACTTCCGCTGTATAAGTGTAATGTAAATGTAACTCTGATGTAACAAAAAAATTTAATTCCTTGTAAAATTGTACGAAGAGAAGTGTAAAGATCCTATAGAACTTCGAATTTGATCTTATTTGGAATTTGGGGTGTTACAGAGTGGTATCAGAGTCACGCTTCCAAGTAGTACAAATTTATAAGGAACGACACCCTAGAAGTGGACATTAAAGCGAGTGTTGAGTATAGAGATTTAAATGTAAGTTACTTACATTTGTGTTGCTCTATGATTTATGTTTCTTCTTCTCATTTCTCTAAGATGGCGGACCACTTCGACCCAGCTGGCGGTGATGACTGGCACATAGTCAAGGAGGATTACTACCCAGGATAAGCTGATTCTGACGAAGAAGATCCTGTAGAATTTGAGGAGGGATGGCCTAAGTCCCGAGAGATCACTCCACCTCCGGATTCATCTGATGATTCCTCTGACGAGGAAGAAACAGTTCCGCGCAGTCTCACTGTGTCTCTTCAGAGGCAGGTGGAGACTCAGAAGGAGAGAGCAGAACTGCTGCAGGCACAGTGTGCAAAGTGCAAGGAGAGCATTGCAACTTTCAGTCATCGTGTTTGGGAACTCGAGAAGAGGAAAAACATGTACGATGTACTAAAAGAAGAAGTAGAGGAACTACGGGAAGAGCTTCGAGAAGCCAAGAGGAACCGTAGGAACTAGAATGTTGTATCTTCTTACTGCTTTCATTTGATGTCAGAAATATTTTAAATTCGAATGTATAAAGTTTGAGATTCAATGAAATGAAGAGTTGATTTAAATTCAGGTTTTCTACTTCGAATTTAATAGATCTTTTGCATCAGAATATGGTTGGAAGAAGAGCTAGAAGCGGAGAAGGGCTGGAATTGGAAACGGAGTTAGCGAGGGTCTATCAGACACTCAATGCCGTTGCCATGAATCAGAACCAAGGGAGAGTGGCTGTGAATTCAGTACCCGAAGCAATCAAACTCGTGGAATCATTCAAGCGGATGAAACCACCAGTGTTCGAAGGGAAGTCTAACACAGACGCGACTAATAATTGGATCTGACAGGTAGAGACTATCTTCGAAGTCTTGGAGACTCCGGAGGACAGCAAGGTGAAGTTGGTTGCACTGCAGTTCGAGAAGGATGCGGCTGTGTGGTGGCAGGCGATGAAGCGGATGATGGGAGATATTGCTCTTGGCTGGGAGGAATTTTTGGAGTAGTTCCGCAGTCATTATTTGTCATCAGACGTCCAGGAGAAGAAGGCCATAGAATTTCTGGTGCTGCAGCAGGACGGTATGTCGGTTAGGGAGTATGAGACAAGGTTTACTTAGCTCTCGAGGTATGCGGCCGAACTGGTGATGGACGAGGCAAAGAAGGCTCGAAAATTCGAGCATGGTTTAAGGCCAAGTCTGAGAACAAGGATGATACCCCTCGGTATCATGAGGTTTGACAAGTTGGTCAATCGAGTTGCAGCCACTGAGGTGGATATGGAACAGTTCCATGCTATTCAGAATCAGAGGAACAACTAGAATGTGGGGAAGCGGCCTGCGGTTTCTGGCAATTTCAGGGACATCCGCCGGCTCAAAGGTTCAAACCGACTGGGGCGAACGTTGTTAACGTGGCGGAAAGACCCAAGAATGCTTGGGTGAGACCTCCTGTGACTTGTTTCAACTGTAGAGAGACTGGCCACTACAAGTCTCAGTGTCCTAAGCTGTAGGATGTCGTCCGTAATGGACCAACTCAGCAGACTGGGAAGAAGCCGTACCAACAGGGGCGAGTATTTGCCTTAACTGAAGCTGATGCTGATGAAGTGGATCGCGTCATCACTGGTACGAGGGAGGATGTTTAGAAGTGTTTTCTGTTGTTCTCTTTTTCCCGCTTTATTTAGTAAATTTTTATGTAACGAGTGTGTGTTATGTAACAGGAGAACATTATTTGAATGGAAAGAAAGCTGTTGTTTTGTTCGATACTGGGTCCTCTCACACTTTTGTATCACCTAAGTTTGCTAAAGTCTTGGGAGTTGAACCGAAGGTCTTTCTAGGCAAGGTCTTAGTAGTAGCTACTCTGTCAGGAGAGACTTTAACCACTGATCGGTACTATGCGGACTGCGAGATCATGATTGAGGACAGAATTTTCGTGATTGATCTGATCGAGCTGAATGTCTTGGGAGTCGATGTTATAAATGGCATTAATTAGATGTCAGTGTACAGTGCAAACATCGAGTGCAAGACCAAGAAAATAACAGTGAAGGCTCTAGGTGGTCCTGAAGTCACTTTCCAAGGGAATAAGAGATGTTCAGGGCTGGTGGCAGCTATCAGCAAGAGAAATGTTCCTGTAGAAGTGCAGCAAATTCCAGTGGTTCTGGATTACCTGACTGTATTCTTGGAAGATTTACCTGAGTTACTCCTGCATCGTGATGTAGAGTTCAGCATCACAATTCAGCCAGGGAGTGCACCCATTTCCAAGGCACCGTATAGGATGGCGCCTATGGAGCAGGATGAGATCAAACGGCAGATTGAGGAACTGTTGGAGAAAGGCTTTATTCAACCGAGTGTGTTGCCTTAGGGAGCACCAGTGCTGTTAATAAAGAAGAAGGATGGTTTGATAAGGATGTGCATTGATTACCGAGAGCTGAATAAGGTCACTGTTCAGAACAAATATCCGATTCCATGAATTGATGACTTGTTCGATCATCGACAAGGAGCACACAGCGCATCTGGCTGCAGTTTTGAAGAAGCTCCAGGAGTATGAGTTGTATGCCAAGTTGTCCAAGTACAATTTCTGGAAATCTGAGGTGGCATTCCTGGGTCACATCTTTTCTAAGGAGGGAGTGGCAACTGATCCGCAGAAGATAGAGGCGGTGAAGGATTGGGCAAGGCCTACTACAGTGAAGGAAACCAGGAGTTTTCTCAGACTAACTGAATACTACAGGAGGTTCATTCAGGGCTATGCTCAGATAGCCGTGTCGCTCACTGGTCTGACCAAGAAGAATGTGAACTTCAAGTGGACTAAATAGTGCGAGGCAAGCTTTCAAGAGTTGAAAGAGAAGTTGACTATTGCTCCCATTTTAGCTTTGCCTAAAGCAGGTGTTGAGTATGATGTCTACAGCGATTCTTCACATCGTGGGTTTGGTTGTGTCTTAATACGAGGCAAGCTTTCAGGAGTTGAAAGAGAAGTTGACTATTGCTCACATTTTAGCTTTGCCTAGAGCAGGTGTTGAGTATGATGTCTACAGCGATTCTTCACATCGTGGGTTTGGTTGTCTTAATGCAAGAAAAAAAAGTGATCGCTTATGGGTTTAGGCAACTACGACCGCATAAGAAGAATTATCCGACTCATGATCTAGAGTTGGCTGCGATTATCTTCGCCTTAAAGCAATGGAGACATTACATGTATGGTGAGAAGCTGAACATGTACATGGACCACAAAAGCTTGAAGTATATCTATCAGCAGAAGGACCTAAATCTGAGGCAACGGAGATGGCTGGAAGTCCTTGAGGACATTCGTCCAGAGCTTAAGTACCATCCTGGGAAGGCTAATTTTGTTGCTGATGCACTTAGTCGAAATAGTAGTCTACCTAGTTTGATTACAACTCAGAGGCATCTTGCAGAGGAGTTGGATCGGGCTGATATTGAAGTTATTCTACAAGGCTTGGGATCATCTTTAGCTCAGTTGAGCCTCCAACCAACGCTGAATTAGAGGATTATCACAAGTCAGAAGGAAGATGAAGAGATTCAGAAGATGAAGGAGTAGGTTGGTGCTGGCAGGTAGGGCTGCAAACGAATCGAGCTATTCGCGAGCTATTCGGCTCGAACTCGGTCAAAGCTCAGTTCGAACCGAGCTCGTTTTGTAAACGAGCCGAGCTCGAGCTTGATTTTTTCTTTTTTTAGGCTAAGCCCACGAGCTATTCGGCTCGAATATGGTCAAAGCTTAGTCAAAGCTCGGCTCAAACCGAGCTCGAGCTCAAAATTGAGCTCATTTCGTAAACGAGCCGAGCTCGAGCCTGAAGGTATTCTGCTCGGCTCAGCTCGATTGCAGCCCTACTGGTAGGTTGTCAGAGTTTCAGATCAGGGATGAAGTGTTGTGGTTTGGAGAGAGGCTTTGTGTTTCGGATCAAGCAGAATTGCGGAAGAGTATTCTTCAGGAAAGACGTGCTACTCTTTTGTCTGTACATCTTAGGAGTACCAAGATGTATAAGGACATTAAGCAACATTTTTGGTGGTCAGGTTTGAAGCGGGATGTGGCTGAGTTTGTGGAGAAGTGTGAGATCTGTCAACAGGTCAAAGCCGAGAATCAGAATCCCAGAGGTTTATTGCAACCGTTACCTATTCCGGAATGGAAGTGGGATAACATCAGCATGAATTTCATCATGGGTTTGCCCAAGAGTTCAAAGGGCAATGATGCGATTTTGGTCATAGTCGATCTACTAACCAAGTCTGCTCACTTCTTGGTGATGAAACTCACTTCGTCTATAGACAAGTTGGTCGAGCTGTATGTTGGGGAGATCGTCAGGGTTCATGATGTTCCGTTAACCATTGTGTCTGATCAAGATGCGCGGTTTACTTCGCATTTCTTGAGGAGTCTTCAGACAGCTCTAGGTACCAATATGGATTTCAGGACTGCTTTTTATCCTCAGACCGATGGACAGACCGAGAGAGTCAACCGTATTCTTGAGGATATGCTTCGGTGTTGTGTTCTAGATTTTGGAGGCAGTTGGCATCTAGCTCTGGTGGAGTTTGCCTACAACAACAGTTTTCAGACTAGTATTTGGATGGCACCGTACGAAGCTCTGTATGGCAGGAAGTGCAGAACACCTGTTTGTTGGTTTGAAGTTAGGGACCGGCAGATGTTTGGGCCTGAGATTATGTAGCAGACCTCTGAATAGATTGATTTGATCAGGAAGAGGTTGGTGAATGCTCAGAGTAGACAGAAGAGCTACGCAGACAACCGGAGGAGGGACCTGGAGTATGAGGTTGGTGACTTTGTCTTTTTGAAGGTTTCACCTAGCAAGGGTGTGATTCGCTTCGGCAGAGGTGGAAAGTTAGCCCCAAGGTTTATAGGCCCGTACAAGATAATGAAGCGGATTGGGAAAACTTCTTACCGGTTGGAGTTGCCGGAAGAGTTGTCTCAGGTGCACAATATCTTCCATGTGTCTATGAGAGGGTACATTCTAGATCCGAGTCACCATTTGCGCGAAGTTCTGGAGGGTTTGTAGTTGGATCTGAGTTTCATTAAGCTTCCGGTTGAGATTGTCGATCGTCGGGAGAAAGCCTTGAGGAACAAGACGATACCGATGGTCAAAGTAGTCTGGAGAAACCAGTTGGTTGAAGAGGCTACTTATAAATCTGAGGAGAGGATGATGAAAGATCATCCTGAGCTCTTTGTTTGATTTGTATCTTCTTTTCTTTTCTTTTCTTATCTTCTTATTGTATTCCTGTTTTCTCACTCTTTAAGTGTAGTTCTGGGGACGGAACTATTCTAAGTAAGGAGTGTTGTAACATCCTGAATTTTATTTATAAAGAGTTTGTTGATTTTTACATATTTTGCACGTATAATTTCATATGCATTTTTTTCCAGAAAATTATTTCTTTATAGCAATAATTATTTCAAGTCTTTCTCTTTATTTTCTAAAAAACCTATTTTTAAAAGCCTAATAAAATCCTAGGCCTAATTATCTTTTTCTAGCCCACTATAATTTATTTATTTATTTATTTATTAAGAGCCCATGGTTAATTGGCCCGTTAGTGAGCCCATTAATTTAATTTTCCTTTTAATTAGCCTAACTTGTAGTGTAGATTAATCTAGTGGGCAATTAAACAAATTTCATGAACAAACTTTTAATGGGGGGTACTAGTATTGCTTGTGCATTGCACTAGCAAGTGCATGTTGCACTTTGGGGTGTAGGCCGGATTTCACAAAGAGAGAAGGAGAGATGGGAGTAGTGGGGAGCTGGTTGCTCCATCATGGATAGTTGCTACAACTCCCTAACTCATCATAGCCCTTATTCCTTAACTATTTGGACTAATCCTAGCCTTCCATTTGCACTCAAAATTAGTATAAATACCCCCCGTTACACTCTTCATACTTGCACCTAAAATATGTAAAGAAAGAAAGAAAAGACAAAATTGTGAGTAAAAGATTAGGAATGTTGTGAGATAAAATATTGAGTGCTAGTTGGTGTGTGTTCCTCTTCCAAAGTTGGCCGGCCTACCATAGGAGCAAGAAGAAAGGATTTTCAATTACCATCAAGCTAGGAGGAGAAGTCAAATTGGGGGCTCAAGCTAGGAGGAGAAGACTTCATTTGTTAATTCTAGGAGACTTTAGGAGTTCTTGTTTGTTTTCTCTCCATTAGAGGTGGGTGATTTTCTCGAACTTCTAACTAGATATCATGCTAGGGAATTGATTGGTTAAATTGTTAAGAAAACTCTAATTAATTTAGTCATGTGTTGTAAAAATGAGACAAATTGCAAATAGTATGAATGCTTGTTAAAGAGAATGTTAATCGATGCAAATTATGATTGTTATCTTAGAAATTACCATGCTACCATGAATTATATGTTGATATGTGCTAAATTAAGAAATTGTGCTTGTATGTTTAGTTAATTGAAATGAGAACCATGAAAATGTGAATTGCTTAATTGACTTGATATTGGCATGAAAATGAGATTTTGATGTAGAAATGATGGTAAAATGAAAATAAAAATAATAAAAGTGATCTAGGGAAAACTGTAAGTGCAAAATTGTACTTGTTTTCTAAAATACGAAATTGTAGAAACAAATGTAAGTAGAGAGTAAAATTATAATTTTTGTGTCAAAAATCAAGTTTTATTTTTCTGAAATACTATAATTATATAGCAACTAAAATCTAGAGTTTTTGAATTAAATTGGAGAATGAGAAGATTTTAAAATACTTACTTTTATAAAAAATCGAAAGAACAGAGACTTGAATTATAACCCCTAAAACCCAAACCATATCAGGTTAGTCACTTGGACTTATTGGTCATCGGGTGCATTTGGGTGCGCTTTACTGTAGCCGTGGGTTGGTTACTGGTCTCGGGTTCGAAACTGGGATTTGGCCCTTTTTGTTTTCATTTTTAAAAATAATCCGAAACCCGAGAGTTAATTCATATGAATTAAAACCCCTCTTCATATTGCATTGGCACCTTGGCCTTTCTGGCTTTCAGTGGCGCCACAGTGTGGTCACTATTGCTGGCGGGTGTTGCCTTTGGGTTGCGGGTTCGATTCCTGAGTTTGGCACTTTAAAAAGTTTTTGGGTTTTTGACTTTTAAATTTGATTTTGGACTTGTAAAAATCCAAAAAATATATATGAAAATTATTCTAAAAATATATGGACTTCATGAAAAATATTTATACAATATTTTGACTTAAATTAAAGAGATTGAGAAGTAAAAATTGAGTAGAATGCTATAAAATTGACATTTGCATAAGTAAAAAAATGTGATTTATTCCATGAGAAAAATTCTACCTAATTTATTAAGGGGATCTTGTATGAGAAAAATTAAAGAGTGTTTATTTATGAAATTTTACTCAATAATTTGTGCAGGTCATGCATTTGAAAGTTAAATGAAAAAAAAATGATTGTGATTTTGAAGGAAAGAAATAATAGTACGAGAATTAAATGGATGTATTGAGATTAATCTTGAATGTGAAAGATATAAATCGAAGTTGAACTTTATGTATGAGATTGATTCATAGAAATGAAATGAAATTCATGTTCAATTATGAAAAGACTTTATGAGTATGAATACTCAAATTTGTGATTATAAAGTGAAATTGAGAACTAGAGTGCAGCTAAGCCTCATACCGGCATTGAAAGAATTTGTTGAGATAAGATTTGAAATGAAAAGACCAAGATTGGGTCGTGTTATTTAAATGGTTAAGACCGGTATAGTGGGAGTGCTAACTCTAGAGGATTGATTTTATTCATGATTCAAAAAAAATAAAAAATTAAGGACTAGACACATAGTGGAGATGTGATGAAAGTAAGAGAAAAATATGAGTATGAGGGCCGTTGGATTGGCGGCGTGAGAGTATTCACAGGATGTCCCATGATGCGTCATGAATAGGACGTGGATACTACTCCAGAGTACCATCCCGGTGGCAACGCTTATGGGGTGGTCTAGTGACTACGGGTGGTGCCATGTCTATGGTAGGAGGTGAATTGACCACAGGATGCCTGCATGATGATTCATGTGTCGGTGTGTGGGATTCTCTCCAGGGTGCCTGGACGTGGGCTCATAACTCATAGAACACCTAGGATACTTAGCGTAGTTACTGTAGTAAATTAAGTCATGGCAAGGGATTAAACCCTACAAAGATGAAGAACGGTTAAGGGCTTGCCCTCGAACCTATGTAGTATGGGCTGCATAGACTCTGAACAAGTGCGCATTAGTGTCATATAATATAAACAACTACATTAAGGACTAAGTGCACATTCACAACACGGTATCAATAGGATAGTCCCCGTAGTTCTGTTTGTGACAAGTTTGTGTTTTCTAAGTAAGAGAAAATTGATGTATTATATCCTAGCGTCAGTTGAATGAGCTGACGTGCCCACAGTTTCTATGCAGGATAAAGTGATTGACAAGATTAAAGTATGCATGCTGCTTAAAAAATGATTCAAGTGTTGTATAACTTTTGTTCATGTAATTGTTGGAAATTGCTTCCGCTGTATAAGTGTAATGTAAATGTAACTCTGATGTAATAAAAGTTTTTAATTCCTTGTAAAATTGTATGAAGATAAGTGTAAAGATCCTGCGGAACTTCGAATTCGGTCTTATTTGGAATTCGGGGTGTTACAATATCTACATTAGGCATTAAGGCATTGCATACACTTACAAGTTTAGAGTAGTCACTTTTAACACTTTATTTGCATACAAATTTGTGGTTTGTTAAAGTATTAAGATATGTGAGCGCTATCTAGTTGAACTGTGATGCTAAACTCGACATCACGGTATGGAAAAATTCTAGGTAAATCCTCTAAGAATACAAGTGGAAAATTCCTCACCACCAGTATTTTGTTCACCTCCTCTAGTACCCGAACTTCACTAGCAGTTGCGAAAGTTATTGCCTTCGATCTCTGCTCCCCGTGGAATACAAGTTTCACTCCTTCAGCTAAGATGATTACCTTCTTCTCCTTGCAATCAATGCTAGTCTTGTGCCTCGACATCCAATCCATACCAATAATGACATCTGTTCCGGCAAAACCCATCTCCAGCAAATCGATACTTAGGGTTTCTCCGCTAATCTGGAGCTTACATCCCCTATAGCATAGATCTGTAGTAAGGTTTGCCCCTGAAGGCGTAACAACCGTCAAAGCTAAATCTGGGATTGCCTTCTTTGTGCATTTTAGTTTTCTTGAAAAAGATTTTGACACAAAAGAATGAGTCGATCCGCTATCAAACAAGACTGTAGCCAAAATTTCATTTATATATATGTCCTGTTACAACAGCACATCATCCATCAACTTTCAAAAACCCAAAATACAACTTAAAACTCATACACCATTTGCTTACATACCAGTAATTACCCTTCCATCTTCTTCAGCGTCCGTTTTGGTCAAGGCGAATACTCTTCCTTGACGCATGGGCTTTTTCCCTTTGTCGGTTGCTCCCGACCCTATCCTGTAGTTGTTTCTTGTCAATTGGGGACATTCTGGCTTGATATGTCCTTCTTGTCCACACTGGAAATATTTCACTGCATTCTTCCTAGGGCATCGATCCACAAAGTGTCCTTGCTCTCCACAGTGATAGCAACTTCCGGGCTTGAATTCTCCTGCATTGGGATTGATTTTCCGGAACTTCTGGCCCTTGCCTTGCTTCTTGAACTTTGATGTTGGGGTAGTTCTCTTCCCTTTGTTCCAGAACTCCGTCCTTCCCTGATTCTGATTCATATCCGCCTCTATCGCTGCGGCTCTTCTTACCAGTTTGTCGAATCGGCGAATGCCCAAGGGAACCATCTTCGACCTCAGTCCAGGCCTAAGTCCTTGCTCAAAACCTCTGGGCCTTCTTTGCTTCCTCCTGGACCATCTCCGGTGCATACCTCGATAACTGAGAAAACTTCGTCTCATATTCTCTGACGGTCATATTTCCTTGCTTCAAGCCATGGAACTCCATTGCTTTCTCCTCTTGTACATCCAAGAGGAAATAGTGCTGTCGGAATTCCGCAAGGAAATCTTCCCAAGTGATCTGTCCCTCTCCCAGACCACGCTTCACGGACTGCCACCAAACTTCGGTGTCCTTCTCTAGCAAGATTGTGGCTAGACGTACCTTGCTTGTCTTTGGGAGTCATCATCACCTCAAATATTGTCTCCACCTGACGTATCCAGTCGTCGGCGGATGTGGGATCGACCTATCCTTCGATGACTGGCGGCTTCATCCTTCTGAATGATTCCGCCATCTTCACTGGATCAGTGTTCACCGTAACTCCTGGTGCTCTTTGTGGTGGCGCTTAGTTCCTGCTAGCCACCACAAATGCTCCCATCATCTGATATACTCGAATAAATTCTCCCCTTAGATCAAGGCCAGTACCGTTGGCTCCACTGCCTTCGGCTTCAGTCTGGTCACTCCGGTTGGTTCTAGTCCTTCCTGCCATCTGAAAGCTATTACAGACATCATCAACCAACAATCGTAATGTAAAACCCCATAACACACTAGCATTAGTCAAAACAAACTAGTTCCATTCATTTCAAAAAGGTTTTACAATGATTTGTCAATACATAATCACATCATCATCATCACATGGGTTCACACTACACCCATCTAAACAATAGCATGTCAGTCTAGCTATTCAAAAAGGTCGTCATCTGTAGAGATCCTATAACAAAAGAGATCCTATAACACTAGAGGAAGTCACTGCTCTCCTGCTCCTGGCGAGTTGCCAACCTCGGAGCTACAATTCACATCAAAAGAGATCCTATAACACTAGAGGAAGTCACTGCTCTCCTGCTCCTGGCGAGTTGCCAACCTCGGAGCTATCCCCGGCAGTCATACGGTCCAACAGATCTTGCATGTCGCAGAGCTGTGCCCTTAGTGCCAGATACTTGCTCTGCAGCTGACCCAGCCTCTCCTCGTATCGGTGCTTCAACAGTACTACCCTCGTCTTTCATTTCCTTTTGGCCCTTTCTAGCTTGGCCACTGTCCTTTTAGCGGTTATCAAAGCCCGTGCGAGGTTCTCAAAGCGATCCTTTAGCTGTCCGTGACTCCATTTATAGGCAGCCAGCTCCTAGGACATCATGGTGAGAACTTGTACTAGGGCCATGGGCTGTGGGGGTGGAGGTGGAAGTGGGGGTGCAGAACCATGTCCATCGGACCATCCATTCGAGTGTCCATTGTCCAAGTTCGGCATCTGCAAGAGAAAATATGGGAATTAGTACAGATACAGAAAAATTATAAGGCATAAGTTGTAAAAGCAACATTATGAATTAAAACCATCAGCTATCTAACTAAACCCAACTCTCGCAATGCATCCAAGTTTAATTTTCCTGCTGTGTTGGGCTAATATTTGAAGTTTGCTCTGATACCAACTTCTGTAGCGCCCCAAATCCCCATACCGAGAACTCGAGACCCTACTCCAGGAGTCGAACTTCAAAATAGCCAAATCACAGAAAGCAGAGGAAATTTAAAATTTTTATTCCACATAAATGTTACATTTAAAAGTGTTACAATGTCCAAATAAAAATTACAATATTTACAACAGTATAACAGTACTTGCATATGTCCCTTGGATCCTTGGACCAACTCGAGCTCTGTAGTACCTGTAGATCGGCTCCGGATACCTACAAGGTGGGGAACGTCAGTATTTCGACTGACGCAAAGCTGGTGATAACAGCGATCCTCTAAAATTCAATCACAACCAGTAATTCATGCAAAATAGAAAGGTGAAGTGCCAAAACAAGGGTTTAGTGGATTCGGGTTCTAGTGCAGTGTTATACATGATCTTATGACTAGATGCAGCAAACTTACATACCTGCCTCTAATACAGGCAAGACTTTGGAGTACGAATGCATCCCATACTACATATGCCCCCAAATCTAGTCGTCTTTCTCCACAATTTAGGGATTCGAACCCTCGCCATGCACCCTACTCTTGTACTCACTCCAGTTCCCAATAGATTGTCCGTCGCCCAAGGAGGTTGCAGTGGTCGGTCTAGTTCCGCCTCTGCAGTGCCCCAAGTAGTCACCGCCAGTTGGTACCCGCGTACGGACCTCCTCAGAAAGCCGCGTTGAATCCGGTCCTACGACCATTTGATTCCTCACGTCCACCCATGGACTTACGCATGCGTGTTCACCCCAAGATCGAGTCATGAACTTATATACATGCGTATTCACCCCAAGATCGAGTCATGAACATATATATATACCAAACAAAAAAACCCGCGCATAGGGACGTGAGCACCTCAGGAGGTCAAAGCCTCCGGGCCGCCTGTACCTTACTTCGGCAAAGCTTTGGGAATCAACAGTTCGAGATACAAGCTGAGGACTCAATCCCATGAGTGCTGAAAACGTATCCCTCCGACTGGAAGGTACAACACCGACTATGGTTTACTAGGACTAATATAATTTCCCAACTCCTTAATAAACCATTCTAACCCCTGCCTTACTCTGATTACTTTGGGTAAGAATGAACTGCTTCCACACTTGCCTATCAACCTCTGGCCCCTGGCGATACCGGTCCGGTTCGCCATTTCCCTGGTTTGGACTTGTCCAGCATAATGGCCTACGCCCACCACTGCCCCGGCTGTGAACGTATGATCGCCCCGTGAACTCAACTCACTGGCATACTCGGACGTCCTACGTCGGCAGAAGTTTATAATATACAGGTTTGATAGGTGCAGGGTATCCCTTACCCTAGTGACTAACTCGAGTCACACATCCCACTCTGGGAGTCAACAACCTCAATGACAGAGATCAACCATCCCTTGACACAAGTCATCGACTCTGGCAACACACAAGGGAAAATGTCCTCACGATACTTAGTCAAAGCCCAGACTATGCGACCTACGGATTTCTGCCCGAATCTTAAAATGGTCATAACTCTCTCAATACAACTCCGATTGGAGTGTACGAGCCCAATATGGAAAGGTGAGATCCTAGGCTACAACTTCCTAGTTGATCATGAACTTAAATTCAACCATCTAAGTCTTCAAAATATCCTCTCAAGCTTCAGCCTGCGTGCTTCCTGTGCACGGGCTGCATCTTACCAGTAGCACAAAACTCTACTCGTTCGTCAGAACATCACAAAACCAATTTCTATAGAAGGGTTTGGGTGTTCTCAACAACTCTCTAGTTGATCATGAGTCCAAATTATACCATTAAGTCATCCTAACACACTCATCTCTCACCGATGCACCAATTTACACAATGGGTCTCTCCAATTCAGAGCACTCAGCCCCATTCTAGGTCTCTGTCCAGTTTTACAAAAATCACAGTAAATCAACCCTTTAATGGAATTGCCTACAATTAGTCTAGTTGGAAAGACCTACGTGTCTACTACAAGTCTCTAATGAATCAGGTTCTCAAAATATGCTCTTAAAGAGTCTCAAATGCCCAATCTCTATAGGGTATCAAAACTGTCTAAAACCAGCACGGTACATACTCCTAAAATCATAATAATTTCCGTACTTGTCCAAATGACATAAAATTTATGGTGGTGAAACTAGAGATCATACTAAACATTATGCAAAAGACCTCATGTCAAAACTCCAATTATACAATGAGTACTATCTATTGCAATTTTGCACAGAAACTATCAAGTTCTTTAGTTCAACTTTAGCTACTGATTAAAGCTCAATTTTTCTCAGGACTATAAACTCATCCAAATAATTTCCTGATTTTTTTTATATAATATAAATGCATGCAGGAACACAGGGTAAAAATTTCAGATCAATAGAAATCTTCAATAAATCATGAAAATTCGTACAATATCAACCATTCTGTTTATCATTTGCTGAATCTGCCTTACGACACAGTTGCATCTGATGATTTTATTAAAATATCAAATGACCTCCAAAAAATCTGCAATAAATCACCAACTATCTAAACATGCAAATGAACAAAACTTTAAAATTTCATGGTCTGATTATTTATAGTTTGCTCTCGGGAAAATCCACAAAATGACATTCCGAATCAGTTTTTCTAGTTCAATTCTGACTTCAAATTTCATCTTTTAGATGACCAACCTAGTACATCCTACCATACATGCATGCAAGCAAAATCAATTAAAAAACAAGAAATGAAGGTTTAGAGAAACTCCTCACCCTTGGTTGTAGTAGAGGAATGATTTTCTTCAAGCTTCCTTCCTTGAAAAATCCCTTCTTGAGTCTTCTTCTTCACTTTCTCTTCTTTCTCTCCTATTTCTCTTGAAGAGGTTTTCTGAAATTTCCAGAGCAAAGAGGAAAAATGGAGTGGGAAAATGAAGGAGAAGGGAGGGGGTAATGGTCGGATTTGACTGGGGGGGGGGGGGGGGGGGGGGGGTAGGCTTAGGTGTATGTGGTTTTTAGACCAAAACAATGTCTTATGGCCCATAGTTTTGGTGTTTGTTGTGGTGGATACCCAAATTAAGCCTTAATGGGTTCCAATGGGTGCGAGACGAGCGGTTTTAATGAGTGCACGCAATATATATCCACTGTAGCATCATACAGTGTTATATTTGCATGGGCGTCGTACCGAAAACTAGTGTTTATACTAATATCGGTCCTTCTCGTTCTCGTGCATCTTTAGGATGCAACCCTCCCACGAACCGTCCCGTAATCCTAACCATCCACCACGATAGTAAAATCGACCCATTATACTGCAATCTGGTGCGTGCATACTGACAATATACATACACATATATATATTCAGGTATCATACAAAACGGGGTGTTACATCACTCCCTCCTTAGAGTCATTCTGTCCCTAGAACGTCCTTAGTGGGAGAAAAACAACAAACAAAATAGAAAACACTCAAAATAATTCCGGATATTAGGCCTTGATGCGGCTCTCCGGCTCCCACGTGGCTTCTTCCACGAACTGGTTCCTCCAGAGAACTTTGACCATCGGGATGACCTTGTTTCTCAGTACCTTATCTTGATGATCAAGTATCATGACTGGTTGCTCTCTACAGGAAAGATCTATCTACAAATCTTTCGAAACATCTGGCAACCGATGGCTCGAATCCGGCACATACTTCCGTAGCATAGAGACGTGGAACACGTCATGCACTTGAGATAGCTCAGCCGTTAGCTCCAACCTATAAGCCATCCTGCCAATCCTTTTCAGAATCTTGTATGGTCCAATATATCTCGGAGCTAACTTCTCGCCTTTTCCGACTCTGATAACTCCTTTGGTCGGCGATACCTTGAGAAATACGGAGTCACCTTCCTCAAATTCCAACTCTCTTCGGCAGTTGTCCGCATAGCTCTTCTGCCTGCTTTGTGCTCCTTGAAGCCTCTTCTGAATAAACTCGATCTGCTCCAACGTTTGTTGCACGATTTCTGGTCCATACATTTGCCACTCTCCTACCTTAAACCAACAAACCAGCATCCTGCATCTTCATCCTTACAAAGCTTCATACGGGGCCATGCCAATGCTTGCCTGATAGCTGTTATTATAAGCAAACTCTACCAAGGCTAAGTATTTCTCCCAACTTCCTCCGAAATCCAAAATGCATGCCCGTAACATGTCCTCAAGAATCCTGTTGACTCTCTCTGTCTGTCCATCCGTCTGTGGGTGAAAAGCTATGCTAACGTCTGTTCTAGTTCCCAACGCTGACTGTAGACTTTGCCAGAATCGAGATGTAAATCTTGCATCTCGATCAGATACTATCGACACTGGCACTCCATGTAGTTTCACTACGTTCTCAACGTAGACCTCAGCCAAATTCTCGACTGTCCAGGTTGTCTTTACTAGAAGAAAATGTGTTGACTTGGTCAATCGATCCACAATCACCCATATTGAGTCATTTTCGTTAGGGCTCCTGGGTAATCCCGTGATAAAATTCATACTGATGTTCTCTCATTTCCATTCTGGAATGGGTAAAGGCTGTAGCAATCCTCCTGGTTTCTGATTTTCGGCTTTAACTTGTTGGCATGTCAAACATCTGGCGACGAACTCTGCTTTATCCCGCTTCATCCCTGATCACCAATAGTGCTTCTTTACATCACGATACATCTTGGTGCTTCCGGGGTGAATCGCAAGTAATGTGGAGTGAGCTTCCTTCATGATGTCTTCCCTCAACTCCTCGTCCTTTGGTACACATAGTCGGTTGTACACATAGTCGGTTACCAAACCATAGTGAACCTTCTCTTATACTGAATTCCGCCAATTTTCCTTCATGCACTTGCTTCTTCATGTCTTCCATTTCTAGATCTTTGGTCTGAGCCTCTTTCACTTGCTCATTCAGGCTTGGTCGTAACACCAACTATGCCAAAACTGCACTTAAGTGTTGTGTAACCACTTCAATGCCTGCTTGCCTGATTTCTTCATCTAGATCCCTCCGAGTCGCTATCAATGTAGCCACACTCCTCTTCCTGCTAAGCGCATCTGCTACCACGTTGGCCTTCCCTGGATGATATATAATCTCAGGCCTGATATCTTCGAGCACTTCCAGCCATCTCCTCTGCCTTAAGTTGAGATCCTTCTGTTGGTAGATATACTTCAAGCTCTTATGGTCAGTGTAAATTTCCACCTTTGCTCCGTAGATATAATGTCTCCATGATTTCAAAGCAAAAATTATTGCTGCAAGTTCCAAATCATAGGTTGGATAATTCTTCTCATGTGGTCGTAGCTACCTCGAACCATAAGCTATAACCTTGCCCTCCTGCATCAGCACACATCCGAACCCCAAATACGACGCATCACTGTAGATGACGTAGTCTTTGTCTTCCTGAGGTAAAACCAATATAAGTGCGGAGATCAAACGGTTCTTCAGTTCCTGAAAACTTTCTTCACACTTCTCCGTCCAGTCGAAACTTTGGTTCTTTTTGGTCAAAGCTGTAAGGGGTACAGCTATCCTTGCATAATTCTAGATAAACTTCTGGTAATATCCCGTCATACCCAGAAAACTCCTTACTTCCTTTACCGTCTTTGGTTGTGGCCATTCCCTGACCGCTTCTATCTTTTGAGGATCTGTTGCCACTCCCTCCTTGGAAAGGATATGGCCTAGGAATGCAACTTCTGATTTCCAGAATTCACACTTAGATAATTTGGCATACAACTGGTGCTCCTGTAACTTGCTTAAGACTGCTGTCAGATATTCAGCATGATCCTCTTCTGTCCTTGAATATACCAAAATGTCGTCGATGAAGACCACGACAAATGAGTCAATAAACGGCCGTAGAATTCTGTTCATTAAGTCTATGAAAATTGCTGGAGCGTTAGTCACTCCAAACGGCATTACCAAGAACTCATAGTGTCCATGTCGAGTTCGAAAAGATATCTTAGGTACATCCTTTTCCTTGACTCGCACCTGATGATATCCAGACCGTAGATTAATCTTGGAAAATACTGCTGCTCCCTGAAGCTGATCGAACAAATCGTCGATCCTGGAAATTGGGTACTTGTTCCGAATAGTGACTTTATTCAATTTTCGATAATCAATACACATCCTGGACGACCAGTCCTTCTTCTTAACAAGCAATACTGGTGCTCCCCCAAGGCGATGCACTTAGTCTAATAAATCCTTTTTGCAAGTATTCTTCAATCTGTTTCTTGACCTCATTCTGCTTTACTGGTGCCATTCGATAAGGTGCTTTGGATACAAAAGCGCTACCTGGTTGAACTGTGATGCTAAACTCAACATCACGGTGTGGGGAAATTCCAGGTAAATCCTCTAAGAATACAAGTGGAAAATTCCTCACCACCAGTATTTTGTTCACCTCCTCTGGTACCCGAACTTCACTAGCAGTTGCGAAAGTCATTGCCTTCGATCTCTGCTCCCCGTGGAATACAAGTTTCACTCCTTCAGCTGAGATGATTACCTTCTTCTCCTTGCAGTCAATGCTAGTCTTGTGCCTCGACATCCAATCCATACCAATAATGACATCTGTTCCGGCAAAACCCAACTCCAGCAAATCGATACTTAGGGTTTCTCCGCTAATCTGCAGCTTACATCCCCTATAGCATAGATCTGTAGTAAGGTTTGCCCCTGAAGGCATAGCTACCGTCAAAGCTAAATCTGGGATTGCCTTCTGTGTGCATCTTAGTTTTCTTGAAAAAGATTTTGACACAAAAGAATGATTCGATCCACTATCAAACAAGACTATAGCCAAAATTTCATTTATATATATATATATATATATATATATATATATATATATGTGTGTGTGTGTGTGTGTGTGTGTGTGTGTGTGTGTGTGTGTGTGTGTGTGTGTGTCCTGTTACAACAGCACATCATCCATCAACTTCCAAAAACCCAAAATACAACTTAAAACTCATACACCATTTGCTTACATACCAGTAATTACCCTTCCATCTTCTTCAGCATCCTTTTTGGTCAAGGCGAATACTCTTCCTTGATGCATGGGCTTTTTCCCTTTGTCGGTTGCTCCCGACCCTTTACTGTAGTTGTTCCTTGTCAATTGGGGACATTCTGGCTTAATATGCCCTTCTTGTCCACACTGGAAATATTTCACTGCATTCTTCCTGGGGCATCGATCCACAAAGTGTCCCTGCTCTCCACAGCGATAGCAACTTCTGGGCTTGAATTCTCCTGCATTGGGACTGATTTTTCGGAACTTCTGGCCCTTGCCTTGCTTCTTGAACTTTGATGTTGGGGTAGTTCTCTTCCCTTTGTTCCAGAACTCCGTCCTTCCCTGATTTTGATTCATATCCGCCTCTATCGCTGCGGCTCTTCTTACCAGTTTGTCGAATCGGCGAATGCCCAAGGGAACCATCTTCGACCTCAGTCCAGGCCTAAGTCCTTGCTCAAACCTCTGGGCTTTCTTCGCTTCCTCCTGGACCATCTCCGGTGCATACCTCGATAACTGAGAAAACTTCGTCTCATATTCTCTGACGGTCATATTTCCTTGCTTCAAGCCATGGAACTCCATTGCTTTCTCCTTTTGTACATCCAAGGGGAAATAGTGCTGTCGGAATTGCTCAAGGAAATCTTTCCAAGTGATCTGTCCCTCTCCCAGACCACGCTTCCCGGACTGCCACCAAACTCCGGTGTCCTTCTCTAGCAAGATTGTGGCTAGATGTACCTTGCTTGTCTTTGGGAGTCATCATCACCTCAAATACTGTCTCCACCTGACGTATCCAGTCATCAGCGGCTATGGGATCGGCCTGTCCTTCGAAGACTGGCGGCTTCATCCTTCTGAATGATTCCACCATCTTCACTGGAACAATGTTCACCGCAACTCCTGGTGCTCTTTGTGGTGGCGCTTGGTTCCTGCTAGCCTCCACAAATGCTCCAATCATCTGATATACCAGAGTAAATTCTCCCTTTACATCAAGGCCAGCACCGTTGGCTCCACTGCCTTCGGCTTCAGTCTGGTCACTCCGGTTGCTTCTAGTCCTTCCTGCCATCTGAAAGCTAATACAGACACCATCAACCAACAATCGTAATGTAAAACCCCATAACACACTAGCATTAGTCAAAACATACTATTTCCATTCATTTCAAAAAGGTTTTACAATGATTTATCAATACATAATCACATCATCATCATCACATGGGTTCACACTACACCCATCAAAACAATAGCATGTCAGTCTAGCTATTCAAAAATGTCGTCATCTATTCACATCAAAAGAGATCCTATAACACTAGAGGAAGTCACTACTCTTCTGCTCCTGGCGAGTTCCCAACCTCGGAGCTATCTCCGGCAGTCATACGGTCTAACAGATCCTGCATGTCGCAGACCTGTGCCCTCAGTGCCAGATACCTGCTCTGCAGCTCTCCTCGTATCGGTGCTTCAACAGTACTACCCTCGTCTTCCATTTCCTTTTGGCCCTTTCTCGCTTGGCCACTCTCCTTTCAGCGGTTATCAATGCCCGTGCAAGGTTCTCAAAGCAATCCTCTAGCTGTCCGTGACTCCATTTATAGGCAGCCAGCTCCTAGGACATCATGGTGAGAACTTGTACTAGGGCCGTGGGCTGTGGGGGTGGAGGTGGAAGTGGGGGTGCAGAACCATGTCCATCAGACCATCCATTCGAGTGTCCATTGTCCAAGCTCGGCATCTGCAAGAGAAAACATGGGAATTAGTATAGATACAGAAAAATTATAAGGCATAAGTTGTAAAAGCAACATTATGAATTATAACAATCAGCTATCTGACTAAACCCAACTCTCGCAATGCATCCAAGTTTAATTTTCCTGCTGTGTTAGACTAATATTTGAAGTCTGCTCGGATACCAACTTCTGTAGCGCCCCAAATCCCCATACTAGGAACTTGAGACCCTACTCCAGGAATCAAACTTCAAAATAGTCAAATCACAGAAAGCAGAGGAAATTTAAAACTTTTATTCCACATAAATGTTACATTTACAAGTGTTACAATGTCCAAATAAAAATTACAATATTTACAACAGTATAACAGTACTTGCATATGTCCCTTGGATCCTTGGACCAACTCGAGCTCTGTAGTACCTGTAGATTGGCTCCGGATACCTACAAGGTGGGGAACGTCAGTACTTCGACTGACGCAAAGCTGGTGATAACAGCGATCCTCTAAAATTCAATCACAACCAGTAATTCATGCAAAATAGAAAGGTGAAGTGCCAAAACAAGGGTTTAGTGGATTCGGGTTCTAGTGCAGTGTTATGACATGACCTTATAACTAGATGCAGCAAACTCACATGCCTGACTCAAATGCAAGCAAGACTTTGGAGTACGAATGCATCCCATACGACATACGCCCCCAAATCTAGCCGTCTTTCTCCACAATTTAGGAATTCGAACCCTCGCCATGCACCCTACTCTTGTACTCACTCCAGTTCCCAATAGATTGTCCGTCGCCCAAGGAGGTTGCAGTGGTTGGTCTAGTTCCGCCTCTGCAGTGCCCCAAGTAGTCACTGCCAGTTGGTACCCTCGTACGGACCTCCTCAGAAAATAGTGTTGAATCCGGTCCTACGACCATTTGATTCCTCACGTCAACCTATGGACTTACGCATGCGTGTTCACCCGAAGATCGAGTCATGAACTTATATACATGCGTGTTCACCCCAAGATCGAGTTATGAACATATATATGTACCAAACACAAAAACCCGCGCATAGGGACGTGAGCACCTCGGGAGGTCAAATCCTCCGAGCCTCCCGTACCTTACTTCGGCAAAGCTTTGGGAATCAACAGATCGAGAAACGAGTTGAGGACTCAATCCCATAAGTGCCGAAAACGTATCCCTAAGACTGGAAGGTACAACACCGACTATGGTTTACTAGGACTAATGCAATTTCCCAACCCCTTAATAAACCAATCTAACCCCTGCCTTACTCTAATTACTTTGGATAAGAATGAACTGCTTCCACACTTGCCTATCAACCTCTGGCTCCTGGCAATACCGGTCCGGTTCGCCACTTCCCCGGCTTGGACTTGTCCAGCATAATGGCCTACGCCCGCTGCTGCCCCGGCTGTGAATGTATGATCGTCCCGTGAACTCAACTCACTGGCATACTCGGACGTCCTATGCTCGGCAGAAGTTTATAATATACAGGTTTGATAGGTGCAGGGTATCCCTTACCTAGCGACTAACTCGAGTCACACATCCCACTCTGGGAGTCAACAACCTCAATAACAGAGATCAACCATCCCTAGACACGAGTCATCGACTCTGGCAACACACAAGGGAAAATGTCCTCACGATACTTAGTCAAAGCCCAGACTAAGCGACCTACGGGTTTCTGCCCGAATCTTAAAATGGTCATAACTCTCTGAATACAACTCCGATTGGAGTGTACGAGCCCAATCTGGAAAGGTGAGATCCTAGGCTACAACTTCCTAGTTGATCATGAACTTAAATTCAACAATCTAAGTCCTCAAAATATCCTCTCAAGTTTCAGCCTACGTACTTCCTCTGCACGGGCTGCACCTTACCAGTAGCACAAAACTCTACTCGTTCGTCAGAACGTCACAAACCTAATTTCTATAGAAGGGTGTGGGTGTCCTCAACAACTCTCTAGTTGAGCATGAGTCCAAATTATACCATTAAGTCACCCTAACACACTCATCTCTCACGATACACCAATTTACGCAATTCAGAGCACTTAGCCCCATTCTAGGTCTCTGTCCAGTTTTACAAAAATCACAGTAAATCAACCCTTTAATGGAATTGCCTAAAATTGGTCTTGTTGGAAAGACCTAGGTGTCTACTACAAGTCTCTAATGAATCAGGTTCTTAAAACATGCTCTTAAAGAGTCTCAAATGCCCAATCTCTATAGGGTATCAAAACTGTCTGAAACCAGCACGGTGCATACTCCTAAAATCATAATAATTTCCGTACTTGTCCAAATGATATAAAATTTATGGTGGTGAAACTAGAGATCATACTAAACATTATGAAAAAGACCTCATGTCAAAACTCCAATTATACAGTGAGTACTATCTATTGCAATTTTGCACGAAACCATCAAGTTTTTTAGTTCAACTTCAGCTACTGATTAAAGTTCGATTTTTCTCAGGACTATAAACTCATCCACATAATTTTCTGATTTTTTTATATAATCTACATGCATGCAGGAACATAGGGTAAAAGTTTTCGATCAATAGCATGCTTCAATAAATCATGAAAAATCCTACAATATCAGCCATTCTGTTTATCATTAGCTGAATCTGTCTTACGACAAAGTTGCATCTTATGATTTTATTAAAATATCAAATGACCTCCAAAAAATCTGAAATAAATCACCAACTATCTAAAAATGCAAATGAACAAACCATTAAAATTTCATGGTCTGATTCTTTATAGTTTGCTCTCGGAAAAATCCACAAAATGACATTCCGAATCAGTTTTTCTAGTTCAATTCTGACTTCAACATTCAACTCTTAGATGACCAACCTAGTACATCCTACCATACATGCATGCAAGAAAAATCAATTAAAAAACAAGAAATGAAGGTTTAGAGAAACTCCTCACCCTGGGTTGTAGTAGAGGAATGATCTTCTTCAAGCTTCCTTCCTTGAAAAATCCCTTCTTTAGTCTTCTTCTCCACTTTCTCTTCTTTCTCTCCTATTTCTCTTGAAGAGGTTTTCTGAAATTTCCAGAGCAAAGAGGGAGAATGGAGTGGGAAAATGAAGGAGAAGGGAGGGGTAATGGCCAGATATGACTGGGGGGGGGGAGGGGGGGGGAGGCTTAGGTGTGGGTGGTTTTTAGACCAAAACAATGTCTTATGGCCCATGGTTTTGGTGTTTGTTGTGTTGACTGCCCAAATTAAGCCTTAATGGGTTCCAACGGGTGCGAGACGAGCGGTTTTAATGAGTGCACGCAATATATATCAACTATAGCATCATACAGTGTTATATTTGCATGGGCGTCGTACCGAAACCTAGTGTTTATAATAATATCGGTCCTTCTCGTTCTCGTACATCTTTAGGATGCAAACCTCCCATGAACCGTCCCGTAACCCTAACTATCCACCACGATAGCAAAATTGACCCATAATACTGCAATCAGGTGCACACATACTGACAATATACATACACATATGTATATTCAGATATCGTACAAAACGGGGTGTTACAATACGCAACCTGACAATGTGGTCTTCAAGAGACATCTCTTTTCGCTTGTGCTTGAGGTAGTTCTTGAAGTCTTTCCTTCCAGGTGGAAGCTTCTCGTTGACCGCTGCAACCTGGAATGGTTCGCACAGCGTCATGTTCTCTACAGCGATTTCATGCATTATCACCTGCAGTTCCTAGATTTGACACACAACTGTTTTGGAGTCAACCATTTTGTAGTCCAGAAATTTACTGACTACAAACTTCTTGGACCCGGCGTCTTTTGTTTTGTACTTCTTCTCCAAAGACCCTCACAGAAGTAAAGACGTCTTGAAGACACAATAGACGTTGTACAGAGGGTCTACCAAGCCATTCTGGATGTAGTTTCTGCAGAGGTAGTCACCCTGAGTCCATGCATCAACCACATCAACAGACTGTGCATCCATTAGTGCCAGCATAGGGGCAGATTTAGTGAGAAACATGTCCAGTTTCAAGGTGGTCAGGTAGAACTGCAGCTTCCCCTGCCACTTCTTGAATCCAGTTTTGTTGAACTTCTCTAGTTTTTCTCCCACAGTAATATGCGTGGGCAGAACGACCGAATGTGCCGCAACCGATTGTGCAGTCACTTTTTGGGTCACTGGTGTTTCGGTACTGATGAGCCCATTGACACCTTCAATCTGTGTGTTTTCCATGTTCTGAAACAGTTAAAATATAACTGTTAGTTGTTTTTTTTAAACGATAACAAACCTGTAAAGAATATTCACAAAAAACTGTTAGAATTGAGGGGGGAAATTGCTTTAAGATTGTTAGAAGAAGAATTTTATAAAACAAAAATGCTAACAATAATTGTGAAGAGTTACAATTACAGGAAATAAAATAAGAAAACAAACCATACAATACAGAGTCGAGATTTGAATATCTCTGTCCTTAAAGCAATTTTCGCCCCATAGTGTGACGGTGTTTGAAGAAATGCCTCCCAGGATACAACTGCATTCCTGGTCTTATAGGAGAAGTGGAGCAACTGATGGGAGGCTCCATTACTCTGTAACAGCAGAGTTGTGGTTCAAAGTCATAACTGATGAGTCATTACTCTGTTGTGTTTATTATTTTGGCTAAGTCCTCTCTCCACTACACGTTAGTGGTAACCCCAGGGCCACGCCCTTTAGTCCAAATTTTTAGTATATATACTAGAAAAAATATTACCCATTTCCGATATGGGACTATCCATTTTCTCCAAGTATCCAAGTTAGTACATAGCGAGTACTCAACTTTGGACCAACATTTCTCATTCATACGA
This sequence comes from Hemerocallis citrina, assembly GCA_017893485.1. Lineage (NCBI taxonomy): Eukaryota > Viridiplantae > Streptophyta > Magnoliopsida > Asparagales > Asphodelaceae > Hemerocallis > Hemerocallis citrina. The sequence goes on from CM030365.1 coordinate 131,110,749, forward strand.
AATTCTTTTTTGGCACATGAATACATCACGGAATAGTACTCGATGAGAGGAACATGATCCAATCAATTTTCGGCGCCGCCGGTGGCCGGAGCCCACCGGAATCCAGCCTGGAAAATCTGCAAAAACGTTTTCCAACACGTGATCCATATATTTTTATTGGCATGGACGATTCTCTCCCTCACAGAGATTGACAATGTCATCAACAAGATGGGTCTGAAGAAAGCATCGGGTCTAGATAGAATTTCCCAACTTTATTTTATCAATCAAGCTGGGAGGTTATCAAAGATGATGTTTACAAGATGCATGGTTTGCCATGTTTTTGACACACTACCTCCTTCCCTTCTGGTATTAATCACACTATCCTAGATTTAATCCAAAGAAGAAATTGTGTGAAACTGCCAGATTTTCGGTTGATCGCTCTTTGTAATGTCGCTTACAAAATCATTGCTAAGATTCTTGCCAACCCGCATTCGACCATTAATTCCTCACTAACCTCATCTTTCCTAACCAGCTAACATTTGTTCAGAGTAGCCATATCTCTGATAATCTTATCATCTTTCAAGAAATCATCCATTCTATGTAGAAGAAGAATCGTAAGTCAAGGCATTTTGCGCTCAAAAGGTGACATGTCCAAAGCATTTGACCAAGTTGAGTGGAACTTCTCTTTGATGTTTTGCATAGGTCCGGCTTTCCTGATAAATTCATTGCTCTCATTCGGGTATGTGTGTCTACATCCACGATCAGAGTCAATCTTAGTAGTGATGTCGATGGATTCTTCTCCCCCGAAAGAGGAATAAGGTAAGGATGTATGTTTTATTTGTACCAATTTATTCTCTGCTTGGAAGTTCTCTCCAACCTCCTTTGTGCATCTAGCGATGTAGGTTATTTTAAAGGGTTCAAACTAAATCACTGTGCGCCCACCGTCTCACACCTTCTTATTGCCGATGACTTTTTCATCTTTATTAACGAAGCTTCCCATAGGAACCTAGAGGTGTTCAAAAACACCCTTGCTGCTTACGCTTCATATTCGGGTCAGATTATCAACTACTCGAAGTCATCAATTTTTTTCAATAAAAATCTCTTTGATGCGTCCAAATCTCATCTAACAAGGGTCATTGGAGTCCGCCAAATGCAAAAAGATGAGCGATGCCTTGGATCCCCCTTTTCACTAATTGCAATTCTGTTCGCTCGAATAGATTCTGATGAAGAAGATGCACAACAAATTAAACAGCTGAAAGCTGATCACCTCTTTCACTGATGCTGGGCATGAAGTCCTAATCAAATCCTCTCTCCTTTGTATCCCTTCGTACCAAATGAGCCAATGAGCCAATGGTTGCTTCCAAAAGTCAACTCTTAGAGAGATAGAAGGTGCAACCATGTATTTAAAGATTTTTTCCTGAATTGACCCACTTTTTGAAACTAATTTCGAAGATAGACCAAATTTCCAAACTAATTCCTAGGGTGGACCAGTCCTCATAGGCCATAGTTCCCAATTACGGCGTATTCGATGGTTAGGCTACAGTTTCCAAATGCGGTCTCAATACATTTCATATTTTGGCTACGAGACTTCGAGACTTGGTGAAAAAAAATCCTAGGCCTAAATGTGTTAAAATAAGGCCATAGTTGGGTACTGCAGCCTTGATATTACAGAGGCCACAGTTCCCAACTGCGACCTCTATTTTACTGAGGTTGTAGTAGCCAACTGCGGTATACTGCGGCCTCAGTTATATCAAAGTTGGACTCAATTGTTAATAATCTTTAAGCCAACACTCTCTTTTGTTCGCTTCATCTCTCCCAACTCTCTCTCCTAACTCCGAAACTCAAATCTCCCAAAACCCTAGAACCCAAATCACTCTCCTCCAACTCCATAAAATCTCCTAAACTTTGTTGAATCTCTTCCAACTCCTCTGACTCCTCCAACTCCGTCAAAGCACTTTGTGATTTCCAATTTCACATCCCTCTCAAAATCAAAACTCGGAATCTCGCACTATCACTCAAAAAACCAAAATCCTAACTTTTACATAATATCCAACGTCGTCTCCAGTATCATCCCCAATCATCCCATACATCATCTACGTCGTCATCTCCTCGCTCAAACTTTGGGCTATTTTGGAAGGTATTCATCGAACCTTATAAAGTATATATTATGTGTGTGTTATGTTTATGATTAGATAATTATTGGCATATTCGTCCCTTAACGTATATGTATGGATTAAAAATTCCTATTTTGCTCTATTATAGGGAGAAATAATTCGAGACCCAAAGTTAGGAGCTTGTTATAGTGATGTCGAATCGAAACTAGTTTGGATTCCTCGTAATATTAAAAAGCACAGACTAGTAGAGAAGTGTACAAAATTACTAACTTGGAAGAGGTGAAGATAGTGTTAAAATCTGAGCTCAATATGCAGCTGGAAAAGGAGAATCACAATATTTCATGGCGGTGCCTGTAGTTGATGATGGCGCTCTTACTTCCATGATTGCAAGAACACTTAATTTGAATTCTAGTTGGACTACTTTGGAGTTATGTATTGAGCAAATCAAGCTTCCTAACGGTCGATCATATGTTATTTGTATTTCATGCTCAGTACGTGAAGGCCAGCCCATGAGACGAGTCCCAATCCATGTCCTGAATCAGATTCAAGATTGTCACCTCGACAAGAAAATATGTTCACAATTCTAACACGACCAAATCCCCCCGAACATGAGTTGCCACATCTTTCTAGCTTTATACGCTATCCCGTTGATAAATCCTTCAATCATACTATAGTTAACAATGAGTTATTAGAAGATTAAGAAGATGAAGAATACAAGGAAGAGATAGAACATGAGGAAGATGAAGAAGATTGGCATCCAGATGTTAACGTTAATTACGTTTAGGATTTGCAATATGTTGTCCAACATGCGGTCCCCCTGACTCAATTCATGAGTCCAACTATACCTGAATTTGAATCGGTTGATTGGGTTAATAATGCCTGGATACATCAATTTTCACAAGAGTTTTGTGGCTCATCCGAGACAGGTGGATTGTACATTGGGCAAAAGTTTTCAACCAAAGATAATATCCAACATGCGGTAAAAATGTTCTCCATTAAGAAATATTGAGAATTCGTCATAGTGAAATCAAACAAAAGTCTATATGTGTCAAATGTATTTTTGCACCAAAAGTCTGCACAATTGAGGAGAGGGTACAAAATCATGAAGTCATAGCTGAGCTAGGTTGTATGTGGCGATTACGTGCAATTGTTCTAAAAGGCAGACATACTTCATTGTGAAGAAATTGGGAGGGGCGCATACATGTACAAATCTGATGTTAACTCAGGACCACAATAAAGTTGATTCGAAGCTTGTTTCAAATATAATTTTGAATGTTGTGAAGGCACAGTTTGGAACAACATCGAGGGCCATAAAAGATAATCTTACTTCAATGCAATTATAAGATTTCATACAAGAAAGATTGGACCGAACAAGTCAATTTTCACCGAAGTTTGCATATATGGGCCTCTCTCAGCCGGATGGTAATGTGAGCGGCAATGATTTATACAAAGAAACTTTGGGGTAGGACTCACATCCAACCTAGAGTTCTACATTTTGTTCAGCCCCCACTTAGCAACTCTCTCATGACCAATGATGTCAGACATTGAGCTATCAGTGTAGTCTCTCCTTTATGTCCTCTTTGTCAAACAGATAATGTAACTCCCACTCATCTTCTACTCCATTGTCCTGCAGTCGAAGAGGTATGGTCGATCTCTCGCCTTAATCACCATAATTTGCCAAATCTTAATCTGCAAAAAATTGTCCAGGGGATAAAGACACAAATGATGTGAATCTCTTTACAATTGCCTGCTATATGATGTGGCACACTTGGAAAATGAGGTGTGATTTTGTATTTTCTAGGTAGCTTTTCAATTGTGCTCAGGTTGTGAGAGACTCCCTTTAACTCTGTTCAATTCCAACAAGCTGAATGTGAAAATGCACCACCCAAATAATAAACAACCTGATTCTTAAGCACGATGGTCAAAACCACGATCAAGTACTATGAAGATCAATGTTGATGCCGCTATTAGTACTACATGATCTACGAGTGCCACCTTGGTTCGATACTGGACTGGGGAAGTTTCATTCGTGCGTGAATCATATGTTGACAGCTCAGACAATGAACTCGATGAAGCTATGGCAGTTAGTGATGGTATGTGATGTGGGTAAAAATTCAGTTCAATCTGAGCCGTTTGACCCCCTCAGATCTGCAAATTCCCGATGATCAGGTGTGATTGATCCTATGGGCTTTCTGCTGGACCAGCCTGCCAAACAGGCCCAAGAGAGTGGGTCAACCCGACCCATTAGGGTTAGGGTTGACCTCTCTCTCTCTGCCTGCCTATAAATATCAGACCTCCTCCCCTTTTAGAAGGTAATGAACTTTTTTCCATATGAACCATAGCTTTCATTTGTTTCCAGTGACTGACTAGATCATCAGAGGGTCTATCATCGGGATCTCTCCCGGTGTTTCTAGGCATTTTGTAGGTGTTCAGGGCAGTCATCTACCAGCAGCACCCCCTGTCTTACTCCTCACAAAATTTCCATCTCAGATCCAGATCTGTGGCTGAGATATGTCTCTTCCGTTATAAATAACTCACATCTATTGCTTTCACCACTAAACTAGCAGCATCTGATTGGTGCCATCTGTGGGAAACAGACAGACTGATTTGACTCTATACTCAGATCTCACGTTGAAGTCGTCGCCCTTTATGGCACCCAAAGCCAAGAGAGAGCACACGGCAGGACGCAACCCCTATCCTCCTCATCCTTCTCGCAATCACGTGAACACAGAGGGGCTCGAAGGCAGCAAGCCAAGGGTCTACCAGAACCTGGTCCGAGCGCTTCATGCTCGGTTGCCGATGACCTTCGATACGTCATCAATCATCGAAATCCTATGGATGACCTCCAAGACCGGCTCAACCGATCGAGAGGCGGGGTTGCCCCTCCAACCATGCTCCGACCCATAACATTCACCCTTCCCAGGTTCGAGAGCAGACGCACAGCCACTCCCCGAGAGATCGTCCACCCTCTCGTAGTCAAAGCGAACAAGTCCCGATCATGAAGGCTGAGTTCCAGGATTTTAGGAACGAGGTCTTCCAGGCCCTCCGAGGCGGCCCCAGAACCGAGTGTCAAAATGAAAACTCTCACCAGGGGGAAGCCCAGGGTAGTGAGCCTCTTTGCTCGACTCAGCCGGCGAGGCAGGACGATACCGTCCTTCAGCGCCTCCAAGAAATGGAGAATCGCCTCACCCGGATTGGCGAGGGCAAGTTACAATCCAACCAGGGGTATCAGCCTAACTGTAACGCCCCGAATCCCAAATACACTGAATTCGAGATGTTCTACAGGATTTTTTCACTTTCTTTAGTACAATTTTACAAGGAAATTTAAACTTTTCATCTTACATCAGAGTTTACATCAATATTACACTTTTCATTTGCACAGCGGAAGTAAAATACAACAATTAAATGAATGTACAACAATATGGTACAATCTTTCAACATCCATTCCTCTTTAACATGTCATTTACCTGCATATAAGACTGTGGGTACGTCAGTTTATTCAACCGACGAACATTATACACGGCCATCCTCTCTATGCGGGAAATAGTATAACTCAACTTTCCATATTTAGCAAACACAAACTTGTCACATTTCAAACTAAAGGGACTACCCTATTGATGTCGTGTTGTGATTGTGCACTTAGTCCTTAATGCATTTGTTTATATTACATGACACTAATGCGCACTTGTTCGGATTCTATGCATCCCATACTACATAGGTCCGAGGGCAAGCCCTTATTCGTTCTTCATCTTTGTAGGGTTCAATCCCTCGTTATGACTTAATCTACTACTGTAACTACGGTAGTGTCTTAGATGTCCTATGATCTACGAGCTCATGTCCAGGCAGCCTGGAGGGGAATCCCACGCACTGACACGACGCATCGAGCAGGCAACCTATAGACAATTCAGCCTCCGCCATGGAACAATGGCACCACCCATAGCCACTCGAACATCCCACGAGCGTCGCCACCGGGACAATAATTCTGGAGTAGCGCCCACGCCATATCTTGACGCATCAAGCAGGCAGCCTGTGGATCGCTTTCACACCGCTATCCGATGGCCCCCATACTCATGTTTTTCTTTTACTTTCATCACGTCTCCACTATGTACTAATCCTTAGTTTTATCAAAAATCATGAACAAAAATTAAATCTCTATAGTTAGCCTCTCCACTAACCGGACTTATTCATACCTTTCAACATGACCAACCTTGGTCTAATTTCATTTCATTTCATTTCATTTCTCAATGCCGGGGGAGACTTAGCTACTCTATTTCAATTTTCATTTCACAATCTTCAACTGATAAATTTTCCATGTTGAGTTCTCATACTCACAAGTATATTCTCTTTTCAATTCATGATTCTTAATTTGTTCACAAGTCCATATCTGTACATAAATTTTATGCACTTAATCAATTATCACAACGAATCAAATTCCACTTTATTACCAAATATGCATACTTCATATTGTTCCACAAATGAGAAATAAATTGCATTAAGCCACACAACCAAGTTTTTTTTTGCCAAATCACTTTCTAATACATCATTGTTATTTATTCTTATAAGCTATACTTTTTCACAAATACATAATCTAGAACCATAGCTCTAATTATGTCTTTTGTTCACAAACCATAGTTTATTTCATTCAAATAATACCCAAATCACTTATATAAAATTCCTTATATTTTTATGAGAATAACCATATTTTTTTCACAATTTTTGGACATCTAGAAACCTCCAAAAAAATATTTTTTTTATATATGCCGAAGGTAGGAATCGAACCCAGGCACACGGGAAACAAGGCCAAGAGCACCCGCCACTAGGCCGATCTGTGCTAGCGCTATAAAGAAGGGCTAAAGGGTATTTATTACTCTCGGGTCGGAAGTTATATGCTCACACAAAAAATTGTGGAATATATATGCGGCTACAGGGGTTCGAACCAGTCACCCCCGAGAACACAACCGCACACAATGACCGCCTGAGCTACATGCTCAGGTTGTCACAGTACAGTTTAAAAATTCTTTTGAAATCAATTACCACTTTTGATAAAAACATCTCGATGTTCAACTAAACTTTGTTTCATATTGCTTTTGTAGAAATTACTGAAAAACTCCAGATCAACTTCCCTTCACATGATTTTCATATCAGTGTGATTAAAATAATTTTTGTACTAATAAAAATATATTTTTCACACAAATCAATGAATTATTCATTAAAACTACTAGATTTTTCATTTTCGACATTGCTTAACAATTGGTCTTCTAATCTTTTTATTCACAATTTTCTTATATTAATTTACTGTTGCTAACCTTTTATTCAACATACACATATATTTTGAATTTATCCATACCCATATCAACATAAAGGTCTATTTAGTACATGAATAGGTAAAACTCAAACTACTAACTTTATGAGTAGTTTTTTGATGATAACAAAGTAGTTTCATTAATCAATCTATGTCACAATGTATATAATCACTTATCAATTTGCATAATCACATCTCAATCATTCAAGAAAGTCACTCTTTTCAAATTAAAGTGTGCTCTTTCTTAATCAATTACATGTTTCAATTTTACAATTAACAAGCGTTCTTATTGGAAATTTTCATGCATCATGTCTCAATATCATACTAGCAACATTCTTAAGGGAATTTAACCACCATCATTCATTCATGCTAATAATCATGGAGAATTCTACACACAATTTAATTTAATACTAGAATCACATACAAGTTAATCACAACATTTCAATCAATTCATAAACTAACTTCTCAATTAAAGTGTGTTCTTATTAGTATTTTTCATGCATCGTTTTGATAGTTAAATCTAGCATGGATCCCTATATTAGAAATATGAAAGGTTACCCACCTTGTGTGGAGAGAAACAACACAAAAGCAACAAATCCTTGCAACAAGATGCACCTCCTCCTAGTCGATGCGCGCACAAGCTCCACGAACACCAAGCAAACCGAATGCTTCTCCTAGTAATGCCGGCCTCTCCTCCTTGGAAAATGCAAGCAATCCCACACAACTCTCACTCTTTTTTAACTCACACTATTACTAAAATAAGACTATAGTTTGGAAAGATATAATTGCATATGAATATAGCCATGGGAAGGGGGTCTTTATACTAGAAATCAAGTGAAATGGAGGGCTAGGATTGACTAGTTGGTTGTGGGATGGAGGGCCAAGATTAGAGTAGGAGTTATAAAAACTACCCACAACTATACAACCACCTCCATGAACACCATGACCAATTTCAAAACTCCCTCCAAAAGATGCAAACTGGCCACCATAAGAGAAGTGTGCATTGCACGTGTACGTGTAGTGCACGTGCATGCAACTAGGCCTAAAAATTGTACATTTTAATTTTGTATAAAAATAAATAGTTTTAAAATAGTCTTCTACATGACAAGTTAAATAAAAAATAGGTTAATCCATGGGCTTTATTTTGGGCCAAAATAGTTATTAAAAATAAAATAAATAAAATACATTTTGGGCTTTAAGAAAAAGGCCTTTTAATTAAATTAAAATAAGGCTTTCTATTTGTTTAAAAAAAAGGCTTTTGTATAAAATAACTTGAGAACACATATTTAAATATTTATACACATCATAATAAAATTATAAGATTTAATTCAACCAAAATATTGCACGTGCACACGACGTGCAAAAATAAAAAATAATTTTTCATTAATTGAAAAATCAGGGTATTACACTAACCGACTACCATTCTCCGGTCCAATCCTCGATGCCGAGATTCTGAGGAATTTCTGACCGCCTCCGTTCGAGACGTACAATGGAGAGTCTGATCCTACTGATCACATGGAAGGGTTCAAAACCCTCATGATGATTCACAACATCGCGGATCCTCTCCTCTATCGTGCATTCCCAGCCACTCTATGTGGCCCTGCACGAGAATGGTTCTCAAAGCACGCCCCAACTCGATTTTCTCATATGATCAGCTCGAGGATAGCTTCCTTGCTCACTTTGTGACCAATCACAAGGTCGAGAAGACGAGTGTGTTCCTAAAATAGAAGGAAGGAGAGTCCCTTCAGGACTTCATGATGAGGCTCACCGTCAAGGCTAGGGTGGTTTCTTTTCTCGACGTTGATGTCGCGTCAGTAGCCTTCCGACACAATGTTCGCCACGGCCAGATGAAGGCATCCTTGGCGAATAAGCAGTCCATTGATTTTCTTGACCTCCTCAACATGGTCGAAAATTATATCCAAGCTGAGGAGGCTCTGCACCCTGAAGGCCTGAAAGAAACCCCAACCAAGGGGAAGAGAAAAACAAATGACTCTGAGCATATGAAGAAGGCTCAGAAAGATGCATTCGGTCAGAAACGACCACCTCCTGTCCCCAGCTTCGAGAGGTTCACTCCGCTCACTCAGAGTGTGTTAACCATCCTCATGAAAATTGAGGACAAGGGGATCATCTGCCATCCTCCCAACTCAACAACAACAAGAAAAGGGACCGGAGATTTTACTGTCGGTTCCATTAGGACCACGGGCACGATATTGTCAATTGTCGAGCCCCCAAAGACGAAATTGAGGCCCTCATTCAAAAAGGGTACCTAAGGGAGTTCACTCGAACTAATCCGAGGGCTTTGCCACCTCTTCGAACAGCCAATAGGTGTTCGGAGGCGGAACCTGAGCTCGAAGGAGCCGAGGGGGGGGGGTAGCCATTCTTTACTATTTCCATGGCGGACCCATGGGAGAAGAGTGGAACACCTCCTGTAAGGCCTTCGTACGGGAGGTTAACTCTGTCCACAACTATCCGCCCCCCAGATTCAAGGACTAGTGGTCTCATCTCCAATGAAGATTTGGAAGGCGTCCAACTTTCTCATTGTGATGCCCTAGTAATCAGCATCTACATGGTTAATCATGAGGTCTATAGCATCCTAATTAACAGCGGAAGCTCGGCCAACATCCTCTTCCTGGCTGCATTCAAAAAACTCAAACTGTCTCGAGAGAGGCTAAAACCGACCGGGTACACACTCCAAGGGTTCTCATCACACTTGTTGTAACAGCTGGTACGGTCCCGATCATCCGGACAGAAATAATGGACTTCATGGTGGTTGATGCCAGAGTCGCGTATAATGCCATCCTGGGCAGGCCCGACATCTCTTCCCTTCACGCAGTGCCCTCCGCCTATCACATGAAAATGAAATTCCCCACCAATTCAAGAGTGGGAGTCGTCTGAGGCAACCAAGAATTAGCCTGAACTTGTCACATGGCTTCAGAAGTGCCGCTCGGCTTGGACTTCGAGCCATAATGAGAGATTTCTTAATCTCTCACGTGGACTTCGAGTCCTAACAAGAGATTTCTAATCTCTCATGCCCTCGCCACTCGGCTTGGACTTCGAGCCATATCGAAAGATTTCTCAATCTCTCACATGGAATTCGAGCCATAACAAGAGATTTCTCAATCTCCCACGTCCTCGCTGCTTTGCTTGGACTTCAAGCCATAACGAGAGATTTCTCAATCTCTTACATGGACTTCAAGCCCTAATGAGAGATTCCTCAATCTCTCACATGGAATTCAAGTCATAACGAGAGATTCCTCAATCTCTCACGTCTTCGCCGCTTGGCTTGGACTTCGAGCCATAACGAGAGATTTATGAATCTCTAACATCCTCGCTGCTCGGTTTGGACTTAGAGCCTTAACAAAAGATTTTTCAACATCTCACTGCTCAGATTGGATTTCTCACAATTTCTCCTTTCGAGTCCTCGCCTTTCGGCGTCGAATCATGACCTCATCCCTTGCGAGAGTTTTAATTATATTTATGGTCCTCGCCTATGGCAAGGACCTCAAGCACCTTGCCCCAACCCGATCCCTCTTCCACTCGCTGACGGTTAGGGATAGAGTAGTCTTCATCGCCGCTACCACTAACTGTTAGTGGGTAATAGGAGAACCACCAGGCATGGGAGCTCTCAGGAAACTAAGAAATGAGAAGTGGATGGGGGAGGGGTTATATAGCCCAAGGGGAGTGGGGAACTTGATAGTCGTGATGCTGAAATGGACAAATCCCAACCATTCGCTCACATCCAACGACCAGGAAAGACTTCGATACGTCTCCCAAGGTCCAAATGTTTCACCTTCCAACAAGGCACATTTATGATGACCCATCAATTTGCTTGGAAGATGAAATGTCTCATGTCTCAGTCCTTCAATATCCTCGGAAGACGAAACATCTCACACTTATCGGGTCTGCCTCGCCAACACATCTAGTTCGAGGCCGAGCTCAAGCGGAATGACCATTTTATTGCAACATATAAAAGTTTATTGATACAATCAGTGATGCCATATTACAACTGTCATAATCTCAGTCACATGATCACAACTAATACAAACTCTGCCTACACCTCCGCTTGAGGGGCCTTAGGACTGACACAAACTAGGTCGAGTCAAACCGAACACGTTTTCGCCGACGAGCCCATCAAGATCTTTAGGAGATGCTAAGTTGGATGCTCCTGCAATAGAACTCTAAGCATCACTCAGCCTCGGTGATGGCTCCAACCTTAGGGTCTAAGATGGGCCCCCATCAGAGGGCCACCCGCTCCTGAAGGAACGGGTTTGGGATCCACCCACTCCAAGCATTACCCTCAATCTCTGGATCTCCAATTCCTTCTCCACTATCACCTAATGAAGGAACGACTCTGAAATGGGGTGTTGAATGGAAGCAAGAGATCTTGACCATTCGGACCCAGCATCACCCAAGCCTCAGTCAAAAATCTTCCTCTTCAGACCGGACGATCCAAAACTCAGTTCTTTCGACCTGTTCATAAAGTAAGTAAGGGCCGCTTCCTGGTCCTTAGCTTCTTTGCAATACTCCACCAAATCAGCCTCGAGGGATTTCATGTGATCCCTAAGCGTTCAAGCTCCGCGTTATCGGGGTCGGACAAAACACGGTCAGCCATCTAGCATGAAAAAATAGAATTATACCGAGTCTTATAGACTTGGCCAAATCACAAAACATCCCCCAACAAAAAAGTTGGCCCAAAAAAGTTTCTTCCATTCATTTTAAAATGATACAAAAATGCGGTGGCCAGTCCGCGTTCGGTAAATTCAAATATAGCAATAAACAAAATAGGAGGAAGCTGATGTTGAGTGGAGGGGAGCACCTCATCGTTCCCCGCAACGTCGACTTCGGGGTCGACCACCGATTGTTCCTCCCCCTCGCCAGGCTGGTGATGCTCATCCTCTTCTTCGTCTCCCCCATGGGTTGGCGGAGGCTCGTCAAATTTCATCAAATAATGAAATTCCTTGAGGTCGCATTGGGGATACCTGCACAGCACCTGCTCAATGGCCCGATAGTAGGCTTTGTTCTGGGACTCGATCACCTTGTCCATGGCGGCGATTCTCACCTCCTTGAGCTTCCTTTCAATCTCTACCTCCATCTCCATCTTCCTCCAAGCTTGGCTTTCAGCAAGGGAGGCCAGCTTCGCCCGAAGAGCCTACTCGCGAGCTTCAGCGGCATCATTCCACATCTTTTGCTCCATTATTTCATGCTTGTAAAATGCTGAACGTTGTTTACTTCTCTCTAGAGCTCCTAAGCATGTAGTCTCCTTAACTAGGCCCCGAAAATCGTCGCCTGTAAATGAGTAGCCAGACTTAGAATTTTACAGGAGAAAATATATTGAAGTTACGAAATTCGTTAGCACTTAGCACTACATCGGTCTGAGCCCACCTCATGTAGCATGACTCAGTCGTCGATGGCAAAGCCCTCCCGGTCGCGGGGCGTGGCGAGGTGCTCCACTGCCTTGACCGCTATGGGTCATTCGGTCAGTGAGTTCGCTACCTTCACCGACCAATCAGGGGCCCACGGTAAGAGCCCAGCTTTGGTATGAACATCGAGCCACCTCCTGGCTTTCGCATAAAGTCCATCAAGCTCGACGGCGAGAACATCGATCCACCTCCTGGTTTCTTTCAAAGTCCATGATGCTCGATGCTCGGCATGAACTTTGAGTCACCTACTGGCTTTCTCCATGATGCTCGACGCTCGGCATGAATGTTGAGCGACCTCCTGGCTTTCTCACAAATTCCATCAAGCTCGATGCTTGGCATGAACATCGAGCCACCTCCTGGTTTTCTTTTAAAGTCCATGATGCTCGACGCTTGGCATGAACTTTGAGTCACCTACTTGCTTTCTCCATAATGCTCGATGCTCGGCATGAATGTTGAGCCACGTCCTGGATTTCTCACAAAGTCCATCAAGCTCAACACTCAGCATGAACTTAGAGCCACCTCCTGACTTTCTCACAAAGTTCATGATGCGCTCGGCAGGAACTTCGAGCCACCTACTGGCTTTCTCACAAAGTCCATGATGCTCGACGCTTGGCATGAACTTCTAGCCACCTCCTCGCTTTCTCACAAAGTCCATCAAGATTGACGCTGGACATGAACTTTGAGCCTCTTACTGGCTTTCTCACAAAGTCCATGATGATCGACGCTCGACATGAACTTCGAGCCACCTACTGGCTTTTTCAGAAAGTCCATGATGCTCGATGCTCGACATGAACCTTGAGCCATCTACTGGCTTTTTCAGAAAGTCCATGATGCTCGATGCTCGACATGAACTTCGAGCCACCTATTGGCTTTCTCCATAATGCTCGATGCTTAGCATGAATGTTGAGCCACCACCTGGCTTTCTCACAAAGTTCATGATGCTCGACGCTCGGCATGCACTTCGAGCCACCTCTTGGTTTTCTTACAAAGTCTATGATGCTCGATGCTCGATGCTCGATGCTCGATGCTCGATACTCGACATGAACTTGGAGCGTCCTACTGGCTTTCTCACAAAGTCCATGATGCTCGACGCTCGACATGAACTTCGAGCCACCTACTGACTTTATCACAAAGTCTATGATGTTCGATGCTCGGCAGGATCTTTGAGTCTCCTACTGACTTGCTTACAAAGTTCATGATGCTCGACGCTTGGCATGAACTTTGAGCCACCTACTGGCTTTCTCATAAAGTCCATGATGCTCGATGGTCGGTATGAACTTTGTAACATCCCATATTTTTTATCTTTAAGTAAAAATGTATTTTTCAATATTTGCACATATGATGCACGTGCTAATTTTTATTCTCATATTCTTATTTGTCTATTTTTAGCATGCATGAATCTTTTTATTATTTTTAGCCTTTATTAAACCCATGAACCCAAAGAGATATTCTAGCCCATTAGATAACTTAAAAAGAGAGCCCATTAGATTAATTAATTAGTTGATTAAAAATAGAGCCCATGAATCAAGCCCATCAATTATAACCTAATTTAAGTTAAGCATGTACTAATACATGACAAGTTACAAATTTTTGTACACATTTAGAACTATAAGATTGTACTTAAATTGTTTGTGCATGTGCACACAAGTTGACTGGTCATGCATATAGGGGGATGCCAGTTTTGTATGGTGAAGAGTTTAGGAGTTAGGGTTTTAAGTAGTGGGGGAGAGGAAAGGTTGGGAGTTTGGGAGTTAGGGTATTTGGAGAGTTTGAGGGAGAGGTTAGAAAAGTGAAGGGACAGAAAACTTTAATGAGAAGTTATTAGGTGGAGATTTATGCAAATTAGACCATAACCTAGACCTATAAATACACCCCTCTTCTCTTCATTTTTTCACACCAAAACAAATCTAGTAAAGAGAAAGAAAAGAAAGAGAGTAGTGTGTTCTTGTGCTTTGGAGGTTTGCTAGGAGAAGAAGGACAAGGAGGTGCTAGCGGAACTAGGAGCTAAGAAAGGTCTCATGCTTTCTAATTTTTAGAACTATGCATGCTAATAATAGTAATAAAGATTTTGATATGAGGAAGTAGAACAAACTATATTATGAATGTGGTGAGAATAATTAGTAAATCATGGTATGTTTGATAAATTGAAATTTTACATCATGAAGTAGTTAATAGGAAAAGAAGTAATAAATTATTCCGCCATACACTAATAATCATGAATGAAGGAATTGTTGAGTGTATGAACAATATTTGGAAACTCTTTTTTTTTAATGAGCAAATGAATCCATCTTGTAAAGTTGATGTTATGGAACTCATTGGATAGTTATAAGGACATAATATGCTATCTTTGATTAGAAAGAATGAATGCAAGTTTGTGTTTGTTAATAAGAAGAAACAACTTTGAAAGTTTGTTTTAATTTTTCCTAAAATATGACTTATCAATTAGTGAGTTA
This sequence comes from Hemerocallis citrina, assembly GCA_017893485.1. Lineage (NCBI taxonomy): Eukaryota > Viridiplantae > Streptophyta > Magnoliopsida > Asparagales > Asphodelaceae > Hemerocallis > Hemerocallis citrina. Next base: position 131,126,017 of record CM030365.1, read on the forward strand.
CTATTATAGAATAATATCAGTTTATATAAATTTATTTCAGTCAAATAAAAGGTTTGATCAAATTTGAGGAATCGAGTTTTTGTAAAAAATAAAAATAAAAAAAATAATGGGATAACATAAAGTTGGAACAAAAGCCATAAGGATGCCTTTTTGTCGTTGGGCGCACTTGGTTGTTGGATTGGCGTTGCGCTGGATTCCTGGTCGGGTTGGGTTCGAAACCTGTTAGTCCCAAACATTTTCCTGTGTTAATTTTTTTAAAAAAATTATTCAAACCCAAGATTTCGATATAAGGGGATTTCAATGAGAGAATTAAACAACAAGTTCATATGAACTTATTGGTTGGCGCTGGTTGCTTTGGTCGCTGGCTCTGTGATCAGGGGTTCGAAACCCGAAGGCCACAACTGTTTTTTTTATAGTATTTTTTATTAATTTAATGAGTCCTATTACGATTAAAAATTTGGGGGGAAATCCTAGTGTTTATAAAATGTGATGGAGAATTTATTAAAATAGTTTTAAAGATTTCTATGTATATTTGAGAAGTAAAAGAGACATTTGAGATAAAAATGAAATTTTGTTCTCAAGTTAATTATTTTAAGAACATGATCCTTATCTTTAGAAGAAAAGCAAAGACTTTGATGTGAGAATTAGTCTTTTTGTTGAGATTATGCATTTATGTTGAATGAGAAATTTTAGATTCCTATATGCACTCAAATTGTTAATGAATTTAAATTAGACGAAAGCATGAGTAGAATCATTGATTTGAAAGAATTAAGAGTGAAAAAGTAGATAATGAATAGTGCTAAAATGAGACATTGATTAGTGCTAAAGATGAGACATTAATTAAGTTGTGAATTAAATTGAAGTTGATCAAGTTTAAGATATGATGAAGGGTATGTGTACCCATGAATTCTTGTACATGAAAAAATTATGATTTAAAGTTAGTGAGACCTCGAGTACTGGAACTATTGAAAAGAGTTGAGATATATTTTGAGATATGGCCATGGAGCTATCTCGTATTTGTTGATAAAGTCTGGTAGGAGGTAAAACTAATTCTAGGCTTGAAAATTTATTCATGTCTTGAACTAAATAATTAGGCACATAAGTGAAGGTGTAGTGAACCTGGGCAAACGTAAGTGGGTTGCTTCTATATATTCGGCGGTGGATCTCCGTTGCTATAGACCCAGTTGGCGGACTGTGGTTGCTCTGTGGGAGATAGACTTTTATTTTTAAAATCCGGGACTTAGCGTAGTCAGGAGGATAGTTGCCAGACTCCAATGTATATACGTATACCGGGACTAGAGGGGCACTTGCAGGATGATTCACACGATGAGGGATCTGTTATAACAGCCGGCGGGCTGGGATCCATATTCGTGGAATGATCTAAACCTTGCTTTATTACTGGGTAGTTTCATGACGAGGGATCGAACCCTTAAATGTGGAGTACATAGGCGCTTGCCCTCGGACCTATGTAGTATGGAATGCATAGAATCCGAACAAGTGTGCATTAGTGTCATCGTAGTATACAATGTGTGCATTAGGCTTGCAATTGCTCAGGATACCCTTTTTTAGCTTCTAGGCCTATTTCTTAGTTCAAGAGGCATGATATACACTTACATGTTTAGCGTGGTCACAATTTAACAATTTATTGTTCATGTAATTCTATTTTGTGAATTGTTAAAGTAACGAGATCGTTATATGTACGACATAGAGAGGATGGCCGAGTATAATATTTTTGTCAGTTCCCACAGCTTAATATCCAGGTATTGGACTTTTATGAAGAAGTAAAGATGTTATGATGCAGTTAATGATTTATATTGTTATAATTGTACAAGTTGTATTTTATTGTTGTACTAGATTTGCCCGTGGACACGTGCCTACGGCACGTCTTCGGAACGATACAACATACGAAAAGCCCTGTAACAGTAAAACAACAATTATGTAGTTATGTAGTTCACGTTTGAATAGTATGACAATAATTAGTTGTAAATAAAAGTCCATGTTTCTATTAGTATATGTTGAAAAATAATTATAAATGAGGGTGTAAAATTCAACTTCTTAGAACTTTAAGGGTGGAAAATGATGAAATTTAACTGTTGAAAAGATATTTGCTATTTTCAATATAACATGTGCAATAAAAAAAACATAAAAATTTTGAAAATTTTACAATCCTGAAATCTTAAAATCTAAATTTCTAAGTTAAGAAAGAATGGGAGAGAGAGAGAGGGAGAGAGAGAAAGAGAGAAATATGAAAAAGTGAAGAGAGAAGAGAGATAATAATAAAGTAATGAGTTTTTTAGTTTTGGGGGGAAAAAATTTAATTTTTAGGTTTAAAATTTTGGGCGGGAAAATATGTTTTGTGAGAATCAATCTAGGCCATTGATTTAAGGGGAGATTGAATGAGAGCCACTTGATAGCTTTCTTTGTAATTTATTATATAGATTCTTCCACTGTGTAAACAAAGGATGTAATGACTCTGATGTATTATTGAAAAGTTTTAATTTCCTTGTAAAATTGTACAAAGTGAAGTAAAGATCTTGTGAAATCTCAAATTCGGACTTATTTGGAATTCGGGGCGTTACAAACTTCGAGCCACCTACTGGCTTTCTCTATGATGCTCGACGCTCGACATGAACGTCGAGCCACCTCCTAGCTTTCTCACAAAGTTCATGATGCTCGATGCTCGGCATGAACTTCGAGCCACATCTTGGTTTTCTTACAAAGTCTATGATGCTCGATGCTCGGCATGAACTTCGAGCCACCTCCTGACTTTCTCACAAAGTCCATCAAGCTCGACACTAGGCATAAACTTCGAGCCACCTACTGGCTTTCTCACAATGTAACCCCTGTTTCCGGTTGTATAGATTTTTCTTATATTTTTGTAGTGTTCTCTTTTCTATTTTAATGTATTTTGGGTCTTGGACTTGTTGTGGGTCTTCTATTGTAATTTATTATTATTGTTATCCTTGCTAGCTTTTGTAAGCCCAATTCATTTCCAAGCCCATACTATTATCTACCCATATCCACCTCTTATTGGATCCTAGCCTACCCTAAACCCAAACCCGCATCTTATTAGATCTTCTTTTAATACCCAATACCCATAAACCCAAATCTTCCCCTATCTGTTTTGACCTGACCAACCCCATATCTTCCCGTATCCCCAAATTCTCTCCTCACGTTCCCCCACTCTTCACATTCCTGTAACTAAACACCCCACCATCTCAACTACCCAATATTATATTATTAATTTAATAACCAACCCCCACTCTCTCACACCCCGTCCCTCTCTCTCTCCCACTACTCTATCTCCCCCTCCTCTGTCTCCAAAACCAAACAGAGATCACATCTCTCCACCCTTCATTCACCGCCACCTCCTCGTCATCCCTGTTGAGTCGCCATTGTCGTCGACTCCACACCCATCCTCCGCCTTCTTCCTCCTTGACGAGTGACCTCGACTCCCCCGAGCTTTTCCTGTCTTCATCCTTCGATCACTCCCGCTCGAGTGTCGCCCTCCAGTCGCCCAATCACCGAGAACCCATCGAGCCCCGTCGCCCGTCCATCTCCTCCATCGACCTCGACATTGATGTCAACCGTCGACCACCCCGAGCTCCTGCCATTCTGTTGAGCACACCACATCGTCTTCCTCGACTGCTCCACGTCGAGTCTTCGTCACCTTCAACCTCTGCACAGTCGCCCTCCGTCCATCATCGACCTCTCGCTCTCTCCCCGTTCACCTCTCAATCACCGGAGGACCTCCAAGCCCCTCATCATCGTTGTCGAAGCCCCGAACACACCCTGTCTTGTCTCCCCTATTTTCGATCAAAAACACAACACCCATTGCCGCTCGAGACCTGTGTGCCACCTCCCACCGTCGCCCTGCCATCACGGTGACCTCCTATCGCCATTGCCAGTTGCGACCTCTAGTCGCGCCGCCCTCACCACAGTCGTCCCTTCTCTCGTGCGCTCTCTCTCTCTGTCAAAGTGGGGAAGAAGCGAGGGTATTAAATGGTTTCCGTGTGTGCTGTTCTGGGTGTAGCGGATCCCTTTTTGTCGTTTGCTATTTTGCTTGAGATCCGGTGTGGAGTTGTGCCTTAAGTTGCTGTGGTGTTTGCTGTTCGGATTTTGCACATGTCTCGTCCATGTTTGGATCGTCGCCCGGGATTCTAATCCCATTATTCTAGTTATTCGAATCTCTCACACAAAAGGCAAGTCCACTTAAACTCGTTTATTTTTCTAGTTCAAGATTATTGATATCCTCCGCAAGTAGTTCCATTTCGAATATCGTAATATTGCTTTGTATACCTTCCGTTGAGGATATCGAGGGTTTACACAAGCTAACCCGAAGTATCCTTGACTCGTGCCAATATCCATTGATTCAAACCCAAACTTGCATGCACACACGACATGAACAAATTGACTATAACTTGCATATAAGATATATATAATGATATGGATACATGTTGATTGATTGAGATCTCGTGAATTGAATCGTGGCATGATAATCTTGCCTTGTATATAGTAGAAATTCATCTCAACTTGCTGTACCTTAATATTAATGCATTGCATGATACAAGAACATGTTGATTATTCACTTTGATAAATATATGTGATGATTTTTGTTATGTCTTGCTACCTATTCTGTTTTGTATTACGGTTTCGACCATGTTACAGTAAGAATCAACCAAAACCATATAAAAGAGAATTGTAGCCTAATGAATCTAGTTTCCAAAACACTTGACGGATCTAGATTCCGATCTGTGAGCTGTGAGATATCGCAGTTTTAGTCACTGCTGGTCTGTATTTTCCAGATTGCAATTTATTGAAACACCGACACAACTTTCAGCTGAAACACCATGATAACAGTAGTATCATGACTTGAAACTCTCCAGAAATTTAGTAGACATACTTAGGATCCATCCCTAATTTTTTTAGATTATATATTGCTTTTACACCTAGTTTTCACCCATAAAGTTTTGACGGTAAGCTGCTGCCAGAACTGTTAACCTGTAAAGATTAGGATAATTGACCTAGCTATGATCAGAATTAATAAAAACTTACTGAACATGAATTGTAGCCCCAGGTGTCTAGTTTACTATTATTTTGATGGAATTGAATTCCGAATTATAGTTTGTGAGTTATTGCTGTTTTAGTACTGCTGCGTCTACTCTTTTCAGATTCACAATTACATGTATTTTAACATGCATTGTATCATTTTGTTGCATCTTATCATCCTCTTGGCACTCTTATACACATTTCATGATCATGAATGACATAATAAAATATTAAACAAACCGGGGTAATAAGGGTTGACTTAGTAGTGGATAATCTCAGAAAATGTACTTGGTAAGACCTTATTGTTATATCGTATTGTCATGGAAGCAGGAGCATCGATTGTGAATCATTGATTGTCAATTTTTAATTGTAAATTATTGTTATCGATGCCGAGTACATGTTCTGTAGATCCCACCACGAAGTCTAAAATGAACACTGTTTTGCATGCACTGAACCTGTGGTATGGGACGCAGCAGTACGTGTATTAGTTAGGCTAAATACTAATAGACTAGATTGACACATGTATCATTGAATCATGACTATTGACATTGACATTGTTTATCGATTATTGTTATTGGAAATTACATTGTTAAATCTATACATTTCATCAGTCACTGTTATTGCTTTTGAACTTTGATCTTGCTTCATATTCCTTGATGTTCCATATTTCATTACTCTTTGTTTTTCACTACTTGCTGTTCGTACTTGCTCTAAGGACATTTTCTTTTCCACTCTAGTTGATCCAACTACAGGTGCACAAGGAGAATTGCCAGAAGGCATTGATGAGCAGTTATTCTAGGATTGGAGCAGGAGCCGCTTTAAAATAAATTATCTTCTTCCATGTTATTCTTTTATCGCATTGTTATTGCTTTTATTGAACTTTGTATCCCGGGCTTGTTGACCCGTAATTGTTGTTTATTTTTCCAGTTGTTGGTTATTATGTTGACTACTGTATGTTTTTATCTCAGTTATTGTTTATGTGATTATATTTATCTACGTGGTTGTGATTATTTCTTTCATATTGTTGAGTTAAGACTGGTACAGCTTATGGATGATGTTAATATCATTCGCTGGGCCTTCGTCACGGGCTCGAATTCCCGTATTTTGGGAAGCGGGGCGTGACACACAAAGTTCATGATGCTCGATGCTCAGCATGAACTTTGAGCCACATATTGGCTTTCTCACAAAGTCCATGATGCTCAACATTCGGCAGGAACTTTAAGACACCTCTTGGCTTTCTCACAAAGTCTATCAAGCTCGATGCTCGGCATGAACTTCGAGCCACCTACTGGCTTTCTCACAAAGTCCATGACGCTCGATGCTCAGCATGAACTTTGAGCCACATATTGGCTTTCTCACAAAGTCCATGATGCTTAGTGCTCAACATGAAATTCGAGCCATCTACTCGCTTTCTTAAAAAGCGCTCGATGCTCGACGCGCAACATGAACTTCGCCCCACATACTCGCTTTCTCACAAATCGCTTGACGCTCGGCATGAACTTCGAGCCACCACTCTCTTTCTTACAGAGTCCATTATGCTCGACGCTCAACATAAACTCCGAGCTGCTTACTGGCTCTCTCGCAAGCACGCCACGATTGATGTTCAAATGCCCTATCTCCGAGCCCCACAGCTCGGGGAGTCAGAGCTCGGCATCACACCGCTCGGGCTCAATCCCATTTCGTTCCTTGTAGGGATCTTCCACTATACCCTTGTGCGCACTGTCGGATGATCTTCTCACAAGATTAGGCTACTCCTCAACGGCTGATACATAGAACCCTCCAGGAGTTGGGGGGGGGGGGGGGGGGGGGCTATGATGTTTGTAATAATCTAGTTCAATCTGAGCCATCTGATCTCCTTAGGATCCGCAAATTCCCGATGATCAGGTCTGATTGATCATATAGGCTTTCTGCTAGTCCAGCCTGCCAAACAGGCCCAAGAGTAAGGGTCAACTAGGCCCATTAGGGCTAAGGTTGATCTCTCTCCCTGCCTATAAATACCAGACCCCCTTCCCTTTTCAGAAGGTAATGAACTTTTCTCCATCTGAACCCTAGCTTTCATTTCTTTGCAGTGACTGACTAGATCGTCATAGGGCCTATCGCCGGGATCTCTCCCGGTATTTCTAGGTGTTTTGCAAGTATTCAGGGTGGCCAGCTACCAGCAGCACCTCTTGTCTTGCTCCTCACAAAATCTTCATCTCAGATTCAGATTTGTGGTTGAAATCTGTCTCTTCCACTATAAATAATAAGAACTCACATATGTTGCTCCCACCACTAGACCAGCAGCATCAATATGGTTCCCTCTTTACACTACACAGATAGACATTGCATCGTTCCAGCGACTTGGCTAATGTAGTCAGGTGGATGATTGATCCAACCACGACCCCTCCTTGGAAGGTTCGACACATCATCTCCGATTGTCGCTTACTTCTAAAGCACAATCAAAGACACGCTCTAATTCACGAGAAAAGAGTTATCAATATGGTAGCACATAAGCTTGCCGAAGTATGTCTCATGCATTGATTTTATGGCCGATGGCTGCCCCTTATCCATGATTCTTTGTTTAGTGGGAGGAACTTTCTTTGCTTGATATGATCATCAATAATATAGCTACGGCTACTTCACACACTAAAGAAGAAGAAAAGAAAAAAAGGAAAAAAAAATGCACTATGCCACTATTGTTCATATTTCACTGAATTCATCTTTGTCAAAAAGGCATAGATTATCATTGGCATCTAACATAACTAGGTTTTATAATTATTTCAATGACTAAAGGTCATCAAATTTGCTAAAACTTAAAAATTACAAGCAAATGAGGGGCATAAATAATTTTTTAAACCTAACCCAATAACTGGATCACAGCGAGGTGCATGTGTTACTTACAAAATGACACTTCAGGGATGTCCAATACCAATAAGAGAAGAAAAAAAAAGAGCCAAGTTTTTTTTTGAAAACTCCTTTCCAAAACAACGAACCCCTAACAAAAACCTCCTTTATAAATATGAGATTTGTTAGGGGTATTGATGTTAAATACCCTAAAATTACGAGTAATGCTAGAGCCACTACCAATTTTACTATATTTCTCTTCACTATCTTAGGTGGCACACTCCAATAGGTAGGGAATGATAGAGTAGGTGGGAGACTCTCCAATAGGAGTATGCAACCTAAGATAGTGAAGGAAATGGTAGTGAAATTGGTAGTGGCTAAAGCATTACTCTAAAACTAGCGTTACCCTGTGCAAATTGCACAGACTAAAATAATTTTAATGAACTCATAAAATTATATGGAACTTTAAAAAAGTGTGTGAGAATTGAGAGAAATTAATTCTTCAAAATAGAGAAAGGTGAGACTGGGTAGGCCTATTAGCTTAAGATATATATAATTCCTACTTTTGCTCTCCTTTCTCTATTTCAAAATAGAGAAAGGTGGGACTGAGTAGGCATATTAGCTTAAGATATATATAAATACCTGATGTAATGAAAAAGTTTGTCTTCCCTCAATATAATTAAAAATCTCCCACTATCTTTGAATCTTCACACCTACTATTGAAAACAAAATCAACCGTTTTATACTCAATAAAACACTATATTTCAGTGAAACACTATATTTCACTGAAATTTACATATAATTCTCTCAGGAAAAAAAACGTTCGCTCCATTTATTAAATTTTTATGTGGGCATGAATTATCACCAACATTGACTATTTCAATGAAATTTACATATAATGGAAAAAATATGTTCGCTCCATTTATTAAATTTCTGAGTGTTTATACTTATCACCAAAATTCACTACTCATGTGCATTCAGAAATTTCAAAATGGAGAATGGAGAGAGGGGGTAGGCCTATTTGCTTAAGATAGCATGAGATATAGCACTCGCAATTTTTTTATTGAATAGAGGTACCCTGTACAAATTTGTTAAATTCGTATTTGAAAGTGTGAATTAATATTTCTATTCATAAGTACATAAAAAATCTAGGCATTGGCAAATTTGAAAAACATAAAAGGGACCATAATCCACAAATGATTCATGAAAGATTTGAGAGTATCCAAAAAATAAAAGTGCAAATAAGGCTGTAACAATGGGACATCTGATTAGATAGATCTATGCAATGTCCAGACCAAACCCTTCTTCTATCCAGATTCATATTCGGAACTGAAGCCAACACAAAATCTGAATACAAATTGTACACGATGACGATGAGAAGAAATTGTTCAATTGAATCCTGTGCCCATATTTTAAGCTAAAAGGCATTACTAAAATAATTCTGTCATGAATCATTTGTCTTACAAATTCCACAGACTTTATCAATTGTTCAAATTAATATTTACCCATATGGTAAGGAAATGTGATCAGATAGACCATATACTTTCAAGATAGACCAGGTGCATGTACTGTATTTCCTATGGCATCATTGTTGCTCATGGGTGCAACATTGATGTTGTGGGGGATAAATACCAATCAAATGAAAAGACATGAACTGGTGGAGTTATTAGCTACTACTCTAGAACCCAACATTGATGAAGCAGTAATTAGCTCGTATTCTTCAATTTGGGATGATACGATTTGTACAGCAAATTAATATTTACCCATATGGTAAGGAAATGTGATCAGATAGACCATATACTTTCAAGACAGACCATATTTACCCATAACCGAATCCATAACCGAACTGACCTGGGTCGGGGCGGGGTGAGCGACGACCGGGACTGGGGCGTCGTGGGCGACGGCCGGCGGGCGGGACAAACGGGTGAGAAGAGGTGTGTGGGTTTTGGGGCAGGGAGAATTGATTAGGGTTTGAGTGTTTTGTGAAGATGTGGAAGAGAGAAGACTTTTTTGGTGTTTTTTAAATTATTTATGTTTTAACAATTAGTGTGAGTTGCACGTGTCAATTAATACTTTTACTCTCCTTTCTCTATTTCAAAATGGAGAAAGGAGAGAGGGGTAGGCCTATTTGCTTAAGATATATATACTAGTGTTACCCTGTGCAAATTGCACAACCTAAAATAGTTTTGAGAAACTCAGATAAGCAATATATAATGACATGAACTTAAAAAATCATCTCAAAAACTAATGAAATTCGATAAATATAATCTGAAATCGACACTCTTAATATCTAAAATAAAAATTCTCGGTATATCCTAGTGTTACCCTGTGCAAATTGCACAACCTAAAATAGTTTTGAGAAACTCAGATAAGCAATATATAATGACATGAACTTAAAAAATCATCTCAAAAACTAATAAAATTCGATAAATATAATCTGAAATCGACACTCTTAATATCTAAAATAAAAATTCTCAAAATTCTTCTTAACCTAAAATATTGATATTAGTATATTAACATTTCGAAGTACACACCTTGAAAATGAACCCAACCACATGCCTCTGTCATCGAATATTTTTGCAGAATCGAAGTAAAGTTGATTTCATGTCAAAATAAAAAGTTGATATTGATGATACAAATAGATACAACTAAAGAATAAAGCCAAGCAAATAAATGAAAGCACTCCTATAAGTTACTTTTCTTGTGCCAATTTGAATATGTGGAATATTTTCTTTGTCATCACCCTTGTTCTCTTGAAAACAAATACAATGCCACTAAGTAGGTAAAAGAAAACGAACAAAGTGAACAAAAAAGAGTATATGGTGTTTTGTTAAGATAGTAACACGCATATCTTTGTCATAATGCTCCTTTGGGCAAATCCATAGGATAGATGTTTGGAATATTTTCTCTGTCATCACCCTTGTTCACCTGAAAACAAATACAATGCCACAAAGTACGTAAAAGAAAACGAACAAAGTGAACAAAAAAGAGTATATGGCGTTTTGTTAACATAGTAACACACATATCTTTGTCATAATGCACCTTTGGGCAGATCCATAGGACGGATGTTTGTATTACCCCCCCCTCCCCCCAAACACACACACGCAAACAAATTTTGTTATTTTTATTTTAATCTTAAAAGATTTTGTGAGCGCATGAGAAAAGAACATGAGAACATAAAATTACAAAAAATTCAAAAAAAGTATATAGTGATGCTGCATATTTAAGTGAGGAATTAGGAACCCCTTGAGCAAAACATATACCAAACTAAGACAATTTCATAATATAATTAAAAAAAATTCATAATTTAAATACAAAAATTGTGTTTCATTATTATGAATTAAGGCCATATTAATAATATTTTTTCTAAACTGTATTATTAAAAAAAGGTCGAACATAAAAATCTATAATAATAGTAAAACACATCAACATCGGTAATTGAGATCGTATGTGTTTTCCATGAACTTCTATAAACCACATACACAGCAACAACAAAAATTATAGTGGAACACATTAATTCCATTTTAATTGCTTGAAGCTCATGAGGTCATATGAGCTTTGAGCAAAATTTGTAGCTAATCATACATATCAATCCCAATCGTTGGTCTTTACAATTGATATTATAGCATCTTTTTTTTACTATTTATATTTTTGTTTATATGGACCTTAACTGTGTCTCAGGCAGGTCCATTCTAATAACAAATAAATTTAATTTCTAGGGAATGGAAATTGTTGTTGTTACGGTAGTGAGTAGGAAATGTATTAATTCAATTGCATTCTCTTAAAGACCCCAATAATCCATGAACAATACTCAAAACAAAATTTTCTTTCTTGTTTAACATATATAATTACGCACCAAGACATGCCCTTTTCCTCGAATTAACCATGATTAACACTCAAAAATTCAATACAGTAGTTTAGTATGATACTATGTTAAAACTAATCAATCGATTCATAGGTATGAATGCAACGATCAAATTCTTTAATCTATCAAATCAATAACTCAAACAAAGGTGGCATCTTTTAGATCTCGAAATCGCAAAACAACTATCAAAGTAAGTGATGAAACTATTATCCTTAAAATAATAATAATAAAATAATAAAATAATAAAATAATAAAATAGAAAATTAGGGCATCCACGAACCTTGAGGAGAGGGAGGAGATAGCAGCATCAGGAGAGGAGGGGATAGGGCGGCCGGCGAGCAGCACAAAGAGCGGCGTGGGGAGAGGGAGTGGCGAGCGGGGTTTGGGATGAGATTGTGGGAGACGAAGAGATACGTGAATGAGAGGGTTTTGTGTTTTTTTTTCTTTGATTAAAACATGTGTATTGTACGTGTTAATGCAGAAATGAATTCCTACTTTTGCTCTTATTTCTCTAGTTCAGTATAATATAATTTGCATTTAATGTAAATAAATGGAACAATCGTTCAAGAATCTTTATTTTGAACTTGTAAAATAACACAAAATTTGGATCATTTTAGCATGTGAAGTCAATCAATGAAAACAGTAAAGAGGCACGATATTTTAATCTAAATTAAGCATAATCAAACCGAATTGAAATTAATGTTTTCATTTCCAAATGAGGCATGGACTGTTATTCGCCATATTGATGTGCAAATTAATATTGAACATGCTAATTTGATGGAAGATAGCGTTTAAAGGACTCTTTAGGTTCAGGTTGTTATCCAAATTAATATTGAACATGCTAATTTGATGGAAGATAGCATTTAAAGGACTCTTTAGGTTCAGGTTGTTATCCAAATTAGGCATAGCTTGACATGTACAAACATTTTTGTACATGTCAAGAATCTGTTCAACAGGTAGACCAAGCATATACCGTGCTTGTGGACCGAAAAGGCAAACATGTGTCTCATTCGTTTCATCAGCTATGGTACATGATAATATGAAACTATAAGGGAAAAGTAAGCTAATAGTAACTTGGAAAACAATTTTAGAAAAAGTAGGGTATATATGTTTCATAGTTCATGGTACATACATCGGAATGCAAGAATAGGTCGCAAAAGATTTGCTGGAAAAAAAACAGCGAGTTGTCATATAGCCTACTTTTGAGTTGCGTCATAATCAGAATGAGGAAATAAAGTATTTGAACAAATTTTTAATAAACAAAAACACTCAAAGAAACGCCGAAAGAGGTAATGTATGTAATTCTATAATAGAAGAATTTACACACCTTTTGTCCCTGTATCCGACTCTGTGTAGGACCTTTCCAAGGCATATATGATGTTGCTGATTGAGACAAATTCAGCTCATTGAGACAAACATACAAACAGATAGAGCACAAAAATTAAAGCACCAGAGAATACCAGAGGTAAGCAGTAGGGTTGTGAGAGTTAGGATCGATGAGGATGAGCACGCTCTTTGGGGGGATCGAGGAAGCAGGCGATGTCCTCCTCCTCCTCCTCCTCGAGATAGCATACCCTCCCCATCGGAAGAATATCGTAGGACATGCGATCCCATGGTGACATTTATTATGAGGTCCTCCCTGCAACACTGACAGAAATAGACGCTTATTATTTTAAAAATCGAAAAAATAAATAGACGCTTATAGAGAAAGGTTCATAAAATCACATTTTCTAAAATAACAATTACAACAATAACATCAATTGCATTATCTACAAATCAATCTAAGCACACATCAATTTTAGTCACATGATTAAATATCAAATCCCACAACTAACCAATTAAACTAAAACATCAACAACTTAATTAAAAATTAAGAAATTTTTAAAAAAATACCCTCGGATCCTGATGATGAAGAGAAGCTTAGCTTCAGGGCTGACATAAAACCCTCCCTTCATTCTCGCCTCCCTTTTCAACCTAATCAAGTCCTTCGCCTAAACCAACAAAACAATCACAAATATTACAAAAACCTTATAAATAATGAAAAGGGAGAGAATGTTAATAATACCTGATTTTCGTACTCCTTCGAATACTGAAGAGCTCTGCTCAAAATGAGCTTCCTGTTCTCGCGATCCTTCTTCTTCTTTGCTTCCAGCTTCGTCTTCTTCGCTTCGGCCAACTCTGCCACCCTCTTCCTCCTCTTCAACATCGATTCCGGGATCACAGTCTTCGATTCGGCCATTGCTCTCCCTCCTTCTTTGCAAAACTATAAAATTAGAATCAAGAAACCCTAGCATTAAGAGAGAGAATTTGGGGGAGATCTTGCTTACCTTTTTTGGGTGGCGGTTTAAGAGTTCGCGAAATGAAAGAGGTGGCGGCGGTGCGATGAGAGAGGTGAGAGGATTTATAGGGGTTGGTTCTTCGTTAGGATTTGGAGAGAGCGAGGGATTGGACGACGGTGATTGTTTTGATGGGGATTGGAGAGACGTCTATTTGAAGAATAACTCCACGTTGGAGGGTAGCGATGGGCGGATCGGGGCGGGGTGGACGGTGGGCGGCAATAGGGACGGACGAATGAGGAGATGTGGGCAGGTTTTGGGTAGGGAGAGTTAGGGTTTGTGGGGTTTGGGAGATGTGGAAGAGGAAAGGTTTTTTTGGGTGTTTTTTTTAATTAATTCTGTTTTAATAATTGGTGTGGGCTGCACGTGTTAGTTCCTACTTTTGTTTTTCTTTCTCTATTTCAAAATAGAGAAAGGAGAGATGGGGTAAGCTTATTAGCTTAAGATATATATAAATAAATATATATATTACATTCAAATCGGGTTGGACCGACCTGAGTCGGGTCTTAATCGGGCCAAGTCCAACCCGCAAAGTATCTTCAGTGAAAGAACCAAGAAAATAGCAGAGGCTCAAAAAGAGGAGAAGAGAAGAGAAGACGAGAGGAGGAAGAAGTAGAAGAAGAAGAAGAAGACTCAACAATGGCGGAGCTTCTGAGCCTGGGCATTCTGATTGACATCGTCGACGATGAGTGGATCAGAGACACTCTCCCCAAAGATGGTATCTCTCTCTCTCTCTCTCTCTCTCTCTCTCTCTCTCTTTGCGATATTTATGCAAACACTCGGTGTAATGAACTACTTACTGTTAGTTTTCTTTCCTTTGACCTTGGAGTTATTGTTTCAGATATCCCTTTACCTTCCGAGGTCGCCCCTCGAACCGACGATACCGAAGACCCAAGTACTACTTCTCACTCACACTTAAAATTTGTATTTTCTGTGATTTTTATTAGATTTTCATTGTTATTTTTCTTTCTTGTATTCGTATAGACAGTAAGATATTCCCTTTCGGAGTATACCCTGATGCGCAATTTGTTAGTACATGCTTGACTGTAGTTGTATCTGGAATTAAGCTTGTGCCCATTTGCGTAGAGCACAAATTCATATAGTGGGATAAATATTTTGGTATAACTGTAATGTATTTGGGAATTTTAAGCAATACCAAGTTTAACTATTTATGACTTTGTTTCGATTACAACGAATACTAAGACAAAATATAATTTTGGTGGTGTTTGACAATGATGAGGTGAATCAACTTCATTTGAGTATTTGGCACTGTTTTTTTCTCCTAAGTTCCTACTTGATGCAAAGTAATTCTAAGTTCTAACACAATAGGAATAACAAGAAAGGGTAGGTATTTTCTTTCTTTCTCCGGCCTCCCTACTCTCTTTGCCGTGTATATAAATGTGTTTTTTTGGACTTCATTTGTTATTTCATTATTTGATTCACAAAGAAAGCTACTAAAGCATGTGAATGAATGCAGACCTGGTTTGTACATGTTATTTACGGACCACGTTTCTGTAGGATTATCTATCTTGAGCACCACGATTGGCAGCCAATACTTTTAGCTATTTTTATTCAGTAACCTCCCTCACATGACCTCAAATTGAAAATGTTTATTTCTGGCAAATAAAAAAATGTAATGTGAAAATAACCTAATTTCTGGTGTTACCATCTGGTTTAAATGTTAAAAAGGTTTCCAAGAGTGCAGGTGGAGAAGGGTAAGCAGGTAAGAAAATGTTAGATTATTAAAAACTAAAATTGCTTACAGTTAAATATTTTATGATCCATATTAATCTACCTTATATCCATTGTTCCTACATGAGGGGCATATGTTTAATCAGATTTACATGTCATTTCCTAAATTTCTCACAGTTAATATACCCATTTAATATTTTAGTCATATTAAAGTGAGTTGGGAGTTTCTTTTTGACGTCCTTCTTCACCGGGGTTTCGGTCCGAAGTGGATTGCCTGGATTAAGTTCAGCCTCTTTGCTGGCACTTCGTCGATCATTATTAATGGTTCTGAAGGTAATAAATTCAAGTGTAAATGCGGTCTCCATCAAGAAGACCCCATATCCTCTCTTTTATTTACTCTGGTGGCTGGTGTCTTCAGTAAACTGCTTAAAAATACCTGGGACGCCAATGCCATTGAAGGCATTTGCGGTTCCCACAGCTATCGCGGAGTTCTCAACCTTCAATATGCAGATGACACTATCATCTTTGCGAAACCTAACGGGTGTACTTTACGAAACCTGAAACTCCTGATTTATATCTTTGAAAATGCGTCTGATCTATCAACTAATTTCCGCAAATCTTCTGTTCTTTGGCTTGGTGGGTCAAACAACCGTCAATTGGAGATCGCACAATTCTTCAACTGTTCTGTAGCTTCTTTTCCGGTGAAGTATCTCGGCATCCCCTTGAGATGGGGCAAGCTACATAAATCAGACTGGTTACCGATGATAGATAAAGTTGAGTCCAGACTCAATGTTTGGACGTGCAAAAATCTTTCTCATGGGGGAGATTGATTCTTGTTAATGCGGTCCTGTCGTCTATTCCTTTATACATGATGTTATTTTTCTACGTTCCTTCGTGGGTCATCAAGAAGATTGACCAAATTTGGAGGAATTTCTTCTGGTCTGGTTCTGATGTCTATAGAGCTGGTGCTCACCTCTGTAGCTGGAAGATGGTTTGCACCTCCAAGGCTGCTGGAGGGTTAGGTGTCCTTAACCTTAGGAATCAGAATTTAGCTTTATTAGCTAAATGGTTATGGAGAATGCTGAAAGAAGATCAATTGCCCTGGGCCTGCGTCATATCTAGATCTTGCTTTCGCCGTCATAAGGTCTGGGAGTTTCGTCCCTCCCTCTCATCTAGGGCGTCCTCCTTCTGGAAGGGCGTGTGGAGGGTGATTGATCCCTTTCGATGTAGCATTTTTCATGTTTGTGCGTGTAACACTCCGTACTTAAGTAGGTATTTATATAATATTATGTATAGAAATATATGTAATAATATATATATATAAATAATAAAAGGAGATGAGATGAGTAGTTGGTATTAGGTGGTGGCCTATAGGAGATCCTATGGGTTGATCAAGGATTTGATGAAGAGGTGGGCCTATAGGATTACCTATGGGGCATAGGAAAAGATGGAAAAATGAATGAAAGAATGAATGTGTGCTGGTTGGGTGCTTTGACTGTGGTTGACCTTGGGAATAAATGTCCCATATCGGAAAAATGTGGAGGTGTGAGTGAGTATATTATTAGGAAAACCAAGTGATTAAGGTACCTAAAGGTTAACCCACCTTTTGATGGTGCCTGTGGTGGGCGTGGCTAGAGTTTTGTGTCCGTTCTTTCGTGTGCGCGCACGTGTAGCCGCGTGCACAGCTGAGCCGGGCTCGGGGCGTTACAGTGCGGATGGTTTTAAGACCAAGTTCTGGACTGACCTTTGGATTGGTAATCTAAAGTTGGCTTCGGCTTATCCGGCTCTTTTTCAACTTGCTTCCAACCCTAATGCAAAAGTGTTAGATTAATACCAGAACTTGGCTCATCCATTTCAGTTGTATCCTCCCCCATTCTCGTGCTTCGGATTACACTCACCTCATTTCCCTTCTTAACAGCTTTGCTTGGCAACCCAAAGAGGATTTCTCTTGGCGTTGGACCAGCTCGGGTCTCTTCTCGGTTAAATCCTTTTATGACTTTCTCAATCATGGTGGTGTCAACTCTCCATTCGCCGAAAAAATTGGAGTTGTTGCGCTCCATTGAAGGCCAAAATTCTCGCTTGGCTTGCTATTAATAACAAACTTCTTACCGTTGAGATCCCCAATAAGAGGAACTTAGCAATATGCTAGCTTTGTGTTCTGTGCAATCAATGCCACGAAGACATTGACCACCTGTTTTTTCACTGCAACTTTACTCAACAGCTTTGGCATATTTGTTTTAAGGCTTGGCAGGTTACCTCGCTGCCACCATCTTTCCTAGATATCTGGGATTGCCACAATGTCAGTAAAAGGTACCGCAATTCTTGGTTCCTCTCGTCCATGGTCATTATTTGGATCATCTAGATGGAGAGGAATAACTACATCTTCAACCACTCTTCTAAACCTATTTCCAATATTATAAATGAGTTTTTATTCCTTGTGAATCATTGGCCCTCTTACCTTCCTAGTGACAAGACTCAGACCCTGTATATCTTTTCAGATTAATTGAGGCTTCAATTGTTCTATGTTCATAT
The DNA here is from genome assembly GCA_017893485.1 of Hemerocallis citrina. Taxonomy (NCBI): domain Eukaryota; kingdom Viridiplantae; phylum Streptophyta; class Magnoliopsida; order Asparagales; family Asphodelaceae; genus Hemerocallis; species Hemerocallis citrina. The sequence goes on from CM030365.1 coordinate 131,144,314, forward strand.
AATTGTTTTAATTTTCATGCTTCCTTGGCTCTTCCTTAATTTTAGTCGTTCTAAAATGTTCTTTGCAGGGTTGAGCTTTTTGGAGCTTAGGTACTCTGATCTTTTGGTTTCCTGAGTTATTTTTGGGGGGAGCTGTGGTTGCCTCCCATTGCACTGGCTAGTGTGATGTTTTTGATGGCTTCTGGCTTTCACTCAGTGATCTAGTTGGTGTATCTTGTATTGTTTAATGCTTCTGTTTCAAAGCTTTCTTTTTTGTACTACCTGTATATGTTCTATTATATCCTATGTTCTTGTTGTTCTGGCTACTTGTTCTGTTTTTTAGTTTTCGGCTGAGTGCAGTCGAAGCTCTTCGGTCTTTGAGGCTGGTTATTTTTATTATAGTCTCTGGTAATATTCTCCTTTTTGTAACTGAGAGCTTTTGGGTATGGAGTTGGATGCCATCTTATTTGGTTGCGATCGGGCCTGGTCATATGCTCTCAGGTCAGTCTGCAACCTCCGGTGAGGCTCTGTTTAGATCACATTCTCTTTGTATTGGTACTTTGTTGTGCCTTTTCTGGTCAGGTAAGGGGCTACTTTCTTTTGTTCTGGCATCTCAACTTGGTTCGCTGGATGGCTGAGATCAGGTCTCTTGTTTCATTTGTCATCTGTTGGCGATCTCCATACTTCTTCGTTGGTGTCGCTTTTGTTCTTATTCTGCTCTTCTTGCTTTGTTTGCTCTATTTTTGTTGGTCGGAGTTGTTCTTTTGCGACTTTTTTTGAGGAATTTGGTTTCGTCAAGGAGCTTGTTTCTTCCTTCTGCAACAGTTCTGGTCCAAGAAACGCTGGGTGCTCTCCAAATATTTTTGCGTTTGTTTTGTCTTTTTCTTCTGGCACAGGTGTTCCTGGATTTGGTTTCGGTTTGAGACCAGCTTGTCGCATTGCGTCTGCCTGCTGACTCTCCCACCACGCGGTTCATGTCCGTTGCTTAGTCTGTCATTATTGGGACTCATTTCTTCTCCGTGCTCTGATTGAGGATCTCCTGTGGCTCAGGCGGTGTCTTCAGCGTCAGGTATCCTTAGCCCGCGATGTGCTTCTTTATTTCGGACTTTGATTTTTTGAGTTGTTTGTTGCGTCTTTTAGCTCTTGCGTGTTTATGTTGGCAATGATTTCCATTGCTTTTCTTTCTTGCGTTGCGTTGTCGGTAGGGTGCTTTTCGTTTCCTCTTATTTTACTTCGTGTAAAATTCTTTTGTACTATTTCCTATTATTTATATATTGGGCTGGCGTTGTAAGACTCCATCCTCGTTCAAAAAAAAAAAAGTGGTTTGCCTTCGAACTCTTTGCGTGTGACTAAAATTGACTTAAGTCTGTTTGTACGACTTAATTTTACAGAATTATCAGATATTACATCTCTCTGAAGACTGTCCGCTTCTTGTTTAGATTACATTTTCAGATTTCAGATAGTACAGTGTTCTTAAATTTTTTTTTTGTTAACTTTGCATGTATGAATAACCTATAAATACATATTTGCGGCTGATTTGTTGTGATTGTTGTTTATATGAGCGTTCTAAAAAAATTTGTTGTTAGCTTTGCATGCATGAATAGCCTATAAATACATATTTGCGGCTGATTTGTTGTGATTGTGATGAGGACATCAATTCTATTTAGTTTAGTATTTTATTTCAGTACCATATTTGTTTTTGGCAATTATAGCCAAATGTAATCTTTCTTTTATGCATTAGAATATTTATGAGATTTTAGAATATTTTGAGATTTGTATCAAGGTTTATTTTGAGCCTATATATAGGCCTTGAGATTAATGAGAAGTTATGCTAATCTTGATTAAAAGAAATTATTGTGTTGAGTTTTGCTCTTTATCTCTCTTTTGTGCGATAAAATTGAGATCCAATTATTAGGGTTTGTGATAAATCCTAATAAAACTTTTAGGGTTTGTGATAAACTCTAAAACTATACCCCAAAATCCCAAAATCCCCAAATCAATTAAACCCAAACCTAATTAATCCCTCAGCCGTCATTAACCCCTTCATCATCTTCCTCCTTCCTCTGACTTCGCACCCCATCCCGTCACCTCATCCCGCTTGACCACCGCCCTCGCCCAACGCCCCCAGTCCCCGTGAACCCATCGCCTTCTCTCCTCCCATCGACCTCGCTACCCTCCAGCCTCCGCAGAACCAATCGAAGCTGCCATCCCCATTGACTGAAGCCGCCCGTTGCACCCAACACCCGACGCTGCCATTGCCGCCCTCATCTTCATCCTCACCCAGTCATCTCCAACCCCTGATCCTCCTCTTCGAACCCCTACTTCCCGCTCTCACCCTAGCCCGCGCCGTCACCTCTCGTCGACAACCCCAAAGTCCGCTGCCCTCTTCGTCGTCGACAACCTCGAAGTCGACAGCCCCAGAGGTCCCCTCCGTCGAAGCCCCTCATCGCCAGCACCCGTAGCGCCGTCATCGACCACTGCAAGCTTCTTTCTCCACCGCAGATCAACTGTATTTGGGTTGGATCCATATTCAAATCAAGCAACATTGTGACAGTGTCTACAAACCCAGTATACTCTTTCCACTTTTCAAATATTTGTGTTTATACTGCTTTATTATCTATATTATATTATCTAATTTATCTGTCATCCACAAATATTGAGAGTGAGCCTTTCTACTTGCTAATTAGGGTACAAATCAATATTGCATCTTTTACTTGCTAAGAACGCTTAGGTATAGAATTGTTGATTATTAGAACTGAATCGGTAATTGGGCTTGTTAAACTTAATTCAATTCTTAAAAATCCATCGAACCGATTAACTGTTTTAAATTCTAACTTGATCTGCATTACATATTGGTAAAATTAATCCTTTAAAATTCTTGAAAATTCTCTATTTAGGATTACGTTTTACATCATTTTGGTATCAGAGCAAAGGTTCTTAAAACCCTAGTTATTGCATCATTTAGGCATAATTTTTGCATTCATTTAAGATCGTTTTAGTGTCTTATTTTCTTTCTTTTAGATTATTTAAGTTAAAAAAATTTTTAGGTGCATTTAGGACACGTTTCCCCAAATTTCAGTAAACACACATCATACGACCCCTAGAATTTCGCGAGCCACTCCCCGAATTGAGATGTACAAGATATTTTCGCTACCCTAGCTGTCATTCAAACAACTCTTGCCAATATCAATCAGAGGCTTGAGAAAGTGGAATTAAATCAAACTGTTGCCCTTGAGCTTCATGCTAATCGTCAGACCTCAAGGGAATGATCGTGACGGTTGACGTCAAGATCATGACCCTGACGAACAATACAAGAAGAACGTTAAGGCTGACGTTCCCTAAGGCCACATGGAACCCTAAGCTTATCTTGATTGGATCCGTGTCATGGACCATTACTTCGTGTGGTTTGACATGAGCAAAGCCCTGAAAGTCAAATTTGTCACGATGAAATTGATGGAAAAAGCTCAACAACACTGGACCAATCTTGAATATGCCCGTAGAGGCCGAGGTCTGGCACCCATAACCACTTGGGAAGCCATGAAAGAGAAGCTCACCGAGAGATATGTATCGTTATCATTCCACTCCCGTTTGCTAGATTCGTGGAACAAACTTTATCAAGAAAGCACATCCACCCAAGAGTATGTTGATAAATTTGATGACTTTCTTATTCGGTGCAATGCCTTAGATAAAGAGAGGGAAGAACAAACTCTCTCTAGGTTTAGGACTGGATTACGAGCCGATCTGAGAAACGAGCTAATTCCAGTGTTCTAAAAAGCGGCCTAGGCGGCCGCCTAGGCGGCCCTACAATGCATCGCCTAGGGGCTAGGCGTTTAAGAAAATCGGTTAATGGTTCTAGGCAGTTAAAACCGGGTCTAGGCGTCGCGTGATCGGTGTAAGCGGGTTTAGACGGGCTAAACCCGCTTAGACCCACTTAGGACTTAATTATTAAAAAAAAGGACCCGACTTATTCCAACCCGACCCACTCTAATATACTCAAACCCCTAACACTTCTCTTTCTCCTCTAAATCCCTCATAAAAACCCCCAAAATCAATTCTATTTTCTAAATCCCCAATTCCTCTTCTCTAAACCCCCCAAATCACCTCCTCTGTCTCCCTCCTCGCATTCATAGGCTCGCAGCTCGCAGCTCGCAACGCGCTTCAATTTCGACCTCCTTCGCCTCCCTCCTCTTTCGCCTCCCTCCTCGCAGTCGTTGCTCGCAGTCGTCAACACAACCTCCTCCGCCTCCCTCCCCGTGATCACAGCTCTCACTCACTCTGTCACTCAGTCGTCAAAACCTCCTCCTCCACCTCCCTTCTTGTAGTCGCAGCTCGCTTCAACTTCAACCGACGTCAACACAACCTCTCTTCTCTCTTCAGCTTCAAAGTCAAGTCGTCAACTGTCACACCCCGCTTCCCAAAAATACAGAATACGAGCGCGTGACAAAGCCCAGCGAATGATTTTCATCATTCATGAGCTGTAGGATCGACTCAGCATCATAACAAGAATATAACAAAATGTACACAACCACACATGCATGAATACTTTCTTAAATAATAGAAAACAATTGAAACCAAATAATAATATCTCAGTGGTTTTCAAATCTGGAACAAAAGATAAAACTCGGGACTATAGCCCGTTACAAGGTTCACGTAGCAAAAGAAATAAATAACTTAAAGAAAACAAATATTTTAAGCAAGTTCTTGCTCCAAGCGAAGCCTAGAATGTCTGCTCACCAATTCCAGCAGGCAATTTGTCTCCAAATTCTGTTTGTAAAAATATAAAAAAAAGGGAGATGATAGAGAAAACAAGAGAAACGCTCTTAGTGCAAGTTAGAGCCGCAAATAGTAAAACAAGTACAAGAATATGGAATAAGATTTGGAATCAAGAATGTAATAGGGATGCAACAAGTAGTGGGGATTCAAGAAATTAGCTAGTGAGAAAGACAACTCGAGTGACAAGATTGGGTAGCAAATACTAGTAGTAGAACAAGTGGCTAGTGAACATGTAATGGTATCATGCATGAAGTAATAAGTATCAAGTACAAGTGTCAAGTAACAAGTCTCATGTATCATGTCATCAAGTATCAAGTAAGCATATATCATATTCAAGTATCATGTGTCAAGTCTTGTATTTATTACTATCTAGGTAGTACTTCATGCATCTATACTTTTACTACATGGTTGCTACAGTCAATGCAATTTTGTTTAGGCTTAGTGGTGGATTTTATAGGGCGGTGTACTCAGGTCATGTAGGAAATACGAGCATGTGATCAAACCATAGGCTCTAGAGGTGGCCCCCGCAGGCTCTAGAGGTGGCCCATCAACCCTTGACGTGGCACTTAGTTCTACGTGACACTTAGTTCCATGTGATCGCAAATACATATCATGTAATCATATAATGGGCTCTAGAGGTGGCCCCGGTAGGCTTTAGAGGTGGCCCCCGTCAAATCCTTGACGTGACACTTAGTTCTACGTGACACTTAGTTCCATTTACCGTAAAATCATGGAAAACACGGGTTCCCTTCCGAGTACATTTACCTATATTGTCCACTACTATGGTCTTTCCCTTAAACACCGGCGTGTTATTTATTATTATCATCAAGCAAGCATGAAAGTGTGCGAAACAAGTCAAGTAAACATAATCAAGAACACGAAACAAGTCTAGGCTAAGTAGGATACATGTTCGAGGGTCAAAACAAATCAAAGTATCAAAAACAACGAGAATCTTAACTCTGGACAGCATGATGTTGCTCCACCAAAACTGCGATTTCCGTTGCTACAAAATAGCAAAAGTGGATCCGTCAGAAGGTCTAGAAACTAGACTCCTGTTCGGTTTCTAACGCATATAATTAAGGTACATAAAAGTTGTGAAAACATTTGTCAAAACAGCAAACTATACAGTATTTGTATTCAGCCAGAATTTGTGAATCTGAGTTTATACATGTGAAACATGGTTGAAACATCATTAATTAAGTCTGAGAAAATTAGGAAATGTTCTCTAGGGTGTCCAGTAACGTCATGCAAAATTTCAAGTCATTTACTTACTGGTAGCATCGTTAAAATAAATTGTAAACTAAAGAGGTGCAGCAGTTTTTGTAAATCTGTGACTACCGACACAGCAGCAATAAAACTGTAATATCTCCTTGACCGTAATTCAGAATTTGAAAATTCTGGATGTTATTGACAACTAGACACTTAGGGCTACATTTCATATTCAGGACTCAAGTTCAGATTTTGGTTTATTGTGGTCGAAACAGCAAGCAAAGACAAGAACAGCAGCAAGTGTGAATTTCTTTCATATACAAGTTACATGATAAATGACTATTATGAGTCTAGATTAGTGTGTGATACAAATACGGATGCATTGGGGATCAAATCAGCAAGTCACATGTATTTCTCAACTCAAAAGAATGTAAGATCATCACACTACTTCATACAACACACGTCTACAAGTCAAGGGGTTCATGTTTAAGTAATTAGGAGATAAAAAGGGTCCAACTAGTTTTGTATATATATCAACGAAGGGTTGTGACTCTTAAGATTATAGAATCGATGAGGAATAATTTAAGATCAACAACGATGAGACAAGGAGGAGTCACAACTATTATCTATTTGCAGTATTTTCAATTAAATGCTTGTACTAGAACAATAATTTGTACAAGAAGAATACTTGCCTTTAGGATGACGATGAACCCGACGGAGGAATAACGGGAACGGATCCCGGCACGAACACAACAAATGGATCGAACAAACACATGAACCAAACACGAACACAACCAACGAACAGATCACGATGATGATCAAGATCAAAATGATCAAACAACGATCGGGCGGATCGGCACGGATGAGATCAAGATCAAGATCAACAAGATCGGACGGTCCAGATCATGGTGATGATGAAGTTGATGATGATCGCGATCGAACGACCAAGATCACCCCGATGGTGACAATCAAGATGATGATCAAAGTAGATCCGATGGCCCACAATCCACTTGATCAAAAACCACAATAAACAGCAATCCATTGGCTTGGGCTCAGACAGCGGCATGGACCGCGGCTACTGATGACGACCGGCGGCGGCCAAGGGGACACGGCGGTAGCGGGACAGGGCTGCCGACGCGGTGGCTTGCTGGTTGTTGTTGCTGATGCCAACAGGAGGAGGGGAGCACCGGGGCTGCGTTGCTGTAGTCGTCGGAGAGGAGACTAGCGCAGGGAGGCAGGCCGGCACAGTGCGGAGGTCGTCGTGGTTGACGTTGCGACGACAGGAAGGAGGGGACACCGGGGGCTAGCAGAGCTAGAGCAGCACTGCCACAATGGCACGACAGGGAGGAGGGAGAGATCGGGAGAGCGCCGGAGGTGCAGTGGCGAGGGCGTCGGCTTGCTGGCTGTCGGCGCGACGGAGGAGTGGGAGAGGGAGGGACGATCAGGAGAGAAAGACGAGAGAGAGGCGGTGGCCCTGTCGCTAGCCGCTCGCTGGTTGCCGTCGGCGTCGCGGTGAGGGGGCGGCGCTGAGGTGGTCGCGAGGCGGGGGTGACCGTAGCCAGGGGGAGCGAGCAGGAGGAACGGGATGGAAAGGTAGGGGAGATGACGGCTGTAAAGGGAAAATGAATAGGCTTGAGTATTTATATATAAACAGGTATATAGATTAGGGTTAAGTGCTGAAGTGGGTTACGGGTTTAGGCATTTCGGGTTTGGGTAGTTTTAGGTATAGTTTAGGTTTTGGTTAATAGAAACAGGGTATTTGGTTTTAGGTATATATAATTGGGCTTTTGGGTAATAAATGGGTTATAATCCATTAAGAATAGAATTAGGGTTGTAGGATTATTAAATCCAATAGAAAATATTTATAAAAAATATTAGATAAAAATGTGATCCATAATAAAATGTAATTTGCATTACACTATAGAGTTTGTTTGAAATAACTATAAATACCATTAGTAAATAAAAGTGGATTTTTAATAACCTGTCAAAAATATCGATAATAACCACAATACTAATAACAATAGTAAAAATAAGAAAATGATGAAAATAATAATGGTGATAATAATAACAGTAATAATAATAATAATAAGAGTAATAATAATAAAAATAAGAATTATATTACAATATAAAAATCATATAAAATAGTCACAAATAATTTTTTTTTGATCGAAAGCAAATTTTAATAGGAGATCCAATAATTACAATTTCACAAAAGAATTGAAGGCGGTAAAAAAATAATTCACAAAAATTTTAAATATAGAAAATACGCAGAATATATATATATATATATATATATATATATATATGGAAAACAGGGGTTACATCAACACAACCACACTGCCTCCTGCCTTGCTTCACCTTCGACGTCAACACTACGTCCTCCTTTTCTCTCTCAAACTTCTCCTGACGCAACCCTCCCCCATCCCCTGACTCAAGCCTTCCGCTTCCCCACACTGTTTGCTCCTTGGACTGGAACAGCCGAACAGGTAATCTCCACTACTGATCTTTGTCTTAGATTAATACTAGTCTAATAGATGAGTATAGGACTATTCAAAAAAAGAAAAAGACTAATAATAATACACCGATTCGATTTTGTGAAGCTCATCCTGCAATTGCAAAGAGAAATATCAAGAGTAAGAATTGGTAACAACAAAACAAAATAAAATGATAAAATATATAAATAAAACTGCCTAGCACCTAGCCGCTTAAGCTCTGCTTACAAGGCCTAGGTGCTAGGCACCCATCGGCCACCCGACTACCGCCTAGCGACTTTTATAACATTGGCTAATTCATAGAAACGTGGACTTATTAGCGGCAACTTATTCCCTTGTCCTCGATATGGATTCCCTTAAAGCAAGTTTCCATTGTAAGTCTAGCGATTCGATGGATCATTCCCCTAGAATGATCCTTCCTGATCCTTCTAGACCTGAGCACTCTTCTCCTCAGTACCCCAACAAGTCTTACCCAAGTAAGCCTACATCAAATTCATATCCACTTAGAAATGACAATACAGGTAAGAATACTGAAAGAGACTATTCTAAGATTGATCATCTCACTAAGTGTTATAAATGCAAGGGATACGGCCATATTGCTGGCAACTGTCCCAGCCCCAGTAGGATCAATATAGTAGAGGATACCGTTGTCATTGCTGATGAGTCCGACAATGAGTTTACCTATGAACCTAATGTAAGTGATGACTTTGATGAAAAAAGGGATGACCAATCTCTCAATTGTATTTAGTCTGTCCATTCGCCTCCATTGAGTGTACCTGAGTCATCCATCTTTTCTCAAGTCACTTGGCAGCCCATAGATTTTACCCTTGTGTTAGAACATCACAGAGTCACAGAGTCTGTATCCACATTTGCATTCTGTATTCATGATTTGCATAGAAAAATTTTTAAGGAAATTAATGAGAATAGTTAACTACACGTTAATAACAGATACTAGAAGGAAATTTATAACTCTTAATGTTGGTGACGAAGAGATGGTTCAGATTCGTCTGGAACGATTTCCAGCTGGATCCGTTAAGAACTTGAACATACGTGCTGCAGACCCATTTAAAATTCTACATAAAATGAATGATAATACTGATGTTGTTGACCTTCCTGAAGGTTTTCGCATAAGTAAGACTTTCAATATTGAGAATTTAGTACTCTATGAAGGCTCAAAATTTAACCATAGAAATTTTCTTGTAGATGAGCCTAATGGTGAGATTCCCATATTTACCCCTCTGCCTGATACTATTTACCCACCAACAAAAAAATTGAATAATATTTTAGATGATCAGATAATCTCTACAAGAGATGGTGGTATTCATAAGTATTTGTGAGGTGGAAGAACAAGCCGAAGTCGGATGACACTTGGAGTGATCGTGAGGAGCTCCCGCAACTGGATCCAGATCTTTTTGAGCACCATGACAAGATCACTGGTTTTGACTCGACTGGATCGAGCTCTCTTCCACCCAGAGAGAATGATAAAAACATCAATTCTATTTAGTTTAGTATGTTTTTTCAGTACCATATTTCTTTTTGGCAATTATAGCCATATGTAATCTTTCTTTTATGCATTAGAATATTTTTGAGATTTTAGAATATTTTGAGATTTGTATCAAGATGTGTTTTGAGCCTATATATAGGTCTTGATATTAATGAGAAGTTATGCTATTTTTTACTCAAAAAATTATTGTGTTGAGTTTTGCTCTTCATCTCTCTTTTGTGTGATACAATTGCGATCCAATTATTAGGGTTTGTGATAAATCATAATAAAACTATTAGGGAGTGATAAATCCCAATAAAACTTTTAGGTGTTGGATCCTGTAGGCAATGCAAGAAATACTAGAGGGGGGGGTGAATAATGTTTTATAAAAATTTAAAATGCGGAATTGAGAATTTCTTCTGTTCAGTCGACTTGAGAGATAGACCAGTCGACTGAAACCACAAAAAGAAAAGTATTTTAAAGAAGTCTGTTAAGTCGACTTAGGGATGAGACAGTCGACTAGTCACACAAATTATTTCAGAGTAGTACGAGACTGACCAGTCGACTTATATGAGTACACAGTCGACTGTCCAGACAAGTTTCACAGTAAAATTAAAAACTGAGAGAATAGAAATGCAAGTAGAGAGATACAACCGCAGAGTGCACACGATGTATCCTGGTTCGGTCCTCCCGACCTACATCCAGTCCCCAAGCAACCCACTTGAGATTTTCCACTATTCTTGAAAAAGATTACAAGAATATCCTACGGCGTTCAGACAACAACCTTGTCCAACCCGTAGTCCTTTCTCTCAACCAGAGAGAGCAACCCACTCTTCCACCAAGAGTGACAAAATCCGACTCTACACCCTAGAGTCCTACTCTCCAACCGAGAGGAAAAAGAAAAACAATAAAATTGTTTACAATCAACCTATAGCCTTGTTGTGATTGTGATATAGTACGTGGCTAATTGGTTGACTTCCAAATCCAGTCCAAAACGAAATCAATGTTATACTGGACTGAAGACAGAGAACCAAGACTTAATGAGTTTTGAAAGCTTTTCTCTCTTGAATGCACAAATCTTAAAATTGTTGTCAAAAATTCTTAGTAACCTTTTGAAGGTGAACCTTAGGCTATATTTATAGACTAGGGTCCCTGGCAGTTAAAGATAGTTACCCATAACCGTTTGATCAACGGAAAAATAACGGATAACTCTTTTAAATTCGAAAAACAGCTTTTGAAATCAGAAAACGGTCAAAAAGCACTTGAACAGTTGACTGAGTTGCCACTATGAGTCGACTGGTCAGAGTTTGAATAAGATCAGGCAGTTTTGTACAGACTCAGTCGACTGGTATAAATGACAGTCGACTGGTACTCAACAGCTGATCTAGTTCAAGCTGTTTCGACCTTTGGATTTTGTAAACTCACAGTTATAAAAAGTTATATGTGAGTGTATGTGCGTGTAACAAGGCTGTACATCAATCTAAGACTCAATAAATTAAAAAAGAATTACATGTTTACAAGACACAATTTTATGACATTTGAAGCTTTGGTCTTGACTTGAGTCTTGAGTGAAGCCATTGTCTTTATCCGGAGCTGTGCTTGATCATTTGTTCAGCTTTAGAGTAATGAGGCCTTTGTGTATCTTCTTAATGCAACCTGCAATTATATATAGAGCATAGCACAAATATATTTTACATTGTGTTGTAGTCATCAAAATCAAGAATCAACATTCTCCTCCTTTTTGATGATGACATCACAATAGCTGAATAAAAGAAAATAATACAAGCATTCAAATGCTCCCCCTATCAATAATAAATCATGCATAAATTATCAAAAAAAAGGATTAACATCTCATCACAAAAATGTATGTCAGTCGACTTAAAAAATGTCAGTCGACTTATCATAAAAATTACCAATAGAAAAATTACCAATAGAGAAATTACCAATAGAGAGAAGATTATCAGTGTTCTCTCCCCCGTTGTCATCAACAAAAAAAAACAGAAGTGGAAAGAATATTTCACTGAATTAAAATATAACAACTGAGTCTTAGTACAAAATACCAAATTACTAAAGTCAAAATAAGAAAAATACATTGGAGTAATAAAAAAAAACCATCAGTCTTCGTCTTCGTCATCATCATCGTCGTCATCTTGAGAGGGAGGTGGAAATTGAGTAGTGAAAAGATGAGTAAGATGAGAAAATTGGGATTCAAGAGCATCTTGACGATCCATGAGATAGTTAACAGCATTATAGATACTGCGTGGATTATCAAAATCAGCTCGGGGGCGAGAAGAGCTAGATGCTGAAGATGGTCGAATAGAAGTGGCTAAAGGAACTTGGGTTTGGGGAGAAGACCTAGTGGTAGATCTAGGTGGAGGATCAAGAAGCTTCATGCGTGCTAAACTTGCACGATCAAAGCATTCATAATGCTTGACAACATTGGTCTCTGAGTCGAGATCGATATCGTAAGCACAGAAAACAAGAGTAAGTAAAGCACCATAGGGAAGAAAAGTGGAGTGAGACTTATGAAGTCTAGGAAAGATGACACGACCCCAATTAACATTTATTTTACCAAAGATTGCATATACAGCTTGTTGTAATTCCAAGGAATACTGATCATAACTCCCTGTTTTAGGGATAATGTTATAGGACAGTATCCGTGCAACAAGTTTTGCAATAGGAGTAATGGATTTATTAGACATAGGAGGTCCATGGTTTGACAAAAAGATTTTAGACAAGATAGAAGCATCATCCATTATGATTTCTCCTAAATCAAGTCCTTCGTCATCTATACCCATAATCAGATTAATTCTTTCAGATGTGAGTTTCATCTTCTTACTTTTCACAGAAGAATAAATTATAACTTCACCATCATCCGATTGAACCACCCTCATATTTGTATAAAATAGATAAATGAGTTGAGAGTAATAATGGGGTTGATTTTCTAAGGACAAGAAATCATAAAGGCTACAATTTTGAAATAGAGACACAAGGTTAAACCTATCAAGATCATTAAAATTAACAAATCTACCCGAAAAAAATAAGCATGGTACAAATGATATACCATTTTTCCATAAGATCAGGGCTTCTAAGATATTGAGAATAGTCCTTAGAGGAAGAACCTTCATCAACATGAGAGGTTTTTGATCTTTTTGGTGCCATAATAAGAGTGAAGGTGAAAGAAATTTTACCTACAGAAAATGCAAGGAATCAAACAACATAGGAGCAAGAAATCAACTCAAAGATAGCAACACCTCAGTTGACTTCTTCTCTATTCTTTTCTTCTCAAACTCCAGATCTGGGTGAAAATAGATGGGGTAAAGGTGAAAAAAGGGGAGGTAGTGATTTAGGGTTTTAACTTGATGGGGACGGCTGAGATCGAAGGGGAAATGAAATCAACAGCCAAGAATAGTCAAGGGTGAGTCAAATGATGAATAGATATCTTAAAATCGGTGCGACGATTCGAATTGGAAGACAGTCTGAGTCGCGACAGTCGACTGTTCTTAGTATTCAGTCGACTTAGTCGAGAGGAAAAAAAAACATAATTATCACAACGGGGAAGTCGACTGGTTGAACATCTCAGTCGACTGTTAAAAAAAGTATATATATATATATATATATATATATATATATATAAATATGTGCAAGTCGACTAAATAATAATATGTTCAAGTCGACTTACAAAAAGTAAAATTCAACAAATATCAAGAAAATCACATATCCCTAGTTCTCTTCTTAATGTATTAAAGGTGTCTTCTTTAAGGGGTTTGGTAAAGATATCTGCTACTTGTTTATCAGTAGAGATAAAGTCTAAAGAGATGTCTCCTTTTAAAACATGATCACGTAGAAAATGATGTCGAATATCAATATGTTTCGTACGTGAATGTTGAACCGGATTTTTAGATAGGTTAATGGCACTGGTATTATCACACATTATTAAGGGTCTTTCAAAAGAGATACCATAATCTAATAGGGTTTATTTCATCCACAAAATTTGTGCACAAGCCAAACTTGCAGCGATATATTCAGCTTCTGTAGTAGATAGGGATACCAAATTTTGCTTCTTACTGCACCATGAAACTAGTGAATATCCCAAAAAATGTCATGTCCCACTAGTGCTCTTGCGATCAGTTTTACTGCTAGCAAAATCAGCATCACTATACGACAAAAGTTGAAAGTTATCGGTGCGTGGATAGAATAAACCATAATCAGATGTGCCTTTAATATATCTTAAAATTCGTTTCACAGCTTTTAAGTGAGATTCTTTAGGACTTGACTGATATCTAGCACACAAACATACACTGAACATAATATCTGGTCTACTAGCAGTTATATATAAGAGTGAGCCAATCATCCCTCGATAGAGTTTTTGATCGACACTCTTACCTAATATATCTTTGTCAAGGGTAGTGGTAGTAGCCATAGGTGTGGCTTTACTACTTGTGCTATCCATGTTAAACCGTTTGAGTAATTCCTTTGCATATTTTCCTTGATTAATAAATATGCCATTTTGTGACTGCTTAATTTGTAGTCCAGGAAAATAATTGAGTTCACCCATGTGACTCATCTCAAACTCGTTTTTCATGGTGTTAGCAAACTCTTGACATAGATTACTATTAGTAGATCCAAAAATTATATCGTCAACATATATTTGTATGATTAAAATATCATTCTTAATTCTCCTAATAAACAAAGTAGTATCCACTTTACCTATCTCAAAACCTGTTTCTAAAAGAAAAGTCTTCAATCGATTATACCAAGCACGTGGTGCTTGTTTAAGACCGTATAAAGCCTTTTTCAATTTGAAAACATGGTTTGGGAATTGTTCATGTTCAAAACCTGGAGGTTGTTTAACATAAACATCTTCTTTTATAAACCCATTAAGGAAAGCACTTTTAACATCCATTTGATAAAGTGTAAAATTCATAAAACAAGTAAAAGATAATAAAATACGAATTGATTCTAATCTAGCAACAGGAGCATATGTTTCATCAAAATCTATGCCTTCTTAATTATATCCTTGATCAACTAGTCTAGCTTTGTTCCTAACAACTTGTCCTGATTCATCTAATTTATTTTTGAATACCCATTTTGTACCAATAATAGTATGATCAGGAGGTCGTGGAACTAAATCCCATACATCATTCCTTATGAATTGGTTTAATTCATCTTGCATGGCATTCATCCAAAATTCATTCTCACTTGCTTCTTGTATATTTTTCGGTTCAAAATCCGACAAGAAAGCTGTGTGAGATATCATATTAATATGTGATCTTGTCTGAATACCATGGGAGATGTCACCAATTATTAAGTCATGAGGATGATCTCTAACTTCAACAAAAGATTTTGGTAAAGTTTGAGATATCACAACAGGATCAGTCGACTTGATAGGTTCCTCAGTCGACTGTTTTACATCAGTCGACTTGAGTCCTTATCGGTCGACTTATCCGCGAGACTAGTTTGTTCTAAAGATGTAATTACTTTATTTAAAGGTGATGAATCAGTTTCATCATCTTTAATTAAATTTGATGAAGGCAGAGATTCATCAAATGTAACATGCATTGATTCTTCAATAGTCATTGTTGACTTGTTGAAGATTCTATATGCTGTACTCCTATTTGAGTATCCTATAAAGATACCCTCATTTGATCTAGGATCAAATTTATCTAAATTATCTTTAGTGTTCAGAATAAAACACTTACAACCAAATATCTTAAAGTAAGAGACCTTAGAAATTTTATTAAAAAATAACTCATAACAAGTCTTCTTTAGCTTAGGTCTTATCAAGATCCTGTTTAAAACATAACAGGCTGTAGCAACAGCTTCAGCCCAAAAATACTTAGGTAAATTGCTTTCAACAAGCATCGTACATGCACATTCTTGCAAAGTCCTATTCTTCCTTTCAACCACTCCATTTTGTGGTGAAGCTCTAGGAAATGCAAATGAATGAGTTATACCATTCTTGTTGCAATATTCTGCAAACGTTTCATTTTCAAATTCTCCACCATGATCACTTCTAATAGTGACTATGGTTAGAGTCTTTTGATTTTGAATTTGTTTACAAAAATTTGCAAATTCATCAAAAGCATTATTTTTATGTTTTAAAAAGAAAGTCCAAGTGAATCGTGAAAAATCATCTACTAAAACAAATACATATCTACTTTTATTTAAAGAAGCAACTCTAGTAGGGCCAAATAAATCCATATAAATTAATTTGAGAGGCCTATTAGTAGAAATTACTTCTTTTGTTTTAAAAGTAGATTTAATTTGTTTACCTAGTTGATATGCATCACATAACTTATCATTTTTAAAGGATAGTCTTGACAGCCTTTTAACTAGGTTGTACTTAGATATTTTAGAGAGATTTTTCATATTCACATGACCAAAACGTCTATGCCAAAGCCAAGAATCATTATTAGAAGCTACTAAACAAAAATCATTCGAAAACTCATTTGTATTCAAACATAATTCATAAATATTGTTTTTTCTAAAACCTTGAAAAATAATGTTTTGCATAGTGGAATCATAAATTAAACAAGCATCTTTTTCAAACACAATTTTATAACCTTTATCACATAGTTGACTAATACTTAACAGGTTATGTTTAAGTCTACTAACTAATAAAACATTTTCTATTGAAGGGTTAGTGTCCTTACCGACCATGCCAATTCCTATGACTTTTCCTTTATTGTTATCACCAAAAGTAACTGTTCCTCCATTAATGCTTTGTATGGTAGATAGGAGATTGACATGACCAGTCATATGCTTAGAACATCCGCTGTCAAGTATCCAACGATCTTTCTTTGGTACCTATAAAATATTCATTGTGAATATGGTACCCGTTTCATTGGGTCCAAAAGATATTAGTTTGTGGGAAACCAAACCCATGATGAGTTTGATTTTCTACCATAAGCAGGAATGAAATTAACAGAATTACATACATTTAGCATATATGAGTTTATATAGGCAATTCCATCTTTCGTACTCAAATTTACTGGAACCCATACATGTTTGTTCTGTCCAGTCGACTTTATAACATCATTCAGTCGACTTCTACTATATGTCAGTCGACTGGATGATAATATAGGTCGACTTATATGAGGTTTTGGTCTTGTTGAATAAGACTCAGTTCTTCTGGACAGACGACTGGTGGATGGATTCAGTCGACTTGACTGAAATTTAGATTTGCTTTTATCAATAGAACTTACAAACTTAGGTTTTTCAAAGAACTCATACAATTTATGTCTAACACTAGAAATAGATACAGATTTATTTATACTAGTGTTATTAGAAGAATGATCTTTTTTAAGAGATTTTTTTAAACCAAGTCCAAACTTTTGACTAGATTTTACTTGATTTTGAAGAACATCGTTTAAATTCTCTTTTCCTTTATTAAACTTAGATACGTTCTTGGATATCTCTTCATAATTCTTCTTTAGAGATTCAAGATCCATATCTAAACTTGAAATACGAGAATTTAAAGATTTTACTTCTTTATCAAGGTTAAGATTCTCTTGAGAAAGTGTTTGATTGACTTTCTCTAGGTTCTTAACTCTAATCTTTTCCTTTTTCAGTTCTTGAAAAATTTCATTGAATGCATCAAGTAAATCGTCTGAATCACACTCATTACTTGATTCTGTGATGCCATGAAGCACACGTTTCCAATCTCGTTGGTCTCATCAATTTCTTCTTCTGAAGAAGAATCGCTGTCATCCCAAGTTGCTTGATATGCCTTTTTGTTCTTGGCAAACTTGTTCTTGGTGTACTTATCCTTCTTGAAGTTGGATGTCTTTCCCTTAGACTTTGTGTTCTCTAGTGGACAATCCTTCTTCATATGACCTGTTTTGTTACACCTGAAACAAGTTGGAGGATCATTAGAATCTTTAAATTTAGAATTGAACTTACCTTTCCTTAGAAATTTTTTGAATCTCTTTGTGAACATAGCAATCTCCTCATCTTCTTTTTCATCTTCGGAATCTGACATGGCCTTGAATGCTAATGTTTTCTTCTTTGACTGTTGTGGTTCAGCATCCTTCTTGCGTTCTTCGATTTGTACCTCATAAGCCATTAGATTTCCCACAAGATTCTCAAGAGAAAGTTGTGATAAATCATTGGCCTCTTCTATGGCAGTGGTCTTCTTTTCCCATTCGGGGGTAAGTGCACGAAGTACTTTTCTCACCATCTCTGCTTGAGTGTATATCTTCCCAAGTGCCACAAGTGAGTTTGTGATGTCTGTAAATCTAGTAATAATCTCGGACACACTTTCATTTTCCTTCATGCGGAACATTTCAAACCTGTGAACAAGAACATATATTTTAGATTCTTTCACTTTGTTCGTTCCTTCATGAGTTATCTCGAGTGTGTGTCAGATTTGATGTGCGGTTGTTGCATTCGACACACGGTTGAACTCCTCCTTTGTGAGAGCACGGAATAATGCATTCATTGCTTTTGCATTGTTCATTGTTTGGTTCTTCATGTCGTCATTCCATTGTGCATATGGAATAGTAGGAGCGGTGTATTCTGTTTCCGTCATGTTCCATATTTCATAGTTGATGGATTGTAGGTAGATCTTCATTCCACACTTCTAATAATTGTAATTTGTTCCATCGAAGAGAGGTGGCCTTTGTGTAGATTGGCCTTCATGGTACTGATTTGTATTTGAAGTAGTTGCCATTGCACTCAATCTTGCTCTGATACCAAGTATTGGATCCTGTAGGCAATGCAAGAAACACTAGAGGGGGGGTGAATAGTGTTTTATAAAAATTTAAAATGCGGAATTGAGAATTTCTTCTGTTCAGTCGACTTGAGAGATAGACCAGTCGACTGAAACCACAAAAAGAAAAGTATTTTAAAGAAGTCTGTTAAGTCGACTTAGGGATGAGACAGTCGACTAGTCACACAAATTATTTCAGAGTAGTACGAGTCTGACCAGTCGACTTATATGAGTACACAGTCGACTGTCCGGACAAGTTTCACAGTAAAATTAAAAACTGAGAGAATGGAAATGCAAGTAGAGAGATACAACTACAGAGTGCACACGATGTATTCTGGTTCGGTCCTCCCGACCTACATCCAGTCCCCAAGCAACCCACTTGAGATTTTTCACTATTCTTGAAAAAGATTACAAGAATACCCTACGGCGTTCAGACAACAACCTTGTCCAACCCGTAGTCCTTTCTTTCAACCAGAGAGAGCAACCCACTCTTCCACCAAGAGTGACAAAATCCGACTCTACACCCTAGAGTCCTACTCTCCAACCGAGAGGAAAAAGAAAAACAATGAAATTGTTTACAATCAACCTATAGCCTTGTTGTGATTGTGATATAGTACGTGGCTAATTGGTTGACTTCCAAATCCAGTCCAAAACGAAATCAATGTTATACTGGACTAAAGACAGAGAACCAAGATTTAGTGAGTTTTGAAAGCTTTTCTCTCTTGAATGCACAAATCTTAAAATTGTTCTAAAAAATTCTTAGTAACCTTTTGAAGGTGTACCTTAGGCTATATTTATAGACTACGGTCCCTGGCAGTTAAAGACAGTTACCCATAACCGTTTGATCAACGGAAAAATAACGGATAACTCTTTTAAATTCGAAAAACAGCTTTTGAAATCAGAAAACGGTCAAAAAGCACTTGAACAGTCGACTGGGTTACCACTATGAGTCGACTGGTCAGAGTTTGAATAAGATCAGGCAGTTTTGTACAGACTCAGTCGACTGGTATAATTGGCAGTCGACTGGTACTCAACAGCTGATCTAGTTCAAGCTGTTTCGACCTTTGGTTTTTGTAAACTCACAGTTATAAAAAGTTATATGTGAGTGTATGTGCGTGTAACAAGGCTGTACATCAATCTAAGACTCAATAAATAAAAAAAAATTACATGTTTACAAGACACAATTTTATGACATTTGAAGCTTTGGTCTTGACTTGAGTCTTGAGTGAAGCCATTGTCTTTATCCGGAGCTGTGCTTGATTATTTGTTCAGCTTCAGAGTAATGAGGCCTTTGTGTATCTTCTTGATGCAACCTGCAATTATATATAGAGCATAGCACAAATATATTTTGCATTGTGTTGTAGTCATCAAAATCAAGAATCAACATTAGGGTCTGTGATAAACTCTAAAACTATACCCAAAATCCCAAAATCCCCAAATCAATTAAATCCAAACCTAATTAATTCCTCAGCCATCATTAACCCTCTCATCATCTTCCTCCTTCCTCTGACTTCGCAACCCATCCCGTCGCCTCATCCTGCTCGACCACTGCCCTCTCCCAATGCCCCTAATCCCCGTGAACCCATCACCTTCTCTCCTCCCATCGACTTCGCTACCCTCCACCCTCCACAGAACCAATCAAAATTGCAATCTCTATCGACTGAAGCCGCCCGTCGTACCCAACACCCGACGCTGCCATTGCTGCCCCCATCTTCATCCTCACCCACTCATCCCCGACCCCCAATCCTCCTCTTCGAACCCCTACATCCCGCTCTCACCCTAGCCCGCGCCGCCACCTCCCGTCGACTCCCCGAAGTCCCGCAGCCCTCTTCGCCGTCGACAATCCCGAAGTCGACAGCCCGGAGGTCCCCTCCGTCGAAGCCCCTCATCGCCAGCACCCTCAGCGCCGCAAAGGCCACAGCAAGCTTCTTCCTCCACCGCTGATCAACTTTAGTTGGGTTGGATCCATATTCAAATCAAACAACATTGTGACAATATCTACAAATCCGGTATACTTTTTTCACTTTTCAAATATTTGTGTTATACTGCTTTATCGTCTCTATTATATTATCTAATTTATCTGTCATCCACAAATATTGAGAGTGAGCGTTTCTACTTGCTAATTAGGGTACAAATCAATATTGCATCTTTTATTTGCTAGGAACGCTTAGGTATAGAATTGTTGATTGTTAGAACTGAATCGTTAACTGGGCTTGTTAAACTTAATTCAATTCTTGAAAATCCATCGAAACCGATTAACTGTTTTAAATTCTAACTTGATCCGCATTACATGTTGGTAAAATTAATTCTTTAAAATTCTTGGAAATTCTCTATTTAGGATTACGTTTTACATCAGATTGTTGTTTATATGATTCAATGCTTGTAGCCTACTTACCCAGTCGCTATTAATCTTTTCGGTTTTTTATATTTTAGGATTTTGTTTTGTGTTTGTTTTATTAAACAGGCCAGGAAAGCCAACCAGTTGATGGTGACACATGGCGTGATCTTGCCCTAGAGAATCAATAAGGCTTCCTATCTTAAATGGTAATACTTGAAATAGTAATTTTCTCAGAATAATTCTTAATCTTTTCTGCAGATTTGTGCATGTACCTATGTTTTGAAACCTCTAGTTTTGTTATATTTTTTATTTTATATAATATTCACCTATGTAAGAATAAGATTGCTAGAACCAGCACATGTTGTACATGTAGTCGAACAGTGACTATCTGGAACTGATTGGAGATAAGATAATGACCAAATTAGAGTCTACAAAGTGCATACATGAACATGATTATTAAAGAATAAAGACAGGATTGTGGATAGTAGAATGCTCACCAGCAAGTTTCATCCTCTGCTGCCATCTCTGATCCAAGCTTTAGTCCTTTTATTGGCTCTAAACCTGTCACCAATGTCCTTTTTATGATGTTGGCATTCTTCGTCCTTGCACAAAATTGTAATTTCCTAGATAACCGGACATGATATATTTGTCCATCCATGTAGAATCTATGTTGAACATAAAATATGCTATGCACATTTATTCACCTGAAATCCATGTTGAATCTATTTTGAACATAGGTTTAAGGTGAGTATAAATGTTTTATGTTCAACTTAGATTTCACAGAGTACAAGATTGTTTTATTCACCTCAAATCTATTTCAAAATAGACTATGCTATGCACATTTTAACGAAATGCATTCCGTGGATTATTTAGCTGGTTCAAAAATTTCCAGTTATCCATATATAGCTGTGAGTTTGGAGAATTCTCATCTATGATGCTCTGTTCTCTATCTTCCAAAATTGTTTTTTCTCTAGTTGGTGGAATTTTGATTAAGAAATGACACCCTTAGCATGTCAGTCATATGATTGCAACCATGTAACAAGTGAATGTTTGGAATGTGTTCATATGACTATTTTGGGCAGAGCTCAAGTGAAATTCTATGCTACTATTACGTAATAATTCATTAGGCCATTTTGGTTATTCAACTTATAAAGGAGTTTATTCGAAGCCACTCGAGTGGTAAATGATAGCCGGGTGGGCATTATGAGGTTCCAGATTCATGTCCACATTTATCATATCAAATACCGGTTGAAATCAAGACAATACTCCGAGTTCGTCTCGGATTTGGCCCACTACATGCGACATTAAAACTCGACATTCACCGATATCTAAGGTGACAAGGAAAGGATAACATAAGGACACTAGGCAATTGAAACCGTTGATCGTAAAAACTATTTACTAGCGTTATCAGCGGTGAGTACGTATAGCATTTGGATTAGGACAAAAGAATATATTTCAAGTATGTCTGTAACATGTAATTAGTAATCTATAATAGGGGAAAAAGTCATTACACGTCCCCATTGTTTCCAAATAATTAAGAAACCTCCGGATTATTGTTTTTGTCACTTAAACTCCCCTCTCCTTTTCATTCCGTTAAATATGAAATATGAATTGTGAAATTACATTTTTGACATTCTCTCAGTTTTAAAGGACCAAAATGGAGAAAGAGGAAGGGTGTTGAATGGAAGGATTTTTTTTTTTTTTTGGTGGGGGGGAATTGATGGCGCGGAGCGTTGGAGGAGGGAACTTTTGCTAGGCTGTTATGGTTAAAAAAATTAGAGAAAGAAATAAAGAAAGATTTGGTTATTATCGACATAAATTCCTTATATTCTTGTCATGCTTTCATTGCAAGCTTAATTAACTCATTCCATGTCCATGCACACATCAAACACCACTACATACTTTCATCTCAAAATGACATTTGTAACTTCCTCAATTTAATCATTTTGGCCACCAACTTTTAAGCAAACAAGAAGGCAATAACATGAGTAGATACATGTTAGATTGTTAATCTATAGCTTCACTTGACTTATCAGATCTCCATTTCATACCCGAACACGATTCCGCTTGCTCCTTCCCTCACTTCAACACCTTACCTACATCTTTGTATTCACTGTCACCTTCTCTAATGAATCAAAAACTAGCCCACCAACTTTACCTACAAAAAAAAAACACAACAATC
The DNA here is from genome assembly GCA_017893485.1 of Hemerocallis citrina. Lineage (NCBI taxonomy): Eukaryota > Viridiplantae > Streptophyta > Magnoliopsida > Asparagales > Asphodelaceae > Hemerocallis > Hemerocallis citrina. The sequence continues at coordinate 131,167,483 of CM030365.1, forward strand.
CAGAACATTTATTCGATCCCAATCTCAAGCCTGAACCCACCTCCACTTATCCAACCACGTCATGTGCCCCCCCCCCCCCCCCCACACACACACCACCACCACCAACACCACCATCAATTTCTCTGACCTGGGCTGGCCACCATCCTCAACTTCTGACCCTACCTCCTCCCACTCAGCTTCCTTCCTCCCCCTCTCAATTTTTACTCGTTAACAAAGAAAACGGAAAAAATTCTTTATACATTGCATAGTTAACGGAAACTAACTGAAAGGGGAATTGAAGTGACAAAAACAAATGTTAGGGTGTTTCTTGATTATTTTGGAAATGACGGGGGCATTTATTGACTTTTGCCCTTTATAATAGGGTAAATATACTTCGACCCCTGGCTCGACATTGAATTTCTAGTAGCCCTTAACATTTGCAAATAACTTAGAAACTCCTTAAACAGTACGTAAACAACAAGACATTACTCTCAAAGAAGTACATAATACGTATTGTTTTTATCGATTAGAGCATCTGTAGTCATTCAATCTCAAATTTTGGGCATTTGGCATATAGGAAATGAAATTTTAAGTTTGAGCTGCAGTCGTTCTAAGCGAAATTTTGGGTTTTCATAATTTAAAATCGACAAACGAAAGATGATGCGTCGTCCCAAAATATTTTTAAATTAGGCATTGAACGGACGATGTATGATTTCTCGTCTCTCCAAATTTTTTTTAATAAAAAAAATCAACGAACGGGAAATGATTTCCCATTCGTCAAATTTTTATTAAAAAAATTGAACGGACGGGAAATTAGTTCCCGTCCGTTGATATATATATATATTTTTAAAACCAAATTTCCCGTCCGAGGTTTTAATTTTTTTAAATAAATATGTGGGACGCGTAATCATCTTTCGTCCCTGAATTTTTTTGATTTAATTTGTTGGACACGTAATCATTTCCCGTCCCATTTTTTATTCTTTTTAATTATCAATTGGACGGGAAATGAATCATTTCCCGTCTGATCGATTTTTTAAAAAAAAATAGGATGGGAAATGATTCCCGTTCGATATTTTTTAATATAAAAAAAATCAGCAGAGGTCTGATTGAACGGACGGAAGTTTTTCTTTCGTCAGATCTTTCGTCTGATTGAACGGACGAAAGTTTTTCTTTCGTCAGCTTTTTTTTTTTCCAAATTCCTATATATGCTTTCAAATATAGCAGACCACTGTGTTGGGATTGGGGCGTCAACAAACGCCCTCTGGTCGCAGCAGAACTAATTAGAGCAATGAGAAAGTCGATGTAGACGAGGCGAATAAATTGAGCAAGCAAGTAGATCCACCAAACTAACACAAACACAACAACGATGACTTATCCCGGTTAGCTTTTGCTTAATTCGGAAAAAGATACAGGGAGATCTGATATTCAACTAGAAGTGATTACAAGGAGTTATTGATTCACTTGATACAGAAAATTAAACTCACCTACCAAGAACTATCTCTCTCTTGAGTCCCTCTTTGCAATGGAGAAAAGAATCTATGAAGTACTCCCTCTCATATTGGAGGAGTTTACAATATATATAGAAGAATAGAGAGAAACCTAGGTCTAATCTTGATCCTCAATCGTCCGATCTAACCTGTAAAAGAAGTAACTGAATAGGAGCCGCATGATCTAACTTGGAGTTGAAGATTGGGCTGAAACGACCTAACAAATCGAAGCCCAAAAACGAACACAGCGTCGCAGTCGGTCGATTGTCCAACAAGACCGGTCGACCGTACCACTCTCTGACATTTCCTGTACTATGAGCGGTCGGGGGGCGCAGTTGGGGGGTGTGGTTGACTGTCACCAAGACCGGTCGACCGCTACTAGCCTGCACTTTACTGTTGCTATTTCTCTTTCTACTCACTTCGACGCTTCGACCTCCGTGCTTCATATTACCTTCTAATCTGAACAACGAGTATACAAGACACAATCCTAACAAACTCCACATTGGATTGCTCCTAACAAACTCCACATTGGATTGCATACGAGTGCTATCACATGATGTGTTACTCATCTCCAAACTCTAATGAATTCCACTTGCAAAGAAAAGTTAGAACAATAGCTTCTTCTTCTAGTTGAACTGATCTCTACCCAATCTCACCAAATCTAGTATACCCCTTCAAGGATACACCTCCGTAGATGTACTCACGAAATTGCCAAACTCCGCACGAACTCCACCTACCCTTAGGCATTCTCCACCTCTCGACGATATTCGAACGTCGTGGTCTTGTCTCGATGAATCTAGTTGCGGTAAACTAGCTAAACTTGCGGGAATAACGGAAAAAGGAGCAACACTTGCGCAAGTATTTCGGATTTCCCAAAGCTTGTAGAGATTGTGTTGGCTTGGCCCAACCACTCTCATACCTCTAATCACCTTACGACGATCCTGAAAAACAGACAGAACTCCACTTTGAGCTGTGTACCTGCAGCCTCGTGCATCAAGAGTTCCCAAGAAAATCAGATTCCGTTTCAGCAGAGGAATATGCAAAATATCCCTTAAAGTGAACATGTTTAGACCTGACATCTTCAACTCAACTGCCCCCTCACCCACTACTTCACAAATCTTCCTAGTTTTCGTTGTCACACAATGCCCCGTAATAGACTTATAAGTAGAAAATAACTTCCTCTTGGAGCAAATCTGAGAACTCCCGGAGTCAAGAAACCAACTAGAATCCACTTCTAAAGAATTTGAAACAAGAAGACACGAACCACCTGAATCAAAGGCACCAAAGGCACTAACTACATTAGCGGCTGAACTCCCATTCTTGGCGCTCTTGATTCTGTAATTTCCAATAGTCTTTCTTGATATGTCCTGGCCTCTTGCAATATTGGCAAAGGATCGAATTTTTTTACAAAGCACTTTGTCTTTCCCCTGAAGGACCATCCATCGCTAGACAACTTGTAGGAATAGACGATGAAGGTTTATGGGTCTCCTTCCTAAGTTGATTTTCTTTCAATGCTTTGATTACACCATCTACCGAAACAGTCTCCTTGGCATATCTACCGTGTAGTGTGGTCGTGATCAAAGGCTCGTATGAATTCGACAGTGAATATATCAGGTTGAAAGCTTTATCTTCCTCACATACATCTGTATTGATCGCCTTAAGTTCAGATAATACCTTATTGAACTCTGTAATGTGATCTTGGAGATTGGTACCTTCCTTCATAGATAAACGGAACAACTTTCTCTGCCAATGCATCCGATCTAATAACGATGAATCAGAGTAGTCAGCTATGAGTTTTTCCCATAAACTTGCCGCATCAGTTTCTATAAGAAATCTGCACTTGACCTCATCCGCCAAGGATAGTCGGATTAGACTTATGGCTCCTTCACGAATATCTTCCCAAACATCATCCGTCATATCAGTTGACTTTTCTTTCTTCTTGACTGCTAACTGCAACCGTTCTTGAATAAGAATATCATACATGTTAGTCTTCCAAAGATTGAAATTGATCTTTCCATCGAACTGCTTGATCTTCAAAATACTATGACCTGTCATCTTAACCAAGGAACTCAGCAACCTGAAGCTCTAATACCAGTTGTTGGGATTGGGACGTCAACAAACGCCCTCTAGTCGCAGCAGAACTAATTAGAGCAATGAGCAATGTTCTAAAAGTCGCTAGGCAGTAGTGGGGCGGCCGATGGGTGCCTAACGCCTAGGCCTTGTAAGCGGAGCTTAAGCGGCTAGGCGCTAGGCGATTTTATTTACATATTATATATATATTTATTTATGTATATATTTTATCTTTTTGTTTTGTTTTGTTTTGTTGTTACCAATTCTTACTCTTGATATTTCTTCTTGCAATTGCAGGATGAGCTTTACAAAATCGAATCAGTATATTATTATTAGTCTTTTTCTTTTTTTTTGTATAGTCTTATACTTATCTATTAGACTAGTATTAATCTATGACGAAGATCAGTCGTGGAGATTACCTGTTCGGCTGTTCCAGTCCATGGAGCAAACAGTGTGGGGAAGCAGGAGGCTTGAGTCGGGGGATAGGGGAGGGTTGCGTCAGGAGAAGTTTGAGAGAGAAAATGACGTAGTGTTGATGTCGGAGGTGAAGCAAGACGGGAGGCAGTGTGTGGTTGTGTTGATGACTTGACTTTGAAGCTGAAGAGAGGAGAGAGAGGTTGTGTTGACGTCGGTTGAAGTTGAAGCGAGTTGCGACTGCAAGGAGGGAGGTGGAGGAGGAGGTTTTGACGGCTGAGTGACAGAGTGAGTGAAAGCTGCGACTGCGAGGAAGACGGCGGAGGAGGTTGTGTTGACGATTGCGAGGAGGGAAGCGAAGGAGGAGGTAGGCGGAGGAGGTCAAAATTGAAGCGCGTTGCGAGCTGCGAGCTTTCGACTGCGAGAAAGGAGGCGGAGGAGGTGATTTGGGGGTTTTAGAGAAGAGGAATTAGGGATTTAGAGAATAAAATTGATTTCGAGATTTTTTTACGGGGCATTTAGAGGAGAAAGAGAAGTTTTAAGAGTTTTAGTGTATTAGAGCGGGTCGGGTTGGAATAAGTCGGGTCTTTTTTTTTAATAATTAAGTCCTAAGCGGGTCTAAGCGGGTTTAGCCCGCCTAGACCCGCTTACACCGATTACGCGCCGCCTAGACCCGCTTTTAATCGTCTAGAACCATTAACCGTTTTTTTAAACGCCTAGCCCCTAGGCGAGGCGTTGGAGGGCCGCCTAGGCCATTTTTTAAAACATTGGCAATGAGGAAGTCGAAGTAGACGAGGCGAATCAATTGAGCAAGCAAGTAGATCCACAAACTAACACAAATACAACAATGATGACTTATCCCGGTTAACTTTTGCTTAATCCGGGGAAAAATATAGGGAGATCTGATATTCAACTAGAAGAGATTACAAGGAGTTACTGATTCACTTGATACAAGGAATTAAACTCTCACCAAGAACTATCTCTCTCTCGAGCCTCTCTTTGTATTGGAGAAAAGAATCTATGAAGTACTCCCTCTTATATTGGAGGAGTTTACAATATATATAGAAGAATAGAGAGAAACCTAGGTCTAATCTTGATCCTCAGTCGTCCGATATAACCTGAAAAAGAAGTAACAGAATAGGAGCCACACAACCTAACTTGGAGTTGAAGATTGGGCTGAAACGACCTAATAAATCGAAGCCCAAAACCGAACACAGTGCCGCAGTCGGTCGACTGTCCAACAAGACCGGTCGACCGTACCACTCTCTGACATTTCCTGTACTACGAGCGGTCGGGGGGCGCGGTCGGGGAGTGTGGTTGACTGTCACCAAGACCGGTCGACCGCAACTAGCCTACACCCTACTGTTGCTGTTTCTCATTCTACTCACTTCGATGCTTCGATCTCCGTGCTTCATATTACCTTCTTCTAATCTGAACAACGAGTATACAAGACACAATCCTAACACACTGTTCACCCAAACCCCAAAATTTGGGTATATAGCCAATGACTACAACACGCTTTTCCTATTTTTTGAAAATCATGGCATTTTAGCCAACGACTACAGATGCTCTTTGTACTATTATTGGAGGTTGTGTATTATTTGAGAGGTTTACTATTAAGTTGTAAAAGTCAAAGGGCCTAATTAAAATTCAGTATCAAACCAGGAGCCTAAATCATATTTACCCTTTATGATATAGTTTATAGCTTTATTATACTATATTTACAATTTAAATTCACATTTTCATGGTATACTTATAAAAAATATATTTCTAAAATGTTGAGCGTGAAAATGAAAATAATGATAACACAGATATTACAATCTATTTTTTTATTTTTATAACTAAGTTGCTCATTGAATTTTGCTTTAGGATATATTTTAACTATTTTGGACAGTTGTACTTGATTTTAGACACTTTCAGAAGCCAAACTATAACTACTAAGAGAATTCTAATACATAAAATCAACACTCGATATTTTCAAGAATGCTGAAACCATTAGCAGAACTGGATGGCCGATATTGAATCTAAACCTAGTTTTCTAACCATGGTTCAATATATCAACAATTCCTACTGGCAAACTTTAACATAGGATTAGATATGTTCTTCGCATCTTCATCTCTATATCTCATGCCTCACAACCTTGTTTGGGTTTTCTTGTAAGCTTTTAATTTTCCTAATTTGTGTTTAACCAATGTGCCTTTCTTAAGCCTTCAAAATCAGTATGATGTAGTTGTACTTAATAATTGAGAATGAACTTACCTTGAGGACAATGCAATGAATTGTGTCTTGTTGAAGTAATGGAAGCATACAGCCCAAGTTGCGATTTGTGAGTTACACGTAAGACCAACATTGAACATATGTTATGGACTGAGGTTGTCATGTACGTGAAAAGTTTTACACCAAGGTGTTGATCAATATATACATACATATATATATATATATATATATATATATGTATGTATGTATGTATGTATAGATCAGCCGAGACCCGACCTCTCCCATTATTTTAGGCCTCATATGTGAGCCCATTGATATGCACGCCCCATGAAAAATCCAAACCTTTCATCTTATTCTACATGACTTAGATAGCCTAAGGGTGTAAAATCAAGTTATTTGAAGTTCATTCGTTTTTGTTTTTACACCGTGACAAAATTGTATGGGTGAAAGTTCTTTATTTTTCGAACGACATGATGGTTGGGAAATTGAATGTCAAATAACTTGATTTTACACCCTTAGGCTATTGTAGGCATGTAGAACAAGATGAATGGTTCAAATTTTTCATTGGAGGTTCGTATCATATAAGGCTCAAAATAAGTTGAGAGGTAGGGTCTCACAAGATCATCCCTATAGATATATATTAAGTTGGGCTGAGCTGAATATATACAAAATCTTTAAGATGTTACTTTTAAACTAGTGTTTTCTACTGTGAACTTGAATTGACTATATGTCATTTATGTTCAAAGCCTAGGAAAGGGTGACATACCTGTGTCGGGTATTGGTGTCTCTACTCTTTGAGGTACCCTCGGGTACTTCCCAGGGAGTACCCTAATTCTCAATTACCATTTCATATACCATTTTATATACTTTGGACACAATTTTGTTCAAATATATGGTCTGGCCCTTTGTATAATTTCAAAAACTTGTTGTTCATAGTTTCGCTACACAGAACAAGTTTACCTAAAGTTTTGATATTTAGATTTATATTTATCATAATTTTTTTGTTCCAAAAATGCTTATTATTATAATTATTATTTTATCTTTTTATGAAATGTTTATATGCTTGCATTAGCAAGATGTATTATTTTTCATTTCTAGATAATATAAAATATATTTTATTTAAAACATCAATCAACATAGCTGTCACTTCTCTGTGCACATCATCGTGTCCTGGCCACTGAAGAACACCTATTTCTAGAATTGATTTTTCTATGTTGAAAAATATTCTTGGACGGAATGAGAAAATTGGCTTTGATACTATTTAAAATGTCCCTGCCACTACACCAAAGTCTGGAAGTCATGGTGAAGGCTGATGGATCTATTTTATATTCTAATATGCCGTAACCGGTCGAGCTCCCATTTTGTTGGGGAGACTTGGATTTTGCACAACAGTAATTTTTTTTTTTTTTTTTTACACTGAAATATGCACCTGGTGGGAATTAAACCATGGCAACTACACATGTCAATTGTCCTTGCCATGGCACCAGAATTCTGAAGTTGTGGTGAGGGTTGAGGGATTCATATTTATATTTTGACATAGTGAGATGCCCCCTGCAAATACACCAAAACAAAGTTGTGGTGAGTCTAGAGATTTATATTTATATTCAGACAACTCAACTGTATATAGCATTTACTCTTGATGGAACCATCATATAATATCCAATTATCCATCTAACTCAATTGATGTGGATTTAAATTTGTGTTATTTATGACTTATGAGAGGGCAGATACGCACATGATTCCTGCCTAATACGACAGTTTGAATTTTGGTTGGAAATGTAGAGAGGTATGCATCAGGCACCAAATTGACGAAGTAGTGTGACGTTGGTGCTTGGTCATACTCATGTTGGAGCTCAAAAGGCGAACAGTTTTTGCATTTATAAGTAGTATAGGAAGTTTATCATGATTGATGATTTACTAAGGAGGGTTTGATCTGCTGATTGGTAAAAACTTGATTCATGTTTGTCTGAAAGTACAAAATTGATTGGCAGGCTCTGATCTGCTATGATTCAATTTATCAATACAAAATTCAATTTGTCTACTAGTATTTTTCTTAAAATACTTCTTGAAAGCAGCCATCCTTTTGATTGGGTCTCACTATTCTTATATTCCTAGGGCTTGTTAGTACTTTAGCCCAGATTTAAGTGAAACTAGATTGAATTTTAGGAGGCACCATGTATGGGAAGAGGAGTTTCATTTGCTTGGCACCTGGGATAAGGGCATTGTTGTTGTATTGTATGTTTATGAACTTAATTATTCAGAGAAATTTACAGCTGAGCAATACAGTCTAGGCTATTGTAACTAAATCAATGCTGCGTGCAAATATAAACAATGTCTGAATGGGTGGGTGGGTTAGATAAGTTTCTTAAGAGAAAGAAAGTTACACAAATACAAACTATATGGGTGAGAGTTTTGACTTAGGATCTGTTGGCATTTAGTCATATTCATACCTTTATGACCATATCCTACCTAACATGGCACTATTGCAGTTGGTAGTTGTAGTTGGGAAATTTTCAGAATTTTCGACTTGTTTCCCTCCCCTCCAAACCCGAATACATGCAGTAAATTTCATACAAATATTTGTTGTAATCAGTTAAAAAATATTCTGACCTCTTTTTCTTACAATTGGTTGTATCAGAATATCAGATGGGAGGTCATCGCTATCCACTGCTCAACTGATCATTGCTCACCTGGGAACTCTACATTTTCATTAATTGGAACACACATTCTTAACTCTACATTTGTTGCTTTGCGGTTCTTTTATATTTATGTTTCTTGGATTTGTTGGATTGTTGTTAATATATATATATATATATATATATATATATATATATATATATATATTATTTGACTGAGCAACTAGGAATGAGATAACAAATTAATGAATTACTAGTATTATACACGTGCTGTGCACGTGGGAAAAATTGCGGGAATGAAAAGGGCAAAAAAAAATCTACCAGCACGTGCGTTGCACAGGTTGGGTTAAGGACAAATTACACTAAGGCCAGTAGAGATTATAGTAGTAGAGATAGAGATACTAGTAGATAGGCTTTTTCTTAATGATGCGAATCTTCCGAACACCCACTTTTACACTTGTTACTAGGTGAATTAAATGAGCTCAGTATGGGGGTAATTAGCTGAACATGCGTACAGGTAGCTTGATGTTCCCATGCAACAGCCAAGAATTCGTGATGGTATCGAGCTAGAACAACCTGCACCTCTTGAATACCACCATGATTTCAAGCCAAAGATTCCCTACTGCGTTTAACTTCAAAAAATAAAAAAAAGTTTCTGTGAAAAAGATAAGGGATTCAGTTTTTCATCATAGAAAGCAATTATGTACACCTGGTGGGGCTACTCCATCGATGGTAGGCACTAATATCATGATGACCTCCATATCATAAATCGATGGTTAGAGCATCTGCAGTCGCTTGATGCTAAATTTTGGATATTTGGCAAATGGAAATAGAAAATATGAGTTGTCGTTGGAGTCGTGTAAAGCCAAAATTTGGGTTTTCGTTTGTTTTTTAATATCAGACGAAAGATTATCTACCGTCCTAGCGCCGCCTACATGTAAATTGACTTGGACGGAGGATTATTTATAGTCCGTTAAATTTGAGAAAAAAAAAAGAATCAAATGGGACGGGTAATGATATCTCGTCGAATGATTTTTTTTTTTAATTTATTTCGATCAGACGGGAGATTATTTCCCGTCCGACGAAAGAAGGGATTTGCTTGGTTTTATTTTTTTGGCGTGGACGATACTTATCTTTCGTCCTTACCCTTTATTAATAAAAAAAAAATTGGCGCTTGACGGGGCATAATACCTCGTCCGTGAAACTTGACGCAAAAGTAGTTCACGGGATTGGGACCTTCGTCTCGTGTGAGAAAGTTTAAAAAAAAAGTCTAAAGCAAAATGAAGATGCTGGTTGAATAAGTTTGTATGGACAAAAATACCCTCAACCGAGTGTGGGTTTCTCCTTAAATATGAAGTTGGGGTTTAGAGAAAAATTCGAAGTTGAAACAACAGATTGCATTAAATCGTTTCTGTCTTAACCAAATTTCCTTATTTCTTCTTCATTCTACCTCAAATCCAAAAGAAAAAAATGCCGATTAGACGTTTTATTGGTAGGCTCAAATCGAAGAGTGGATCTAGTTCTGATCATGGTAACAGAGGCAAACAACCGGAATCGGTTACTGAAGAAGTGGATTTACGCGATCCAACAATGTGGACACCGGTAATCGATAACCGCACTCTTATCTGTAAGAATATTACTGAAAATTCTTTTGGTGGGTACTGTAACTTTAGGGGTAGTTGGAATGGTCCAATCAAAGCTTACAAGATATGTTCTCGTATCCCAGTAGTGAAAAAACTAATAGATAATACTGGCTGACAACGTTTTTTCACAATTGATACGAAAAATTCATTCCATAAGATTGTCGAGTCTTTGGTTGAGAGATGGTGGGACACTACCCACACATTTCATCTCCCGTGCTGTGAGTTGCGATTTACCTCATTGGATTGGGCGATGTTAACGGGAATATTCATTGGGATCGGCGATCAACCACCATGTAACGACGAGGCATATCCATTCGAAATAGTACAGTCCATCTTCTTTCATGAACTTACTTCCGATGATTGGAAGTCTCAGGAAATACGTTGTTCGTTCCTGAACTTACTTCCGATGATTGGATGGCTGGCAACGTTCCTGAAGAAATATTTGAGAAACTTTTCATAAATGTAGCACTGTTAGTGTTTATGTTATGCTTTTCAAGTCTTTGTATTAATGTAATATTATTACAGTTATGGCAATCGTTTACTTTAGTTTGAAAGTTTTTCCTTCTTCATATTACAACATAATAATAGATAACAACAGTACTAATAACCATCATTTCATTAATCCCGGTGAACAACATTAATAATAACCATGATAATAACATTACAACATTAATAATAACAATAACAGATAACTAATACAAATTTAGTACTACTTTAACCCGGATGGTAGCCCCTTTTATGCATTATTTCATTCTGTCGATACAGATAATAATAACGTTGACTTTCAGGTAAGCTACTTAAATCCATACACATTATACGAGCTTCATCCGCTCTTTCTAACCGATCTTGATCTCGTTGTTTCATCTCTAGCCTCCTTTCCTGCGTACTAATATAAAAAGAGTTAAAATTTCGCGTCTTTTTGACCATTGCAGAAACATCGGTGGCTTCGGAGGTGTGCTTCCCTTTTTTCTTTGCTTTTTTCCCTACCGGGTGGTCGAGAAAGTGGCAAAGGTGCATTGAGATCAATTGGTATATCTGAATCCCACTGTACGTTTGTGGGTGAAGGGTTTGAACTACCACCTTCATCATATTGAGTATTTGGGATTGGTTCGAAAACTTGAGTTGTACGCGTGGAGAATTTCGGTTGATCTTTCAAAATTTCATAACACTCTTCAAATTTGAAAAGCTTGCCAGCTAACTGCATATATTCTAGTCGTGTGTCGCGTACCTATCATAAAAAAAATGTTCATGAAGATTAAGTAAATGAAATTTATTTTTATAATGACTGTGTCATTCTTTCACATCACTCTTTATCAGTCTTAGATGCACCAAAAAGGCTCTTAATGAAATTCATTAAAACAAAACACACCTTATCAGCATCCGTAGTATCGCTTGCCGCTCTATTGGTCACACTGCTCAGCTTTGCAATGTACAATGCAACTTCCTTTGACATAGTAGAGAATCGAATGCAAAGAGAGTCGGCCGTTCTATCTGTTGTACTTCCTAACAGATTGACTAATGTGAGATAAATCCTATTCCAAAATTGAGTCCCAGTTTGATCGCTACCGATCAATGGATCTTGGGTTATAGCAACCCAACTTTGAGCCCAAATAATATCCTCATACACGGAGTAAGCCCAACCTCTAATTGGACGAGGAAATGCCACTTATCTCAAATATTAGGGGTATCCGTGTAAGAGACGCTTTGATATACACTCTTCTGTGTGATATTTTAAAAAAAAAAAATTTAAGAAAATATGGAATATAGCCATCCTATTCCATTAATTAGAAATTAACAAAACAAACTCAGAGTACTGGGCAAAAGTACAAATTACTAGCAAGAAATAAAACATGAAGCAACTTGACCCGTATAAACAACAGGAGACCCCTCCAACAACCCTATAGGGTGGGCAAACAAACTACCTTGGGCTCAATCACAGTTACCGGCCATCATAATTTTGTACGTTAGTTTAGCTTCATACTCCGCTTTCACAGCAGGCGCACACTTATCTGAAGCGATTCAGACAGAATTTTGATAACCGCCGAACCAGACTTCTCCTCCTCTCCTCCCACATTCACGCAAATAACATATTCACCCCAAATACATAGACATACATCAACATAGAGTAGTGAGGAACAATATTTTTACTCACTCTCTCACTCTCTCTCTCATTCAAAAAAACCCAAAACAAATTCACAACGAACTGGAGCATCACCCAACAAAATGAACGAATTCCAGCCTTTATGTCCGACTCTGCCAACAACACAAACCCCGACTACTTCGCACACTCAATCGGCACCTCGTAATCCAATTATAGCTGTAGATAGCCAAGCTTGGCAACGAGGACGTGGACATGGCGGTGACGGCTAAGGCATCGAGTCTTGTGCCAAAGGGGAGGCCGACGTCGACCAATAGAGGTTGTGAGGGGGAAGCGGATCGATGGTGGCGGCCCAAGCGGCGGCGCGCTGCCGTCACCGCGAGCTCCACACAAAGAGCTCATATAGGATGCTTTGGGGCTGTTAGCATCCACTATCGTTGCTGTTAAAAAATAGGTATTTGGCATTTGAGAAATAGAAATGAGAGAGTTGCGCTGCTATCGTTTATAGCAAAATTTGGCAAATAATAATAATAATAGAATATGTAGACGGAAGAACATTCACCGTCTCACAATTTTTACAAATTTTATATTAAAAAATTGTGCGACGGAAGATGATCTTCCGTTTGACTGGAAATATATTTTTTTTAAAAAAAAAATTTGCCAGACGTCATCTTCCGTCTGAGCAATAATTTTGGAAAAAAAAAACAAAAAATTTCCAGACGGAAGATCAACTTCCGCCTGAGCAATTTTTCCTTTTTTAAAAAAAATTTAAATAATTAAATGGCAATTTTGTAAATATTTGATGGCAAACTCGTAAATATTTTGATGATAATATTGTAAATATTTGGAAATCAAAAAGTTGGGTCGGAAGATGATCTTTCGTCCCAGGGTTTTTTTTTTTATTAAAAAAATTATTATTTTTATTTATTTAAATGACATTTTCAAAATATTTTTAAAAAGTAAATGAAAAAGTAATAAAATTAAGTGAGACTTTCTTTCATTATTATTTTAATAATAAAATTAAGTGAGACGGAAGATCTCATTTTTTTTATTATTTATAATAATAAAAAAAAAGAGACGGAAGATCTCTCAACTTTTCTGAATTAAATATTGGGCGAGACGGAAGATGATTATCTTCCGTATCTTCGGTCCGTCATCTTTTAATATTAAAAAATTTTTATCTTCTATAATTAGCAAGTCCCATTTTTCGCTATTAGCATCGTTACTGTTCCCCACTTTTCTAAAAACTAGACTTTTAGCAAACAATAGTCGGTGTAAATGGATAAAATAAATAAATAGCAAGCTATAGTGGATGCTCTTAGCCTGTTGACATCAAAGTGGATTTTTTTTTCCTTCTTCTTTCCTCATGGTCTTTCTCGAAATTGAATAGTATATAGTTTGTGTGTGTCCAACTGCACTTACAAATACTTTTGCAATTGTGATTTTCGATTTTATGCTAAATTGCACTAAGCATATTGTAGCTTTTATCCACTAGCCATCGGCTCTGGTCAACGCCTCTTGTGCTCCACTTTCTGCGGTTGCTATTTGCAACCGCAACCATAACCACCGCCAACCACCACTACAAGTTTGATCGTAACTTCTATATCATCTATTGCAATTGCAACCAAGCAGCTTCTGTTGTTGCATGCAGTCAAGCGAATACGAGCAACAGTTTACCACCATTTGAACTGTTAATTTCGTGGAGGCAACATATAAACTAGTGTGTTTGTTGCTGGCATTGGGGTAGGTGGGGAGCTGTGATCAAAATTTTCAATGGAGTATCAAGAGTGCAATGTATGATGTCATCAGTATGTCATGCTCGTGCCATCCTTATCTTTTTGTTGCACTGGCTTTTCTAAAATATCCTATAAGATTTTTGAGAATTATTATTTTATTTTTTATTTTTAATTTTTAATTTTTTTGATGTAACGGATGGAGTCTAACGACTCTAGCCAGGCAAACAATATATAAATTAAAAGTAAGTACAAGAAAGGTTTTACAAGAAGTAAAATGCGATGTAGCGAAAATACAAACAAACGACGCAAATACAAACAAAGTGAATTCTGAAAATACATGGAGAAATTCTTGTATTAATTCTGAAAATACAAGAATTAATTTTTTTTTATAATACACTTTTCGTAAACATTTCTTGAAAGATGACAGTTGTCCAAGTATTTGCGCTCATAGACTCAATAGGAACGGCGAGTTGTTTCATCCTCGCTATTAGAAAACATCGTGTTTAGTAATGATTTCTAGTTGAAAATTTTCAAAGAAGACTCGCTGTTCCCAACGGCGAGAATATTTATACTAGACTCGTTGTTGGGAACATCGAGTTTAGTTCAAAATTTTCAAAGAAGACTCGTTCCCAACGGAGAGGACATTTACACTAGACTCGCTGTTGGGAACGGTGAGAATGTAGGAAATTTTACAGAGAGCGAAACATTCTGTTGGACTTAGTGAATTTTGGAAAAAAAAACTCCATAGAATTTTTTTTGAACTAAACTCGCTATTCCCAACAGCGATCTAGTGTAAATGTCCTCGCAGTTGGGAACAACAAGTCTTCTTTGAAAATTTTGAACTAAACTCGCTGTTCCCCAACAGCGAGTCTAGTATCATCGCTGTTGGAAACAGCGAGTCTTCTTTGAAAATTTTGAACTAAAAATAGCACTAAACACGCTGTTTCCCAATGACGATGATGAAACAACTAAACTCACCGTTGGGAATGGCGAGTTTAGTTGTTGAGTCCATGAGCGCAAATCCTTGACCAACTGTCCTCTTTCTGCAATTATTTTCGAAAATTGTCTTATAAAAAAATTAATTCGATTTTTGATAGGAAAACAAGTTATACTATCTACTTTTTAATGTTAGGAATTTCTATTAAATTTTACGGTACGATCAGTACAAATCATTAGCAAAATAATAGATTAAATTAAACACATTAAAATATACAATTTTGTACCGGTTAGTGCGAGCCCTAATCCAGAGAAGAAATAACCGAGATGACATTCATCTAAAAAAGATACAAGAGTTACAACCACTCTTACAAAAAATCTATCAATCTATTAAGTCTTACCAAAATATACTTGTTATTTACAATATGAATTTTTTTCTAACTCTCTTCAATGAAGTACTCTCTTTCTTTTCTCTCAAAGGAGGCCGTTGTAATGTATATATAAAGATCTAGAGAATTCCTAGAATTGTATTCTTGATACAATAGTCGTCTGATATTCTTGAAGAGATAATCATATAATAAGACCATCTCCAACTCACTCCAAAATGGAGTAAAAAATTGGTTTGGAGTTGGAGTTCCTTCTCTAATCCAGCGCCAACTCTTACTCCATTTTTGAGTAGATGGCGTTGCGTGGGCACGCCATATATAGCGCGCTACTGTTCACTCAGCGCTAATCTCTCTCTTTCTCTCAATTACAATATATAAAAACATCGAACATTTTAATTAGGAGCTTAATTAAAATTCCATTAAACATTCAAATAAAACTCAATTACAATATGCTAATAAAGCTTAATGCAAATTTGTTTTTTAAGTATTATATTATTTGTAGACCGGTCATTTTATAATAAAATGTTATTTATTAATGTTAAATACCGAGGCATATTATTGGATCAATATGTTAAAATTTTTTGTATGTGGCTAATTGGTGAAATAGATAATTAGTTGGGAGTTAGAAGAGAATTAATATAAAAAGTAGAAAGAAAAAAAGATGTTGAGAATATTCCTTTTTAGAGTTAGAAATGAAGTAATGAGTTAAAGATGATGTTACTGTTTGATTTGACAGTTATTCCATTTTAGAGTAAAAATTTCTCCAAAATGAAGTTGAGGGTTGGAGATGGCCTAAGTCGTACGATCATATTTGGAGAATAAACTAGGCTCAAACAGACTCACCTTGAAACATGCCCAATAAGCTGATGCGCCGCTGTCGATCGACTGCCCCCATAGGGCAGTCGACTGCAATGAGTCAAACCCAAACCAGAGAGCCACGACGGTTGATTGCCCGAAGTGCAGTCGGCTGTCAAATAACTTCTAACATGCACAGCATGCATTATCGCTCTTTTGCCTCTAATATTTGCTTTGATTACTCTTCTTGTTTCACTGTATTCTCTTCTCATCGAACATAGTACGCAAGATATAAACCCAACAATCTCCACCTTAGACTGCACACTCTTGCTTACATATTTGTGTGATTTAAACTCTTCTAGATTCTTTCATTTTTCTTCTTGCAAACAACTCGGTTTAGTAGTTTTTTCTACTAGTTGAATCTACCTCCATCTGTTTTTTTTCCACTTGGTATGCCCCTAAAAAGCACACCTCAGTAGGCATTAACATGAAGACGCAACCCTCCGCACGAACTCTACCTACCCCGAGGCACTCTCCATCTCTCGACAATATTCGAACGTCGCAGTCTAGTTTCAGTGATTCTGGTGGTGGCAAACTAGATAATGCTTTATGATCAATGGACTTTCAATCATTTGACCGAGTTTTCCTTTTCCCCCAAACTGGTAGAGGTTGTGATGACTCTGCCTAATCCCCCTTGTTAGATGACATATTAGTTTAGTCCCATATTGGTTATGTTTCAGTTGAGTCTATTCTTTCCTATATGTATAAGCCATATTGTATTTAGTTTATTCAATCAATCAATAAAGAATTATTCTCATCCAATAATATTATCATGGTATCAGAGCCTATCGTCCTACAAGGCCTATACTAATTTGATCATCGTCGTCAAGGTGGGGTGGTTCTCGTCTTCATCAGAATCACTCCACCTCCGGACATTCCTCTCCTGATCTTGATCAAAACCCTAATCTCCTCCAAAACCCAAGCCGTCATCTAACAAAAAGATCCAAAACCATAGCCATCATCATCAACGTCAGCATCATATCGTCATCATCAACTCCGGTGACTCTCCCCGCCGTCGACACTGCCCAACTCTGGGATCAGCAAGATGAAACAGCACTCAAACCAACTCTCCTCGCCATTGACTTTCCTCAAGAACCCAATCGCCATCATCTTCAAGAACTCAATTTTCAGATCCACCTTGTCGCTAGCATCTGGTCGACCTCCCGAAATCATCCTGCCATTGACATCCTGCCTACCTCAACATAGCGGCGTCAACCTCAACCTCCTCCCGAACACCTCAACATCTCCTTCCCCAAATTGACCTCGACATCAACATCCTATCATCGAAATCCCACCTCGAACCCTCGCCGCCGACCCCCACAAGCCTTCAACCCCCTCCTCTCCTACTCCTTCGAAGCCCAATCCCGAAGAAACCCTAGCCGCCGCCACTGCCGTCGCTGCACCTCACCACCACCACCACAAGTCGCCGCTGCCTCCACTCACTTTCTCCATCGATCTCTGTGTGAGATCGAAAAGAGTAGTTCCAGATTCAGATCCGACTAACAAGAAGTTTCATTGGTTTCGACTTGATGTTTGGTGTTCGGCCTCGGGGATAGGATCGCTTGGTGTTGTTGCTGTTTTTCAACAACAAAAAAATCTTTCTTGCTGGTCCTTCAGCTTCTACAATGTTTGCCAGCAAACTCACACTGAGTTTGAGAGGGGGAGATATCAACATCCTCACAGTTTTCAGTTCATCGACAATTCTCAAGTTTGGGTGAGATCCTATCATCGATCATTCTCAAGTCAGGGGTGAGATCCCATCATCGACACTATCTCAAGTCAGGGGTGAGATCCCATTATCGACAATTCTCAAATCCGGGGTGAGTTCCCATCATCGACAGTTCTCAAGTCTGGGGTGAGATCCCATCAGTCTATTTCTCAGTTCAAGGGTGAGATCCCATCATCGACTATGTCTCAAGTCAAAGGTGAGATCCCATCACAGATCAGGATATGAAGATCCCGCCACTGTTCGGGGTGAGATCTCAATAGTGCGCCACCACTACTTCCTTACGGAACACTCAACTTCTCAGTTCCGTCACATGCGCCATCAAGCACCATCACTGCACTACAGTTTGTCGTTCCTTCCACATCAACATCGTCAGTATTCCAAACTCTTGTTGCTTGAACCAACTTGAGTTTGAGAGGGGGTGTTTGATGATATATTAGTTTAGTCCTATATTGGTTATGTATCAGTTTAGTCTTCTATTCTCTCCTAAATATATGAGCCATATTGTATTCAGTTTATTAATCAATCAATAATTAAAGAATTATTCTCATCCAATAATCTTATCACCCCTCTTACCCTTCATCACCTTATGAAAACTTTGCCAAACTAATTGAACTATGTACTTGTAGCCCTGTGCTTCTAGAGTTCTCCCTGATGTTAGGCTATGTTTCATCAAAGGAATATGCATGACCTTATCTAGTGTGTATACCTTTCGGTCTGACATCTCTAACTCAATTGTTCTCACACACATTACTTCTCAAATCTCACCAACCATCGTTCTCACACAACAACCTGATATAGACTTGTAAGTAGAAACCATTTTCATCTCGGAGCAAATATGAGAAGAACTATCCTAATCAAGAATCCAGTCATAACTTAAAACAAAAAGACAGTCTAAGTTATCACCTGATTCATTGGTGCTGACTACATTAGCACTCCTCTGAATCAACAACTTACAACAATCTCCCTTGTAATGCTGAATCTCTTTGCACCGATGGCAACAGACCCACATGCGCATTTTTCCTTCCAATCGAAGTATCATCAACTACCAAGCAACTCAAAGAAGTAGACACCAATCTTTGACTCTTATTCCTAAGATCCTCCTCCAAGCCCTCAATCACACTGTTACCGAAAACTTTCCTTAGCAGATTTTCCATTTAGTATGGTGATTGTCAAGTGGGATAAATTTGGTAGTGAATATATCAAGTTGGAAGCCTTTAGTCATCTGCTTTAGTCGCCGTCATTTTAGATAACTTCGTATTCCGTTGTATGATCACAACTTTCTCTTATGGTATATCTAATCCGATAACGGCGATTCTGAGTAGTCAGTTCTGAGGTTTGTCTAACGACTCGCCGCGCTTCTTCCCTCCAAGAGGTTTCACCTGATGTCGCTCGTCAATAATAGCTGGATTCAACCTAAGGCTTCTGAATAAATCTCCTCTCAATTCTCCTATTTTGTGACGATTTGTTTCCTTTTATCTCTTTCTAGCGCTAGATCCAAGCCCTATCCAACCAATGTTCCATGCATGTCCACCTTTCAGAGATCAAAGTAGATCTTACCGTCGAACCGCTTGATCTTCGTGAATTGATCTGTCATTTCCAAGGAACTCGAGCAACTCCTTTGTGTAACCTAACACCCTGATATCAAATGTTAGGATTTCATGTTGAGTTTTGTGACACGATCACTATAAATCACCAAGCAAAATAATGGATCAAACCAAACACACCAAAACACACAATTTTGTCCCAGTTGGGGCAAACCCTAATCTGGAGGAGAAATAACCGAGATGATATTCAACTAGAGAAGATACAATAGTTACAGCCACTCTCACCAAATACATATTATCTCTCAAGTCTCACCAGAAGATACTTGTTGTTTACATTAGGAAAACTTTTCAAATTCTCTTCAATGAGGTATTTTCTCTTACCTTTCATATGAGGCTGTTGCATTGTATATTTAGAGACCTAGAGAAACTCAATGATGTATTCTTGATACAATGGTCGTTCGATATTCTTGAAGAGATAACCATATAGTAAGAGTCGTACGATGGCACTTGGAGAAGAAACTAGGCTCAAACAGACTCACCTAGAATAAGGTCCAATAAGTTGTTGCACCGCTATCGATCGAGTACCCCCCAGGCAGTCGACTGCCATGATTCGAACCCAAACCAGAAAGCCACAACGGTCAATTGCCTAAAGTGGCAGTCGATTGTTGAATAACTTCTTACATGCTCAAACTGCACTGCCGCTCCTTTTCGTACACAATCTTCTCTTTGTTCCTCTTTTCGCTTCACTTCTCATCGAACATAGTATGCAAGACAACAACAACAACAACAACAACAAAAAAAACTTTTTCCCAACTAGTTGCGGTTGGCTATATGAATCCTGGTTTTTCATTCTGCTTGGTTTAGCGCAATATCTTCTATAAGGTGACAAGCTATCATATTTATTTCTCATCGTTTCCACCCAAGTAAGTTTAGATTTTTTCCTACCTCCAACTCTACCTTCAATACTTATCAAATCACTTTCTAACGGGGACACTACTAGATCTACGTGTGACATGTCTAAACCACACGATCCGATTCTCTCTTAATTTATCTTGGATAGGAGCTATCGTTACCATGTCTCGTATATGCTCATTTCTAATTCTATCCTTTCTGGTTTTACCACACATCCATCTTAGCATCCTCATTTTCGCTACACTCATTTTTTGGACATATTTTTTTGTTGCCTAATACTCTGCTCCATATATCATTGATGGTCTAACAATAGTTCTATAAAAAAATTTCTTCAACTTGAAAGATATATATTTGTCACATAAAACACTACTGACACTTCTCCACTTAAGCCACCATGCCTGGATCCTATGTATAACATCTTCATAAATATCTCTAAATCTATTTGTATAATCGAGACTAAATATAAAAAAACGGTCTCTCTTAGGTATCTCTTGATCATCAAGCTTCACTATTTCTTCATTTGTTTTCCGAATATCACAAAAATTACATTCTATATACTATGTTTTAGTTCTTCTTATTCTAAAACCTCTATCTTCCAAAGCTTTTCTCCATAATTCTAATTTAGCATTGGTTCCTGCTCTAGTCACGTCCACTAAGACGACGTCACCGGCAAAAAGCATACACCACGGCACTTCATATTGTATTCATCGCGTCAATTCATCCATAACCAAAGCAACGAGGTAGGGGCTTAAAGCCGAACCTTGGTGTAAACCTACTGTAACAGAATAGTTACTGGTCTCTTATGTGGTTATTCTAATTGTGGTATTTGCCCCTCCATACATATCTTTAATTACCTCAATATACCGAATAGTGACTCTTTTATTATTTAACGCCCATCATACTATGTTTCTAGGGATTTTATCTTATATTTTTTTTAGATCTATAAACACCATATAAAGATCTTTCTTATTCTCCGTATATTTTTTCATAAGTCTTTTCAGTACATAAATTGCTTCCATTGTTAACCTCCTATGCATAAATCTAAACTAATTCTCAGACACTGTGGTTTCTAGTCTCAGTCTATGTTTGATCACTCTCTCCAAATTTTTTATAGTATGCAAGACATAAATCCAATATTTTATAGGTAGACTTCCTGCTTCTTTTATATCCAAACCAAATCTTCTTCAAAATAATTCTGAATTTGCAAATTGCATTGACTAAAAATACGCAATTGGCAAACTGTATTTTTCTGTAAGAGGCATATTTTATTTGTTTTTTTATTTGTTAGGTTCCGAAAAAAAGTAGTAGTACAGCAAAAAACCAAAAAAAGGACCTCCGGAAAAGTTTTAAAAGAAGAACTACGGAGGAAGGAGGTTTACTTGAAGCAAGGAGCAAAAGAAAAATCCTGATGGGCATAATGTTATGGTTGTTGAGCAACTTGAGTTTTCTTTGTGGGTAAAGGCATGCAGGACGAGACACTTATCCTGGGAGATCTTTATGGAATCACTGATGTAACTTTTTTAGTTTGTTTTTGGCTCTATCTTTTGTATTAGAATGAGTAGGTTATTTTGTATTGATGGATACTTTCTGTTTCGTTAATTGATCATTAATGAAACCAGTGGCATAGCCACCTTATTTTCAAAAAAAAAAAAAAAACTTGGAGGTTTTCTTTATTTTTGGATGGAATTTGCAAGACAAGAGTGAAGGAAATATGTTATGATCATGGTGGAAACATACCTAGGTTGTTTCACATGTTAAGACTAAGAGACTATTTATTTTGGGGGTAAATTGATGTAGTTTTCACCATTATGAATCAATGTTTTATATCCTTCAACATCACTTATCTACCATCTTCGTTTATTAGTAGAAAATGTTAGGTCTCCATTTTTATTTTTTCGAGCTACATCAAACCAAATACTCAGAGATTCTATTATTTCGACTGACTAAACAACCTAGCTAGCATGTGTATCTAGACAAATTTGAAACTTCTTGTATTGGTCCCATAAACGTTTTACAATATGTGATGAGCAACGAACGTACATTGTCGAGGTTTGATTTTGATCTTTTTAGGTCTTCTTCTTCTTTTGTTTTGTTATGCTGTTCATGTCATCTTGTTGAATACTTGTGAGCAAGTCTACAAAGGAAGTAGAAGGGAAAATTATGTTGTTAGGTAGACTACTCCATCTCTATCCCAGTCTTGGTAAACACAGAATTTGCCAGTAATTAATTATTAATGTCATGGTTCAATTTGAATGCGTCGATTCATATTTTATCCAATTTGGTTGGTGGGAGGTTGTTTATCGACCGTATATGTTTATTATATAATATAATAGGTGTGCATCATCTAGGACCAGACCTGAGTTTACGGGAGCATGTGGCGAACTCCTAAAATTGGTCCCCATACAAATTTTTTTAAAAAAAAAGTTGTTAAAAAATGTTTTGTTGATTTTTTTTTTTTTTTTTTTGCTTCATTTCTTAAAAAGCGTTATATATGAAGAAATATATGGAAATTTAGGGATTTGAAGAAAAAAAATTCGTACAAATTCAATCCCCATTAAAATAAGTTAGTCCAAGTAGTAATTTTAAAAACAAAATCCCAAAAAATTAAATTTGGAATGGTAGGCCCTAAAAAATATTACAGACAAAATATGTATATGTAAATATAAGAATTGTTTTTTTTCAGGTCCCTAAAATTGTGAAAAATTTGGGGGCCCGAGACTACCGCCTCCCCGACCTCCATTGACGGTCCGGCCCTGGCATCATCTTCAATAATTTCTTTTATTGGTGATAATTACTATTATATTCATAAAAAAAATGAGAATAATTGATAAAAAGTGATTGTTTATCGATACATAGATACATAGAATGACTGAATTATAAATAGGTCATGGAGGATCCTGATGCTAACAAATTATATATGAAAATGAATGATGAACTAGAAGGTTCAAAAATGTATTCTGTTTGGCTCTGTATCTCCACAATTGATTAGATCAATTCAAGATGTTCTATTTTAAACATAATCTGGAAAGCGAGTATCTGATTGTATTGTATGATTTATAACAAATCATGTCTTTATTTATTTATTTATTTATTTGCAACAAATATAAAATTTAGAAGATTGAGGGCGAATATCAAAATGGCTGAGAACAAAATAGGTAAACCTAAACCATATTAGGTGATTTATACAAAATTTATTAAACCAATCCAAATTTTCTTTTCGTTATCCTTTTTTATATATATAAAAAAAAAATTGTTGCATCGAGAGATATCCCTTTGATCTTCTCCCCCCCTCGAATCACTGATTGCTTGTATGCTTATATACACCAATTGCACCGTCTTTACAAATTTGTATGGTTTGATTTACGTACACAGACGTTCTAAACTTTTCCACTGCATTTTCAAATTATTATTTATTTAAGCTATTCACACTTGGATGTATAGCTCCCTAGTACCCGCACAAAATCTGCAACGTCTTTCAAACCCACTAGTGCTGATTGTACTTTTGGATCCGACCCGTTCCCTTCCAAGTCGAAAACAAAGACATAGTCTAGGTACATAACCTTCCCAGTCCCCTTCTCGGCCAACCGGATTGGGTTTGCACGGTTAGGGCGGTGCTCAACCCTTGTGACCTTCACTCCCCAGGCCTCAAACATGTGCATCGCCTGAAAAAGATCCGATACACCTTTCTCCAAAGTAAAAGCCACTGTAGTCTTTTGGGTGTCACCGGGTTGGATCCCAGAACTTGACCCGAGACCCAGTTGTAGGAAACGGTTATAATTAACTGTTGTTGGATCTTGCAAGTTTTGCTCCAAGACAGCAAGTCCAAACTCCCTAGCTGCCATCTCACTTCCAATCACCGCAGTGTCCGAAATTCGGTTGTCCGCCACAAACATCGCAGCATCAGCCACACTGTCGACCTCATCAATTTCCAGGCCCAGCTCACTGAGCCGGGCCCTACAATGACTTAGGGCTTGCGGGTGGCTAACTACTCGACGAATTTGAGGTACTCTCGAATTTGACACAGATAGCAAGCAATGGTTGACCGGAACAACCAATTCCCCGACAATATTTACGTCATGATGACGTAATAAAAGATCGAGATTACGGTCAATAGGCCCATCAACTGAGTTCTCGGCAGGAACGATTGCCTGGTCAGCGGATCGGTCCTCCAATGCGTAAAACGCATCTTCCATATTTGAACACGGGAACGAGTCGTATGTATGTCCTTTGAATGCTCTCGTAGCCGCTTCTTGGCAGTATGACCCGCGTCCGCCCTGGTAGGCTACACGAAGTGGCCTCCGTCCTGAGGGCCCCCAAGCTTCTTCTGCTGGAGGGTCTCCCCCAGGAAAGCTAGCTCTGCCAAAGAGGTGCTCTAGATCCGCTACGGCCACATCATGGCCGAAGCGGGTGGCAACCTCTTCGGCTACCAAGAGAGGAGATGACTTGGATGATAGTTTTGAGCCATCTCTTTTCCCTTTCCTTTTCATCTCCTGTTGCTGCTCTTGCTGCTGGTTCAAGAAGGCTGCAGCAACAAAAGAAGAGGATTTTTTAGTTGCCGCTTTGACTACAGTTACATGAGAGAATGAACCTAATCTAGCAGTTGCCATAGATGGAAGTTTGGGTTTGGGTTGATTTGCTAGGCGCACAGAGATTGAGGTTGATGGAAGTTTGGGTTTGGGTTGATTTGCTAGGCGCACAGAGATTGAGGTTGTTAACCAAATCTCTGGCTAAATTTTTTGGAGGGGAGGGTGGGGAATTTATATATGGCTGGTAGATGAGGGTTGATTATGTGTCTTAGCGAGTGAATTAATTAATTAATTAAAACTAATTAATTTAGGATTATGATTTGTTTATAATAATTATACAATAATAATACTAGAGGGGTAGGTGAGGTTGAAGGGTAGGAAGGGAAGTGCGTGTGAGTTTCCTCGGCGTTGAACGTGGCAACTTTATGGCTGCCAAGTCTTCTATGTATTGAGCGAGCCACCTACTCCCAAAATTTTCTCTTTTACTTGATACCTAAGGGATCATTTTCTTTGCACCATGGTCCATGTGAAACATATGCAAGCTATTAATTTTATGAGTGATAAATTTCCTTTTCCATCTCGAATCTTGATTGATGTGGACACTCTATTTACAGCACGCATTTTAAAGCAATGAAAGGCTGGGTATCTTTGGAATCGGTCTTTTCTGCGCGATAAGATGCTCACCTTCTGTATGTCCTTGTGTGTTATGATCCAAAATTTAGTCCCACATCGATTATATGGGGAACCATTGTTGGGTAGTTATAAATTTGGGCTCCCTCCCCTTAACAGCTAGCTTTTAAGGGTGAGTTCTCCTAGGTTCCTAACAATTGGTATCAGAGCCAACCCCATGCTTCTTAATTCGCTCTAGAGGCTGGATTAAAATTACTGGTAAACCCGGGTTGGGCCAGTGTCGCTAGAGTGAAGGCCGCCGAGAGTCGGAAAGGGCTACCTAGAAGCCGCCGAGAGTCGGAAAGGGCTACCTAGAGGCTGGATTAAAATTACTGGTAGAGTGAATACCGCCGAGGGCGGCGGGTTACGGAAGCGTGGTGGAATGTTATGATCCAAAATTTAGTCCCACATTGTGAAATTCGGAAAGGAAGTATGCATCATGTTTTTTGATGCCCATAAGTTCTGTACCCGATGGCGCTGATACCTCTGATCAACCTATGTATCCATGGGCATATTCGATCTTTGCTTCTTTCAGGATGATTTTGACCACTTGTGCTGTTACAAGTTATAACTTACAATCAACTTATATATGTGATATTTTAAGGAAGTAACTTCTTAGTTCAGATTAGGGTCTAAGTAAAGAATGGGCATGACAAGTCGACAAGACCAAGACCAGTTATTTCATAAGTAAACACCTATAATAAATGCTTTTTTAGAATTGCTCAACTAAATACTATTGTGGAAAGATGAGAGGGGTGATGAGAGAGAGAGAGCGCGACTTCCTTCCTCAAGTACCGAGCAGATCATATGCTCAGATGCTTCGACTTCCGCCACCATATCCTCATCATTACCCTACTCCTAAGTCCCTTCGTTTCCCCCCCAACCCTCCCCTTATCCCTTCCTTTTCCTCTCCGAAACAAAATCCCGCATCCATTCCCAAACCCCTTTTTTAGTCAAAACTCACCGCTTTCTTCCCCCAGAACCCTGTGCACCACCACCGTAACAACCCCCGTTCAAAGAAGAAGATGGAGCAGCATGCTTCAAGTGCGGCAACGGTGATCACTCTATGGCGGAGTGTTAAAAGTTGGACATTCACTGCTTTAACTGCAGGAAGTTTGGGCACAAAGTTCGTGACTGCTTGATCTACAACCGCCATGAAGTCTTAGAGGTCGAACTCCCTCACAATGCCGACATCTTGCAGGCCCTTCTGGTGCTGCATGTAAGCGCCTTCCTTCACCTCATCAATCCTCGGCAAGTTCCCCCAATGAAGGATCTTGAATGTTCTTTCAACTTTGTGTGGGGGAGGCAAGGACGATGATGGACTCTGAAGTGAGTGGGTGACGGAGTCTACCACGTCAAATCCCCAACTTCTACGAAGGCGGAGCAAGCAATTGCTAAGGGAGTCTTCAAATTTTCAGGGTTCAGTGCCGCCTTCTCTCCATGGTCGCTAGACTTTGGCGCTAAGCTCTATCCTAAGCCTAGCTTTATTTGGATCAATCTCCCCTTTTGCTTGATTCCACATGTGGAAGACATCTCTTGAGCATCTCATCAAGCCATTCGAGCAGTTCATTATAATGAGCAGCGAGATGAAAAAAGCTGAAACGCGGGACCAAGCTCTAGTCCTTATCGAGGTTGAAGACCTGTCTCTTATCCCTAAATCCCTCACCGTCAAGTACACTGCACCTTGGATCTTTGAAAAGCATGTGCATGACGGCCCGGTCGTTCTCCTTGGTGAGCCAATTCCAGTTAATGATGTCCACAATGGAAAGGTCCAGCTCTTTACTGCGGCCAGATCCAGTGGTGAGGGAGGAAGTGGCTCTTTCTGGCGTGCTAAAGCCCCTGATTAGACCATACCCACCGGTACTGGTGCTACCTCTCACAAAGGCGACATAAAGAGTCACATGGTCGGTTTTCTAAAAGGAGATGTGCAATCTGCAGTCAAATTTGTCAAATAGGCAAACCGCAAAATAAGTTATGAGGTAGATTATCTGCATACTCATGAAACTTTGAAACCTGAGATAGGTTTACTGAAATTTATCATTTGCTACCCATTTATTTACTCAAAGATGTCAAAAGCCACCGTATTTCATTAATGAGAAATAATGAAACAAGAGTTCACCATTTGGTACCTTGTACTAAAAAAATCACAGGTTCCAATCAAATTGGAATATAATGCAACACAACCTGCTAAAAACCCAAGAAAAATAAACCCAAAATAATCAAAAAAATTCCATTAGTATGATTTTCCCAATATCATCCAATCACACAATTTCATAATAACAACAACAACAACAAATCAACTTACGCAACAATAACAACATCATTGTAACGCCCCGAATCCCAAATACAACTGAATTCGAGAGTTCTACAGGATCTTTCCACTTCACTTAGTACAATTTTACAAGGAAATTTGAACTTTTCACTTTACATCAGAGTTTACATAAAAACATTACACTTTATATTGCACAGCGGAAGTAAAATTTACAACAATTAAATAAATGTATAACAACATTGAATAATCCTTAAGCATATGTCCCTCTTTAATCTTTATCATGTCATTTACCTGCATATAAGACTGTGGGTACGTCAGTTTATTCAACCGACGAATATTATACACGGCCATCCTCTTTATGCCGAAAATAGTATAACTTATTTTCCATATTTAACAAACACAAACTTGTCACATATCAAACTAAAGGGACTACCCTATTGATGTCGTGTTGTGATTGTGCACTTAGTCCTTAATGCAGTTATTTATATTACATGACACAAATGTGCACTTGTTCGGATTCTATGCATCCCATACTACATAGGTCCGAGGGCAAGCCTCTTAATCGTTCTTCATCTTTGTAGGGTTCAATCCCTCGTCATGACTTAATCTACTACTGTAACTACGGTGAGTATCCTAGATGATCTATGAGTACAAGTACGTGCACCGGACCCTGGAGGGGAATTTCACGCCATGTCTTGACTCATCAAGCATGCATTCTGTGGCAATTCAGCATCCTCCCTGAACACGATCCTCTTGCAGTCACCAAACATCCCACAAGCATTGCTAAAGTCCGATCATTACTGAGTTGTGCCCACGCCATGTCTTGACTCATCAAACATGCATTCTGTGGCTCACACACCCGCACCGTAAACTCTAACTCTCATACTTGTGTTTTTCTCTCACTTTCATCACGTCTTCACTATGCACTATTCCTTAGTTTTTATTAGAATCATGAATAAAATCAAAGATCTAGAGTTAGCATCTCAACTAAACCGGACTTATCCATTCATTCAAACATGACCAACCTTGGTCTTTCATTTCAAATTTCATTTCTTTCCAAATGCCGGGGGAGACTTAGCTACTCTTTTGTTTCAATTCCAATTCACAATTTTCAATTTGAGCATTTCTAACTCATAAATTCATTTTCATAATCATAACAGATTTCTCTTTCAATAGCATGATCTCTAAATTGTTCGATAGTCCATAATCATACATGGAATTATATACTTCATCAAACATCAATTTCACATTGAAATCACATTACTAAATGAATATTCACATTTCACATTTTTCACCCTATTCTCTAATGAGAATAATTCACATCCATCACACAATATAATTTCTTTCTTTGCTATATTAATTTTCTAATCCTTCATTTCAAGTTCTTTTTGCAAGATATAATTTTCACCAATATATAGATGTAGAACCATAGTTCTATTTACACATTTATTCTCAAATTATATTTTATTCTATGTAAATAATTCCCAAATTATTTTTCATAAGTTCCATATATTTTTAGAAGAATAATCATATTTTTTCCATAATTTTTCAATCATCCAAACACTCAAAAAAAATATTTTTTTCAAACTGCCGAAGCCAAGATTCGAACCCAGGACCACAGGGAAAACCGCCCAAGGCACAGGCCACTAGGCCGGATGCTACATGCGTTATAAGGAGGGCTGAGAGCCTTATATGCTCTCGGCTGCTGTTTTATAATTTTTGAAAAAATAAACAGAAGTATGGTGCCACAGGGATTCAAATCAGCAATCTGGGGCTCCGAACACCCACTGTAGCAAACAGAGCCGTCCCAACCACTTGAGCTATGCGCTCGGGTTGTCAATGGTACAACTCTAAGTTTACTTAAATCAATCCTTTCTGTTATCAAAACGTTTCGATGTTCAACTAGTCTTCATTTCATTTTGCCTTTATAAAAATTACTGTAAAATTCCAGATTGGTTCTTCCTCACATAATTTACACACCAGTATGTAAAAATAATTTTTTTAACAATAAAAACATATTTTTCATACAATTAAATTCGAATTCTACATTATAACTACCACCTTTCTTCTTTTCGACATTTCTTAACAATTAACATCTCAAATCTCTTTACTAGCAATTCTTCATATAAATTTCTGTTTTTAATCGTTTACCAAACACACAAATCTATATTTTAATTCGTTTATTTCAATACAACACAAAGATTCATTTAAAAACATAAAGTAGCATTGTTAATCTACTAACTTTTGTGTACATAATTTGTGATGTAGATAATGAAACTTTCTTCAATAATTTATGGCTATAATCAATTCACACACAATTTTGCATTTACTAATAGAACCACATACAATTGCACATCCATATGTCAATCAATCGATAAGTCATTTTCCAATTAAATGTGTACTCTTATTAATCCTTTTCATGCTTCATTCATTCAATTTAGTCTAGCATGCATTCCTAATTAGAAACATGGAAAATTTACCCACCTTATTGAAGAAAAGTACAACTTAGCAACTTCCTAAACGAATGTCCTTGCAACGAGAGCGATTCCCCTCCTCGTCGACGCGCACAAGCCAACCCGAGCACTCCACAAAGCCAAACCGAGAGCACCTTCCCTTGATAGCCGGCCTCTCCTCTTCTTGATGCAAGCAAAATCCCACATAACCTCAATCTTTTACTCACTTACTAACTACTAGATACTTGTATTTTAACTATAGGTTTGGAAGAATTAATTTGCACAAGAATACTAGCAAGGGGGGGGGGGGGGGTATTCATACTAAAAAAATAGGAGAATGGATGGCTAGGATTGAAGTAGGAGTTAGGAACAAATGGCTTAGATTTAAGGAGGAGTTACACTAACTACCCATGATCAAGTAACCATCTCCACCATGATCCCACTCAAATTTTCCCATTCCCTCCAAAAGCCACAACCGGCCATGCTTTGTGTGCATTTGCACGTGTACGTGCAATGCACGTGCATGCAATTGCCTCCAAAAATTTGTACATTAAATTTTGTATAAAAATAATCTTTAAAATGTATTCTACATTACAAGTTGTATTTAAAAATAAATTAGCTCATAGGCTTTAGTTTATGGGCCAAAATAATAAGCTTTAAAAGGATAATAAATAAAATTAATTTGGGCTTTAAGAAAAAGACTTTTTGTCTAATTGAAAGAAGGCTTTATATAAAAAGCACATATTTAAATATCTATACTCATCACAATGAATATATTTACCAAAAATATTGCACGTGCACACTACGTGCAAAAAATAAATAATTTTCATTAAATGAAAAATCGGGGCATTACAATCATCCCCAAAGCTCCCATTCCTCTCATACTCTCCACCACAAACAGATGTCTGTTAATCAAACAAACCAAAACCCAACTCAAAAATTAACCCCAAAACCCTAGACGTGAAGAAATTAAAAATTCAATCAAGAATAAGATATTTACTGAAAGAATTGGCGGATTGGTCGAAGAAGAAGGTAACTGATGCTGCAGCAGAACCCTCTGTCTGTTGATCGCCTTCTCCATCTCTCTCTCTGTGTGTACAAAAATCCGATCTTTGAAATAAAAATCCAATCTTACAAAATTTCTGAGCTTTGGAAACGTTGGAAGAAAGATGGTGGTATTTGTAGGAGGAGAAGAGGAGACTGGTTGGACTTTGAAGATTAATTTTTTATTATTAGTTGCGGGTTATTTTAAATTATTCTCCTTCCACCCTTCCAATCCCAAACTCACCGTCTCTTTCCACCGACCTTGCCGCGGTGTCCGGCTTTCCGCCGCCGCCTTCGTCCCCTCGCCCGGTGATGGTGGGGAGTTAGAGAGATGACAAAGAGAGACAGAGAGCTACACCAGGTTAGGGAGAGGAAATAAATAGGGTTGGGGATTAGGGATTTTAAATACAAAATTAGTTTTAGGAATTTGTATGGCTCAGATTATATCTAAGATATAATAAAAATTAGATGTGTGGTCAATATTTGCTCTGGACAGATTTTATTGTGGCTTTTATAATACAAAATAGATTTTAAATGCCCAACCCAAGCCCATTTATTTTTAATCCAAGCCTGCCTATATATATATGCTAATTATATTCCTAATTACCCTAATTAAACCCATTAACCCAAACTTGTTAGCCCACATCCTTAACCCCAATATATATAATCCTAATCTCTATTAATTAACCTAACTCTAATACCTTAATCCTCCTCAGCTGCCTAACCCCTTCATCTTCCTCCTTCTTCTCCTCTTCTACTAGTTCCGAAACCCAAGCCATCCCCGCTCATCTCCATCCTCGTCACCTACCTGTCGTCGCCTTCCTCCACCCATCTGCCTCACCACCTCGCGCTCCACCGTCGAACTCCGAGGCCACCTCAACTGCATCTTGAACCCATCTCTGGCCCCTCGCCATTGTTGCCAAGCAACCCCGTCCAGCATTGTTGTCCTTCATCGACGACAGCCTGCACCGATCATCACCACAACCGCAGCACCCCGACGACTACCACCCAAACAGCCACCATCGCTACCCCGCCACCTTCACAACACCCCGCTGCCTTCCCTCGTCACCATTGCTGCCCTCCATTGCAGCTAACACCGAGCGTCAGCCATCGCACTCAACCTACTCCCGATCATCTCCCTCACTCTGTCTCCAACTTCGGCGACCACCCATTGCTGCCTCGACTCTACAACCCAAAGCTCCACCTTGCTGCATCCCCCCGATGTCGCCTGCCTTCCAGTCCTCGCTGCTTCTTGACGCTCACAACCACCAACACCGACCATCTCCTTCACCACCTTGCTACCTTGATCATTCGAGCCTCTGCTGACAACACCTCGAACTCCTCTGTGGCTACTGCTATTTCCATTGCTGTTGCTTGTTGTTGTCACTATTACTGTCGATGTTGCCTCTTGCCAGCATCGCTGCCAGTAGGCTGTCGCGCTCTTTCTTCGTCGTTCTATCGTAATCATCACATAAGGAAAGTTTCTCTTGAATCAACTTGTTGTTCTAGTTCAAGAATTTCTTTTGATCTCCGCAAGTAGTTCCCATTTCAATTATCGTATTTTATTTGCTTGATACCTCTCAAAGAAACTATTACGGATTCATCGGCGAAACCAAGTAGTAGATAACTTTTCATTCCATTTCCTTAACTCAAACCCAAGCCTTGTTTTACATAGTCATATACACTACACGAACACATAGATTAGAAACATGAGTATATAGAAAAATGATGATTTGAATGCCTTTTGATATGATGTTATAACATGATTCGTGAATTTAATGTTAGGGAAATAATGGTTTGTCATGTTAACAGTAGAATTCCACCCTTATGATTAAGTGTAATTTCCTGTTAATTATTGCCATGAAGTTATATGCTTCTGTATTTCGTTTGTTGCTAATTAATAATAATCAACTCGCTGGTCTGCTGTTTATTCCATGTTGTGTTGAGATTTTGACCCAGTTTATGTTATAATTAGGTAGAACTTTGTAAACAACATTTGTATCCCATTGAATCTAGTTTCCAGAACATTCGACGGATCTAAATTTTGATTTGTAGACTATAAGTTATGCTATTTTTAACACTGCTAGGTTTAAATTTCTAGATTATTGTTTACAAGTGTATCGACATGAATTGTTAATTAAGAGAAAATATTAACAGTAGAATTATAACTTCACATTAACTAGGTTGTTACTAAACATGATTAGGAGTCACTTTGATATTTTATAAGATTAATTGATGATTTTCCAGACCCGTTATATATGAGCACATTACCCTAAATTCCTGCCAGAGCACCAATTCAGTAAAGAACCAGGCTTTTGACCTAGTTGTAGATAATATCATTTAGAAATTATTAAATGAGAGTTGTAGCCCTGTGTGTCTGGATTCCAGATTATCTGACAGTTTTGCAATCCGACTTACAAATTACAAGGTATTCAGATTCTCATGCGTAACATCTGAACTCCAGAATACAGTCTCAAAATATATTACCATGTTTAACTAATTAAAATAGTAGATTAAATTAAGAATTTAATCTGAGATTAATCGTGTTGTTGCTGAACAGTGTTAAGAACTAAATTATGATTTTTATAAGTTTTTAAAATGAATTTACTATCAACGTTTGTATATAAGAATTTGACCCAAATATGCTGTCTGAACATGAAACCAGTAAAGAATGAAATTATATACATAGTTATTGTAGTTATATTATATCGAGTGAATATGCATTGGAACTGGCAGGGAGTCTAGTTTCTGGAACTCCTGACGGAACCTGACTCGCTCTCCCGTAGCAGCGAAAAAGTTTATTTTTGTACAACAACGTATTGCCGTCCAGAATTTGTATTTTCATGTATATAAATATAAATATATTTATTTCTTGCATTTCATAAATTGAATTCTATATCCTGCATTGCATATCCCTTGATATCTTCTTGATCTTTTCCCGATACTCATTCACGTTGTTGCATGTTCATGTTTAATTATTGTAAAAGAATAACAAGCCGGAGTAATAAAGAAAAGAATCTAGTAGTGGATAATATAAGATAATGTACTCAGAAGGAGGCCCGTGTTTCTCTTAATAGTGACTCTTGTTTACATGATACTCGATTACAAATTATATGGAACTAAGTGCCACATCTTGAGACGATGGGGGCCACCTCTAGACTCCATTATATGATTACATGAGTACATGATTACACAATTTTCTGTTACACATTCTTGTTTACATGACATGATTCATGTTAACGTCACTGGAAGACCCGAGTACACGATCCTATAGAATTTACCATTAGAGTCTAAACGTTAACTTGATTGTATGCACCCGAATTTGTGGTATGGAACGTAGAATTGCGTGCATTAGATAGGATTAATAAAATATTGATAGACTTAAGGTTAACACGGAGCACGTGCATGATTCCTGTTTACAAGTTACATGAACCCTGTTTATTACATGATTCTTTTTTACGTGTTTACAAGTTTTCCCGTTACCCGTTTACATGTTGCACTTGTTACTTGTTCCGTACTTGATCATATGGTTCCTTGTCCCTATTGATTGTTCCTTGTTATGTCCTATTTTATTGTTCACAGCTTGTTACTACTTGCTGTCCGTAAATTACTTTAATGGACATTTCCCCCCAAACTCTAGATGTTGAAATCGCAGGTACATGAGAAGGACTGACTAAAGGACTTGTTGAACAAATATTCTAGATGACGAAGCCAGATTCTTTTATTTAGCCTGCATTTAGTTTCTTGTTTTCATGCTTTTCTAGTCACTACTGTAGTTTTTATACATTGTTTTCCAGGCGTTTTGTCCCGAAGTTTATTCCAGATGTTGGATATTATTTTGTGAATTCATTTCATTAATTATTGAAGTTTATTCATTATTTATGTGATTGTACTTTGTCTGCGTGGTTGTGATTATATCTTATATTGTTGAGTTGACTATTACAGCTTCTGAATGATGTGTTTATATCATTCGCTGGGCCTTAGTTGCATGCCAATATTTTCGTATTTTGGGAAGTGGGGCGCGACAAAATGGAAGGAAAAGTGCACATAAGGGTATGATTCGTTGCCATCATTGCAGATGAGTTGGGCATTACAAGAAGGATTGTAACAAGTGGTTGAGTCAGAGGGGTGCCAAATCTAGTGCCGCTGAATCAGGTGATAGCTTTAACAAATCTTGTTTCAAAATTTATAATAGTGTATTCTGACTGGTTTCTTGATTCGGAGAGTTCTTCTCATATATGCTCCAAAAGGGAGATATTTTCTACTTACAAGTTTGCTAGAGATTGTTGTTGTGTGAGAACAGTGGTTGGTGATATTTGTGAGATAGTGGGTGAGGAAACAATTGAATTGGAGACACTAGATAGAAATGGTTACACATTAAAGAATATTATGCATATTCCTCAGCTGAAACGAAATCTTGTATCCTTAGGAACTCTTGAAACATGGGGCTGTAGGTACATAGCTCAAGATGGAGTTCTATTAATTTGGGAATGTTGTCGTGAGGTAATGAAAGGAAAGAAGGGTTGTTGAGCACAACCTCTACAAGCTTTGGGGGGACGTGAAAACTTGCGCAAGTGTTTCTAAGCCCTATGTTCCTAAAGCACTATCTAGTTTGCCTCACTAGAATCATCCGAGCGAGACTGCGATATTCGAATTGTTAGATTTTAAGGGTAGTCTCAGATCAAATACATAGCGGAAAAATATATCGAAACTTAGCCATGGATCCATGCAAAAACCATAAATTGTGTATAGGAAATTATACCTTGAAGATGGATTTGTTGTCTCCACAGTATGCCGATCACAACACGGTAATATTGCGGTGCCCTACGATATCCACACGAACGAATCAAATCAAACTTTCCCTCACGCCACGGTGCTAGCCGCGGGAAGGAGATGTTCCTCACGATCTTTCTCTCTCACAATTTCTGTGATGACCAGGGTTTTCTCATGTGTCATTTTTCCACAAATACGTATCGTATATATAGGTGCAGAAAATCAACCCTAAGAGAGTAATGAGGCTGTTGGACTTACAATCTAACCTGGTTCAGATTCGTGTGTGAGCCTTTAAACTTTGGTAACCCCATTTAATCTAATTAAATGTCCAACCAATGTCAGGAGTCCAAGTCTTACTTGGATCCCCAATTAAATTCATATTATGAATTTAAATCCCAATTTTGATCAATTCTAAGTGTATGACTCTGTAGGTTCCCATTACGTTGACAATAATACAAAAATTATATTCTAGTATTACAAATAGTGAGCGGTATCTAGCAATACATCACTGTTACTCAAGCAACGAAAATGTCAGTGATTTGACATAACCTATCTGTGACCAATATTACCATGTAGTCTTGTCGCTTTGTCCAAATATCTTAATTGATCACAAGGCAACGTTTGGCGACATTAAAACAAAAACTTCTCTTGTAGGAAACCGCAGTGACTTCAAGTCAAGGGATTTCATACACCATGGTCACTATGAGAACCGCTTTTGACACTCACGTAACGATCCATGCAGCGTTCTCATGGTGGGTCAGTCCTGTAGCGCCCCGAAATCCTAACATAGGAATTCGTGACACACTCTAGGATCTTTCTTCAAATGAGCCAAAACACAAAAAATCACAGGAAATTAAAAACTTTTATTACATCAAAATGTTATTACAATGTCCAATGATTACGACGATTACAATAAATAAATACATCATGAATATACAATAAAATTGGGCAGTAACTTTCGATTGGATGTTTCCCATTGCTTGTGTTTTCCCCGTGCTCCCCAATCAGCAATTCTGCAACTAAACATACTGTGGGAACGTCAGTTGAATACAACTGATGCAATGCTATAATATAGCGATCCTCGCTATGCCATAATATAGCGGTTCCAAACATGAACAAACAAAATTTGATGTAAAAGAAAAGGTGTTGTCAAGCAAGTGTCGGTGTATGCTATGGCCTAGATCTAATGCACACATGCTCCTAAAGCTAATGGATGCTTGATTGGAGAGATATGCATCCCATACTACACATTCCTCAACCGAACGACGTCCTTCAGTTGATGGAAATCGATCCCCCTCTTTGCATCCTACTCTTGTGCTCCTTCCTATCTCTGATATTCTAGTGATGATGAGTTTGCATTCACCAGCTTACTCCATTCGCTGTCACACCAGTGGTGTCCAATCCTCGTGTTTTATCCACTGCGCTCGGGGTCACAGTCGCATGACTTACTCCGTCGCGGTAATTCCGTATCCTCGAACCTCACCAAAAGCTTATGTACGAGAACTAGGGCTCCCCACCGAGAACGTTATTTTAGAGCCCCAAAGATTTCATTCACATGACATTCTCTAAGTCCTCTGCTCGCATTGATCAACATAGGACCTGACGGTTAAGGTTTTCTAACTTTCCGCTGCACTCATCCTTACACTAAACCAGAACTTGCAGTCAAGACAACATCACCACTCCAAACCTCCTCAAAGGTTGTTACGGTCATAAAGGCACTCGCACCGAAGACAATAGAACCCCAAAGAGTTCACTCAGATGGCAGTCCCTAAGTCCCCTGCCGCATTAAACGAACCTAGGATTTGGCTAGGCGTGAAGATGCCACGCGTCCCTCTGACAAGTGAACACCACCCACTAGTGCGTGTCCTTACATACAACAACGAATCGAACTAATCATACAACACCACAAATCCAAGGCACAAAAGCTAACATATTCTAGGACTAAGATTTAGAATAAGGTTAATTATATGATTACTAGCTGATCATCTGATTATCTGAATCCCAAGACTCTAATAAATCTCTAATCCTTTTTCATTGTCTCATTGCGAAGTATTAGGCGAGTCTAGTTCTATTTCATTTTAGTCGATACTCTTAGTTGGCGATCTTTCAACTTTCATGTCCTAACTTATAACAACTTTGTTTATTATGAACCACTATTTCAGTTCTACATGTAGATCCTTTTCTAGTCAATTACCTTTTTCATTATTAGAACATAACCCATCCCACAATAGGACTCAATCTATCCCTCCAATTCGGCCCTAGGGCTGGCCCTCCTTGGCCCACACTTGGCCCGAACCAACGACGAACTGACTCCATCGATTACCGCAACCGCCATTTACGCTTGGAGTTTGATCGCAACCTCGGTCCGACCAACGTGTAGCTCTTGCTAACCTTAATGCTCCACGGTCCTCGACAAGTGGTAGCACCAAACACAACCATGGAATCCTTCCATGAATGACAAGTACGTCGGTGCACGAGTCATCTCCTCCAACACATTTGATGCGACATGGGTTCCTATTCTACCTGTCTAGATATGCCAACATGACTTAATCCTAGAGTCCCAATACTCAACCAATGTAGCCCAACATGGGTACACCACCCTAGGAATAAATTCCACACCAAGAATACTCAAAAGAGTGCTAAAGAGATCTAAAAATGGAAAATCACTTTCCAAACAGCAAGCAAACTGTTGGCGTTCTTGCCAAAACGGGGCCGTTCCCGGTCTCGTTTCTTCAAAGAAACATGATCGGCTGCTTTCCATGCTTCTAATCAAAGTAGAAAAAAAGCACAAGCATATGTTGGGCATGAATCTCATCCCAAAGTGATCAACAACAATACATAAATATCCATCACAATTCCTACTTCATAACAGTGAACAAACATATCTATATTGTGGTCTACAAGCATATATGAGCTACTCATAACATGAAACTTTAGATAATTTAAGTCCCAACTCATTCTCACATCCATAACATGATTCATAACCCACAATAGCAACTTAAAACTCAGATTCTACAAGTTCAAACCCAATCTCATAGGCATAGTGCAAAACAGTGAGTTTTATAAATCTGTGTGTTTCTATTGTCACTTGCAAAATTTATTATAATTTATGTACTGATCCAAATCATGAGTTCTTAGACATTTCAGAAAGATCTATGTGTCTAATACAACTTTCTAGTTACATTCTTCTTCAGATCATGTCATTAAAGTGGTCAAATAAATCATTGTTTAACATGCATAAAATAATTTCTAGAATAGAGCAACAACAGATCATTGCTAACATAAAAATACCTTAAAAATATCAAATGATCTCTAAACTTTATGATATTTGAAAAATAAGTTATAAATACATGGTAACAGAACATATTTAAATTTTAAGTGATTCTACCAAGTACTTTTCAAGTTATGACTTCTTTCATATTAACTAAAAATAGAACAGATCATCTTCATTTTGTCTTTTCTTTTCAGAACAACCAGTGGTTTCAGATTTTCTAAAAATAGCAAACGATGTCAAAAAATTATAAAATTTTATATTCAAGCACTAGACACATATTAGAAACACATACTAAAATTTAAACGATAGATCTCAAGTGGTTACAGAGTTATGAGCTTTGAAAAATTATAGTCAGAACATAAGCTAAGTCTGTTTTCTGTATAGTCAGAGTTCAAGTTCGTATTTAATTAAAATAGCAACTTAATTCCAAAAATTATGAAATTTGGAATCAAGGTGTATAACATACATTAGAATCTACGCTTAAAATTTTAACTTCAAACTCCAAGTAATTTTTGATTTATAGCATCCAGACCTAGCACACTTTTTAGTTTACCTCTTTACTGTGTTTTTTATAATCGAGTTTTCCACTAATAAACAAGCATGCAACAAATTTCTACCACTTAATTACACATTTCATGACTTCTCATGTTGTCAGGACTACATCAAAATTCATCACACAAAATTAAATACTACAAAGGTTTAGAAACACCGACCTTGTTGAATGTAGAAATTTGTCTATTAACTTCAAACTCCTAGCTTTCTTGGCCCTTCTTGCTCCAAGCTCCAAGGTATCCTCCTCCTTGGTCCTCCTTGCTCCTTCTTTACTCCTAAATAGCAGCTAGGGTGTATGATGGGAATTGAGAGTGGTTTGGAATGGATAAAATTATTCAAGTTGGAGTAGAAATGAGAAAATGGAGTTAGGGTTTGTAGAAGGAGGTTAAATAGAGTGTGTGTGTGTCTTTGTGTGTGTGTGGGGTGGGGGGGGGGACTTTGTCGGGATAAGAGAGAGAGAGAAAGTGCGTGAGGGCTGCATTGGGGGAGAATGAAGGTGGAGTGTGAGAGTGGGTTGATGCTTAGGGTCTCTCAATACTCAAGTACTCATTTGCAGTTCCAAGGAAACCCTAGATTCCAATTTGAACCAAACTAAAACCCTCCACTTTTCCCTCCATCCATTTTGGCCGGCCACATGCATGCATATTTCATTTTTATTTTTATTTTTATTTTTATTTTGGTTTTGTTTGGGCTCATGCCAAGTTACAC
Source organism: Hemerocallis citrina (assembly GCA_017893485.1). NCBI lineage: Eukaryota > Viridiplantae > Streptophyta > Magnoliopsida > Asparagales > Asphodelaceae > Hemerocallis > Hemerocallis citrina. The sequence continues at coordinate 131,208,396 of CM030365.1, forward strand.
CACAAGTGTACAAGCCAAGTTGAGTCAATTTGGGTTCATATGGGTTAGTATAGGTCTAGTTGAAAACAAATGAAATAATTTTATACCATTAGTTTCATTCAAAATAAAAATATAGTTTTGTGTGCTTAATAAATCATATATATATATATATATATATATATATATATATATATATATATAGTCATGCTATTATAAGATGGTGAGATGAAGTGTTTTTTTGTGAGATGGGGCGATTTGAATCATCCAAATCTTGATAACACCGTTCAAATCATTCTACATGTCATCTAGATGGTGTGTACAAAATTTAAGCCATTTGGAGACCTCTAGCATTTGCATCAAAGCATTCAACACATCATGAAGATGGTGCGAAATACATATATACATTTATTTGAACGCTTTGATGCATATGCTAGAGGGCTCCAAATAGCTTGAAATTTTGTACACACCATCTACAAGATATGTAGAATGATGTGAACGGTGTGATCGAGATTTGGATGATTCAAATCGCTCATCTCACAAAATATATTTTCATCTCACCCATCTCACCATCTCATTTTAGCATTTTCCTATATATATATATATATATATATATATATATATATATATATATATATATATATATATTAGGGTTGTTACAAGTCTAGTACATTATTACTCAAATATGTACCCATTTGAAGACTTGATATCTCATATCCTTGATCCGTGAGATATGATCATCAGTCTACGCACATACTAGTCTTTATGTATTATTGTTTTCCTAACTCACAAAAAAACTTGACTATGGACATTTAAGAATAGTATTCTGATTACAACCAATAAGATCTCACAATCAAGTCATGCACTTGATATATCCCATGGTATTGAGCCTACTATTCTAAGGACTTTATTATGTTCATTTAATCACAGTAAACAATACAATAAATGAAATGTCTCATATATGATATAAATATCATGATACAATGTAAACTAGTAAGGTAAATAACTAGCCTCTAGGGCACACCAACATGAATATTGTCAGAAGGTGGACAGAGCCTTAATGTAGGTGGAGTTCGTGTGGAGGGTGGCACCTCCATGATTACATCTATTGAGGTGTGCCCTTAAGGGGGTGGAGGTAAATTCAAGCAGATGAAGCCACAGAACCAAATTGTTTGCAAGAGGAGAATAAAAGTGGCTAGAAGGTTTAAAATCACACAGGTGTGGATTCATAGTATGCAATCCAAGTTAGAAATTGTTGGGTTTATGTCTTGCATACTATGTTGAATATGAAGATGAAGAGACCATGGAGGGATCAGGACGATTGGAGACAGAGTGGATACAAGAGGAAATAGCAACAACAATAGCAGCAGGGGTTGCGATTGACCGGTCTTGGGGACAGTCAACTGCACGACTGTACAGATGTTTCCGAGAGGGGGACAGTCGACAGCAAGTTGGGTGCGATCGATCGTGCGCGAATGATGTAGACTTTGGGTGCGGGTCTTGGTGACTTTGCTAAAACCCGAATTTGCTCTTCAAGTTAGATCATGTGACTCTTATCGTAGGTTTATCTCTTCAGTAATATCCAATGACTATTGTATCAAGATATCAACTTAGGATTTCTCTAGATCTCTATATATTGTTGTTATTGGTCTCCATTGAGAGCCAAGAGGGAGAGTACTTATTAAAAAGAGTTTGAGTGTTTTTCCAATTGTAAATAACTAGTATTTGCTCTCGAGTCTTGAGAGAGGGTCGTGGTGAGAATTGTAATATTTTTGTATCTTCTCTAGTTGAATAATATCTCGTTTTTTTCTCTCCCAGATTAAGGCGAAAGCCCCAACTAGGATAAATTTGTGTGTTTTGATGTGTTTGGTGTGATCTCCTATGTGCTCGGTAGTTTGTATTGATTGCATCGCATAACTCAACAAGATCCTCGGGATGGAAGAGTTCCACTAATTTCCTAACAAGTAGTGTCGTTCTATCACTTGTTTCCTAACAAGCAGATGTCCATGGTGTTGATCTTACAGACAGTGGGGAAGATAGTAGCTTGGGATGATTTTACTTGCTCTCTGATGGTGGATTGTTATGATTTTGTATCTTTTTTTGAGCTTGAGGTTGTTGTTTTGAGTCCTTTCCATTTCCTGCACAGTATGTATTAAGGGTAGTTGTTTAGGGTTGTGCGATCCTTTGACTAGTTGTTAGCTGTTATAATTTTATTGGGGCCAAGCACCAAGACTTAAGGCAAGTTGAGGTGTACGAGAGACGTCCGCTACCCTCTCTTCGACTTAATCAAAGGTACGAGAGCCACCAATATGATTATATATAGTAGTAATATCGGATCGGTCTCAATCATTTTGTGTGAGTGTGTGTATATATATATATATATATATATATATATATATATATATATATGCTTTTGTGAGGTAGGACTTTATCCTACCTTTTACCGGTAAACAAAAAAATGAATTGCTCAACTAAAGAACATTTATTCCTAAGTTCCAAAGTTCCAAAGTGACTGCATGCGTAATCTCCCTGAATTTCAATCAGATCATATAAGCTGCATTGCATAATAGCCTCCTTATATAAATAGATCTGAAGGAGTTTGTTTCGATTTTTTTTATCAGAGTACTACTACAATTTTCTTTTGAGGCAAATTAAATGCATATATATATATATATATATATATATATATATATATATATATATATATATATATATATTTTATATTTATGAAAATAATCTTTACAGTAGTACTTTGAAATTATTATATCACATTCTTTTTGATAGCGAGGATGGAATCGAAAGATTCCAGCCCAATATATAAATAAGAAAACGGGGTTACAAGAAGATACAATTTTTCCAAGAGTAAAACTATAGGCCAACAACAACAAAATAATAACCCAAATACAATAGCAATAGAGTACATTGCCAAAGCAAACCACATAACCTGAAAACACAAGGGAGCGAAAGCAACATCAGCGAAAGGTGGGCCACGGGGCGAAAAAACACTCACTGACAACCGACCAGAGACAGCGGACAGAAAAACAACAGCACTCGACGACAGCAACACAGCGTAGGGGCACCTCAACAGAAAGGGGGCACCACGAATCTAATGCCGCAAACCAACATAGCCGCAAACATAGTCCACGAGAGAGTGAGAACAAAAACAGAGAAAGCAGCCCCTAAACAATTCGGAAACAAGCTAACCCAGGCGGGATGAACAAAAAAAACCATCACTAAGCCCCAGGGATCGAAAGTGCTCAGAACAGCCCTGAGCCACGAGGAGATAAGGTCTGAAAACAGGAAAAAGTCAACAAAGCAACCCAGGCATGACACTGGGGTAGAGAACAGCAAAGAACAGCAATGTACCCTCTGGAGGGAGGATCACAGCCAAAGAATCCTCCAAAGAGTGCTACCCACTGGTCAGCTTCAAAGAGGAGGAACGAAAACAACTCAGCTAAATAAACGAAGAAACGCGCATAAAGAATGGATAACACGAAGAAACAGGCTCTCATCCAAAACCCAGCTCGGATCATAACTCATCTAAAAAATGCTTCCAACGAAGCTCGATAGGGACTGCAAAAGCCATCCAAGGGCCGACTAAATGCTACAATCCTCTAGCTAAGACCAAAAATAATCAAGGCCAGAAAAAACAAAGGCAAAGCTAAAGGCATCACAGCTAAAATAACCCAATCCTGGAGCAACAATGCTACCAAAACATGAGTAAAAACTAGCCAACGAAGATAATAAAAATGGTCTCCAAAAGAAATATGACAAGAAACATTAGCCATTAAGTTAAGATCAGCCAAACCAGCAAATAGTATAGGAAGAAGCTACTTCCAAAACGAAAAAACAAAATTAAGAACAAAATAAATAAGTCTAGATCAAAAGAGAAGCGAGGAGGCAGTCCGAGCCCATCGACTACGACCAAAAGGAGTCAAAAAAACCTCCTGAGGAAGAGTCTAGGAAACACCACCTCCACTTCAGTTCTGCAATGAAACAAAAAGAAAAGAAAACAAATTAGACTAGAACAGAGCTAAATGGAGAAAATATTTGTAGAACGAAAAATGCAGATCACCTAATCCAGACGACTTAAATGTAAGGCTTCCACTTTATCATGCGATAAAGTAGAAGACCAAAATTTGGTGAAGAATAAAAAGTCATCAATAATGTTATCGATCGTAGCAGTGGTATGAGCAAAAATACGTTTGTTCCGTTCCGACCAAACCACCCAAATGATAGCCATAATGGAAAGGACCCAAGATCTATGAAACTCTTTCCTGAGAGATTAAGGCATCCAACAGAACGAAAATTCGTTGGGGATAGAAGGAGCTTGCCAAGCTAGAACACTAATCATCCATAATGGTTGAATAAAGTTGCACTGGAGAAAAAGGTGATCGACGTCCTCGTGTGGGGAAGAGCACAAAGAGCATAATTGACCTAAAGCCAGGTTTCTTTTATTAAGAACCTCAACGGTGGGAATCTTGTTGTTAAGCGCAAGCCAGGTGAGAATTTTAGATTTTAGGGGAGCAAAATTGCTTCATAAGAACTTATCACGCCTGGATAAGATACCCCCGAAATTAAGAAAATTGTAGAAGGATTTAATCGAATAGGAACCTGAACTAGTCCATCGCCATTTGAAATCATTAGTGGGATGCCAGGAATAAAGGCTGAGACTGATAAAGAGCTCATGAAGCTCATTCACTAGAGATGAAGAGAGAATGTTACTGAAAGGTATGGATCAAAACTTTTGGTTGTTGAGGATAGTAACATAGTCCGCCACCGTGGCCGAGGGGTTAGATGCCATTTGGAAGAGCAAAAGGAAGGCCACCGCAAGCTTAATATTACCGAACCATAAATCATCCCGAAATTCGGTCTCAGTGCCATCTGCGCACTCATGGGATATACCACAACGAAAAGGGTTGGCTGCTTTCCAGACCCCCTTCCAAAAGGGAGAGGCCTTACAGGAAAGAGAAGGGTGAAAATCCAAAATCTGATGCCGGGTGAAACATTTAAGAGTGATAAGGCGAGCCCAAGGCAGTTGATCATTTTTCAGAATTCTCCATAATCATTTACCCAGGAGGGCCAAATTTTGGTGTCTGAGGTTGAGAACCCCAAGTCTGCCTGCTGCCTTAACAGTGCAAATCAACTTCTAGTTACAAAGGTGAGTGCCAGCTCTATAAGCATCGGCACCCGACCAAAAGAAGTTCCTTCTGATCTGGTCAATCCTCTTAATAACCCAAGCCGGGACATAAAAGGACATCATATATAAAGGAATAGAGGAGAGGATGGAGTTTACAAGAATGAGTCTGCCTTCGTGCGATAGGTGCTTACCAGGCCAAAAGTTAAGTCTCGACTCAACTTTTTCAATCATCGACATCCAATTCGATTTATGAAGCTTCCCCCATCTCAATGGAATACCAAGATATTGGATAGGAAAAGAGCCCGAAGCATAGTTAAAGAAATGAGCAATTTCAACTTGGCGGTTTTGAGACCGTCCAAGCCAAAGAACCGAAGATTTTTAAAAATTAATTGGTAAACCAGAGGCACTTTCAAAAATATAAAGAATTAACTTCAGGTTACGTAAGGTGCACCCATTGGGTTTGGTAAAAATGATAGTATCGTCGGCGTATTGGAGATTCAGCACACCACGGTAGCATTGAGAACCTCCAAGACCTTCGATAACATCAGCCTCCCAAGCATTGCGGAGCAACTTACTGAACACATCGGCCACAAGAGAAAATAAGAGGAAGGAAATAGGATCACCCTGGTGAAGACCACGCTTACACCTGAATTTGTGTCATTCCGATCCATTAATAATAACGGACGAGGTACCCGCGAAAAGACTGGATTTAATCCAGGCGATCCATTTAGGACCAAAACCACGATGAAAGAGGATCTCGAAAAGAAAATCCCAACTAACATTATCATATGCTTTTTGAAAATCTAATTTAAGCAGGATACCCTCGGAATTGGATCTATGACACTCGGAAATGATTTCTTGGGCCGACGCCACACTATCCTGGATAAAACGATCTTTAATAATGCCCGATTGGGCAGAGTCAACCAGAGGAGAGATAATAGCACTCAGACGGTTCAAAAGAACTTTCATAATGATCTTGAAGGTCATGTTGAGCAAGCTGATCAGCCGAAAGTTGGAGACCGAGTTGGCTCCCGTGATTTTGGGGATAAGAACGATGTACGCGTAGTTGATCCTTTCAAAGGAGAATGTTCCTTGGTGTAAATCAGAGAACATCTTGACAATGTCGTCTTTAAGACAATACCAAAAACATTGGAAGAAAAAGGCTGGAAATCCATCCGGGCCAGGAGCGGAGTCACTTTTAAGTGAAAACACCGCTGACTTAATCTCTTCTAAAGAAAAAGGTTCTTCCAAACTAGAAAGATCATGCGACGGCTGACCATACAATTGGGTCCAGTCCAGATGAATGGAGCGTTGTTTTTGAGATCCCAATAGATCTTTAAAGAAACGAAAGAAAGTAGCATGAATTTCAGAATCAGTAGTGAGTTCATTGCCATTGTCTAGGATAGAGGAGATACGATTGTATCGCTGACGATGCGAAGCGAAGTTGTGGAAGAATGAGGTGTTGCCATTACTCTCCTTCAGCCAACGAAACTTAGCCCGCTGGACCCATTTAATGTGGTCGTTGTGGAGAATGGACGCATATTTTCTTTCACAAGACGCACGATCGGAACGAAGGGATTCCGAAATAGAACCAAGTTCCTCAAGTTTATCAATGGACTCAATGGAAGACAGGAAAACATTTTAAAGAAAATTTGCATTAGCAAATCTCTCTTTCTGCAAGATTTTACAACCATATTTAATAGCGTGCAGCTTGATCAGGATGCGGCCTAGTCCGAAGAAGCCCGTGATCGAAGAGAGACACTCCAAGATTAGATTGACGAAGATTTAATCTTGCAACCGTATTATATTACATTCTGTATACAATTTCTTACCACGGACTTTCTATAGTATGAAAGCAAGAATCTCAATTCCTTTTCTCTTATTTCTGACGTTGTTATCACTTTCTTCCTCAAACAAAAATGCTCTTTTTTTTTGTTAGTTCATACTTGTAAGTTTTAACGATTATATATTATGTTGAAATGATAGATGAGCTGGCATGCAATACTTCATTCCTTAAATAATTATGTTTTTAACCAAGAGAATGGGCTTAATAATAATAATAATAATGGATTATGGAAAAAGACTAATATATAGCATTTTATGAATGGAATCCCTCTCCTTTTCTCCCCTTCCGTTTTTCACCATCTCCACCTACCTCTCTGTCATAATCAAGCTTTATTAGATTGAGGTTTGTGTTCACACTAGGAAAATGTCACCTAAGTTTGATTATTCTCTTGAATTCTAACTAAAACTAATCTACACAATATATTATCTATACAATATATTATGCTAAGATTACATTCCATTTAAGATTTTTTTTTTAAAAAGGAGTGCAAATATAGAAGGCAACCACTCATTCTTTCTACATCAATATTTTGAAATGGAATCAATCCTTAATCAAACCTAAAAAATCATCCATATAAATGTTAATAAATAAAATTTTCAAAAATAGTTTATTTATTGTTGCTGCTTGTTTTTGGGTGTGGGAGCAACAGATAATCTGAGTTCTTTTGGGAAAGAGGAAACTCAGATCCCAGCCTCCAATCTGACTCTATTGCAAGGCTGATGTTATGGATGTGGTGGTTCTGGGAGGTTCGACCATTGCTGGACACCTGCAAAAAATTCTGAGGTACCGAGAGGACTCCTGGCGACAGACCCTCCGACGCTCAAGTCAATAACCAGAGGATTAAGAATGACTTAATTGGTAAAAATTGCAATTACCTGGTTACTGTAGAGGTATGGCTATATTTATATGCGTAAGAGCTGGATTAAGGGAGTTATCGGGTCCCTTGATTAGGGGGTGCGATCCGGTCCACACTGGGTTGGCCCTCGGTGACGGGCCCGTAGTCAGCCCATAAGGATAAGTGAGATGACGTTGAGATTCGCGTCAAGATCGAGCGGTACAGCTTGTCCACTAATTTTACCCTCATCATAAGCCCCGCACCCTTGAAGGTGACGTTTCGGTCTCCTTCGAAGAGTAATCGACCTATCGAGGGTGTCGATTAGACGATGACGATTGGCGCGCATCTGGATGGTGGGTACCCTGATGCAGTGTGAATTGATGGGATAGAGCATGCTCCGCCAGGGTCTTCATAGGGTCGACATCGGATGCCTTGTCGAGGGCGTGATGGTCGGGACGCCCTGTGAAATGAGGGTCGGCTTCAGTTACTATGCCTAGGTCTCAGCAAGTTTGTCCTGTGTGCATCTAATGAGGGTCGGCCTCAGATGCCATGCCGAGCGCGCTGTGAAATTGGGGTATTGAGAAAGCTCCTCATGAGGGTCGACCTTGGATGCCACGTGGAGGGCGCGGCAAAATTGAGTCCTTTGGGAGTTCCTCACGTAGAGGGCACAGCGAAATTGATGTCATGCCGAGGACGCGGCGAAATTAAAACCTTTGAAAGCTCTTCATGGGAGTCGACCTCGGATGCCACGCCGAGGGCACGATGAAATTGAAGCCTTATGAAGCTCTTCATGGGAGTCGGCTTCAGATGCCATGCCGAGGGCACGCCCGAAATTGAATCCTCTGAAAGTTCCTCATGGGATTTAGCCTTAATTGCCATGCTGAGGGTGCGGAAGCCTCTGAAATCTCCTCATGGGATTCAGCCTCGGATGCCATGCCGAGGGCGCGAAAAAATTGAAGCATTGTGTAGCTCCTCATGGGGGTCGGCTTCAGATGCAATGCCGAGGGTACTATAAAATTAAAGCATCTGAAAGCTCTTCATGGGAGTCAGCCTCAGATACAACGCTGAGGACACGACGAAATTGAAGTGTTGTTGAGCTCCTCGTGGGAGTTGGCTTTGGATATCATGCTGATAGAACAATGAAATTGAAGCATTGTGGAGCTCCTTATGGGAGTCGTCTTCTGATGTCAGTCTGAGTGCACGGTGAAATTGAAGCCTTTGAAAGCTCCTCATGGGTGTCGGACTTGGAGGCTATGCCGAGGGCACGAAAAAATTGAAGCCTTTGAAAGCTCCTTATGGGAGTCATCCTCGGATGCCACGTCGAGGGCACGGTGAAATTGAATCCTTAAGAAATGTAGGTATCTTGTATTCTCGCCTTTTTCGCGGACTGGCCACCACTGTTGTACTTGTTTGTTTGATGAAATAAATTTGCTTGCCCCTCGATCTTTGAATTGGACTCTTTGTTTTAACCCTTGGACCATCTGCTTAAGACTGCAGGTCCGACCTTAATCTCTTCATTTCTTCCGTGTCTGACAGACACATCGGGAAATCACGTGGCCTTGCTAGCATCATGTTCTCTGACAATTACGGTCACTGTTGATTTTGTGGGTTGAGCGTTGGTAGCAATAAGTGCTGGAACTTTTGTGGAGGACTTCAATTGCTTATAAAACTTATTCTTCTTCACTAGATTCTCACATGGTAAGCGTGAGAGATCGATATGTTGAGTAGGAAGTTCGCTGTTCGAGTGTTCGAACCTGAAGGGATCGAAACACGTGCTTGTGGTTTTAGGCTGCTTGCCCCAAATTTCGAGATCTGAGGATTTACCCCCGAGACCCGGGAGGTGTGGCCTATTCGTGGTCAAGCTTGTCCACAACTTGGGAGCGTTAGGCCCAGCTTAGGTTTCTCGTACTGGCAACTTCGTCTCGTTGGGATTTGAGTTGGATCGGGGGATCCCGTTGAATCCCTATCAGGTACATATCGAATTCCTGGCATCTAAAGGTCAAATCCGACTATCCCCCCTTCGCAGCAGGCTTGAGGATTCGCCCAAGAGGCAAGAGCGAGGATCTAGTGCTTGTTCGTCGCTTAGGAATCTTTAGTGTGGCTCCCCGAACTTGCCGCCTGAGGAACCCTCAAGGTGGAAGTTTGCAGAGGCGCCCGTCTAGCCCGTGCGGTCAGATCGGAGTGTTGCAAATATTCCTGCTGCGATTTCACCACTGGGGCGCATCCGTGAGGAGAGGTGGATTATACGAGTGTTTAGCCATAACTTGGTCGTAACTTTATTGTAACTGTTTGATTTGCTGACTACGGACTGACCACCGTCCTTGTAATTCTCTTGCTTAATAAAAATCTTATTGGTTGTGTAAACCGTAGAACTGGTAGACTCGTTCTTGTTGAGGTGAATGTGTAAAGTGTGGTGCCCAGGATGACCGAGTTGCAGAGGGCCGACATCGGAAGCCACGCGGAGAGCATGACGAGGTGAGGCCTTGTGATGGTTCCTGAGGATTGGCTTCGGATCAAATGCTGAGGGCGTAGAGCAAGGCCTATGAGCACTTATGATGATCGGCCTCGGATCACACACCGAGGGCATAAAGGGTATAGCCTATGAGAACCCATGACAATTGGCTTCAGATTACATGCCGGTGGCGTAGTGAGTAAAGCCTGTGAGAACTCATGACAGTCGGCCTCGGATCACATGCCGAGGGTGTGGAGTGTAAGTCCTGTGAGAACTCATGACGATCGGCCTCAAATCATATGCCGAGGAATTTACCCGAGCCTCGCTACGCTAGTGAGAACTCATGACGATCAGCCTCAGATCATACGCCGAGGAATTTACCCGGACCTCGTTAGTCTCGTGACATGGAATGTGTTGGCTTATGTTAGTCATTGATGCATTCAATGTGACTAGGGAGTTGTAGTGTCGACTGTAATAACTGCAAGTAGTTGGGGGAGTTCTCCGTGATCTATAAAATCCTTGCTGCCAAATGTTAGACTCACAACTTTCCCACACTCTCATCTTTAACTCATTGTGTTGAGCAGTCCAAGGACTCGTCCATGGATCAAGGATGGTGGGAAGATGGCCAGAGGGCTGGGTTTGGCCCCACCGGGATAGTGTTCAGTTAGGGGACCCATCTTTGTCTCGAATTTTGGGATTTGAATTGTTATCCACCAAGTTCTGAGGCAGGTTGTCATCAGGTCGAAGTGAGGGAATGAGAGTTCCCTATGTTAGAGGATTATTCGTCATCATGTTTCACGTACATTGATGCAGTTTCGGGGATGATGGGTTATGCTAAATCCACTGACCCTGACTTGATGTTTGTTCAACTCTTATGGCGCTGAGGTTTCATGAGTGTCTCTTGTTGGTCAGGACTGAGCTTGCGGGGCTGATTCTCGAGGGACTTTTTTGCCTGCTGACCCGTCTTCTGATGACAACACCCATGTCTTGGTCGAAAGTCGGGCATGCATGAAACCTCCCTTGTGCTCAAAGTGTTGGAGATGCTGAGCTAGCATGTGAGTCGGCCACGAGCCGATGTTGAAGTGCGAGACGACCACATGGCACTCGTCCGGTGTCCCCAATCGATGTTGAAGTACGAGACGATCATGAGAGGTTTAGCTGATAGTTTAGTTGCTTTGCTGTTCTTACCAAAATATGGACTGACCATCGCCCTCTTGTAAAAAAAGAAATTAATGAAAGGCATCTTTTTCTTGATTCTTTGTTCGTGTGTGCGGTATGTGCATTATTTCTGCCATGTCGAAAGGTACCCTTCGGATCCGCACCCCGAGGGAGCCTTCGGCATCGGATGCCATATATATATATATTTGTGCGTTTCCAACCCCGATGGGGTTATCGGAGGATATCCTTCAAGGATATTTGGCATTGAAGCCTTCGACATCGGATGCCATCCCTGAGGGAGTTTTTTGGCGTTGAAGCCTCCGGCATCGGATGCCAATCCCGAGGGGGACTTCCAGAATATTTGGCGTTGAAGCCTTCGGCATCGGCTGCCATCCCCAAGGGGATATTTTGGGCTTTGAAGCCTCCGAGATCGGATGCCAACCCCAAAGGGGTTATAGGAGGATATTGTTCAAAGATATTTGGCGTTGAAGCCTTCGACATCGGATGCCATCCCTGAGGGGATTTTGTGTGTGTGTGTGTGTGTGTGTGTGTGTGTGTGTGTGTGTGTGTGTGTGTGTTGTTGTTGTTGTTGTTGTTTAAGCCTCCAGCATCGGATGACAACTTCGAGAGGATCAGAGGATATCCTTTAAGGATATTTGGCGTTGAAGCCTTCGGCTTCGGATGCCATCCCGAGTGGTTTTTTTGGCGTTGAAGCCTCTTGCATCGGGTGCCGAACTCGAGGGGGTTATCCTTTAAGTAATGCGCCTGGGGCTCGGGAGCTCATTGCAAGTGACTGAATGACTTGAATTTGAAATGAAAACTAAATTTTATTCATTTACGGCTGAAGGTAAGTACATGGATCGGCTTTTGAGGGCTTTTTTACAAGTGCGGACCCCTAGGGGTCTTCGTGGAATTTCATCAAATATTCTGCATTCCATGTCCTCTTGATTACCCTGCCCCCCGGGTCGGTACGTGCCTAGGCGAACCACTTTTGAGACTCTGTACGGGCCCTTCCAGTTAGGCACTAGCTTTCCCCTCTTGCTTGGCTTGAATATTTCAAGGCGTCTGAGCACAAAGGTCGCCTTCTTTGATGTCGACGGGACGGACCTTCTGATTGTAAAATTGCTCTACCCTTTGTTCATAGATATTTCTTCAAAAGTTTGCCTTTTCTCGAACTTCGTCGAGGAAGTCCAAGTTGGCCCTAAGGCCGTTTGAGTTGGAATTCTCGTCAAAGCTCATGATCAATGATGATTGTAATACCCCAGATTTTTTTAAAAATTCTTTTAAGATTAATAAGTGAATTAAAATAATTTTTTGTGATTTAATAAATATTTTTCTGAAATTTACCTTTTTACATGTGCAAAACACGTGCAAATATTTTCTTGGGAAGTTCAAAGTCAGAAATTATTATGGGTAAACCCATTAATTATTATTAGATATTATTTGTGAATTTTCTGGATTTTTCTGATAATTAATTGACCTATTTGCAAATATTACAAAAGGGAACTTTTGTGCAAAATTACCAGTTGGAGTGAAAACTCTAGATTTTTGGATTTTTTTGGGCTGAGCATGATGTATAGTCAATTCAGAGGTAAAGAGTTTACTTTTTTTTAAAAATAAATTTGGTTTATTTTGCAAGTTTTGATAAAAAATGGTCTTTTTGCAAAATTGCCACTTAGAGGGCAAAAAGTACATTTTTTTTTAGGTTTTTAAAACAGTGCCGACCAATATTAGGGTGGTTGTTATTATTTTTAAATCTCAATTAAGATGGTTTTATCTAATTTCCAAGTATAAGGATTTATATATGTAAAGATATATTTAAAAGAGATATTTTGCAAATCTATCCACAAACCTTAGATACTCTGATTTCCGCCCTATTAAAGGTGAGGTACAGCCGTCTCTTTGCTACACAATGCAAAGGGTTTTCTTTATTATTATTTTTTTGGAATTTCAAAGCGAGGATCTTGGTTTTCTTGCCAAAGGAAGGATTTTCTTATTCTCTTGATTATCTTCGGTTGTTTCTTCAAAAATGTGAGTGACATATGTTTGTTCTTGCATTTTTTTTCTAAGCAAGTTGTATGTGATGTTTTATCTATTAGGAATCATGTTAGGGAATTGCGTGAAGGTATAGTGAATTTTGATGAGTGGAAGAACTAAAGAAATTGAATCCTTTCATGAAACTATGCTTTTAATGAATTAAAACCCTAATTGATGAATTGAGGTTTGTTAAAGAACTTAATAGAAATCAGGAGTAAGTTGTTTTCCTTCATATACTTTTGGATTGTTTTATTGAGTTTTCTTCGTTTCTTTTGAACGATTATTTCGTCGAGCTTATAGATTATTGATCTACTGTTTTCGATGATATTTTGCTACAGATTACAGTATTTTACACAGAGTATTATTTTATTTATAATAAAAATTAAATTACTTCCCTATGACTTTATATAGAGATATATATGTGGTTTTCGAAGGAATTGATGTTTTGTGATATTCTATGACTTCAAAATATGTAATGGATTTAATACTTTGTTTCAATTCTGGAATTTATGAGTACATTAAATGAATTTGGATTTGTTGATTTTAAGAAGTTTTCTTAATATAAGAATATTTATAATAGAATTATGTGTTTTAATGGAAGTTTTGTTATTTATGGTTGAGTTGTGAGTCTCCAGAGGTGAGTGGGACCCTAGTACACCGGCAGTTGAGATTTTTGTGATTTGGCTAAATGTGGTTTTGTTGTTGATTAATTGAGTTAAGTCCGGTAGGGTACACCAACTCTGAGAGATTCGAAAGTAATTAATTAACTTAATAAGATGAGGACATGCACTAGATAATGATATGATAAAATGAGTACAAACATGGGTTATGGACCTCAGTATGGCTTGCAGTGTGAGATAATCTCCGAAATTATCGAGGTATGAGTGAAATAGTCTATGAAATTACCTGTTTGGGATTGATCTCCAGAATTATCGAGGTCGAGGCGATGCTCATGGGGTATTCGTGTGATGAGGTGCCATAGCTTGCGGTGTGGAGTATTCTCGAAGATTCCCAGGTGTGAGTGAAATAGTCTCCGGAATTATCTGTGGATAGAGATTGACCTCCAGAATTATCAGGGCATGGGCTAATACTCACAATTTATCTAAATCTTGTAGTAGTGATAGTATTAGGAGTAGTTGCATAAGGAGGGATCTAACCCTATAAAGTGGAGAACGATAAGGGCTTGCACCGGACCTATGTAGAGTGGGATGCACAGAATCCGACAAGTATGCATTAGAGAGTCAGCATATAGCATTGTATTTTTTTCTTGACTTGTTTTTATGTATGTTTGTTTTCTGTTTTCCTACACTTGACACTTAGTCTAGTTTCAGTCGATGTTTTCATGTTTTATTTACCGTTATTTCTTATTCTTTTCGTTACTACTGTTGATATATGTTGTTCATGACTTTATGCTTTATTCATGTTGTATTTCTTTTGATGTCACTTGTACCGTTATGGCTGACCCCTATAGTTTTGGGGGTTAGGGTTATCTCTAGCCTCATGTTTTACAGGTAGCTACCTATAGCATTGGGATTTGGATGCATGAGATAGAATGATGTTGTGGCTTATGTAAATTGTAAAAGAATGAGTTGCAAAAGAAAGAATTTGTAATTCAAGGTGTTTAATTTTTTACTGTGTTTTGTAAAGAATTAATGTAATAAAAGTTAAAAATTTTATTTGTGTTTTGGCTATGTTTACTATTACAATTGAGGTTGATGCTAGGAATTGTGCAACGTATTTCTGAGATATTATATTGAAAATTCGAGGTGCTACAGTGATGGAAATCCGATTTCCAGGGGAATTACAGCCTCGTTTCCGACGGTTATGTTAAAGGGCGACTCTCCTGTGGAGATCCTTTTGGTCGTGCAGTAGGACCACAGTATGCTGGACAGCTCGTCAACCCACAGTCCCTTGCGGGACTTTCTAGTCGCTCCATGAGACCAACGAGAATTTTTCGGTTGCATTCTCGGCCTGACCGTTGGACTGTGGGTGTGCGATAGAGGAAAATATTTGCTGAATTCCTAGGTCTTCGCAGAATTTGTGGAAACCCTTTCCCGCGAACTGAGTTCCGTTGTCGGTAATGAGGATCTGAGGAATCCCGAATCGACAGACGATGTGCTTCCAAAAGAATTGTTGGGCTTACTACTCGGTGATAGTAGCTAGGGGCTCTGCCTCGACCCATTTTGTGAAGTAGTTGATGACTACGATGAGGAAGCACCTTTAGGAAACAGTCCGACCAAGTCCATCTCCCACATGGCAAAGTGGGCCAGACTGGCAAGTGGTTTGAGATTTGCTTGGGGCAAATGACAGACTAAGGAGAACCTCTGGCACGAGCCGCACTTTTTAACCAGGTCTTGGGCATCTTGGAGGGAGTGTGTGCTTGAATGTTCATTTCTCGAAGGATCCTTATGAGGAAGGCGACTTCGTAGTTGGTCAAGAGGAGCTTGACCTGAGCTAGGTATTTGACCATCTTAGCGTCACAGGCTTCATACTCCCTACGTACTTGATTGAGGACGAGTTGGAAATCGTTGAATGCTTTGACCCATTTGGCTCCCACTTTCTGGGCTAGGAGGAGTCCGGTTATCAGAGCTTTGTACTCTGCTTCGTTGTTAGAAGCCTTGAAGCTGAACTGTAGGGACTGAAGGGTGACCCCTTCTGGGCTGCCTAATAAGACTCTAGCCCAGCTGCCCTCCTCCCAGGACGATCTATCCACGTAGAGTTCCCAAACGAGCTCCTCCTGTGGAGTCTCAGAGTCCTCCAAAATGGCGCATTCAGTGATGAATTCGGCGAGTGTTTGTCCTTAATAGCCTTTCTCAGCTTGTAGCTGATGTTGTGCTGGCTCAGCTTAATGGGCCACTTGATTAGTCGACCCAAGGTCTCCGGCTTATGGAGGTCTTGCTTTAGTGTTGGTTTGTGATGACCTGAACTGAATGGGCCTGAAAGTATGGATGGAGTTTTCGAGTGGCCGTGACCAAGGCGTAAGCGATCTTTTCCTTTTTTGTATATCAGAGTTCAGTGTCGCGGAGGATTTTGCTGACATAGTAGATGGGCTTCTGGGCCCCCTTATCTTCCTTGATCAGGACCGCACTGAGGGCCTACTCCGAAGCTGCTAAGTAGATGTATAGTACATCGCTGGGCTCTGGGTTGCTGAGGAGAGGGGGATTGGCGAGGTACTCTTCGAGCTGGTCAACCTGTTGTTGAGGCTCTCCCCATTCGATGTTCTCCACCCCCTAGAGGGCCTTAAAGAAAGGAAGGGACTTCTCCCCTTACCTCGAAAAGAAATGACCGATGGTAGCAAGACGACCGGCGAGGCGTTGTACTTCTTTGGTATTTCTCGGAGGGGTCATTTCCAAGTTGGTCCGAATCTTCTCAGGGTTTGCTTCTATCTCTCTTTGGTTGACCATAAAGCCAATGAACTTTCAAGCGGTAATGTCGAAGGAGTACTTAAAGGAGTTAAGTCTCATGTTATGCATTCTCAGGACCCTAAAGGTCTCTTCCAGGTAGCACACACGGTCTCTACTCTGGAGGCTTTTGATGAGCATGTCGTCGACGTAGAACTTCATGTTCTGACCAATTTTTTCTTTAAAGACCCAGTTGACGAGCCTCTGAAAAGTGTCACCTGCGTTCATTAACCCGAAGAGCATGGCCTTATAGCAGTAGAGCCCCTGATCGGTGATAAAAGCCTGTCTGGGGGGTACACTCGAATCTGGTTGTAACTAGAGTAAGTATCCATTAAGCTCAACAATTCATGTCCAGATGTAGCAGCGATCATGGCACCAATGCTGGGAAGAGGGAACAGAACTTTAGGATAGACCTTGTTAAGGTCGGTGAAGTCGATACACATCCTCATTTTCTATTGGCCTTCTTGACCAGTACGACGTTACCCAACCACTCCGGATAATTGACATCTTGGATGAACCGGGCGGAGAAAAGTTTGTCGACTTCTTCCTTCATTGCCTGTTGCCTTTTGGGGGCAAATTTTTTACGTGTCTGTTGTACAGGTTTGGAATCCGTGTGCATGCTCAGTCTATGCATAATGAGGTCCTCAGATATTCCCGACATGTCCGATGGCATCCAAGTGAACAAGTCTTGACTGCGGCGAATACAGCTGATAATTTCTCCCTTCAGGGTAGGAGGGAAAGACTTACTCAGCTTGAAGCACTTGACGGGTTCAACCTCGGAGAACGGGATCTCCTCCAGCTCATCTGTCGGCTTGGAGGCGATTGAACTTCGGTCCGACATAAGCTCAATCGCTTCAAGAGGTAGGACAATGCCCCCCACTGCGGCGGCGTAATAGGTCTGAGTTGTCTCCTGGTTCCCTATGACAACCCCGACACCAGATTTTGTCAGAAATTTCATACGCATGTGGTAGGCCCGGGGTACCACTTGGAAGATGCGAGGTCAGGTCGGCCCAAAATAGCATTATAAGCAGCTTAACACCGACCACCATGAAGTCCATTGCCTCCGTTCGGGAGGTCGAAGCCCTCCCTGTGGTGACATCTAGGTAACGACCCCCTCGATCTGGTGTAACACCCTGAATTCCAAAATACACTGAATTCGAGATTCCACAGGATCTTTACACTCCATTTAGTACAATTTTATAAGGAAATTTGAACTTTTCACTTTACAACAGAGTTATATGAAAAACTTCACTCTTTACATTGCACAGCGGAAGTAAATTTACAACATTTAAATAAATGTACAACAACATTGGATAATCTCTAGGCATCTGTTTCTCTTTAACCTTTATCATGTCATTTATCCTGCATACAAAACTGTGGGTACGCCAGTTTATTCAACCGACGAACATTATACACGGCAATTCTCTCTATGCCGGAAATAGTATAACTCATTTTTCATATTTAACAAACACAAACTTGTCACATATCAAACTAAAGGGAATGCCCTAATGATGTCGTGTTGTGATTGTGAACTTAATTCTTAATGCAGTTATTTATATTACATGACATTAATGCACACTTGTTCGGATTCTATGCATCCCATACTACATAGGTCCGAGGGCAAGCCTCTTAATCGTTCTTCATCTTGTAGGGTTCAATCCCTCGTCATGACTTAATCTACTACTGTAACTACGGTAAGTATCCTAGATGATCTATGAGTACAAGCACGTGTACAGAAAACCTGGAGGGGAATCCCACGCCATGTCTTGACTCATCAAGCATGCATTCTGTGGCAATTCAGCCTCCTTCATGGCACACGATTCTCTTGCAGTCACCAAACATCCCACAAGCGTCGCCAAGGTCCGATCATTCTGAGTAGTGCCCACGCCATGTCTTGACGCATCAAGCATGCATTCTGTGGCTCATCCCCGCATCGTAAACTCAAAGCTCTCATACTTGTGTTTTTCTCTCACTTTCATCACATCTCCACTATGTACTAATTTTAGTTTAATAAAAATCATGAACAAAACCAATCTTTTAGAGTTAGTCCTCTCACTACTACCGGTCTTATTACTTTCATTTCACAATGACCCAGCCTGGTCTTTTTCAATTTCAATAATCATAATTATTCATCACTTTCACTTGCCGGTGTGAGTTTGACTACACTCTAATTTTCAATTTCAATTCATAATCCATATGTTTGAGTTTTCATGCTCAATAACATTCTCTTTTCTAATAACATGATTTCTAATTTATTCATGAGTCCATAGCCATACATGGAATTCTATTATTCCTTATGTATTTCATCAAATATCATTTCCACATTAAAATCACATCACTAAATGAATATTCACATTTCATAATTTTCACACTATTCTCCAATGAGAATAATTCACATCACATCACTACATATAATTTCTTTCTTATTCATATTTTTTTTCTAACATTTTATTTCAAGTTCTTGTGCGAATTATAACCTCCACAAAATATAAATGTAGAACCATAGTTCTATTTATACATTTGTTCTCAAAACATACTCTATTCCATGTAAATAATTTCCAAATTATTTTTCATAAATCCCACATATTTTTAGGATAATAATCATATTTTTTTTCATAATTTTTCAGTCATCAAAACACCCAAAAAATATTTTTTTCCCACAACTTAAACACAGGCCGAGACCAAGGATCGAACCAGCAACCACAGGGAAACAAGCCACAGGCACAGACCACTAGGCCGAACACGTTAGGCGATAAAAGAAGGGCTGAGAGCATTAAATGCTCTCGGCTGCAGTTACTTAGTTTTCAAAAATAAAAAACAATATATATATGGTGCTCACGATATTCGAACCAGCAACCTATGAGACACCCGAACCCACTGTAGCAAATAATAGCATCCCGACCACTTGAGCTATATGCTCAGGTTGTCATAGTACAACTCGAACTTTAATTAAATTAATTCCCTCTGTTTAATAGAACATTTCGATGTTCAAGAAGCTCTCATTTGTTTTTACCCTTATTAAACTTACTGTAAATTTCCAGATTGGCTATTCCCATCATAAATTATACTCCAGTATATTAAAATAATTTTTTCTAATAATTAAACATATATTCCTCATACAATTTGGCTAAATTGTAAGTTACTACTACCACATTTTCTTTTTCGACTTTCTTATATATCCAATTTTGATTTCAATAATCTCTACATCAATTTTCTGTTTTTATTCGTTTCACAACACACAAATTATATCTTTTTAGTCATCTATTACAACATTATCACAAGAGTCCATTTAATCACATAAAGCAACATTGTCAATTCACTAACTTTTGCATATAGTCCTTGATGTTAATAATGAAGTTTTCTTCAAACAATCCATGGCTATAATCAATTTACACACAACCTACATTTAATGATAGAACCACATACAAGTTGCATACCAACATTTCGATCAATCAATAAGCTATGTATATATATATATATATATATATATATATATATATATATATATATATATATATATATATATATATTTCAATTAAAATGTACTCTTATTAATCTTTTTCATGCATCACCATTTTAATTCAAATCTAGCATGCTTCTTAATTAGAAATACGGAAAATTACCCACCTTAATTGGAGAGAAACACAATTAGCAACACCTCCTAAACAAATGTCCTTGCCAAGAGAGCGGTCCTCCTCCTCGTCGATGTGTTCGCGCGCCTCCAAGATGTTCAACTCGAGCACCTTCTTGATTGCCGGCCTTCCCTTCCTTGGTGCAAACACAAATTCCTCATACAACTCTCAATCTTTTAACTCACTTACTAAACTACTAGATAATGTATTTTAAACTATAGGTTTGGAGGAATAATTAGTACCAAATAACTAGGCAAGGGGGGGGGGGTATTTATACTAAAAATTTAGGAAAATGGAAGGTTAGGATTGAAGTAGGAGTTAGAAACAAAGTGCTAGGATTCAAGGAGGAGTTACAATAACCAACCATGATCAAGTAACCACCACCCATGACTCCACTTAAATTTTTCATTTTTCCCTCCTAAGATCAAAACCGGCCTATACACATGCATGTGCACGTGTACGTGCAATGCACGTGCATGCAACTTGTCACCATTTAAAAAATGTACATTATATTTTACATAAAAATAATCTTTAAAATGTGTTCTACATTACAAGTTGTATTAAAAATAAAACTAGCTCATGGACTTTAGTTTATGGGCCAAAATAATAGTTTATAAATAAATTCAATTTGGGCTTTAAAAAGAAAGGCTTATGTTTGTTTGAAAAAGGACCTTTACTTAAAAATAATTAAAGAGCACATATATATATACAAATACTCATCATAAAAAATTTAATATTACCAAAATATTGCACGTGCACACTACGTGCAAAATAAAATAATTTTCATTAAATGAAAATCGGGGCATTACATCTGGACTGGGGCACCAGAGAAACCATGGACTTAAACCAGTTTTAGCCTCTCCCAGGAGAGCTTCAAGGCTTCGAAGGCTGCTAGGAACAAGGTATTCACCGAACTCCCATTGTCGATGAGGATGCGGTGCACCTCATGATTGACAAGCGCAAGACTTATGACCAAGGTGTTGTAGTGTGGGACCCAAACGCCTTCGAGGTCCTCATCCGAGAAAGAAATAGCCAATCTGAGACTTCGAGGAAGGCGATAGTTGAAAATAGAGTTTACCTTCTGGATGAAGGCCTTGTGAGAAGAGCTAGATTCTCTCCCCATGGGCCCTCCATGGATGCTGTGGAGGATGGTCAGGTTATCGGTGTCCTGGGGTTCAGACTCTAGTTCTGGATGTTTGTTCACCCCGCGAGGGGGCGGGGAGGCTCTCGGGCCATTCCGAGTGAATTTGGCAAGTCACCCTCTCCAAATGAAGGCCTCAATTTTGTCCTTCAGAGCTCGGCAATTGTCTGTGTCATGGCCATGGTTCGGATGGAAATGACAGTAGTACCTCCTGTCCCTCTTCTTGTTGGGATTATTGGACCGAGGGGGGTGCTGGAGTAAGTCGTCGCCCTTGATTTCCATCAGGTTGCAGACACGCTCGCATTGAGCGGAGTAAACTTGTCGAACCGTTGATGTGAGGTGAAGCACCTCTGCCCCGAGCCGTCCTTCGGGGTTTTCTTGGCGATCTCGGAGTTGTCTTCTTTCCTCTTCCCTTTAGTGGGGGATCCCTTCCGACCCTCGGGATGGAGGTCTTCCTTGGCCCGGATATACTTTTCGCTACCGTGGAGAAGGTTAGGAAAGTCGGTAGGGGGCTTCTTGGCCAGAAAGGCCTTCAATGAGTCATGTCGGACATTGTGTCGGAAAGCCATTACTGCCACCTCGGCATCAAGCGAGGAGATCGATCGTGCCTCTACCGTAAACCTCTAGAAAAAATTTGAAGAGATTTCCTGTCCTTTTGTCTGAGATCCAATAGTGAGGCACTCGTCTTCTCAGCCTTTCGGCTGGTCACGAAGTGAGTGAGAAAACTATCATCGAGCTGGTTAAAGGAGTGAACAGAGCCAGGAGCGAGTTTGGTGAACCATTCCCGTGCGTGGTCTCTCAAGGTGGCTGGGAACGCACGACAGAGAAGGCAATCCGAGGCATTGTGAATCATCATGAGAGATTTGAAGCCCTCGATGTGATCAGTAGGATCTGTTTCTTCGTTGTAGGTTTCAAATGCTGAAGGCTTGATGCTCCTCGGGACAAACACGTCAAGAATGTAGGAGGAGATCGGCGGCTTGATCGGTCGGTATCTATGTTCGGATTGCCTCTCACCCTCGACAATTCGAGCATGGTGACCCTCCATTTCCTTAAGTCGCTTGAGGATGGGGTCTTCCCGTCCTTTGGATCGGGTTGACCCATGGGATTCATCATTCGCTTGCTCGACTGCTCCTGCTCGGTCGATAGGTTGCTTAGAAGGGCCGCCACCTCGGATGGCTCAAATGATTTCGTCTTAGAATTAGTGGAACTCTGCCTTGGTTACATGACCCTCATCCCCTCGGTAATTGGAGGGTCGGCAGTCCCTCGGGGAGCGGCTACACTCCTTGTCTCGACCGTGGGAGTGGCGAGTCCGACTGAGATTGCAATATGAGGGGTCCCCTTTATTTCGGGATCGGTTGAGTCGTCATCCTCATTCTGTCGGCTGCTGATGATATTTCTCAGGTCAGAGACCATTGGCTGGGAGACCACCCATGCCACCGAGCGGGAAGCGCTCGGGACGGGCTTATGTAATCCTTAGACCTGCTTCCGTCGGGACCCTTGGGTTGCTGCTCGACTTCATGTCAGGTGCGGAGGAAGTGGGGGGGTCGGACGGTCGACTCCTGGCTGGAGTCTTCTTGGCCCTAGGAGCCACATGGATCGTCTATCATGAGGTAGAATTTTGAAAAGAGGCTCGGATCTAGACTTCCCACAGACGACGCGAATCTAATGCTACTTGTTTTTTTGGTGTGGGAGCAACAGATAATGTGAGTACTTTTGGGAAAGAGGAAACTTAGATTTCGGCATCCGCTCTGACTTTACTGTGAGGCTGATGTGGTGGATGTGGTGAATTTGGGAGGTTCGACCGTCGTTGGACACCTGCAAAAAATTCTGAGACACCGGGAGGTCTCACGGTGACAGACCCTCCGACGCTCAAGTTAATAAACAGATGATTAATACTGACTTAAATGGTGAAAGTTGCAAGCACCTGGTCACAGTAGAGGTAGTGCTATATTTATAGGCGTAATAGCCGGATTATGGGAGGTTCCCGGGTCCCCTGATTAGGGGGCGTGACCCGATCCACACTAAATTGGACCTGGGTGACGGGCCTGTAGTCAGCCCACAATGAGAAGTGAGATGACTTTGAGATTCGCGCCAGGATCGAGCGGTGCAGATTGTCCGCTAATTTTATCCTCATCATTTATTTTTGAAATTTTTGATTTTTGATTTTTTTTGTTGCAATATTGCACATAATTATACTATGCTATTATGCTAAGACCACTTTTTGTCCAAGGATTTTTCTCATTTTTTTTCTTTTTAAAACAAAATAGGAGAGCAAATGTAGGAGGCATATCTCCACTCTTTCTCCATCCAAATTTTAAATAGTAATTATATTCCTTACTCAGACCTAAAAAATCATGCAATATTGTAGAGATGTTATTAGGATAATATTTCAAAAAGAGTTTTCGTATTTCCTTTTTTTTTAAAAATTCTATGTAATATATTACATAGGGTTATACTAGTTGTTAACTTGTTACTGAGGGAAAAAAAGGAATTGAAAGATATTTTCTTGTAACCTCAATTCGCGGTTACAGTGGTAGCGTAAGGTTACGGTGGCGGACCGACGAGCGTCTACGGCAAGGATTTGGGCGGGCTGGCGAACGACGACTGCTAAGATTTGGGGGAGGAGGGTTAGCGTGATTTTGGGGAAGGGGAAATTGGGAGAGGAAGGGTTTTTTATTTGTGTATTTGTTTTTTTATTTTGTTTTATTAAGTAAAAGGTGTGGTGTGCACGTGTTACGGTAGGTGTGATTTTTAACTTTTGCTCACCTTTCTCTATTTCAAAATAGAAAAAGAAGAAATAGGGTAGTCCTATTAGCTTAAGATATAGTATAATTCCAAAAAAGAAAACATCAACAAAATACGCCTTTTTTCCTACTAAATAAATTTCGAGTTATTCGCTGTTGGTTATAATAGACTAGTAATTTACACATGTGATGCACGTTTTAATAAATATAGTTTTTTTAAAGTAAAAATTCAGACGTAGTCTGAGCCTGAACCTAAGACCTCCTTTATAATAGTTATGCATGTGCGTTACACGTGTTGATAAGTTTACAAATGGCAACTAATCTTCTCCCATTATAATATTGGAGATATTTTTAGCATGTGCAGTGCACTTTAACAAATAACGACATCAGTCATTGTAATTGTATGGTTATTTGTGTTCTTAGAGCATCCACAGTTGTGCATGCTATAAAATGTATATATGCATATTTACAAATAACATTTGGTTGTTTTGCTGCTGTCGTGAAATGAAAAAATACATGATATTTCGTCCGAAAAAAAGTTCTTACTTTTTTATAAATTTTTAATATTATAGTAATTTTTAATTTTTTTTTATTATAGACGAAACAGGATGTTTCGTCTGAGACAAAAAAAAATTAAAAAATATTTTTTTGGTCTCAAAATGCCTTGGACGAATCATGTTTCGTCCGGGTTATTTGTTTTTTTCCCTTTAGTTTAGTGACGCATAGAAAATCATATGGTTCAATCAATAATCCATAGAAAATTGAATGGTCCCAATCAATAAAAAATCCATGAAAAATCATATGCAATCGACCCGTAGAATCCCAAAAAATCAAAAATTTTGCAATCCAGAGCTCTGTTTGTCTGAGCTTCTTTTTTTTAAGGATTTTTTTTATTATAAAAAATTCTAATTTCATCGAACAAAATATGATATTTCGTCCGATGGATTAAAATAGTATAAAATATTTGGGACGAAACATCACTATAATATGCATATTGCTATATATTCTCTCAAATATTGCATTCTATTGTAGCGAAAATGTTAAAATATGGCAGAACACTACACTACAGGACTGTATTGCTCTCATTGTTATAAAATGCATATTATGGATACATTGGACCAGACTGTGGATGCTCTTACTAATTATGTTAGTCTATACCGTCAATACTTCATTATAAATTAAGATAAGAAAGCGTTCCTATAAAGTTATTGTAATCCTTTTATAGGATGTTTTTTTGGGACAATCCACACTGTTCATTTTGTTTTTTATACCATAAGGTGTGTGTATGTATCAAACATCAAGTGGTTTGAGATATCTTACTCAACGTCGAGTCCTCTGATTTGTTCTATTTTAGTGATGTGTCTTTTTGGGACATACATACTCTATTACGAATCTATGACATGAAATCCAAGTGAACGAGACTAATAAATTGCATTTCTTAGCAACGGGCAGTCATCGTATATGAGAGAATCGCCTCTTGTAGTTGTCAATTAGGAATTACGAAAATAAAGGTTATAAGATGAACTCAATTTAATTCTTCCATATCTTTACTATTTTAATAAGAGAGTTTTGTCACCAAACAAATTTCATTTGTAACCAAACAAACACGTGCATTGTAACCCAACAAATACGTGCAATGCACATGCATAACTAATATAATGGTCGTCTTAGGTTCGATGTCAGACATCTTCGGAATTTTTTTATAAAAAATATATCTCTACTATTTTGATGGGAGAGTTTGTCACCAAACAAATTCCAATTATAACCAAACAAACACAAACATCGTAACCAACAAACACGGTCTTAGCTTAGGTTCGATGCCCGACAACATCAAATTTTTTTATAAAAAATATATATTTATAAAGACATGCATCACACGTATAAATTACTAGTAAAGTTTTATTGAAAGACTCTGGATAACATTCACAATAATTGCTATAATCGAAAAAATAGAATTTTTTTTACATGCCACTTTTGGAAAATATTTGCAAAAAGAGAACAGTTTACAAAGTATTTGCGCTCGTGGACTCAATAACTAAACTTGCTGTTCTCAACGGCGAGTTTAGTTGTTTCATGCTCATCGTTGGAACACGGCGAGTGTAGTTTTTTTTAGAAACTCGCTGTTCCCAACATGAAGACTTGTCGTTCCCAACAGCGAGGACATTTGCACTAGACTAGCTGTTGGAAACGGCAAGTTTAGTAACTTTTTTGGGGGGGGGGGGGGGGGGGGGGGTTGTTCCCAATGGCGAGGACATTTACACTAGACTTGCTATTGAGAACGACGAGTTTAGTTTACACTTTTTTTTGATGACTCGTCGTTCTCAACAGCGAGGACATTTACACTAGACTCGCTGTTTAGAACGGCAAGTTTAGTTTTAAAAAAAATTCTATTGAATTATTTTTTGAAAATTCGCTAAGTCCAACAGAGTGTTTCACTCTCTATGAAATGTCCTACATTCTCGCCGTTCCCAACAGCGAATCTAGTATAAATGTCATCGCCGTTGGGAACGGCGAGTCTTTATTGAAAATTTCGAACTGAACTCTTTATTTTCAACAGTGAGTCTAGTGTAAATGTTCTCGCTATTGAAAACGGCGAGTCTCCATTAAAAATTTTGAACTGAACTCGCCATTGGGAATGACCGTGTCCCAACGGCGAGCATAAAACAACTAAACTCGGCGTTGGGAACGGCAAGTTTAGTTGTTGAGTCCACAATTACAAATACTTTATTAACTGTTCTCTTTCTGTAAATACTTTCGAAAAGTGGTGCATTAAAAAAAAAATTTCCCGAAAAAATATGCAAGAGCTGTGCCTATCTTAAGGACCTCAACTGGGCTTAAGACCGTTTGCTAAATGTGGGCCTTATCTCATATGTGATGGTACCAAATTTAAGTGCACTCCAAATTTAATTTGATTTTGATTATACTATCATATGATAGAAAATCTGATATATTTTCTATCATAAAAAAACAGAGAGAAAATCTTCCCAAGCCATCAGGATTACAGCTCACTCCTGGTGTCATCATATGACATATATAAAATAATAAGTATTATTTTAAAAAATAAAATAAAATAATAATAATAAGTAAATTGTTGAAGAAAGAAGAAGAGCAAGCATAAGTTATGTTGATATATATTTCACATATTATTCTGGATCATTTCCATGATGAATACCCAACAAGCAAGCAACTAGCCTTTAGGTCCATGTCAAACAGTAAAAGTTATTCGTGTTATAAACACAAGACAGGTGCTATATTTTTCGTCAGTTTAGGAATCAATCATCATTCTTATTTCTTCCTTAATTAATAAAAGAGGATGAAGAGTACAAGCATGCCAGGCCAACAAATACAAAATAAACACGCAAAATAGAGACATCAGCGAAGCAAGAACTCTTCATATCCACAGGTTTATGAAGATCTATGATAGAACCCACCTTCACCAGTGAGAGAGAGACGTGAGATGAAGGAAGCGTGGTATAATCGCCGCAACAATCTGGATTTTTTTGCTTGGTAGAAATAACATTTACTTTCGTGAGACTTATAATAATATTTCTGATAATTTTACTCATATTAATTTTTTTGGGCTACAAGTTGTGACGGCGGGACCAAGAGAGAGAATCGCCAGAGCATTTGAGGTGGAAGAGTACGGCGATGAGGAGGTGGTGATTGGTCCCACTTTGGACTGATACGGTGTGATACAACTTGGTTGCTCACCCTCAAAGGCGTTGTTGGGGCCTCTTTTATCATGTTGCTCTTGTTTTGATGCTCTTGTATGTTTAAATTTTGTTGTATCTGTCATATCCTCATATGCACTTTGGAGGTACTATATATGTTTTATTTGCTGCATTGTAATTTTTGTAGTTGTACCCAATATCCTGAGTTTATTTTATTAACTCTTTATTAATAAAACAGAATGGCTATATTCTACTTTTAAAAAACAAAAACAAAACTACAAAGTATTATCAAATTTCGAGTTACCAAGGTTCAATATTAGGCCAACCACGGAACAATGAATCATATCATTACAATGCTGTAGAAACAGGAATATATAATAAATATGAAGGAACGGTTCTTTCACTAGAATGGCATCTCATACCTAAAAACAGATTGAGGCCATTCTTATTACCATATGTAGTAGCTATTTTCTATATGTGAGCAAACAAATATTGTGATTTCTTTTTTGAAACAATAAAAAGAACTGATCTTTTAGTTTTCGCTAATATTGACTATTGCAAGCTGATCTTGATTCCTGAATCGGACTCGTTTAAACTGTTGGATCTAATCTGGACGGTGGTGATTGCTCCGATTGACTTGAAAAGTTTGAAACACCGGGTTGGCCCCAGTGACAGACCCTCCGACTCTCAAGTCAGAACTCAGAAATATATGAGAGTTTTTAGTGGCAAAATACTGATTACCTGGTTCCTGTGGAAGTCATGTGGTATTTATAGTCGCTTTGGGGGATGATTTCAAGATATTGATTTATCACTGTTTCTCTGTTTTGATTGAGTTTATTAATCTCTTCTTTATGAAGAGATGTGGACGGTTACCCTTCTTTTGATAAGAAATAGGGTTGATTAACTTTCTTCTTCATGAAGAGATAGAAGTAGTTGTGGAGACACTTCTTTTGTAAAGATATATGGTTTATAAACTGTTTCTTATGGATAATTATGAGTTTAAAATGATATTTTAGATAATCATGAACTCCTTCATGTTGGGCTATTATGACAACCCAGTTTGACACATATGTTTTAGGTTGTTAGGCTTGAAAGAGACCCAACTCCCGTTTACGGGCCAATTTTTAGTGAAATTTACTAGTTTTACCCCCCGAGAGCTTTAAGATTTATGCCCAATTTGAATAGTTCCAATTTAATTCTGTGATGGTTGCTAGTGGTTCTGCCTCTACCCACTTTATGAAGTAGTCGATGGCTACCACTAGAATATTTTGTTGTCCAGTAGCAGGAGGAAATGGTCCAAGCAAGCCCATTCCTCATATGGCGCAGGGGATGAGACTTGACATAAAGCTGAGGTTGGGTTGAGGTACCCGCTTGATGAATGAGTACTTTTGGCAGGGAATGCATTGGCGAACGTATGCTTGGGCATCATTGAAGAGAGCTGGTCAATAATATCCATGGTTAAGATTTTTGATGCAAAAGACCCCGTGACTGGATGACTGCCTCCATCCCTTCATGTACCTTTTTTAGGGCGTAATAAACCTCTTTGAGGGAGAGACAATGTAGGTTAGGTCGACCGTTAACTTGGGTGTAGGAGCGCTTGTAGAGGAATCCCTCGACTAGTGTATACCTTTAGCCCTCACCCGGATCTTTGTTGCTTCTTTTGGGTCCGATGGAAGGACACCCTTATCGAGGAAGTCGATCAAGGGTTTCATTCAGCAGTCTCTGTGGTTTGGGGGGTGATGAACATAAGCTCCACTGTCTTATCCTCGATGCTTGGCTTGTATAGGGCCTTAATGAGAACAGTGTGGTCAAGCCCGTCAAATGATGAGGATGTCAACTTACGGAGGGCATCTGCTTGCTGAATGCGAATAACTTCGACCTCTTTGAAAGTGGACATGAGTTTCTTCACATAAGCCAAGTACTTAATCATGCATTCATCCCTATCCACATATTCGCCCCGGTGATGAGGGCTTCATACTCGACCTCATTGTTGGAAGCTGAGAAGTTGAGGTGCATCGAGTATTGGAGAGTGAATTCTTTGGGATCGAGTAAGATAACTCTGGCTCCACTCCCTTCACGGCAAGATGACCCATCCACATAAGCACTCCAAAGTGGCGGTTGTCTCCTTCCTCGAAGGGATCAGGAATGCTTCTTTCGACGATGAATTCGGCCAGGACTTGGGACTTGATTGCTATTCTCGGTCGATAAGTTATATCATGTTGACTTAACTCAATAGACCACTTAATAAGAGCATCCATAGTCGTGTATGCTATGCATATATGCATAAATAGAAATAGCATATTGTTGTTTTGTTGCAGTGGCGAAATGACAAAATATAGCAAGTAAGAGAAAATTTGAACGAACGAAACATCAAAATTTTAATTTTTTATAATTTTTAAATGAGCAAAACTCTCGGACGAAATGTTTCGTCCGGGAATTTTGATTGTTTTTTATTTTTTTCCCTTTATTTTAAGTGTTAGTTTAGGATAAACCCATAGAAAAATATATGAGCCAATCAAGAATTTATAGAGAATCCAACGGTCCCAATCAATAATCCATAGAAAATCATATACAATCCAACCCATAGAATCCCAAAAAAGTCAAAAATTTTGGGGAAAAAACACTGGAAAAAACATCATGTCCGTGGTTTTTTTCCCTTTTCCGGGATTTTTTAATTAAAAAAAGCTAATTTCGTCGGCCCAGAAAAATATTATGAAATATTTGGGACGAAGATGATCATTCGTCCAATAGATTGAAAATATTATAAAATATTTGGAACAAAACATGATATTTCATCCTCTGTAATATGCATATTGCTATATCTGCTCTTAATTATTGCAATCTATTGTAGCGAAAAAGGGAATAATGTGTATATATAGCACAGGACTGCAGCGTTCAAAAAGCTAAAAAGTGCATATTCTTCATATATAGCAGAAGAGTGTGGATGCTCTAAGTCTCCTGGAGCTTTCTGGTTTGTGGAGCATTTGCTTAAGTGGTTGATCGGTGAGGACCCAGATGGAGTGTGCTTGGAAGTAGGGTCGGAGCTTCCGGGCAGCTATGACTAGTGTATAGGCCATCTTCTCCATCTTTGAGTATTGAAGCTCGACATCGTGGAATACCTTACTTACATAGTAGAACGGATTTTGTACCTTGTCTTCTTTTCTTAACAAGACGACACTGAGGGTATGATCTGAAGTGGCAAGTAGAGGTAGAGAACCTCTCCCGGCTTGGGCTTGCTAAGGAGTGGAGGATTGACAAGGTGTGCTTTGAGACATTCGAAGACTACATGTTGTTTTTCTTCCCACTCAAAATTTTTTGCTCATCGGTGAGGTTTGAAGAAGGAGAGGCACTTCTCCCTAGATGTAACCCCTATTTTCTCAAAAACGTATTTTTGTGTATTTTCTGTATTTAAAATTTTTACATCTCCTATTAAAATCTATTTTCAATCAATAATTGTATTTGTAACTATTTTGTATGTTTTTATATTTTAATACAAATCTTATTATTGTTATTATTACTGTTATTATTATTACTATCATTATTTTGTATCATTTTTCTTATTATTATTATGGTTACTATCAGTATTATTTTGCTAGTGTTGTTATTTGCATTATTATTATTTTTATTGTTAAATTACAATTTTTTTATTATAAATTATATATTTTTTATTACTCTATTTTCTCTATTGGATACCCAACTACCCAAAACCCACTGTATATTAAACCCTCACACTACCACCCAAATTTGAACCCAACCATACCCTGTTTACTCTACCCATACCCATTAACTCTTCTTGCCCAGACCCGTTAAGCCCATAAACCCGAAAACCCAATTGCCACTTGTTTTACCCATTACACCCTAAACCCAACCCGTAACCCACAAAAACCCTAACTCTGCCTATATATTTAAACCCATCCTCCTTTAACCCATGAAGCTATCCTTCCGCCGCTTCGTCTTCCCTCTCCTAGTCTCTCTCCCGTTCGTCCCTCTCCTTGTCCCTGCGACCCCATCTCCCTGTGTTGCAGCCACTGCCATGGCTGCCTCCTCCTGCCCTTCCTCCCTCTCCCGATCATCATCGTGACCTCCTGCCCTTCCTCCCTCTCCTGATCAACTTCGCGACGCCTTGATAGCACCGCAGTCGAGCTGCACTGTCTCCCGGTTCCTCTCCCTGCACCGTCCGGCCTTCCCACAGTCGCAGCAACAGCCCTGCAATGCCAGCCTCCTCCGGTGCTGCCTGTGCTCCTCCCGACTGGCAGCAGCAGGCACAGCGGCTTCCCCCTGCACCGCTCAGCCCAGTTGCTCAGCCCAGTCGCTCAGCCTAGTCGCGACGACCCCAAGCCGTCATTCCCCCGCCGATCGTCGACTCCGTCATTGCTCATGGTTGAGCATCCCAGAGCTAAGCCATTTCTTTATTTTGATCAACTTTGTTGTGGGCCGTCGGATCTTCATGATCTCCCATCTTGATCATCTTGATCATGAGAGCAAAATCTTGGCCGTTCGATCGCGATCATCATCAACTTCATCATCACCTTGATCTGGACCGTCTGATCTTGTTGATCTTGAACTCATCCGTGCCGATCTGCCTGATCGTTGTTTGATCATCTTGATCTTGATCGTCATCGTGATCCGTTCATTGGAGTTCGTGTGTTCGTGATTGGTTCGTGATCCGTTTGTTGTGTTTGAGTTCGTGCCCCGGGATTCGTTCCCTTTATTCTTCTTTTGCTTGTCATCATTTTTATTTTCGGTTAAGGCAAGTAACTTGTACTCCAATTCTTTTGTATGATACAAGTCAAAAATACCTCTTATTTGGGTTCTAGAGACAACTCATGTGTGTGTTATGTTTGATGGGTTTTGTCTCTATTGTGCTATTTGACCATAGTTGCCTCACGACACAAAATCTACATGAAAACAACTAGGTTTGACCGTTCTTGATCTATTCATATATATGTGATAATTAGGTGAATTTATGTGTTTGATGAGATCCGTGTGATATGATGGTTGTGAATATGTTATATACTCTATTTCCTGATGTTTGGACACTTAGTAGACTCTATACCATGTTTGATTTTGATTGGAACGAGTTTCGTGTGATTCACGTTGGTTTTGTTCCTAAAGAAAATTCTGTATTTTGCCGATAATCTGTCTTGATCAGTAATTTAGACCATATTAAGGTCAGAATTTTAATTTCAGTATAAAACATGAGTTTTAGAGGAATTCGTCTTCTTTATAACCCCTTTGACCTTGCTCGATTTCGTTTTTGTATGTGTGAGATATGACTATTTTACTACAGAGGTGTAGATAAATTTCAGATTTCGTTTCTTGACGATTTTGATGACTAAATTATTTTGATACTTGTGCTACACATATTATTTTGATCTGAAACTTTGGTCAGTATTTCTATATCTATCTAGAGATTACCCAAAATTTTGGTCGATTTTATTGATGAGTTGTATATGCCGTTTCATGTTTGTTTATGAAAGCTATACTTGTAGTATTTTGCTCGCTGTTCTGTAAACAATTGTATTTTCACCCTATTTCCTTCTACTGTATAGAAAATATTTATGAAATATGAAAGTTATATTATTTTTTCTATTTTCATCTCCTTTTGGCGGATTTGGATTTCGTTTCACGGTTTACGAGATATTACAGTTTTCGTACAGCAGTATTGGGAATTCCAGATTTGCCAAACTATCGTTTCTTGATGTTTTCTAATTTTTGATGGCTAAACTAATCTTACTGAAAAACTATGGAACTTTATATTTTGATACTAGATAGATAGGGGAATCCCCAAATTTTTCGTGGATTTATTTAATGTGTTTTCATGCTGTTTTCCTGCTCTTGAATTCGATTTCCTGATTTTTGGCTGAACGTATTTTCTGGATTCGAATCAGTTTTGAGTTATGATTTTGTGAAACACTATATGACTTATATATATTCGCTGGATTCGTGTGGAAGTCTATTTTCCAGATTCTTCGACGGATTTAGATTTGGATTTCTGTAGTAATAGGAATCATTGTTTTAGTACTGTACTGTCATGCTGTCCTGAATATGAACATATACTGTTTTTCTCGTTTATGTGACCGTATGTCATCTATGCATGTTTATTTGTTTCCCTGAACCTAATACTAATTGTACCATATTTGTTTGATACTATTTCATGTACTATCATGTCTGTTGATAACCATAATAAAAGTAATCAAACCGGGGTTTAAGGTAGTGGGAAATTATAGAAATTTGTACTTGGAAGGGGGCCCGTGTTTCCCATACTGAGCATCTGTTATACTTTTATACTGATTACCTGACTGCACACTTTCCTATAGGAAGGTGTACTCAGAGGAGGACCAATAGGTTCTGACTTTCTGATTTCTGTTACTGATTACTTGACTGAACACTTCCCTATAGGAAGGTGTAATTGGAGGAGGACCACTAGGTTCTGGCTGTTACTGCTACTGTTACTGTTACTGATACCTGAGTACACGGTCCTATATGATCCCCTACGAAATCTAAAACGAAACTGTTTGAATGTAGCAACCATGCGATAAAAGGATGGCGCATGAAGTGCTACCTAGTTAGTAATAATACAAGACTGTAAGAACATGACACTGATAGACTGTTACTGACTGATACTATTATATTGTTATGTTGTTACACTGATATACTGAACATACTGCTACTGATGTTGTTATCTGATACTGTTACTGGACACTGTTAGTTGCCATATGAAACTGTACTTGACACATGTATTTGTACTGTTAGTATACCATACTAGTTGATTTTGCTATACCATGCTATATCTGTTTCTGCTATTATTTAGATTTATTTAGTTTTCCATGTACTTGTATCCTGCATTACAAGCGGTCCGTAACTTGCATTGACGAGTACCTTGTTCTCTTCTCCTTTCTCCTACAATTCATTAATTGCAGAACAGGATGGTCGGCTGCCAGATGACATTGGCGAGATGATGTATTAGTACTGGATTTTCTGCTTTATTATTATTATTATTATTATTTGTTGCTTGAACTTGAATAAATTGTATTTGATACTTGGATTTATTTGTATCTGGGCAATGTGACCGAGGATTTTTGACTTATTCAGATCTGATTTATTTGAGATTAATACATTTTGTTTCAAGTAAATTCTGTTGGTATATTGATTCAATTATGTATATCTAGTTGATTCTCTTGCTTCCGACTCTGATTATTATGTGAGATGTTGTAAAGATTCCTGAACAGCTTATGGATGATAAAAATCATTCGTTGGGCCAATGTTACGTGTTCGTATTCCGTATTTTTGGGAAGCGGGACGTGACACTAGACTTGGAGATGAAGCACCCAATGGTGGCGAAGCGGCCTATGAGCTTTTGGACTTCTTT
The DNA here is from genome assembly GCA_017893485.1 of Hemerocallis citrina. Taxonomy (NCBI): domain Eukaryota; kingdom Viridiplantae; phylum Streptophyta; class Magnoliopsida; order Asparagales; family Asphodelaceae; genus Hemerocallis; species Hemerocallis citrina. The sequence goes on from CM030365.1 coordinate 131,243,801, forward strand.
GATGTCCGGGGGGACATGTCGAGTATGGCTCTGATATTCTCAGGGTTGGATTCGATTCCTCTTTGGCTGACAATGAATCTTACAAACTTCGTGAGCAGACCCTAAAGGCGCATTTCGAGGGCTTCTGTCTAATGTTGTGTCTCCGCAGTACATCGAAGGCTTCTTGGAGATCGGCTACATGATCCTCTTTTTTGAGGCACTTGACGAGTGTTGCTGCTGATTTTGGTGTGGGAGCAAACAGATGAATTTCTGGATTCTTGGAGAAAACGATAAAGCAAACCTGTTGACTTTCACCAACTTGTTGACCTGGCCTCTTGCCACTGCCGCGAACCTACAAAAGTGCGAAACACCGGGATGGATCCCAGCGACGCACCCTCCGATGCTCATGTCAATAATCTGAATGATTAAGAAAGAGATTTTATTTGAAAAGTATTAATTACCTGGTAACAGTGGGGGGAGAGGGGTATTTATAGTTGTAATACCCCGATTTTTTCTTAATATATAAAGATTATTTATTTCTCTTTTTATGGTATGCTTGTGTAGCATGTGGCTATTATTTCTCCATGATGAATAAAGTATATTGTTCCCTATAAAATATTTTCCTTAAAGCCCAATGTTAACTTGTTTATTTTCTCTTTTTAAAATATTTATTTGGCCCAAATGAACTTAAGCCCATAAACTTAACCTTTTATATTCCTACAACTTGTATGTGTAGCATCTTTTTCCTTTTTCCGGGTATGGTATATAATTTTGTAGTGGGGTTTTGTGTGTACACGTGCACTCCATGTACACGTGCACAAGGCACAATTCTTGGCCGGATTGTGGAGTGATGGGCTTAGATCATGGGTAGTTACTTTTGAGGTGTGGGTAGTTCCTCAACTCCCGATTAGATCTCAGCCTTTGATTCTCCAACTCCCCTATGTATCTTAACCCTCTATTCTATTTACCTCCTAGTATAAATACCCCTCCTATTTCCCTATCTTTTTACACTAAAATTTTCTAAGATTATAGAGAGTATCTGTGAGTTTGTGTGGGAGCTTTTCTGTGGAGGCAAGCAGCATTGCTGAGGAGCTCGGTGTGGAGCAAAGGAGCAAGAAGGCGTTCCTTGTTTTGAAAAGTGCGGGATTTCGGTTATTTCATCATATAAGGTGGGTGTTTCTCAGGACTTCTAATGTAGGAATGATACTATGATTACTATGATTGATACCATGTTACAAAAAGTGAATTGAATGCAGTAGAAATTGCTTGAACATGCTATTAATAATGAGAGTGAGACTGTCGGTACAGTCGACTGCCATGTGAGACAGCCGACTGGTACGAGACATTACCTTTCATAATGTGCTGATAAAAACGTGTGCAAATAGACATGATGGTGTGATCATTAAATGTATATTTTCCCTATGACACATATGATGGAGGGAAGGTAAATGAATGAAAAGAACTAATGGTGATAAATAACTTAAATTGTCGGAGCAGTCGACTGACGTGGTGTTAAGTCGACTGGTGCTTCGTTCTGAATATGACTGTTTGAAAGTTCCATGAATAAAGATATTTTATTTATGTAGACCCAGTACGATGATTTGAGATTTATACCTTCATTGTCGTAAGAAAGTATGAGCAATGTGAATGCATGTTTAGAGTAGTTTTCTCTAAAAGAGCATGTTAGTAACTTGGAAATTTGTGCGGTAAATGCTACTGAACAAGAGGAGACTCTGTTTATAAAACATGAATTTATGTATATGGTGAATTGATATCATGATGCAAGTACGTGTAAGAACTGTAAATAATCTCCTTAATGGAAAATGGATCTGTCCAGTCGACCGAATGCATGTAGCAAGTCGACTGATCTGGGCTTAGAAATTATGCTGTTGAAATCTCCAGACAGACGGCTGATCGATGAACAGTCGACTGTCACGAGAACATATTGTGAACATGAAAAGTGCGGGACAGGCGACTGGTGGTGTACAACAGTCGACTATCCCGAGCAATTATGATGATACTGTATGTGACTGTATGAGTCGACTGGTGTTCTTCCAAGTCGACTGTACAGAGTGTACTTGGATATATTTGAACTTCATGTTATTTTGCTCTTGGTAATTATGAACTGTATGATTTGAATCGATGGACTCTGTTTATGGCTGCATGAATTATGTGAAATGAATCATAGATGAGAATTGAGAATTAAATGAAATTATGAAAGGCTAAATCATGATGAGAAAGTCTGTGAGACTCTAAAATGAATGATGAGCTGATGATGCTCAATTGGATATTGTGAAACTGAAATTGAACGAAGGAGTAGCTAAGTCTCCCCGGCAGTGAAATGAAATGATATTGAGAAATAGACCAAGGTTGGTCATGTGAAATGAAATGATAAGTCCGGTTGATGGAGAGGCTAACTCTAGAGCTTGATTTTTATTCATGATTCTAATGTAACATTAATACATAGTGTGGAGGTGATGAAGGTGAGAGAAAAACATGAGTATGAGAGCTAGGGTACGGTGCGGGTGTGTGAGCCGCAGAATGCATGCTTGATGAGTCAAGACATGGCGCGGGCACAACTCAGTAATGATCGGACTCTAGTCACGCTTGTGGGATGTTTTGGTGACTGCAAGAGGAGTGTGTTCAGGGAGGAGGTTGAATTGTCGCAGAATGCATGCTTGACGAGTCAAGACATGGCGCGAAATTCTACTCCAGGGGCCAGGATACATGCTTGTACTCATAGAATCATCTAAGATACTCATTGAATTTACAGAAGTAGAGTAAGTCATGGCGGGGGATTGAACCCTACAAAAATGAAGAACGATTAAGAGGCTTGCCCTCGAACCTATGTAGTATGGGATGCATAGAATTCGAACAAGTGTGCATTAGTGTCATGTGAAAATTAAATAAATTGCATTAAGGATTAAGTGCACAATCACGACATGACATCTCTAAAAGTTCCCTTTTGATTTTACATGCTTATTATGAACAAGATTGTGATTTGTTAAGAAATGAGATTCATTATACTGTTTCTGGCATAGAGAGGATGGCCATGTATAATTATCGTCGGTTGAATAAACTGACGTACCCACAGTTTTGTATGCAGGATAAATTACATGTAAGAGGAATGGATGCATAAAGATCTCATTATGTTGTTGTTCATTTATGTAAATGTTGTATATTTTGCTTCCGCTGTGTAAATTTAAATGTAAGATGTTGTAACTCTGATGTAAAAAGAAAAGTTTGAAATTTTCTTGTAAAATTGTACTCGAGAAAAGTGAAAAGATCCTGAAGAACATCTCGAATTCAGTAATTTGGAATTCGGGGCGTTACAATAGTCGCCTTAGGGATCCGTTTCAAGATATGAACATATCTTTACTTCCCGGTGTGAATGGATAGAAGCGGTTAAGATCACTTCTTAGGGATAATTATGAATCTGAATTCTTCTTTATCCTTCTGAACTGGTTTGTAACCGGTTGGGACCCATACCCAGTAAGACAGATCCGTTCATGAGTTATTGTGCTTTGAAGAAAAACCCAGTTCCCATTTCAGACCCATTTGTAGGTGAAATTACCGTTTTACCCCTGAGCTTTAAGATTCGTGTCCGATTTGAATGGTCCTGATTTAATCCTATTTTTATTCATATCACAAGCTCGCCACTCCTGGAGACTGGGTTTTACAGTCTTTAAGGAGTAGTTTTGTTGTTCTAATGGCGTACGGGATTTTATTGGTGTTCTTAAGGAAGTTCGGATCTTGCTTGGGGTGTAACGGTATTATTCTGGGCTTGTAAAATGCCCAAAAATATCCTCAGAATTTTTCTGGATTCTTGTGATTTTTCCAGATTTTTTTGAATTTTTCCTCATTTTTTTGAATTTTTTATTCATTTTTCAAATTAAATAATTAATTATTGAAAATATTAATTAATTATTCTAATTAAATAATTATATTTTTCAGAATTATAAAATTATTTTTCAGAATTAATAATTATTTTTAGAATTTTTAATTAATTTTTTCAATTTTTAAATATTTTTTCGTATTTTTTAAATAATTAATACAAATTAATTAATTAATTAATTAATTAAATTTTACTTGGACTCGTGGCACAATCCTGGACGTCGATCGTGATCAGATGGCGCGTATCGCAAAGCAGATCATGCTCTGGACACGTGGCACTATTCTGGACGTCGATCATGATCAGATGGAGCGCATAGCAAAGTGGATCATTTTCTGGACACGTGGCACGTTTCGGAGCGTCGATCATGTCGTGGCGCGAATTTTGAGACGATCGAATGGCGCGTGTAGGTCGACAGCATTTTTTCTCCAATTTCGAACTCGGTAGGTCGGTAGCTCGGCACTGGCCGACCCTTCGAGATGAAGCCACGTGGCATCGCCACGTGGCATAATTTTTTTTCCTTCCTTCCTTCTCCCACCTCTGTTCTCTCTTCTTCTTTGTTTCCTTCTCTTCTTCTTTTCGCCGAGTGTCATCAACTTCACCCCTGGCCTTCGTCTCCGAGCCCCGTCTTCATCGCGTCGAGCACCCCGTGCAGGGGTTCATGGAGCTTAGAGCACGACGTTTGGAGGCGAGCTCGGCGATGTGGGGGGCTTCGACGAAGTGAGAGCTTGGAGAGGTTGGAGCTCGGCAGAGGAGCTCGTGAGGGAGGTGGAGACGGAAGTAAGGATGTCGTGCTTGGGGACGGAACTTCGGCGGAGCTTCACCGAGGAAGCTCGAAACAGAGGTGACGAGCTTGGTGAAGACAGAGTGGAGCTCGGCGAATTTGAGCTCGACCGTGGAGCTCGGCCACGAGGAGTTTCGGGGCTCGGCGAGGAAAGGAGGTGAGCTCGGCTATGGGCGATCTCGGTGAGATGGCGATGGGAGCTCGGAGCTCCGGTGAAGCTTCGACGAGGAGGCTCGAGCTTCGATGACGGAGATGTGTGAGCTCGAGAGTAGGTTCGACGAGGCCATGGAGCTCGTTGTCGGAGAAGGGGAGCTTGATGGAGCTCGACGACACCGCATGGAGCTCGCCGTCGGAAAAAGGGGAGCTTCGGCAAGGGCATGGCTGAGCTGACTAATGGAAAGGTTGTTGGATGGCGAGCTCGACATCGGTGGGTGGTGGAGCTCGGCAGTCGGTGCTCGCGAAGTGGAGGGCTCGACGAGGCGAGGGGTCGGTGCTTGACGAGGCAGGGGTCGGCATCTTGGAGCTGGTCAGGTGAGAGGAATTTGGGTTCTCATTCCTCTGGTTTTGGTTTTTGGCGGGAGAGCGGAGAAGAAGGGGATGAAGTGGTATGGGGTTCGGGTTTGGGTCCCTAATGGGTCCGAACCCGACCCTTGTTTCTTTCCCTTTTTTTTTTGGTGGGCTACTTGCTTGTTCGGCAAATCCGAGCACGGATTTTAAGGTAACATTTTTGGCCATTTTATAGTTCGGTAGCTCGGTAGCTCGGATTTCAAATCCGAGCTACATGGCTCAATCTGGACAGTTGGTCACGATCATGGTGCGAATAACGAGACAAGAGGCTCAGATTTCGAGAAAACGTTATCCTGTCGTTTTGTGGAGACGTGGCGAAATCTGAGTCATCCATCAGCCATTAGTGCGATCATCTGGACGATCTGACCATCCAAGGAGCTCGGGGGTGTTTTCTCCCCAATACGGAGGTCGGTACCCCGGTAGCTCAGCATTGTAGCTCGGTCATGGCGGAGCTCATCAAGGTGAGCTCGACGATGAAGGAGGGGTCGGAGCTTGACGAGGCAGGGGGTCGGCATATTGGACGAAGCTCGGCGCGGTGAAGAGCTCCGAAGCTTTCGACGAAGGTGGCGAGTGAAGAGCTCGGCGTAGCTGTGTTGCGATCCACTTTTCTGATGCTACAAAGGTCCAATCGGGGCGTGCGACCGCTCATTTCGAAGCTAACCCGAAGATCTACAACTTCTCTTTAGGAGTGGGATGAAGATTCACCCTTCTTCATGGTCAAAATAGCTCTGCAACATCCTTGTCTTGATGAAGTTAAGGAGTGTTTTGGTCTTGGGGATTTTTGAAAAGGAGCTCCACTCCTAGGGGTGGAGAAGATGTGCTAGGAAGATCCTTGTAAGAGCCATGGGAAAACCAATTCTTTGAGGTGAGTGTAAGGAGCAACTCTATAGGAGAGTTTTGAGCTCTGAACTCGCTTAGAAGAGGCTCGCTTTGGAGGTGAGCGGAGCGAAAAGCTTGGCTCTAGGAGAGAGCCATTCAGGAGACGAGTTTGAGGAGCAACTCTAGGAGAGAGTTGTGAGCTCCGAACTCGTTGAGAAGAGGTCCGCCTTGGAGGTGAGCGGAGCGAAGAGCTTGGCTCTAGGAGAAAGCCATTTGGGAGACGAGTTTGAGGAGCAACTCTAGGAGAGAGTTGTGAGCTCCGAACTCGTTGAGAAGAGGTCCGCCTTGGAGGTGAGCGGAGCAAAGAGCTTGGCTCTAGGGGAGAGTCATTTGGGAGACGAGTTTGAGGAGCAACTCTAGGAGAGAGTTGTGAGCTCCGAACTCGTTGAGAAGAGGTTCGCCTTGGAGGTGAGCTGAGCGAAGAGCTTGGCTCTAGGAGAGAGCCATTTGGGAGACGAGTTTGAGGAGCAACTCTAGGAGAGAGTTGTGAGCTCCGAACTCGTTGAGAAGAGGTCCGCCTTGGAGGTGAGTGGAGCGAAGACCATGGCTCAAGGAGAGAGCCATTTGGGAGACAAGTTTGAGGAACAACTCTAGGAGAGAGTTGTGAGCTCCGAACTTGTTGTTTAAGTGAGATTCAACGGTTGTGGGAGCATTTCCGAATGGCGAACCACTTCTTACCCGCTTATGAGCGAGTAATTTGAAGCGGAATCGAGCCAAGTGCTGGACTCTGAACTCGTCGTTTAAGAGAGATTCAACGAATGTGGGAGCAGTTCTGAATGGCAAACCACTTCTTACCCACTTATGAGCGAGTAATTTGAAGCGGAATCGAGCCAAGTGTTGGACTCCGAACTCATCGTATAAGAGAGATTCAATGGTTGTGGGAGCAATTCCGAATGGCGAACCACTTCTTACCCGCTTATGAGCGAGTAATTTGAAGCGGAATAGAGCCAAGTGTTGGACTCCGAACTCATTGTTAGGGGGAGGGGGGGTTAACGAGGTGGCGAACCACTTCTTACCCGCTTATGAGCGAGTAATTTGAAGCGGAATCGAGCCAAGTGCTGGACTCGGAACTCGTCGTTTAAGAGAGATTCAATGGTTGTGGGAGCAGTTCCGAATGGTGAACCACTTCTTACCCGCTTATGAGCGAGTAATTTAAAGCGGAATCGAGCCAAGTGTTGGACTCCGAACTCGTTGTTAGGGGGGTTAACGAGGTATAGGAGCAATTCCAAATGGCGAACCACTTCTTACCCGCTTATGAGCAAGTAATTTGAAGCAGAATCGAGCCAAGTGTTGGACTCCGAACTCGTTGTTAGGGGGGGGGGGTTAACGAGGTGTAGGAGCAATTCCAAATGGCGAATCACTTCTTACCCGCTTATGAGGGAGTAATTTGAAGTGGAATCGAGCCAAGTGTTGGTCTCCGAACTCGTCGTTTAAGAGAGATTCAATGGTTGTGGGAGCAGTTCTAAATGGTGAACCACTTCTTACCCGCTTATGAGCGAGTAATTTGAAGCGGAATCGAGCCAAGTGTTGGACTCCGAATTCATTGTTAGGAGGGTTAACGAGGTGTAGGAGCAATTTCAAATGGCGAACCACTTCTTACCCACTTATGAGCGAGTAATTTGAAGCAGAATCGAGCCAAGTGTTGGACTCCGAACTCGTTTTTAGAGGTTAGTAAGTTGTGAGAGCAGCCATGTAGGAGAAGCTGGACTCTGAAATCACCATTTAACGAGTCGTAGATGTGACTCGAAGAGATAGAGATGAAGCAAGAGCAATAATTTTCAATGTAAAAGATGTAAAGTTTTATTGAGATAAACTAAGCGGCCGCTTCAATAGGGCGAGCCATTATTACATGCTATCGGCCGGGTTACAAGCATCGACCTTATTGAAAATCAAGATTCTACTTCTACAATAAGGTGAAGACCTCTTGGGAGGAGCTGGGTTCTCCCTCCATTGGGCCTCATTGGATGAGGTGGAAGACGGCCCCAGGTTGTGAGTCTTGAAGCTCGGCGGGCCTCACTGTTCGTTTGTAGGCTCCTCAGGGGGGAAGCTCGGCCCCATCTTTTTGGACGAACTTTGTTAGGTGTCCCCACTGTATGAGTTCTTCGATCTCCTTCTTGAGAGCCCAACAATCATCCGTGTCGTGGCCGTGGTCCCTATGAAAGCGGCACCACTTATCCTTGTTCCTCTTCTTGCCAGGGGTATTCATTCTAGGGGGAGCACGGAGTAGCCCTTCCTTGTCCACCTTCATAAGAACTTCTGATATATTAGCAATGAGGGGGGTGAACTTCTCAAAACGAGGAGTCAGGCGGCGCTGGTCATTGCCGTCCTTCTGAGATTTTTGGGACCCCTCTTCACTCGTATTCTTCCGTTTGTTCTCCGAAGATGATTCCTCAAGAGTAGGGGGGTTGAGAGCCTCTTCCGCTCGTATGTACTTCTCCACCCTAAGTAGGAGTTCTGAAAAGTCCCAATGAGGCTTCTTGGCAAGGGACGCCCTGAGGTTGGCATTAGTGACGTTGCGCTCGAATGCGGCAGAGGCTACTGATTGGTTGAGGGAGGAAATGGACCGGGCTTCGGCGGTGAAGCATCGAACGTAATCTCTCAGGCGTTCACCTTTTTCTTGGTTGAGGGTAACCAGAGATACACTTGTTTTCTCGGCCCGGCGGCTACTCACGAAATGAGTAAGGAAGAGCCCTTCGAACTGATCAAATGAGAAGATGGAGGCCGGGGCGAGTCGAGAGTACCATTCTCTCGCAGGCCCCTTCAACGTGGCAGGGAATATCTTGCAGAGGAGGGCGTCTGAAGCATGGTGGATCACCATGAGAGTTTTGAAACTTTCTATGTGATCTATAGGGTTCGACTCCTCGGTATACGACTCGAAGTGAGGCGGCTTGAAGTTTTCTGGTATGGGGGCCTCCATGATGGTATGGGAGAATTGAGGTCTGCTAGGGCGGAGGTTTATCACCCTTTGCTCTTCTTTCCTATCAATTCGGCCGAGGCACCTCTCCATTTCGTGGAGACGGCGGTAGACTGAGTCTTCTCTTTGATCATATCTTGTCGAGCCCCAGGACTCATCTTCGTACGAGAGTGTACTGGGGCTTAGACGAGGACTGGGAGTGTGAAGGCGGTGGCTCCTAGCTGGCTTATGAGTAGGTGGCCTCTAGTCGTTATTTGGGGCGATATTGAGGGCCCGTAAGACTGTCGCTTGGAAGTCTTGAAGCTCTGCCCTTGTGATCGGTGCCTCTCCAGCTTGGCGATCCCTATGTGTGGCTCGGCTTACTAGAGAATGAGTTCTCCGCCGATGACGCTGAGGGGACTCTCTTCGCCTCCTTGGGGGAGGGGATCTTCTGGTCCTCGGTCGGCGGGGGGTCCGGACTTTTGAGGCTCCTAGGTGCTCAGGTTGATGGTCTCCCCGAAGGGCTCACCATCCATTCAGGTGAGTTCGGAGGTCGACCCCCTTTTGGCGGTCGGCAATCACTTGACAAAGATCCCGCTCGGGAGGGCTTCAAGAAGCCATAGATTCAACTAAAAGATTGGGACCCGTACATGGTCATGAGGAGGATGTTGCTGCGGACGACTCTGACGAGAGCCCCCCTGGGTAGCCCCCCGAGACCCTGGAGGGGCCTGTTGAGAAGGAGCATCTTGAGCTGAAGGAGGAAGGGGAGGAAGAGAAGTGGTTCTTTGGGTGAAGACCGCTGCCTTCCCCTTCTGTTTTGGATGCATGGCTTGAAACTAGTCTCGCTGATGAAGTTAGGTCAGGTTGCTTTTTCGGTTCCCATAGACGGCGCCAATCTGTTGCTGCTGATTTTGGTGTAGGAGCATACAGATAAGTTTGTGGATTCTTAGAGAAAACGATAAGGCAAACCTATTGACCTATTGACTTTCCCCAACTTGTTGACCTGGTCTCTTGCCGCTGCCGCGAACCTGCAAAAAGTGCGAAACACCGGGATGGATCCCGGCGACGCACCCTCCGACGCTCTTGTCAGTAATCTGAATGATTAAGAAAGAGCTTTTATTTGAAAAGTATTGATTACCTGGTAATAGTGGGGGGAGAGGAGTATTTATAGTCGCCTTAGGGATCCATTTCAAGATATGAACATATCTCTACTTTCCGGTGTGAATGGATAGAAGCGGTTAAGATCACTTCTTAGGGATAATTATAAATTTGAATTCTTCTTTATCCTTCTGAACTGGTTTGTAACGAGTTGGGACCCGTACCCAGTAAGATAGATCTGTTCATGAGTTATTAGGCTTTGAAGAAAGACCCAGTTCCCATTTCAGACCCGTTTGTAGGTGAAATTACCGTTTTGCCCCTGAGCTTTAAGATTCGTGTCCGATTTGAACGGTCCCGATTTAATCCTATTTTAGCCATATCAACGAGCATATCATTCACAAAAACTTCCATATTTCGGTCGATTTACTCCTTGAAGACTTGGTTCACCATGCATTGGTATGTAGCTCCGGCGTTATTCAACCTGAAGGGCATCATTCAGTAGCAGTAGAGCCCTTGGTCGGTGATGAAGGACATCATTGAGAAGTCTGATGAAAACATTCGGATCTGGTTTTACCCTGAGACATGCCATCGTGTAAACAAATGGCAGAAGAGTTCAAGGACATCGCATTTACTGTTTAGTTAGTAAAGTAAACATATTTTCATAAGAGAAGGTTCAAACGGTAATACATACCTATCCTGGCCAGGTTTCAACAGTTGAATTCTATCACCAAGTCTGTCATTTCATTCTATCATGTCTGTAGTCATCAATTTAATTCATGTGGGGAATATTAGAAAATAAGTTTTTAAAATCATTTTATGAACCATTTTTAGGCAAATTTTTATTATGATCCAGTATAGATTAGTGGAGATCTTTATGAATTTTTATTTCTCATTCATAGGTAAATCAAAATCGTATATTTACTTGCTCAAAATAGTTATGGGGTGAATGAGAAATTGTCTTCCTTAATGATCTACTTGATGAGAGAAAATGAGTTGAGAAACTGTAGTCCCATATCGGAAAAATCTTGAGAACTAAAATGATATATTTAATAACCCCTTAGCTTGGTAAGAAAGCAAGTTAGAATGCTCTCTCTCTCTCTCTCTCTCTCTCTCTCTCTCTCTCTCTCTCTCTCTCGGCACGAGAGAGCGGGGAGGGGGGGGGGGGGGGGGGGGTGGTTAATCTTGGATCGGAATTATATGTGGCTTGTGTGCCTCGCACGTCCTGCAGACATAAATGCTAGACCAATTTCATCCCCACCTCGTGTGGGGCATCTTTTTGCCCCAGTTTTCATTTTTTCAACCTGTAAACACTGGTAACGGTCAAAATAAATGTCTTTGTAATAGCCAAGACAATAAAAATTAACAACAACGTCTTCAAACCAACGAAACATTTTTGTCTACCTTTCAATTGCATTCATTCACACTTTTTCAGAAGACCGAAATTGTTTTTTCTAGCATTTAATTTTTTGCATTCATTCACTTGTTTCCCCAGAAAGCCTATAAATTGAGGCATTTTCCTCTGCATGATTTGTAGTATATCCAATAGTCGACTTTATAATTACCTTATTACAGGCAACGTTTAACGATATTAAAACATACAACCTCTCATGTAGAGAACCGTAGTGACTATAAGTCAAAGGACTACATACACCATGGTCACTGTGAGAACCGCTTATGATACTCTCGTAATAATCCATGCAGCATTCTCATGGTGGGTTAGTGAAATACATTATTATTCTAATATGTACCCACGTGAAGACTTGATATCTCATATGTATGACCTGTGAGATATGATCATTAGTCAGTTCACATACAAGTCTCTATGCATTATTTTTGTCCTAATTCATAATAATACTTGACTAGGGATATTTAAGAATAGTGTTCTGATTACAACCAATAGGATCTCACAATCAAGTTATGCACTTGATAACCCATGGTATTGAACCTACAATTCTAAGGACTTTATTATATTCATTTAATCACAATAAACAATACAATAAATGAAATGCCTAATATATGAAATAAATATCATGATACAATGTAAACTAGTAATGTCAATACACCACAACTGGCCTTTAGGGCATACACCAACATGTGCTTGGTCGAAGCTCGGGTGCTTGGAAAGTGATGGTTGGGTTCTTGTGGGCGAGATCTATATTGAATTTTCTTAAGAAGACTGAGTTTTTAAGGAGTTTGTGGGTTTCAAGTTTCGTACCCGTGGACCTGTTTAGCCAATTGACTTTGAACTTGGGGTTTTTGCTATTTGAAGCTTGCTGGTTTGTGTATACAGATAATTATATATATATATATATGTAAATATATATGTATTCATGTACACATATATCCAAAGTTCACTTTACGATCCTTGGTTTCAAATCCACAAATAGGATCAATTGTGCTTGTCAACTTGTTTTGTTGAGTGGCCTACCTCGTCAAATTGCTCTTTTGTTGACCAAAATTCTCATCGTCCGTTCTGCTAAACCGCTCTTTTGTCAACAAAGCATTATGTTGTCTGCTTGGTTTATTGATCGAGTGTTTCATCATTAGATGAGCATTCTGTCGGTCTAGAAGTAGAGTGTTTCGACTGTTGGATCTTGAGTAAGTAGCTGACTTAGAAGAGTTGTTACAGACTTGTTATTTGATCCCAACAAGTTTTTGGGACGAGTTGATGTAGGTCTTGCTGTTTAATTCCAACAAGTTTAAAGAGACAACTCGTAGTGGAGTTGGTCATTGAACTTATTATTTGTTCCCAACAAGTTTATAAGGCAACTCTGATACAGAGTCGGACGTTGAACTTGCTGTTTGCGCTGGCAAGTTTTGTAAGGACAACCCTGTGACAGAGCTGACGTTTGGACTTGTTGTCCCCAACGAGTTTGGAGAGACAACTCTGAGATCGAGTTAATCGTAGAGCTTGTCGTTTGATCCCGAAAAGTTGGTAGAGAACTCTTATGATGGAGATGGGCGTTGTACTTGTAGTTTGTGCCCAACAAGTTTGGAGAGGCAACTCTGATACGAAGCAGATCGTTTGAACTTACCATTTGTGCCCAACAAGTTTGTGTAGAGGCAACTCTCAAACGAAGTTGATGTTGAAACTACCATTTGATCCCGACGAGTTTGGAGACAACCCTGTGACGGAGTTGAACACTGAACTTGTCGTTTGTGCCCAACAAGTTTTGAGAGACAACTCTGAGATGGAGTAGGTCGTGTAGAGCTTGTTGTTTGGTCCCAACGATTTTGTGGAGACAACTTTAAGATGGAGTTGGCATTGAACATGTCGTTTGATCCCAACAAGTTTGGAGATAACTCTGAGACAGAGTCGAACATTGAACTTGCTGTTTGATCCTAATAAGTTTAGAAAGAACCCTGTGATGGTGTTCAACACTGAACTTGCTGTTTGTTTCCAACATGTTTGGAGAGGTAACTCTGAGATAGAGTTGGTCGTTTGAACTTGTTGTTTGTACGCAGCAAGTTCGTGGAGAGGCAACTCTCAGACAGCAAGTTTGTCGAGATGAAGTCGGAAGTAGCACTTGCTGTTTGCACCCAGCAAGTTTGTAGAGACAACTCTAGACGGAGTTAAATGTTGGACTTGTCATTTCTGCCCGATAAGTTTTGAGAGAACTCTGTGACGGAGTTGCAAGTTGAGCATGCCATTTGATGCTCGACAGGTTCGTAGATACAACACTAAGACGGATTTAGATGTTTGAACTCGTTGTTCGTTTGCAACTAGTTTACGGAGGAACTCTGAGATGGAGTTGATGTTGGACTTGCTGTTTGATCCCATCAAGTTTATATGTGCAACTCCTTAATCGAGTTAATGTAGAGCCTATCGTTTGCGCCCAACAAGCTTGTAGATAGCTTTGCAATGGAGTTGGATGTTTGAACTTGCTGTTTTCCGCCCAACAAGTTTCGTAGAGGCAACTCTGTGATGGAGTGGGACGCTAAACCTATCGTTTGATCCCGACAAGTTTGGAAAGACAACTTTGCGATGGAGGTGAACGTTAAACCTGCTGTTTATTCCCAACAAGTTTGTAGGGACAACTCTAATCGGAGTTGAATGTTCAATCTGTCGTTTGAGCCCAACAAGTTTTGAGAAGCAACACTGATACGGAGATGAACGCTGAACTTGCTGTTTGTGCCCATCAACTTTTCTAAGGACACCCTTTGGCGGATCTGACATTTTAGACTCGTTGTTTGTGCCCAGCGAGTTAATAGAGACAATTCTAGACCAGTGTTGGATGCCGAGCCTATTGCATGAAGATGAGGGGTTGTTGGAAGAGCTCAAGCGATAAGCGGGGCACTGAACTCATTGTTTTGGAGTCATTGAGTTGTTGACGGAGCTCAAATGTCACGCCCCGCTTTTCAAAAGGAATACAGAATATGGTACACGACAAAGTCTAACGAATGGTTTTCACCATCCATAAGCTGTAAGGATCTACTCAACCAGCATAACAGGAAATATAACAATATACTCAACCACGCATGCATGAACAATTATTAACCAACAACATTTATTTGCAACAAATATAAAATTTTCCAAATAAGTACAAGATCTAGATCAAAGCAAAACTTCGGGACTACAAGCCCGTTACAAGTTTCAATGTAGCAACAAGAATGAAATAAACTCAAGTACAAATTATTAAACAAGCTTTCCTAGGCGAAGTCTAGAATATTTGCTCACCAACTCCCGCAGGTAATTGATCACCAAAACCTGCTTATATAGCAATTGAAAGAAAATAGGGAAAACAGGAAAAACTGTACACCCGTTAGTGCAAGTTATGGGCCGCAAGTATACAAGCAAGAAAGAATGGGAACGGAAATATGAAGCAACAAAAATGAAATAATAGCATGGAGGAATACAACAGTAGACGAATAGTCTACAAGTAATAGGAAACAGTAGTAGGTAAACAGTAACAGAAAACAGTAGCGGTAACAGTAAAGGATAACAATAACAAGTAATGGTAACAGGTAGCAGTAACAGGTAACAATCTCAGGAAAACAGGGGTGTGCCATTGAAACAAGTTATTCTTAAGTCTATTGTTCAATACTATCTCGGTAGCACTTCATGCGTCCCAAATTTTACCACATGGTTGCTATATACAATCAAGTTTCGTTTAGATTTTGTAGTGGAGCCTATAGGGCCATTTACTCAGGTATCAAGTAAACAGTAAACATTAAACAGTAAACAGTGTCCTGAATTTGCACAATCCAAGTACACATTCCTATAAGGAAGTATGTAGTCAGGTAAACGGTAAACAGTTGGGGAACGCGACCCCTCCTTCCGAGTACACCTTCCTATAAGGAAGTATGTAGTCGGGTAAAACAGTAAATAGTCGGTGAACCACGGTACAACAGTAAACAGCTGGGAAACACGGGTTCCTTTCTAAGCACACATTTCTATATTGTCCACTACTAGATATTTTTCCTAAACCCCGGCTTGATTACTTGTCATTATTATTAAAACAGGTTTGGGCAAGCATAAATAGAGCAAGAAAACATGGCAAGAACAAAGGACAAGTTCAAGTCAAACAGGGAACATAAACGGGTAACAAAACGACCTATAACAGTTAAATCAACGAGACTTTCAGTTCTGGACAGCAAGACGTTGCTACACCAAAACTGAGATTTCCGTTGCCACAGAAATGCAAATCTGGATCCGTTAGAAAACCTAGAAACTAGACTCTCTGCCGAATCCAGCGCATATACACAAGTGATACATCAGCTACAGTAACAGGGTTTAAAACAGTGTTTAATACAGAATTCATGTTCAGCCAGAATATACAAAGTCTTGTTTATAAGCATGAAAAGGGTCTAAAAACATCATAATTAAATCTAGGAAAATTCTCGAAGGTTCCCTAGCATGTCTAGTCTCAACATATAAATTTTCATGACATTCCATTACAGATAGCATAGTCTATTTAATTTTGAAAATAGAGTGATGCAGCAAAATTGTAAATCTAAAAGTTCAGACACATCAGTACCAAAATATTGATAATTCAAAAAATACAATTCGAAATTCCAATCCGTTAAAAGGTTTGTAAAATAGACATACCAGGCTACATTTCATATTCCCAAAGTTTTTATCAAAAATAACTAGAATCAGGTTGAAAACAGAGTTCTTTACTGAACAACATGCAATTTTAGCAATTATATGATTGGTTACACAAGCATGAAATAAGTTATAACAGTCATTAAATAATTCTAAAAAAAATTGGGGTTGATCCTAGTCATGCCTAGTCATACCCAGAAAAATGTCAAGTCCAAATTTGTCTTTCAACATCAGTTTTAAAATAATAAATCATGCAGCGATCTTGAAAATTTGAATCTGGAAATTTCGACACAGCTGCAGTAAAATTGCGATAACTCACACATCAAAAATCGAAATTGAGAACCGTCGAAAGTTCTGAAAAATAGACACTGAGGCCTACAAATCATGTTCACAAATTAATTTATTTTGCTGACATTAACAGGTCTAAATTGCTGTACCAAATCAGGGCAGTAGCAAAAAGAACTTCTTTCATGCATTTTATCAAACAACTAATCTACGATAGATCCAAATTAGTGTATGATGCAAGACATGATATTTGAATATTCAAATCAACATGGCATGGTGACTGAATTGGAGGTTGTGGGCGTCGATGGCTGGAGGTAGGCAGGATGAGAGGTACGGGAAGAGGAAGGATGGAGGTGGAAGGTGGGGTTGATGTGGGCGTCGATGGTCATGGCGGCGGCGCGGGAAGCACGCGACGGCGGCGGGGTTTTCGCGAGGAGCGCAACGGCGGCGGGGTGGCGGCCGGCGGGGGGTTGGTCGATGGGTACAGTGAAGAGGGAGAGAGATAGGGGATTTGATTAGGAGATAATTACTGCAGGGAAAGATAAACAATTTTAGTTAGATTTAATGGGATTTTTGGTAAGTTAGGATTTTAGGAATCAAGAGAGAGATCATGGGGAGTGATCTGCTTGTTAGGCAGATAAGGAGAACGTAAGGGAGAGATTTGAGAGAGGCTGGGTAAAAGAGGGTATTGAGTAGCGGATCCAATAGGGCAGGTTATAGGGTTCAAATAGGATAAATTGGCTAGAAATCGGATCCAATAGGTAGAAATCAAATAATAAACAATGAGACCATAAAATATATGATTTAGAATCAAACAAAAATCATCTAGCGGTAAATCATTAGCAGAAGAAAATAATCAGAAAATTGAAATTCACAGAATTGAAATGACGAAAATAAAATAGTTTACTAGAATGAAAAAGTGATTACACAATTCAGAATGGACAAAAGAGTACAATCAGGAATAAAATACCCAGGACAGTAATTAAATACATACAAAATACAAGAAAGAAACACAACAGTTACATCGAGTGAAGAACCAGGTGTTGAACTTGTTGTTAGGAGCCAACGAGTTGTTGATGAAGCCTGGGCGAAGATCAAGGTGTTGAACTCAGTGTTTGGAGTCAATGAGTTGTTGACGAAGCTTGAGCGAAGAATAAGGCAATGAACTCGTTCTTTGGAGTCAACGAGTTGTTGATGGAGTGTGGGCAAAGTTTAAGACATTGAACTCAGTGTTTGGAGTGAACGAGTTGTTGATGGAGTATAGCGAAGATCAAGGTGTTGAACTCGTTGTTTGGAGTCAACAAGTTGTTGATGGAGCTCGTGTGAAGAGCAAGGCGTTGAACACGTTGTTTGGAGTGAACGAGTTGTTGATGGAGCTCGTGTGAAGAGCAAGGCATTGAACACATTGTTTGGAGTGAACGAGTTGTTGATGGAGCCTGAGCGAAGATCAATGCATTGAAGTCGTTGTTTGGAGCCAACGAGTTGTTGACAGAGCTCGGGCGGTGAGCAGAGCATTGAATTTGTTGTCTGGATTCAACAATTTATTGGCAGAGCTCATTCCGAGTCTTCTTTATTTTGAAGTGAAGTAATTTAGTTATTCTCCATTCTGACAAGCAGTCGTGTACACCGAATGACGTCCTCGGTATGCTGAGTTTGCACTTGTTCACACTATGCTGCGCTTGACGCAGTTAAGATTTGTCTGTTTACGTGGCATGTTATGTGGGGAGAAATTGGAGCTTGCTCATGTGGAGTTTGCCCGCCTATGTAAGACTTGTCCTGATTTCTATCGTCAAGAGTTGAGGCGGCCCTATGGAACTGGTAGCTAGCAATAGGCCTAAAAAGAGGTTTTTGTCTCTTAGGCGGAGCATCCCTCTATTGTGTAGCTGGAAGAATGACTTATAGGACAATTTTTTGTACAGTATTTGCAAGAATTTTAGTAGCGATTCTTAGGCATGAAATGTAGAGTCATTGCATAGATTTGCAATAGTTCTATGATTTGAAAAATTCTTTTCATATGCTTGATCCATGTTATGCAACTTGTCGTTGAGATTGATGAGCCATCGATTGAGTTCATTGTAGCTAAATAACAAGGCCTCAAATTTGTTGTGTATAGCTAATGAACTGTCGATGGTGCGCATAATGTTTGACGGAGTTTAGAACTTATCCATCTTGTACTCTACTAGTTGTAGGAGCAACTCTGAGGAAGAGTTATTTTCCTAACTTGTTGTATGGGTCCTCTAACAAATGTGAGAGCCACATCGAGTGGCGAGTTGAACTCCAAATGTTGCTGTTGCAAGTTTTATTGGAGTAACTACAATCCACGATTTTGGACCTCTAATCTTTCTTTAAGAGATTTTAACTAGTTTCAGGAACAGGTCGAATGGTGAGTTGAACCCTAAACATGCTTGGTTGCAGGTTGCTAAAGTAACTCCGAGCCATGGGTATAGATTCCAAACTTGTTAGTTTACGTATTAACAGGTTGCAAAAGCAGATCGAATGACGAGTTGAATTCTGAACTTTCTTTGTCGCAAGTTGCCAAAGTAACATCGAGCCATGGGTATGTACTCCGAACCTGTCGTCGAGGCACTAATGAATAGCAGGAGCAGATCGAATGGCGAAGCGAACTTTGAACTTGCTTTATTGCAAATTGCTAGAGTAACTTCGAGTCATGGGTACGGACTCTGAACCCGTCTTATAAGGAGCTTCTAATGAGTTTTTGATGCCGTTGTTGGGGTAGGCTTGATTTTTAACTCATTGTATGCATCCGTTGAGTTGTACAATAATTTTGCAAAAATTAATACAAAATTTTATTGGAAAATAAAACTGAGTGGCTGCTATAGTGGCTGGCTATAATTACATGCAGTGACCGTAAAAGCGGTCTTTATTGAAAAGTAAAATTAAATGGCTGCTTTAGTGGTTGGTCTTTATTACAAGTTGAGAAAATTTTCTACTACTACTAAGAGAAGACATTTTAGACGCCATCGTCCAACTTCATAAGGTTTTCAAGTCCCTACTGATATCTCCTTGCCCCCCGGGTCTTCAAGTTGATGATCTGTTAGGCGAACAACTTGGTAGACCTTGTCTGGACTTTCCTGTTGTGAAGTGAGCCACCCTTTATTTTGCAGAGAGAAAGGAAAATTCTTAGATTCGCTAATGTGTTTTGGCAGGACTAGTTCTTTCCGTTGGATGGGTAGAGTGGCTTCGGGAAGGGGATTGAGGTTTATTACTATGTTATGATGAGTTCTGACTAGGTGAGAGATGATTTGGCAGGTTTGGAAGTTCTTGGCAGGATTTTTTATGACAGTGACTTCAAGCTAGTTTACAGTCTTGGAATTATTGTGACTGCTTTCTAGCGGTAACTTTGTGGCGACGAGAGGGAAAACCGAGCCCCACATTGTAGCGTTGTAGCATGCTCGTGCTGCATGTTAGCTCCCTACAACTTGGCCTACGCCTGCTGTTGTTAGGAACTTTATTTTCATGTGGAAGGCAGAAGCAACTGCATGGAAGGCCGTTAGGCCGAGACGACCAAATATTGCGTTGTATGCAGCTTTAACATCGTCTACCATAATCTCCAGTGCTTCCGTTTGAATAGCGAGGGCTTTTCCTATTGTCACATCGAGTGTGACGATACCTTCTACTTGAATGGGGACACCGGAGAATCTGTGGAGTGTATAGTCGACTGGCTTGAGCCGGTCCCAGGAGAGCTTGAGGCCGTTGAAAGTATTCATGAAAAGAATGTTTACTGAGCTACCGTTATCCACCAAGATGCGGCGTACCTCATGATTCTCCATGAAAAGTTTTATGACCAATGCATCGCAATGAGGTGTTCGAACACCTTCTAAGTCCTTGTCGAAGAAAGATATTGGGATACAGGTTCTCTTGGCAGGTGGGATGTTATGTACAAAGTTGACTTCCCTGATAAAGGCTGTACGGGAGGAGTTTGAATCTCCCCCATCGGGCCTCCATGAATGGAGTGGAGAATGACCATGTGTTCTAAGTCTTGTGATTCGGAGGGCCTCTCTCGACGCTTATTAGCCCCCCATGACGGAGGGGTTTCGACGTTGTTATTTTGTTGGACAAATTGAGAGAGATAATCTTAGAGAATTAGGCCTTCAAGTCTTCTTTGCGGGCTGAAAAGTTGTCAGTAGTGTGTTCATGATCTCTGTAAAATGCGCAACACTTATTTTTGTCTCTTCTCTTGCTATCTGTGGACATCTTGGGGAGAGGGCAGATTATTCTGTCATTCTTAACTTCCATGAGTATGAATGATATGTGTGTATTGAGAGGAGTGAACGTGTCGAAGCGTGGTACAGGAGGTGGAAGACGTTAACCAGCATCGTCTTTCTGAAATTTCCTGGGTCCTTCCTCGTTTGTATTCTTCAGTTCGTTCCTGGAAGATGAATTGTTCTTGCCTTGAGGATAAAGACCTTCCTCGATTCTGATATATTTGTCACTCCTTTCCAGGAGCTCAGTGAAATTTTTGGGTGGCTTCTTTGCGAGGGAGGCTTTCAGGTCTTTTTTAGTGATGTTGTAGCAGAAAGAGGCAGCCACCACTGATGAGTCTAGGGATGATATTGACCTTGCTTAGGTTATGAAGCGCCTGATGAAGTCCTTTAACATTTCTCCGTCTCTTTACTTCAATTCCAATTAGGAGACACTTTTTTTTCAGCCTTACGGCTGGTAACGAAGTGCGCTATTAAAAGCTCTTTGAGCTACTTGAAGGAGAGTATTGACTCCAGAGTAAGGTGGGAGTCCATTCCCTTTCAGATCCTTTCAAAGTTGCAGGGAATGTTCGACACATGGGCCATCGATGGCATTGTAGACCATCATGAGGGTCTTGAAACTCTCAATATGGTCAGTCGGGTCTGATTCCCCATCGTATGATTCGAATTGAAGAGCTTTGAAGTCCTTCGAGATGGGTGCATCGAGGATGATTTTGCTGAAAGGAGGTCGACTGGGGCGGTAGGCCTTGCGGGAGCGGTTCCCCTCATTCTTCACCTATTCCAGACGATCTTCTACCTTTTGGATATGGCGAAAGACTTGGTCATCCTTCCCCTTGGATCTAGTTGAGTTGGCGGATTCTTCTTTGGAGGGCAGGTCCAGATCTTGACTACCTTGGATAGCTCGGAGGATTTCGATCTTGACCTTTTCCAATTTTGCCCTGGTGACTCGGCCATCTTTCTCTTTGTTCCACTCAAGAAGATTTCAACTCTCATGAATCAGGCTTCTTATTGCAGTACGCATCCTGTGAGAGGAGGATTGTCTTGATCTCTATCTAGGAGAGTTGCTTGTCTGGTTTACTTAACGTTATGAGCGGGAGGTCTCAGTTCGGGCGTACCTCTCGTCCAAACAGATCGGTAGATCAGTTCCTTATTGCCTGGCACTGATGATTTGGCAGAGATCTCTAGATCCCTGGGGGCCTCATGAGGCCATTGAATCAATTGTCGCATCATGGAATAAGACACGATCATACAGAGCATGTTGTTCATGATGACTTTGTCGAAGCCCCCCCCCCTCCTGCGTGCCTCTCTGTTGAAAGGTGCTTAACTAAGAGGTCGGGGTGACTGTTGAGGAGGAATCAGATCTTCCACATGAGGAGCTGGTTGACGAAGAGAGTTGTGCGACAGCTTGAGGTCGTTGTTCTACCTCTTAGTCTTGTTGGCATGGCGGTAAGTCTGATTTGTGTAGTTTGCCATATAAGGCGTTAATCTGTTGCTGCTGATTTTGGTATGAGATCAAACAGATAATGAGTTAACATTTGATGGAAATAACTAAAAAATTTACCTTTGATCGCTGTCGTGATTGTGGTTAGAGCTCCTGATATTGATTCTAGATCATTGATTGAACACCATGATTTAGATTCGACGGTTGCTGACGGGACTGGGCGACTTACAAAAAGCCTGAAATACGGGGGTGGCCCCGGCAACTGACTCTCCGACGCTCAAGTCAGAATCAGAGAGAGAGAGAGAGTTTGAGAGAGAAAAGGTTGATTACATTATGACTGAGGAGGGGGGAGTGTATCTATAGGCCTGAAAAACAATACAGGAGATTAATATGAATCTATTAGATCGACTATGAATTCCTTATATCCTATTCGATTCTCCTCCTCAAGAGATAAGCTCTCTTGTTTGGGGATAAGATATTTGACTAAAAACCTTCATCGGCTGGGTCTCTCTTAGTGGGCCTAATCTCTCACTTTTTATGGGCTTGAAAGATGCCTATGTCTTGTAGGGGAGCCTGGAGAAGGCCTGGACCTGTTTAATAGGCTTGTTATGACTAATCTGCCTGTAAAAGCATTGAGATCTGTGCCAGAATCGTACGGCCTTGATTTACTGTGACTTATACCATTATCATTAAGGTTTAGCACTTACTTCAGTTCGCATGGAATGGAACGTGGTGCTCAGTTGCCGATTCGCAAATGTTTTATCCTAGGAGACAGATGTCACTGCAATCCTCCAACACCAATTGAGGAGGCGCATCTGTTTTGAGTACATTGTGTGGCACACAAGACTCGGTTTGATCTTTATTTATGTTTACCTAATTTCTCTATATAATTTTGTAATCTCATATTCTTAATTCTCTTTTTTCGTGTCTCTCAATCAAAGTAATTTTCTTACAAATTTTCTTACAAACTAAGAATAAAATTTTGTTTTTCTTCTTTACTGATTTCGAGGCATTCTTTTTCTTCTCTCAAAACTAAAAAATTACACTTTCATTGTGTGTTTTCAAAAATGAAAACTGCATCAGACAATGTTGTTGTGGCTGAAACTGCTTAATTGCCGAATGTTGAAATGCATCATTCTTTGAGGATGTATTTTCATGTAAGTCTAAGGAAGTGTAATGCCCCGATTTCCTTAGCCGGGAAACTGTGACATAAGCCAGAATCTTTTCCTTCAATTAGCCATAATACACAGAAAAACAGAAAAATTTAAAACTTTTTATTCAACACAAATGTATTACAAGTCCGTATGTTATAAAACTGTAATATATTACATCAGTGTTACAATAATGCCTTACAAGCCTAAGTGCTACAACTTACAATAAATTTACATCAGAGTACAACAATTAATTAATAACACTTGGTACTTTACTTGGATGCTTCTCAACAATAAACATATAACAATAGGAACA
This sequence comes from Hemerocallis citrina, assembly GCA_017893485.1. Lineage (NCBI taxonomy): Eukaryota > Viridiplantae > Streptophyta > Magnoliopsida > Asparagales > Asphodelaceae > Hemerocallis > Hemerocallis citrina. The sequence continues at coordinate 131,267,355 of CM030365.1, forward strand.
ATAGTCAACATAGTGCTCCACTTGTCTGGAGTCCTCCTGAACCCTGAACCTGTAGTCCTGCAATTCAGTGCCTATTTGAGAGGGGACGTCAGTACATATACTAACGTTTTAAGGCTGATGACTAGCAGCGAATTTCAATTTGAACAAACAGATTGATGAAAAGAGAAACGTGTATACATAATTTTGATGTGTTAGTGTATGCTATGACTTAGAATCTAATGTAGGGTTAACTAATGAAATGATGCACTTATTCTAATGCAAGGGAGTCTCTGGAACAGTATGCAGCCCATACTACATACGTCCATATCAAGCCATTTCTCTATATTTGGGGATTTGAACTCGCGTCATGAATTCTACTCTAGTACCCATCCTGTTCCTGACACAATACTACATGACTGATGAGGTTGCAGATACGGTCTAGTTCCGCTACTGCGGTACAATAGTGGTGTCTATATTTGCCACTATTTACCCAGCGAACCAGACCTCACTCAAAAGCCAACATGAACTACAAGATACTAGCCAACCTTGAGTCGTGGTCTCAACTCGTCATGAGAAGACATAGAACCGGACAGAATCGTAGGGTCTATTTCCCTAGGAAAACCTCCCATTCTTATCATAGCACTTCAGGAATTAACAGCCGAGATACAGATCCCGTGCTCCCAACTAATCATGAAAAAGCACCACCCGTATCCCTTTGACAGGGGGATACATCCCAATAACACCACCTAGTGTCGGCCGATTGGAGAAGTCGGAGTATAAGGTATCACCCCTAACACCAACTCTCACCCTTCGGCAATTCATAAAAAGAAATGGTTAAGTAATAGTTACTACCCTAACGATGTCACTAACCCTAACCAATCAAATGGGGCCATACGAGCTACAAGGTACTCTCAACTTGCCATGAGACGGAACCAAAAGATTCAAACAAACGAGACATGCCACTGTGCTTCCAACTTATCATGAAAAAGCACCGCACGTGTCCCTCTTCAAGAGAGTGTAACAATTGTTGACACAATCTATCAAGTCTCAACCTAGAATTCACAAGATCCCCTCGGATCCACTCATCGCCTATTTATTCAAGATAATTACTACATACGAGCCCAATGAGCTTCGTATGAAACAAACAAATGCTAATAATTAGCACGAACTATTTCCCAACATACACATGTTATTACATCACTTATGAGCACAAGGAACACTTGTTACTCATAATCACGTACATGATTCAAACTACTAATAATTTACGACAACTCTAGTTAACATGAACTAGAATTTTGTGTATAAGCTTACTAACATGAACTAACATGCATGTTAAGCTGACTAATTTAACATACAAGATGAACATTCAAAACATAATCTTTTTTAATTAGAAGCAACAGAAGAATCTTCTAACAACCTAGAAGCAAAATAACATGCTACTAGCAAAAACTTGATCTTTTATACATAGAAACAATATAAAAAGCCTTCTAACAACCTAGAAATAACTAAACATGCTACGCTTATCGGAATTCAACAAAATTGAATTTTTTAGAAAGGTGGGAACCTCTACTACAACTCTCTAGTTGACAACCTTCTCAGATTCAGTCAATAAGAGGTACAAAAACTTTGAACACTCTAAACACCGAAGCTTCAGCCAAAAGGCCAGCCGCTGTCAACTTGTAAAGATCATAACTCATGCTTCGTTTATCGGAATTTAACAAAATTAGACTTTTTGAAAAGTTAAGAACATCTAATACAACTCTCTAATTGAAAAACTTCTCAGATTCAGTCAATAAGAGGTAGAAAAACTTTGAACACTCTAAACAGCAAAGCTTCAGCCAAAAGGCCAGCTGCTGTCAACTTGTAAAAGTCATAACTCATGCTACGATTATCGGAATCTAACAAAATTGGAATTTTTAGAAAGGTGAGAACATCTACTACAACTCTCTAGTTAACAACTTTTTCAAATTCCGTATGGAACTTAAATTCCTTCTCTTTAAACACAAGTCAAGAACAACTAAAGACAGCCGATTGCTGAAAACTTATAAAGCTCATAGATTATGCTACGCTTATCGGAATTCCACAAAATTATACTTTTTAGAAAGCTAAGAATATCTACTACAACTTCCTAGTTAACAACTTTTTCCAATTCGGTATGGAACTCAAATTCCTGCTCTTTAAACACAAGTCAAAATCAACCAAAAACAGTAGTTTTGCTGGAACTTGTAAAGCTCATAGCTTATGCTACGCTTATCAGAATTCAACAAAATTGAACATTTTAGAAAGCTAAGAAAATATACTAAAACTCTCTAGTTAACAACTTTTTTATATTCCATATGGAACTCAATTTCCTGCTCTTTAAACACAAGTCAAGAACATGTAAAGACAGCCGAATGCTGAAAACTTGTAAAGCTCATAGCTTATGCTACGCTTATCGGAATTCAACAAAATTGGACTTTTTAGAAAGCTAAGAACATCTACTAACTTCCTAGTTAACAACTTTTTCCAGTTTTGTATGGAACTCAAATTCCTGCTCTTTAAACACAAGTCAAAATCAACCAAAAACAGCAGTTTTGCTTAAACTTGTAAAGCTCATAGCTTATGCTATGCTTTTCGGAATTCAAAAAAAATTGAACTTTTTGGAAAGCTAAGAATATCTACTAAAACTCTATAGTTAACAACTTTTTCAAATTTCGTATAGAACTCGAATTCCTGCTCTTTAAACACAAGTCAAAATTAACTAAGGCAACAACTTTTTGTTGCTCACTGTTTTTGGGGAACAATTTGTTTAGCCTAGTAAATTAACCCAAAAAAATCTACAAAATTTAGAGCATGGTAAGAACAAGTATCAGAACCTCTCATATTAATTTGGAGTCAAAATTCCAACTTTATCACAAGTAATTAATTCCTAATCATCAAAACTACATAGTAGTTTAAAGTTTTGATCTTTGGGGTCTTATTTGATTTCTACCACTTCAATCTTTGTATGCCATTTATTCTAATCCATACTCATCAATATGCACATGAAATTAGTCCAAGATCTTCAATTAATTAACAATAATAATAAAAACAACAAATAAAATCAAGTTGAGAAACCTCCACCCAAAAATCGGTTGGAAGAACTAGCTTGCTCCTTCTCCTTCCTTGTTCTTGCTCCTCTTCAAGAACAAAATGAACCCACTCCATTTTTTATTTTGAGCTCTCTTTCTTTTCTTTTCTTTTCAACTTTTTTTCGAAGTTTAAAACAAGTAAAAGAAGAAGAAGAAGAAATATGAGAAGATGTGAGGGAGGGAGATGAAAATGAGGTGAAACAAAATGAAAATTGGGGTTTTCCTTCTTTGGCCGGCCATTTGTAGGAGAGGGAGAGAGAGAGATGTGGTAGAGAGAGAGACAAGTAAATAAATATTTAACAAATAAATGTTAAACATTTATTTGTTAAATTAATATGTGAGTGTGTCTCTCTTTGTGGGTTAACAAATAAATGTTTTATTTGCAAATTAATATTGCAATGAACGCCCTAATTCAATCCTAACCCTCCTTTTGATTGTGATTAATCCAAATAATAGATATTTTTCCCAAAATCACATACTACATAATTTTGTACAAACGTACGAAATCGATACAATACATATACGTACATACATCTATATATACAGATAATTTTTTTATTCATCAAAGCCAACAATCTGTACAAAAATAATTTAATTTGGAGAATATAATAAAATAATAATAAAAATAATTTTATTATCGGCTCGGAAGATTTCAGTGTCAATTTGATACAATAGAGATGTATGCAGACTGGTATATATACATAGATAATGTTTATTAATTAAACTGGGTGATATCCACAAAAATATTTCAATTCTGAAAATAAAAATAAAATAATATATATTTTAATATCAGACCGGGATATTACAGACATTTTCTCAAAAATGCATATTTCATGATTTTGTACAAGTGCACAAAATCGATACGATACATATATGTACTTACTAGTATATATATAGAGATAATGATTATTAATAAAGACCAAGTAATTTCCATAAAAATTATTTTAATTTTAAAAATAATAATAATACAAATATAATATCCAATCGGGATGTTACAATACTCCCTCCTTAGAATAGTTCTATCATCAGAACTACGTTTAATCAGGAGAACAGAAAAATATCCATACTCTAAATAACTTGGGGAAAGAAAGCATGCTTTCCGATCCTAAGTGACTCTTCCACGAACTGGTTCTCCAAAGAACCCGACCTTGTTCCCCAAAGTTGCCTGCCGACTCTGCCAAAATCGAGACGTAACTCTTGAATCTCGGTTAGAACTACTGATGCTAGCACTTCATGCTGCATCCTTACACCTTTAATGTAGACTTCTGCTAATTTCTCTAGCGACTAAGTCTTCTTCATCCGATAAAAAATGTGCAGACTTCATCAACCGGGTTCCCAATAACCCAAATTGAGTCATTCATTTTCGAACTTCTGGGTACTCCTAGGGTGAAGTCCATACTGATATTATGAGATTTTCCTTCATCAACTTGTCGCTTCAGTGCTTTAATACCTGCATCTCTTGCCTAAGCCTTCTGACTTGCTCATTTAGACTCAGTTGCAGCTTCAATCGTGCCAAAATCGAGCTTTATTCTTGAGTAATTACTTCAATACTGGCTTGCCTGATTTCATTAGCTTCTTACTTCCTTCACGATCTTCGGCTGAGGCCAATCCTTCATTGCCTCAATCTTTTGCGGTTCGGTAGCCACTCCCTCCTTAGAATAGGACATGGCTTACGAACACCACTTCTGACTTCCAGGACTCTCATCTATAGTTTGCACAACTTTGTAATGAGGATTGCTCCAGATGGTGTAATCAACAAAACCAAATCTAGAGTTGCCTCCCGCACACATCTCAACTTCTTGAAAAATAATTCAGACAAAAAGAATATGATGAACCAAAATTGAACAAATGGTTGCATGGATTTCATATATATATATATATATAAATCAATTCGGTTACAAAAGTGTTACATCATATATTACTTAAAGCCGGAAATAAAATTCAAAATGCAACTTCAAACTTAGTTGTACCCCTTCTTTGCACACCGGTGATGAATTTCTTGCCTTCATTGGCATCATCTTCTGTAAGTGCGAACACTCGCCCTTGGCGAAGCGGCTCCTTTCCTTTGTGGTTCATCTTTGGGGCTGATCTACAGCTATTCTTCTAAAACTGGGGACAATTTGGTCAAATATGACCAATCTTCCCACATTTGTAACAGACACGAGTATCTATCTGAGGGTTCTTCCTTGGGCACTGGCTCATGAAATGACCTTTCTCACCACATAGGAAATAGCTCCCTGGATTGGTGCCTCCGAGTTTGCCGTCTGGTTTCTGAATCTTCTGCTTCTAACATTGGTTCTCGAATCCTGATGCTGGTGCAGATCTCTTTCCCTTGTTCCACCCTCCAGCGTTCACTTGCAATTCTGATCCTCGGTTCATATCAAGCTCCATCATTGCCGCACGGCTGGCCAACTTCTCGAACCTCCGAATGCACAAAGGTACCATCCTGGTTCTGAGGGCAGGCCTGAGCCCTTGGTCAAATCTTTTGGCCTTCTTGACCTCATCTTCTACCAACTGTAGAGCATATCGGGACAGTTGCGTGAACTTGGTCTCGTACTCACGAACTGTCAGGCTTCCCTGTTTCAGGTTGAAGAACTCCATGGCCTTGTCTTCTTGCACATCCAAAGGAAAGTAGTACTGCCTGAACTCCCTTAAAAAGTCTTCCCAGGCAATGGGCCCTTCGCCCATATACCTCTTCACTTACTGCCACCAGAGCCCGACGTCCTTCTCTCGTAGAATACTAGCCAACCTGACCTTGCTGTCATCTGGTGTCAGCATCACACCAAATATTGTCTCTACCTGACGAATCCAGTCGTCAGTTGTTGTCGGGTCTGCCTGGCCCTCAAAAATAGGCGGCCTCATCCTACAGAAAGATTCGATCATCTTGACAGGGTTGGCAGTTGCAACTCCCCAGTTACCTGCGGGTGCTCCCTGTTGCTGCATGTTGTTTCGACTTGCCTCTGCTAAGTCTCCGAATGCCTGATACATACGAGCGAACTCTGCCCCTATATCAAGACCTGTGCCATTGCCACCACTACCCTCGTCCTCATTCAGTTCGCAAGGAGTGGAATGTGGTGCTTCGTTGCCGATTCGAAAATGTTTTATCCTAGGAGACAGACGTCACTGCAATCCTCCGACACCAATTGAGGAGGCGCATCTGTTTTGAGTACATTGTATGACACACAAGACTCGGTTTGATCTTTATTTATGTTTACCTAATTTCTCTATATAATTTTTTAATGGTTTCAATCTCATATTTTTCGTGTCTCTCGATCAAAGTAATTTTCTTACAAATTTTCTTACAAATTGAAAATAAAATTTGGTTTTTCTTCTTTACTGATTTTGAGGCATTCTTTTTCTTCTAACAAAACTGAAAAATTACACTTTCATTGTGTGTTTTCAAAAATCAAAACTGCATCAGACAATGTTGTTGTGGCTGAAACTGGTCAACTGTCGACTGTTGAAATGCATCGTTCTTTGAGGATGTATTTTCATGTAAGTCTAAGTGTAACGCCCCAATTTCCTTGGCCTGGAAACCGTGACATAAGCTAGATCTTTTCCTTCAATTAGCCACAATACACAGAAAAATAGAAAAATTTAAAACTTTTTATTCAACACAAATGTATTACAAGTCCATATGTTATAAAACTGCAATACATTACATCAGTGTTACAATAATGCCTTAAAAGCCCAGGTATTACAACTTACAATAAATTTGCATAAGAGTACAACAATTAATTAATAACACTTAGTACTTCACTTGGATGCTTCTCAACAATAAACATATAACAATAGGAACAATAATCAACACAGTGCTCCACTTGAACGCTCCACTTGTCTGGAGTCCTCCTAAACCCTGAACCTGTATCCTGCAATCCAGTGCCTATTTGAGTGGGGATGTCAGTACATGTACTGACGCTTTAAGGCTGATGACTATCAGCGAATTTCAATTTATCATGAAAAAGCGAGACATACCACTGTGCTTCTAACTTATCATGAAAAAGCACCGCACGTGTCCCTCTTCAAGAGAGTGTAACAATTGTTGACACAATCTATCAAGTGTCAACCTAGAATTCACAAGATCTCCTCGGATCCACTCATCGCCTATTTATTCAAGATAATTACTACATACGAGCCCAATGAGCTTCGTATGAAACAAACAAATGCTGATAATTAGCACGAACTATTTCCCAACATACACATGTTATTACATGACTTATGAGCACAAGGAACACTTGTTACTCATAATCACGTACATGATTCAAACTACTAACAATTTACGACAACTCTAGTTAACATGAACTAGAATTTTGTGTATAAGCTTACTAACATGAACTAACATGCATGTTAAGCTTACTAATTTAACATACAAGATGAACATTCAAAACATAATCTCTTTTACTTAGAAGCAACAGAAGAATCTTTTAACAACCTAGAAGCAAAATAACTTGCTACTAGCAAAAACTTGTTCTTTTATACATAGATTCAACGTAAAAAAGCCTTCTAACAACCTAGAAATAACTAAACATGCTATGCTTATCGGAATTCAACAAAATTAAACTTTGTAAAAAGGTGAGAACCTCTACTACAACTCTCTAGTTGACAACCTTCTCAGATTCAGTCAATAAGAGGTACAAAAACTTTGAACACTCTAAACACCGAAGCTTCAGCCAAAAGGCCAGCTGCTGTCAAGTTGTAAAGATCATAACTCATGCTCCGCTAATCGGAATTTAACAAAATTGGACTTTTTGGAAAGGTGAGAACATCTAATAAAACTCTCTAGTTGACAAACTTCTCAGATTCAGTCAATAAGAGGTAGAAAAACTTTGAACACTCTAAACAGCGAAGCTTCAGCCAAAATGCCAGCTCCTGTCGACTTGTAAAAGTCATAACTCATGCTACGATTACCGGAATCTAACAAAATAGGACTTTTTAGAAATGTGAGAACATCTACTACAACTCTCTTGTTAACAAATTTTTCAAATTCTGTATGGAACTCAAATTCCTGCTCTTTAAACACAAGTCAAGAACAACTAAAGACAGCTGATTGCTGAAAACTTGTAAAGCTCATAGCTTATGATACGCTTATCAGAATTCAACAAAGTTGGACTTTTTAGAAAGCTAATAATATGTAATGCCCTTGCCCCTAGCTCAAACAATTTATACAATTTATAAGACAAATTAGATACTATATAGTACAACTGCCCACCACAGGCTGCCTATCAAAAGTTGGTTAACCGATTAGGTGACTCTTGATCATAGACTATATTATTTATATTATATTTTAATCTATATTATATCCGATATGGGATTTAAATCCCTACCTTCTTTCCGAAATCACATACAGCATGTAGCACCGGGTGGGCCCATTGAAAGCCACGTCATGGCATTTCTCCAACATGCATTTGCTGTGCTAACAATTCTGTGAGCCCCCCCCCCCCCCCCCCCCCCCCCCCATCCATTCATAAGTCCATTTATATACCATGCTATATTAACCATGCATATATTATTATAACAATCAGTCAACATTACTTATTTTTTTTATTCAAAGTATATATATACTTTATATACTTTATTTTTGAAACTACGGGGTGTTACAGAATATCTACTACAACTTCCTAGTTAACAACTTTTTCCAATTCTGTATAGAACTCAAATTTCTGCTCTTTAAACACAAGTCAAAATCAACCAAAACTAGCAGTTTTGCTGAAACTTGTAAAGCTCATAACTTATGCTATGCTTATCGGAATTCAACAAAATTAGACTTTTTGGAAAGATAAGAACATCTAATACAACACTCTAGTTAACAACGTTTTGAAATTCCTTATAGAAATCGAATTCCTACTTTTTAAACATAAGTCAAAATTAACCAAGCCAACAGCTTTTTGTTGCTCGCTATTTTGGGGAAACGATTTGGTTAGCCTAGTAAATTAACCCAGAAAAATCTACAAAAATTAGAGCACGGTAAGAACAAGTAAGAGAACCTCTCATATTATTTTGGAGTCAAAATTCCAACGTTAGCACATGTAATTAATTCCTAATCATCAAAATTACATAGTAGTTTAAAGTTTTGATCTTTAGGGTCTTATTTGAGTTCTACTGCTTCAATCTTTGTATGCCATTTATTCTAGTCCATAGTCATCAATATGCACCTGAAATTAGTCCAAGATCTGCAATTAATTAACAATAATAATAATAATAACAAATAAAATCAAGTTGAGAAACCCCCACCCAAAAATTGGTTGGAAGAACTAGCTAGCTCCTTCTCCTTCCTTGTTCTTGCTCCTCTTCAAGAACAAAAATGAACCCACTCCATTTTTGATTTTGATCTATCTTTTCTTTTCTTCTCAATTTTTTTCTATGTTTAAAACAAGTAAACGAAGAAGAAGAAGAAATATGAGAAGATGAGAGGGGGTGAGATGAAAATGAGGTGAAACAAAATCAAAAATAGGGGTTTCCCTTGGTTGGTCGGCCATTTGTAGGTGAGGGAGAGAGAGAGATGTGGTCTAACCCTCCATTTAATCATGATTAATCTAAATAATAGGTATTTTTTCCAAAATCACATACTACATAATTTTGTACAAATGTACGAAATCGATACAATACATATACGTATATACATCTATATATAAAGATGGTTTTTTTATTCATCAAAGCCAACAATCTGTATAAAAATAATTTAATTCGGAGAATAAAAAAATAATAATTAAAATAATTTTATTATCGGCTCGGAAGATTTCAGTATCAATTTGATACAATACAGATGTATACAGACTGCTATATATATATATATATATATATATATATATATATATATATATATATTAAACTGGGTAATATCCACCAAAAATATTTCAATTCTGAAAATAAAAATAAAATAAAAATAATATAATATTTTTGTTTATATCACACCGGGATATTACATGCATTTTCTTAAAAACTCATATTTCATGATTTTATACAAGTGCACATGTATGTGCTTACTCGTATATACATGGTTTTAAATCTCGGATTTCGAACTTGTCTCGGCAAGAGGTGTTTCGTATCGGATCGGTGATATCGGAGGAGATCTCGGAGAAATGTGATCATATCGGATATTCATTTCCTATACTCAATAAATAATTTTTTTGTTACTAAATAAGATGTTATATGACCTACATGTCATTTATCAAATAAAATACTGTATAATGTAACTAATGGCATGAGTCAATTATGATAATGTTCACAGAATTTAACAACAATATAAAGAGAATGTAATATAAGTATATAACTAAATTGAATTTGTATTTATTAAAAAAAATGTATTAGTTAATAAACTTACTTGACTTTGAAAATATAAAAACAATAGCGAGATGAAATCCTCAAATTATCTTAGCTTAAGGTCTTATTTCGAAAGACATATATGCAAAAAGTAAAACAATATTTTATATATATTCACAATAACATTTGTGTCTATTTCGGCTAATATTTCGCTAATTTCGACAATATTTCGACAGATATTTAGACAATTTCGGCCGAAATCTACACATTTCGGTCCAAAAAGGATATAGAGAATAAAAAATGTGATTTCGTATCGGCAATATAGCCGAAATGAAATTTCGGCCGAAATTTCGGTCGTATTAGAGGAAATTTAAAACAGGGAGTATATATATACCGAATATAATTATTAATAAAGACCAAGTAATTTCCCTAAAAAATATATTAATTTTAAAAATAATAATAATACAAATATAATATCCAACCGGGATATTACAGGAAGAAGCAAGTTCTTCCAAACAAACACATGAGACTATCCGTGAAGATAGTGATGACCAAGATGAAAAAGTTGTGGTGGAACCTAGACGCAGTAAAAGAATAAGAATGGAAAAAAAATTTCGTCCCGATTTCTTGACTTTTATGCTTGAAGATGAACCCTAAACTTTTAAATAAGCGGTGACTCTATTGATGGTCCTCTGTGGAAAGATGTCATTAAGAGTGAAATTGATTTTATCTTGCAAAATCATACTTAGGAACAAGTGGATCTTCCACCGAGTAGTAAACCGTTAGGTTCAAAGTGGGTTTTCGAGGGAAAAATGAAAGCTGATGAATCAATCGACAAATACAAGGTAAGAATTGTAATTAAAAGTTATATACAAAAAGAAGGTCTGGATTACTTTGATACATATTCTCCAGTAACGAGAATAAATTTCATCAAGATGGTACTTGCAATAGCAACTTTGCGCAATCTTGAAGTACATCAAATGGATGTGAAAATATTTTTAATGGAGATTTAGACGAAGAAATCTCCATGGATTAGCCAGAGGGTTTTTCATCTCCAGGTAAGAAATGAAAGTATATAAATTGGTGAAATCATTATATGGCTTGAAACAAGCTCCAAAGCAGTGGCATGAGATATTTGACAACGTCATGAAGACAAATGGTTTCTAAATCAAAGAATGTGATAAATTTGTGTATGTCAAAGACACGGAAGTAAATATATCATAATTGTTGGATCCTGTAGGCAAGGCAAATAACACTAGAAGGGGGGAGGGGTGAATAGTGTTGTATAAAAATTAAATCAAAACTTGAACTTTTCGAACTGTTCAGTCGACTGAAGAAAAGAGATGCAGTCGATTGTTGCGTCAGAGTAGAAGAGTATCTTATTGAAGAGTTTCTAGTCTGATCAGTGGGCTTAGCACGGAAATCCAGTCGACTTACCAGACAAGTTTTTGAAATAAAACACAGAAAAATTGAAATTGCAAGTTGAGAAAATAACCACATAGAGTCAATCACAGAGTATACAGCGATGTATCCTGGTTCGGTCCTCCCGACCTACATCCAGTTCCGAAGTAACCCACTTGAGATTTTTAACTATTCTTGAAAAAAATACAAGAATAGCCTACGACGTTTGACAACAATTATGTCAAACCCGTAGACCTCTCTCCACCAGAGAGAGCAAACCCACTCTACACCCAAGAGTGAAAAACCGACTTTACAACCAAAAGCCCCACTCTCCAACCGAGAGGACCACTCTCACAATCCGAGAGTGAAAAACCGACTCTACAACTAAGAGCCCTACTCTCCAACTGAGAGGAACACTCTCACAACCCGAGAGTGAAAAACAACAACAAAAGGAGTTTACAATAACCTATAGCCTTGTTTGTAATTTGTGCTTTTGTTTAGTGGCTATTAGGTTAACTTCTGAAATCAGTCTAATACGAATTCGATGTTATAGTAGATTGAATTTCAGAGAACCAAGACTTGGGGTTTGTATGCTTTTGAAAGACTTGTTCTTTTTGAAAACAAAAGCTTGAAACTTAAAAAAATACTTGGAAATGTTGTGAACCTTTGCCAAATGACCTCTATACTCTTTTTATAGAGTTAGAGATATTTGAACGTTGAGAGGTTGAATCCCAACTGCCATAAAACGGCAGTAAAAATATATGATTTTGAAAAACAAGTTTTAAAATCAGAAAACTGTCGAAACAGCTTGAACAGTCGACTGGGTTGCCATAATAAGTCGACTGGCCAGAGCTTGTATGAGTTCAGATAGTTTCGTACTATGATAGTCGACTGGTTCCAAGGAACGGTCGACTGGTACTCAACATCTAAACTTATTCGAGCTTGTTTTGACCTTTTAATTTTGTAAAACACTCAAATTATTTAAAGTATGTGTGAGTGTGTGTGTGACAAGGCTATTACAAGTTTCTAAGACTCAAAGAATGAAAATTACAATATTACAACACTTTTTATAAAACATTTGAAGCACTTGAATCTTGTCTTGAACTTGAGTCTTTGACTTGAGCTTGAGCCTTTGTCTTTTTGTCTTGAAGCTTGCTTGATCAATGTGGCTTGAGCTTAAATCTTTGTGGCTTGATCAATTACTCTTGAAAGCATCATTGGATTGTTTTGCCTCATGGTATTGACTGATACACTCTGCAAGAGAAATGTGATAGGCAAACTTTGTATTGTGTTGTAGTCATCAAAATCAAGAATCAACATTCTCCCCCTTTTGATGATGACAACACAATAACTTATAATAATAATAACAATTACATATCATGAAGTTATACAAAATTGTAAGATATTTCGAAGATAAACATGTATGCTCCCTAACTAATGTACAACAAGCACACAAGTAATAATATGCACAAAAACATGCACAAGACAAAACATTCACCACAAACAAGCCTTTTCTTCCCCTTTGTCATCAACAAAAACAACAAAAAAGATCGAAGGAGGGGCATTGCTTAACCATAACAAATTAATACATAGAAAATGAAGTACATGGTTGCAAATACTACATAGAAGTGAAATACATAAAACATAAAAAATTGCAAAAAAAACAGAAAATACATCAAGTAAAAACTTTCTGTCAGTCGACTGGTTACATATACAGTCGACCATCCATAACATAAAATTCAGTCTAAAGATAGAAAACAAAAAAAATACTTTGCCAGTCGACTAAAACATATTTTTAAGTCGACTTTCACAAAATAAATGTTCAAGAAACATCATGAAAAAAACAAATTCCTAGTTCTCTTTTAAAGTTGATAAAAGTGTCTTCCTTAAGTGGTTTGGTAAATATATCTGCTATTTGTTTATTAGTAGAAATAAAGTCCAAAGATATATCTCCCTTTAAAATATGATCACGTAGAAAATGATGTCGAATATCAATATGTTTCGTACGTGAATGTTGAACAGGATTTTTAGATAGATTAATAGCACTGGTATTATCACACATTATAGTTGGTTTTGAAAATGAAATACCATAGTCTAATAAAGTTTGTTTCATCCACAAAATTTGGGCACAAGCCAAACTTGCAGCAATATATTCAGCTTCTGTAGTAGATAGAGATACCGAATTTTGCCTTTTACTGTACCAAGATACTAGTGAATGTCCCAAAAAGTGACAAGTTCCACTAGTACTTTTACGATTAGTTTTACTACCAGCAAAATCAGCATCACTATATGACAAAAGTTGAAAATTATCGGTACGTGGATAAAATAAATCATATTCAGACGTGCCTTTAATGTATCTTAAAATACGTTTCACAGCTTTTAAGTGAGATTCTTTGGGATTCAACTGATATCTAGCACACAAAGATACACTAAACATAATGTCCGGTTTACTAGAAGTTATATATAAGATTGAGCCAATCATACCTCGATAGAGTTTTTGATTGACACTCATACCTAAATCATCTTTGTCAAGTGTAGTAGTAGTAGCCATAGGTGTGGTTTTACTACTAGTGCTATCCATGCCAAACCGTTTGAGTAATTCCTTAGCATATTTTTCTTGATTAATAAATATGTCATTTTGTGACTACTTTATTTGTAGTCCAAGAAAATAATTGAGTTCACCCATGTGACTCATCTCAAACTCATTTTTCATGGTATTGGCAAACTCTTGACAGAGATTACTATTAGTAGAACAAAAAATTATGTCATCGACATATATTTGTATGATTAGAATATATGTCTCTATTTTTCTAATAAACAATGTAGTATCTACTTTACCTATCTCAAAACCAGTTTCTATGAGAAAAGTCTTTAACCGATCATACCAAGCACGAGGTGCTTGTTTAAGACCATATAAAGCCTTTTTCAATTTAAAAACGTGGTTTGGGAATTGTTCATGTTCGAAGCTGGGTGGTTGCTTAACATAAACATCTTCCTTAATAAAACCATTAAGAAAAGCACTCTTGACATCCATTTGGAAGAGTGTAAAATTCATAAAACATGCAAAAGATAATAAGATCCTAATTGATTCTAGTCTAGCAACGGGAGCATAGTTTCATCAAAATTGATTAATCCTTCTTCTTAATTATATCTCTGAGCAACTAACCTAGCCTTGTTCCTAACGACTTGTCCTGATTCATCTAACTTAATCTTGAATACCCATTTGGTACCAATTATAGTATGGTCAGGAGGTCGGGGAACTAAATCACATACATCATTTCTTATAAATTGGTTTAATTCATCTTGCATGACATTCATCTAAAATTCATTCCCACAAGCTTCTTGTATATTCTTCGGTTCAAAATCCGACAAGAAAGCGGTATGAGAAATCATGTTAACATGAGATTTTGTTTGAATACCACGTGAGATGTCACCAATTATTAAGTCATGAGGATGATCTCTAACTTCAACAAACGATTTTGGTAAAGTTTGAGTCATCACAACAGGATCAGTCAACTTAACAAGTTCATCAGCCGACTGATTCACATCAGTCAACTTAATATCCTTATCAGTCGACTTTTCTAGGGTATTTTGCTCTAGTGATTTAATAACGTTATTTAAAGGTGATGAATCAATTTCATCATCTTCAATAACAGTAGATAAAGGTAAGGATTCATCAAATGAAACATGCATAGATTCTTCAATAGTCAAGGTTGACTTATTGAAAATTCTATATGTCTTACTCCTATTTGAGTATCCAATAAAGATACCTTCATTAGATCTAGGATCAAATTTATCTAAATTATCTTTAGTGTTTAAAATGAAACCCTTGCATCCAAATACTTTAAAATAAGATACTTTAGGAATTCTTTCAAAAAATAGTTCATAACAAGTTTTCTTAAGCTTAGGCCTAATCAATATTCTATTTAAAACATAACATGCTGTAGAACTAGCTTCAACCCAGAAGTATTTAGGCAAATTACTTTCAACAAGCATAGTACGTGCACATTCTTGCAATGTCCTATTCTTTCTTTCGACCACTCCATTTTGTGCTGAAGCTCTAAAAAATACAAACGAATGTGTTATACCATTCTTGTTGCAATATTCTGAAAAATGTTTCATTCTCAAATTCTGCACCATGATTACTTCTAATAGTGACCATGGTTAGAGATTTTTGATTTTGAATTTGCTTACACAAATTTGCAAATTCTTCAAAAGCATCATATTTATGTTTTAAAAAGAAAACCCATGTAAATCTTGAAAAATCATCTACTAAAATAAATACATATCTACTTTTATTTAAAGAAGCGACTCTAGTAGGACCAAATAAATCCATATGGATAAATTCGAAAGGCCTACTAGTAGAAATCATTTCTTTTGTCTTAAAAGTATATTTGACTTGTTTTCGTAGTTGACATGCATCACATAACTTATCTTTCTTAAAAGATAGTCTTGCCAGTCATTTAACTAGGTTATACTTAGACAATTTAGTAATATTTTTCATACTCACATTGCCAAATCTCTTATACCAAAGCCAAGAATCATTGTTAGAAGCTACTAAACCAAAATCATTAGAGAATTGATTGGTTTTTAAACATAATTCATAGATGTTGTTTTTCCTAAATCCTTGAAAAATTACATTTTGCATGGAAAAATAATAAATTAAACATGCATCTTTTTCAAAAATAATTTTATATCCCTTATCACACAATTGGCTAATACTTAACAGATTATGCTTAAGACCACTAACAAGAAAAACTTCTTCTATAGTAGGGGTAGTGTTCTTACCAACCATGCATATTCCTATAACCTTCCCTTTGTTGTTGTCACCGAATGTGACTATTCCTCCAAATATTTCTTGTATGGAAGAAAGAAGGTTAGCATGACCAGTCATATGCTTGAAGCATCCGCTGTCAAGTATCCAACGTTCTCTTTTAGGTACCTATAAAATAATCATTGTGAATATGGTATCCTTTTCATTGGGTCCGAAAGGGATTAGTTTTTGAAAAACCAAACCCAAAGTGAGTTTGATTTACCACCAAAAGCAGGAATATAATTAACAGACTTACATATATTAAGAACATAAGAATTTATATAAGTAATTCTATCGTTTAGATTCAGATTGAATGGAACCCAAATATTGTACCTTTCAGTCGACTGTTGTGAGAAGTCAGTCAACTGGTAGGTGAAATAGGGTGACTTATCTGAGGTTTCAATCTCTTTAAATTAGAATCCAAACCTCTAGACAGACGATTGAAATAATGGTTCAGTCGACTGGTCTGAACTACAGAATTACTATTTTTATGGAAAACAACAGTTTTTGGTTTCTCAAAAAACTCATGTAATTTGTTCTTAACACTAGAAAAAGAATCAGTCTTATTACTACTAGTATTCTTAGAAACATGATGTTTTTCAAGAGACTTTTGAAAACCAAGTCCGAATCTCTTATTGGATTGAACTTGATTTTGGAGAACTTCATTTAAATTCTTCTTTCCTTTGTTAAACTTAGATACATTCTTGGATATCTCTTCATAATTTTTCTTAAGAGATACAAGATCTATATCCATAGAAAGTCGAGAATTTAACGACTTAACTTCAACATTTAAGTCAAGATTCTCTTGAGAAAGTATTTGATTGACTTTCTCTAAGTTTTTAACTTTAATTTTCTCCTTCTTGAGTTCTTGAAAATCCTCATTGAAAGCATCTAATAAGTCATTTGAATCAAAGTTATCACTTACTTCGTTTTGTGTGGCCATGAAACATACGTTCGCAACTTCGTTTGACTCCTCATTCTCTTCTTTCGCTGAAGAGTCACTATTGTCCCAAGTTACTTGATATGCTTTCTTCTTCTTCATATACTTGGTCTTTGTGTACTTGTCCTTCTTGAAGTTAGGAGCCTTCCCTTTTGGTTTCGCATTTTCTAATGGGCAATCCTTCTTCATATGACCTGTTTTGTTGCACTTGAAACAAGTGGGAAGTTCATTAGAATCTTTAAATTTGGAATTAAATTTACCTTTTCTAAGAAAATTCTTGAACTTTCTAGTGAACATGGATATCTCTTCTTCATCTTCTTCTTCATCTTTAGAGTCCGACATGGCCTTGAAAGCGAGTGTCTTCTTCTTTGCTTGTTGAGGTTCTAGATTCTTTTTGCGTTCTTCAAGTTGTACTTCATATGCCATAAGGTTTCCCACAAGATTCTCAAGAGAGAGTTGTGATAAATCGTTGGCTTCTTCTATGGCGGTGGACTTCTTCTCCCAATCAGGGGTTAGGGCACGAAGAACTTTCCTCACCATTTCCGTTTGAGAGTACGTCTTTCCAAGAGCCACAAGAGAGTTTGTAATGTCCACGAACTGTGTTATCATGTCCCACACATTCTCATTCTTCTTCATACGGAACATCTCGAACCTGTGAACAAGCACATATATCTTAGATTCTTTAACCTTATTAGTACCTTCATGAGTTATCTCGAGTGTGTGCCAAATTTGATATGCTGTTGTTGCATTGGACACATGATTGAACTCCTCTTTGATAAGAGCACGGAATAGAGCATTCATCGCCTTTGCATTGTTCATTGTGTTGCCCTTCATTTTATTGTTCCATTGTGCATAGGGAATTGTAGGAGCGATGAATTCTGTCTCCATCATGTTCCAAATCTCATAGTTGATGGACTGAAGATAGATCTTCATTATACACTTCCTTATAGTTTGTTCCATTGAATAGAGGTGGCCTTTGTGTGCATTGGCCTTCATGGTACTGGCTTGCATTTGAAGTAGATGTCATTGCACTCAACTGGGCTTTGATACCAAGTGTTGGATGCTGTAGGCAAGGCAAATAACACTAGAGGGGGGGGGGTGAATAGTGTTGTATAAAAATTAAATCAAAACTTGAACTTTTCTTACTATTCAGTCGACTGAAGAAAAGAGATGCAGTCGACTGTTGCTTCAGAGTAGAAGAGTATCTTATTGAAGAGTTACTAGTTTGATCAGTCGACTTAGCGTGGAAATCCAGTAGACTTACCAGACAAGTTTTTGAAATAAAACACAGAAAAATTGAAATTGCAAGTTGAGAAAATACAACCACAGAGAGTCAAACACAGAGTATACAGCGATGTATCCTGGTTTGGTCCTCCCGGCCTACATCCAGTCCCCAAGCAACCCACTTGAGATTTTCCACTATTCTTGAAAAAAATACAAGAATACCCTACGACGTTTAACAACCACCATGTCAAACCCGTAGACCTCTCTCACCAATAGAGAGAGCAAACTCGCTCTATACCCAAGAGTGAAAAACCGACTCTACAACCAAGAGCCCCACTCTCCAACCGAGAGGACCACTCTCACAACCCGATAGTGAAAAACCGACTCTACAACCAAGAGCCCTACTCTCCAACCGAGAGGACCACTCACACAACCCGAGAATGAAAAACAACAACAAAAGGAGTTTACAATAACCTATAGCCTTGTTTGTAATTTGTGCTTTTGTATAGTGGCTATTAGGTTAACTTCTGAAATCAGTCTAAAACGAATTCGATGTTATACAAGACTGAATTTCAGAGAACCAAGACTTAGGTTTTGTATGCTTTTGAAAGACTTGTTCTTTTTGAAAACAAAAGCTTGAAACTTAAAGAAATGCTTGGAAATGTTGTGAACCTTTGCCAAATGACCTCTATACTCTTTTTATAGAGTTAGAGACGTTTGAACATTGAGAGATTGAATCCCAGCTGCCATAAAACGGCAGTAAAAAGATTTGATTTTGAAAAACAAGTTTTAAAATCAGAAAACTGTCGAAACTGCTTGAATAGTCGGCTAGGTTGCCATAATGAGTCGACTGGCCAGAGCTTGTATGAGTTTAGACAGTTTCGTACTATGACAGTCGACCACGGAATGGTCGACTACTACTCAACAGCTGAACTTATTCAAGCTTGTTTTGACCTTTTAATTTTGTAAAACTCTCAGATTATTTAAAGTATGTGTGAGTGTATGTGTGTGACAAGGCTATTACAAGTTTCTAAGACTCAAAGAATGAAAATTACAATATTACAAGACACTTTTTATAAAACATTTGAAGCACTTGAATCTTGTCTTGAACTTGAGTCTTTGACTTGAGCTTGGGCCTTTGTCTTTTTGTCTTGAAGCTTGCTTGATCAATGTGGCTTGAGCTTAAATCTTTATGGCTTGATCAATTACTCTTAAAAGCTTCATTGGATTGTTTTGCCTCATGGTATTGACTGTGATACACTCTGCAAGAGATATGTGATAGGCAAACTTGCATTGTGTTGTAGTCATCAAAACCAAGAATCAACAATAATATGTTTGTATGTAGATGACATCCTTATTGTTGGAAGCAATGATAAGATGATTAAATATACTAAAAATATGTTTAACTCGAGATTTGACATGAAGGAAATGAGACTTGCTAATGTTATATTGGGGATTAAAGTCACACAAACATCAGACGATCTTGTTTTAAGTCAGTCATATTATATAGACAATATTATTGAGAAATTTGAAAAATATAATTATGAAATTGTCAGAAGTCTGACAGATCTAACTTTACATTTATCCAAGAATCAATGAGACAGTATTTCTCAGGTAGAAGTATACTCTACAATTAAAGGCAGTTCAATGTACTTGATGAGTTGTACAAGCTCAGACATAGCCTATGCAGTTAGTAAACTAAGTAGTGTTGGTGTATGTCCTAGAGGCCAGTTGTGTATTGATATTACTAGTTTACATTGCATCATGACATTTATTTCATATATGAGGCAATTTATTTGTTGTGTTTCTTTTATTGTGATTAAATAAACATAATAAAGTCCTTAGAATAGTAGGTTCAATGCCACGGATATCAAGCGCATGACTTAATTATGAGATCCTATTGGTTGTAATCAGTACACTATTCTTAAATATCCCTAGTCAACTATTATTGTGAATTAGGACAAAACTAATGCATAGAGACTAGTATAGGCATAAACTGATGACCATATCTCACGGGTCATAGATATGAGATATCAAGTCTTCACATTGGTACATATTAGAGTAATAATGTACAGGACTGACCAACCATGAGAACGCTGTATGGATCGTTACTTGAGTGTCATAAGCGGTTCTCATAGTGATCATGATGTATGTAGTCCTTTGACTTGAAGTCACTACGGTTCCCTACATGTGAAGTTGTATGTTTTAATGTCTTTAAACGTTGCCTGTAATAAGGTATTTATAAAGTCGACTATTGGATATACTACAAATCATGCAGAGGGATGTGAGTGAGTTAGATAGGATTTGTCCTACTTACATAACAGGAGCGATATGTAAGGGCCCCTTAATTGAGTGAGACTGTAAAATGCATGGCCATGCTCAAATGAGTCAGTATGAGATATTGAGCTCATTTGTTTTAGTATGACTACTCGGACATCAAGAAACCAAAGATTGAACTATACAATGCGTGACACGCTCTATGCCATGTGGTCAATGAAGATATCTGGACAAAGGAACTAGACTACATGGTAAATTGGTCACGCATAGTTTATGTAACCCTTGTTTTCCATTTTCTGTATTTTCTGTTGTATTTTTCTTTTTGGTATTTATTCTGCTTGTATTTTTTTTGGACCGTGTATTGGATCTTCTTTTCAATATATTCATTTGTTTGATTTTTGTCTTTATTTGATCTTCTTGATTCAATTGTCTATCTATTGTTTCGTCTCTGTTTGATCGAGCTATTGTTTTTTATCCTCTTTATTTTATATTGTTCGTGCCTTATTTTATTTATTATTTTTTTGTGCCATCTCATTATTGGATCATCCTAGAATTCCTTGTGGGTCTTCTAAATAAATCCTATTTAAAACCCTAAAAAACCCTATTAGATCCTTTGCTATACCCATTAAGCCCACCTAAACCCTATAACCCTATAACATCCCCAAACCCATACCCAAAACCCCATCAGCACCTAACCCTAACCCTAATATCCTACTGTATATATATTCATACCCATGTTTATATCCATATCACCTCTAACCTAGCCGCTCATCTCCCTACTTCCGATCTGTCCCTTCCCCTGTCATGAATTTCCCACTGCAGCGCCACCCTAGCACCCAGTGGCAGAGCTGTACCCCGACGTTCCCCCTGTGCTTCCCCTCCAACACCGCGACCCCTTGGTCCCCGTCTCCTCCTGCCTCGCGACGCAGCCAGCGCGCCGCCCCGTCTCCTCGGTGCTCCCTCATTCCTACCGCGACGCCACGCTGACAGCCCCCGCCTGGCCCTACCTCCTCCCGAGTGACGCCAGCAGCAGCAGCAGTGAGTGCTCCTACCGTCGCTTTTGACAGCCGTCGTCTTCTCACCATAGCCCCGACTCTCTCCCTCTCTTCCTCTTACTCTCTTGGTGTTTGTGTGTGTGTGTGTGTTGATTCGAGGCTTTGTTCGCGGTTCTTGTTTCGTGAGTCATTCGTTCGTTAAGTTCATTGCCAGAGAATTCGTTCTCGTTATTCTTGTTCTTGCTCCGTTCTCGTCGTCGGCTATAAGGCAAGTAACTTTTATTCTTTTTGTTGTATAATACAAGTACTAAATACCGCTTGTAATGTAGGTTCATTCTAGAGACAATTCTTATGCAAAACCCCTATCATATCTTGTCTCTATGTGTTGATCTGCCCGTATTTGTCTCATTACACACATGTAATGAATTTATACTTAAAGATAACCAAATCTTGTATACATGCATGTGTTCGTGATTATGAGGTGTTGTATGATCTTCTGTGCATGATGTGTTCGATGTAGACTTGTAAAACACCCTATACCATATTGCTTGGACATCTAGTATACCCTATTTCACACTTTGTCATGATTTGGATGAGTTTCATATGGACTAGTTGATTTTATGCATGAAGAATAATTTTGTCTATGTTGTTATCCCGTTTGGTTCAGTATTTTACACCCTGTTAAGGTCAGTATATGAAAATTATTTGTGAATATGAATCATAAAGAATTCTATCTACTTTCCACAATTTATGAAAGATCTCAGTTTCGATTTGTGAGTTGCAAGTTATAACTATTTTACTACATATGTGTTTAAAATTCCAGATCCTGTTTTATAAGAATTCTGTATGGTGATCTATTTTTCTACTGATGTTAAAGATAATATTTTAATCTAATATTTTGCTGAGTACAACTAGACTTGATTGGGATTAACCCCTAATTTTTATGGATTTAATTGATAACTTTTATAAAATATTCTATGCTTGCAAACAACTATTATATATGCAGAATTTTCATACTTTTCAATAAAGAAACATAATTTCGACCTGATTCTATTTGCTTTCTATAAGAACTTTGTGAATATGAATTGTAGAATACTGTATCTATTTTATCACCCTATTGACGAATCTAGATTTCGATTTATATTTTGTAAGATATTGCTGTTTTAGTACTGCTGTGTTTATGATTTCAGATTTACAAAACTGCTGTATTTTGCTGCTTTCTTATTTTACTTGACAACTCTATCTATGTTGGAAAATTTCGAAACTTTATTTTCTGTTACTAGACAAACTAGGAAATACCCTAGATTTTTCTTGGATTTAATCAATAAGTTTTTATGCTGTTTTCCTGTATATGAATACAAACTTCTGATTTCTAGTTGAACACGTTTTCTGGATACAAATCGGTTTTGAGTCCTGTTTTTTTGAAATACCATATTACTTATATATATTTTCTGGATTCAGCCGACATTCTATTTTTCAGATTTTCTAACGGATCAGATTTGCATGTCCGTGGCAACGGGAATTCCAGATTCGGTGCAGTACTGTCTTGTTGTCTTGAATTAGAATTTTCGTTGTCTTAGTCTATTTTGAGTCTTCCTTCATCCGTTCGTGTCCTTTGTTCAATTTGTATTTATCCCTTGTTGTCTCTCATTGTTTCTTGACTTGTTTGTGCACGTCCATGCTTGCTTGAATAATAATAATAAGAAACTAAGCCGGGGTTTAAAGGGAAAGATCTAATAGTGGAAAATACAGAAACATGTACTCGGAAGGGGATCTATAGATCCTACGTGATTACTTGATAATTGATACTTGAGGCTTGATACTTGATACTTGAGGATTGATACTTGATAATTGTCCCTCAGTACATTGCCCTCTACAATCCACTTTGAAATCTAAAACGAAATTATTTGAATGTAGCAACCATGTGGTAAAAACTTGGGACGCATGAAGTGCTACCTAGATAGGACTAGATACAAGACTTGAACATGATCACTTGACACTTGACACTTGCTACTTGTTACTTGTACATAATACTTGATTCTTGACATTTGGTACCTGTTACTCATTTACATGATACTTGTTTACTTGTCACTTGTTACATGCCACTTGCACTTGTTCATCTTGCCATGCTAGTTGTTTCTGTCTCTTGACTTAGAGTTAGTTCTCTATTTTGTTGTTACATCCTTTCCATGCTATACTTGCTTCCATTGTTACTCTATTCTTATTTATCTTTCCTGTACTTGTTTCCTGCACTACAAGCAGCCCGTAACTTGCATTGACGGGCATTTTGTTTCTCTTTCCTTTTTTTTGCAATTTATTAAATTGCAGATTTTGGTGATCAACTGCCCGATGGAGTAGGTGATCTAAGATTCTAGTTGGTTGGAGCTTTTGCTATATCTATTTATTTTCTTGTTGCTTATCTTGAATAATTGTACTTGGTTATATGGATTATTTGTACTGGGCAATGTGACCCAGAATTATTAACTTGTTCAGATCTAGTTTATTTGAGATTATTAAATTTTGTTCCAAGTAAATTCCTGTTGTTATATTGATTCATATATGCATGCGTGGTTGACTATTTCTCTTGTATATCTCTTGTTTATACTGGTGCTTGTTATAAAGATCTTGACAGCTTATGGATGATGAAAATCATTCGCTGGACTTAGTCACGTATCCGTATTCCGTATCTCCTTTTTGGGAAGCTGGGTGTGACAAGGTTTCTAGTGGTATCAGAGCACCAGGTTTAGCTAATGTATTAGTTTGACTGACAAATTATACAAGCTTGGTTGTGGTATCAGAACACCAGGTTTAGCTAATGTATTAGTTTGACTGAAAAATTATACAAGCTTGGTTCGATCTGGGATTTTCTTAACAGTACATTAACCATGCATACATAATTGAATTATAATCAACTTTGATCTGAATGCTGATTGTTTTTAATCTTATGCAGACCATGGCTCGTAAAGGTTCTACTTCTCATTCTTAGGAAGATCAGCCCGGACTTGAGGCCGTTACCAATGTGTTGGAACGGTTGATCAATATGCATCAAAACCATAGTGACCTGGTGAAGGCTGCTTTGGAAGCTGCCCGGGTTCTGCCTCCCACTGCACCTATGCAGGAAGCTCTCCCGCCCCGTCCAGGTAAAGTTACAGATTTCATGAGGCTGCAGCCTAAAAGATTCTCCGAAAGTGAGATGCCTTTGGAGGCCGAACAGTGGTTGACCCGGACTGAGCAGTTGCTCTTAGCAGTAAGAGTTTTCGATGCAGATAGAGTGGATGTGGTAGCCATCCAGCTTTTGGACCTGGCTCACATTTGGTAGAGGTCTAAGTCCGAAAGGCTCGAACGACCTATTACTTGGGCCACGTTCACTAGGAGCTTCTTGGAGAAGTTCTTCCCTAGCAACACTCAAGTTGAAATGGAGCAGCAGTTCCTGGCGCTGAAACAAGTTGGTCGTTATTATATTTTAGAATTTTGTTACATATTATCCATGCAATGTTGTAACATGAGACTTTCTTGAAACAGGGCTCCAGGTCTGTGGATGAGTATGCAGCGGAATTTACTAGACTTAGCCACTTCACAGCCATTCTTGTGGCAAACGAGGAGGACAGGGCTCGTAGATTCACACTGGGACTTAAGCAAGAGATTCGAGTGCAGATCGTCTCCCTTCGCTTGTGTAGTTATGTTGAGGCTCTTGAGGCAGCTGGAGCTTAGAATTAGGCTCGTGGTGGGTTGGCTCCTCCCCAGCGGACTGTTCTGCACTCTGTGGTTGTTAGGCCTTCTGGTGGACCAATTCAGAGGCCTGTCCTAACCCATCCGGTCAGGGTAGCTCCTTACTCTTCTGCGGCTCCTCAGAGAGTTAGTTTTTGCGAATTTTGCCAACTTCCTGGGCATGAGCGCAAGGACTGCAGACGTGCCTACCGCTGTTATTTTGGTTGTTGTGCTCCTGATCATACGGTGTGGGATTGTCCGCAGCAAAAGATGGCTCTTCCAACCAGGGGTCAAGTTCAGCAGATAGCCCCAACTCGTGGTCCAGTCAGGCCACCACTTCCTCCTCAGCGCCAGATTATCGGTCAGAGGAACGCTGCCCCCAAGAGAGGTCAGGCTTTCAAACTGACTGCTGCAGATGCTGAGATAGCAGAGGGTGTTGTTGCAGGTATATTTTGCTTTTATTGCTTTGTTGCTTTGTTGTTTTGTTGTTCCCCTTTTGCTTCTTTTCATTTCTCTTGCATTATTCTTTCATATTATCTTTCTGCCTTGTGCTTCCCTCACCCTTGATCATCAACTTCGTTTCCTTTGCTTTTGGCTCTATCTTAGGTGTTGTCCTTGTTTGCTCTTTTCCTGTTCATGTTCTTTTTCATTCCGGGGCAATCCATTCCTTCGTCTCTTCCCGCTTCGTGGCTCGCCATCAGTTGGAGTGCAGCTTTATGTCAGAGGCTTGGAACATTGTGATGGATGGTACTGTTATCATTTGTTCCTGGGAGTGTAGGTAGTGTCCCGTGGGTATTGGTGGCAAAGATTTCAAGGCCAACCTGATTGTAATTAGGAATTTAGGATTCGACGTTATTCTCGGTATGGATTGGTTGGGTGAATCCCATGCCATTATTGATTACCGTGCTAAGAAAGTTGTGTTCTGGATCCCAGGTCGCACAGAGTTTGAGTTCCATGCCAGGAAGATGCCCTTTGGCTGATTTGAGACTGCAATTTATTAGGAGGTTTGTGCGATGGAATTGCATTCAGGCTGTGAGGCTGTGCCTCTAGTACTGCGGGATTTCCTGAATGTTTTTCTAGAGGAGTTGCCTGGCTTACCTCCTGATAGGGATGTGCAGTTCGGTATTGAAGTTCAGCCTGGTATGGCACCGATATCGAAGAGTCCCTACAGGATGACACTAGTTAAGTTAGCAGAGCTTAAGGTGCAGATTCAGGAGTTGCTTTATTTAGGGTTCATCAGACCCAGTGTTTCGTCGTGGGGTGTTCCAGTCCTTTTTGTCAATAACAAGGATGGTAGTTGTCGACTGTGCGTGGATTATCGAGAATTGAACAGTGTTACTGTGAAGAACTGGTATCCATTGACCAGGATTGATGACTTATTTGATCAGTTGGGCGGAGCAGCTGTTTTCTCGAAGTTGGATCTTCGTTCCGGATATCATCAGGTCAAGGTGAAGGTGACTGATGTACATAAGACTGCATTCAGGACCAGATATGGACACAATGAGTATTTTGTGATGTCGTTCGGGGTCACGAATGCGCCAGCTGTATTTATGAGTCTTATGAACAGGGTCTTTTCCCAGTCCTTGGATAGATTTGTGGTGGTCTTCATTGATGACATTCTAGTGTATTCTCGGAATTGGAATGATCATGCTTAGCATCTTAGGTTGGTTCTACAGACTTTGAGGGAGAATCAGCTCTATGGAAAACTCAGCAAGTATGAGTTTTGGCTTAACAGAGTTACTTTCTTGGGGCACATTATCTCGGGTGATGGTATCTCTGTTGATCCGGCCAAGGTTGAAGGTTTGAAGGATTGGCCAGTTCCCAAGTCAGTCTCAGAGGTGAGGAGTTTCCTTGGTCTAGCTGGCTATTATCGAAAATTCGTCCAAAATTTTTCGAAGATAGCAGGACCATTGACTAAGCTGATTGGGAAGGATGAGAAGTTCTGTTGGTCTGAGGCTTGCAGTGAGGATTATTCTGAGTTGAAGAGCAGGTTGACGTCAGCGCCAGTGTTGACTATTCCAGATGGTTCAGGCGGCACCCCAACCTAGTAAAGGGAACTGGAAGGGGATTTGTATTTCACTGTGATGCTTCGAGTAAGAGTCTTGGAGCAGTTCTGATGCAGAAGGGCCGAGTCGTTGTTTGTGCATTGAGGCAGTTGAGGCTACATAAGAAGAACTATCCAACTCATGACTTGGAGTTAGCGGCAGTGATCTTTGCTTTGAAGCTTTGGAGACATTATTTACTTGGGGACCGAGTGGAGATATTTACAGACCACAAAAGTCTCAAGTACGTCTTCACCTACAAGCAGTTGAACATGAGGCAAAGACGTTGGTTGGAGCTTATCGCCGATTATGACATCATTTTGCAATACCATCCTGGTAGAGTGAACTTGGTGCAAGATGCTTTAAGTAGGAGACCGACAGCTATGTTCCTGACTCAGTAGAGAGATTTGGTTAAGCAGATGCGGAGGTTGGAGTTGGATGTGT
This sequence comes from Hemerocallis citrina, assembly GCA_017893485.1. Lineage (NCBI taxonomy): Eukaryota > Viridiplantae > Streptophyta > Magnoliopsida > Asparagales > Asphodelaceae > Hemerocallis > Hemerocallis citrina. Next base: position 131,295,548 of record CM030365.1, read on the forward strand.
TGTTGCCGAGTTCTGATCAGAGTTGTTTGGTGCTCCAGCTTTAGTCGTCTCTTGTTGATCAGATCAAAAAGGCTCAGGATAGTGATGAGCAGTTGTAGGGTTTAGGAGCAGAAGTTAAGGCTGGTTCCCGAACGGACATGGCTATTCATGCTGATGGATCGCTTTGTTTTGGGTCTAGGTTGTGTGTCCCGAAGGGTGAAGTTCATCAGAGGTTGCTTGAGGAATCCCACCAGTCATCGTATTCTATCCATCCTGAAGGTACTAAGATGTATCGGGATTTGAAGCTTCATTTCTGGTGGCACGATATGAAGAGGGTTGTGGCTCGGTTTGTATCTCAGTGTTTGAAACACCTACCAGCAGGGGAAGGTAGAACATCAGAGGACCGTCGGGCTTCTTCAACCGCTTCCCATTCCGGAGTGGAAGTGGGAACATATCACTATGGATTTTGTGACTGCTTTGCCTAGGAGTCCTAAGGGTCACAATGCCATTTGGGTGATTGTAGACCGACTGACGAAGAGTGCTCACTTCATTCCCTTCCATGTCAGATAGTCTACTCAGAGCCTAGCTGAGAAGTACATGCAAGAGATCGTCAGACTTCATGGGGTTCCAGTCAGTATTATATCCGACAGGGATACGAAATTCAGGTGTCAGTTTTGGGAGAATTTTCAGAGTAGTTTGAGAAGTAAATTAAAGTACAGTACAACTTTTCATCCCCAGACAGATGGACAGCCAAAAGAAATGAAAGAAGCAAAAAAGAAACAACAAAAACAATAAAAGCAAAATATACCTTTCAGGCCAGTCTTAAAGCTGCACCGTTCGAGGCACTTTATGGGCAAAAGTGCAGATCACTAGTGTGCTAGGATGACATTGGTGAGAGGAAGTTGTTGGATCCAGAGTTGATCACCAGGATAGTTGATGCAGTGACTCAGATTAGGAAGTACTTGCAGGCATCTCAGGATAGGCAAAGGCGATGGGACGATGTCCATCGGAGAGCTTTAAAGTTTGAGGTTGGTGACCATGTTTTTCTAAAGGTATCTCCTTAGCGAGGTGTCATTCGGTTTGGTGGTGGGGGCAAGCTCAGCCCTATGTTTATTGGACCGTTCAACATTGTGGAGCAAGAATGCAAGGTGGCCTATCGTCTTGCATTGCCGTCAGCGTTATCAGGAGTGCACGATGTTTTCCATGTCTCACAACTCAAGAGATATATCCGACATGAGAGCCACGTGATCGACTATTCTGAGTTGACCATCCGGCCGGATTTGACTTGTGAGATTCTGTCAGTTACTATTTTGGATCGATGGGAGAAAGTGCTTAAAAACATGGTCATCAAGCTACTTCGTGTTTCTTGGAATCCTCACTCGCCGGGTGAGTCGACCTGGGAGCTGGAGGAGGAGATTCAGCAGAAGCTTCCTCATTTCTTTGGGTAGCTTTTTGTTTTGTTCTTTCTCTTCTTTTCGGGGTTACCCTATGTACCACTTGTTTGAATTTCGAGGACGAAATTCTTCTTGTTAGGTGTGTAGGATTTGTAACTCCTGTTTTTCATTTTCTGTATTTTTTGTTGTATTTTTCTTTTTTGTATTTTTTTAGCTTGTATTTCTTTTTGGACTATGTATTGGATCTTCATTTTCAATATATTCATCTATTTGATTTTCGCCTTTATTTAATCTTCTTGATTCAATTGTTAGTCTATTGTTTTGTATTTGTTTGATCGAGCTATTATTTTTTATCCTCTTTATTTTATATTGTTCATGCCTTATTTTATTTATTCTTTTTTTTGTGCCATCTCATTATTGGATCATCATAGAATTCCGTGTGGATCTTCTAAATAAATCCTTTAAAACCCTAAAAACCCTATTGGATCCTTTGCTATACCCATTAAGCCCAACTAAACCCTATAACCCTATAACATCCCCAAACCCATACCCGAAACCCTATCAGCACCTAACGCTAACCCTAATATCCAATTGTATATATATTCATACCCATGCTTGTATCCCTATCACCTCTAACCTAGCTGCTCATCTCCCTACTTCCGATCTCTCCCTTCCCCTGTTGCGAACACCCCTTTGCAATGCCGCCCTAGCACCCAGCAGTAGAGCAGTACCCCGGCTTTCCCTCTGTGCTTCCCCTCCGACACCGCGACCTCCTATTCCCCGTCTCTTCCAGCCTCGCGATGCAGCAAGCGCGCCCCCCCTCTCCTCAGTGCTCCCTCCTTCCTGTCGCTACGCCATGCCGACAACCCCCGCCTGGCCCTACCTCCTCCCGAGTGACGGCAGCAGAAGCAGCAGCGAGTGCTCCCACCGCCGCTCTTGGCCGCCATTGTCTTCTCACCGCAGCCCCGACTCTCTCCCTCTCTTCCTCTTGCTCTCTTGGTGTTTGTGTGTGTGTGCGTGTTGATTCGAGGCTTTGTTCGTGGTTCGTGTTTCATGAGTCGTTCATTCGTTGAGTTCGTTGCCCGGGAATCCGTTCCCATTATTCTTGTTCTTGCTTTGTTCTTGTCGTCAGCTATAAGGCAAGTAACTTGTATTCTTTTTGTTGTATAATACAAGTACTAAATACCGCCTATAGTGTAGGTTTTTTCTAGAGATAATTCTTGTGCAAAACCCCTGTTATATCTTGTCTCTATGTGTTGATCTGCCCGTATTTGTCTCATTACACACACGACATGAATTTAGACTTAGAGATAACTAATTCTTGTATACATGCATGTGTTCGTGATTATGAGGTGTTGTATGATCTTGTGTGCATGATGTATTCGATTTAGTATAACTCATTGTAGACTTGTAAAACAGCCTATACCATGTTGCTTGGACATCTAATATACCATATTTCACACTTTTTCATGATTTGGATGAGTTTCATATGGACTAGTTGATTTTATGCATGAAGAATAATTCTGTCTTTGTTGTTACCCCGTTTTGTTCAGTAATTTAGACCATATTAAGGTCAGTATATGAAAATTATTTGTGAATATGAATTATAGAGAATTCTGTCTACTTTCCAGAATTTATGAAAGATCTCAGTTTCGATTTGTGAGTTGCAGGTTATGACTATTTTACTACAGATTTATTTAAAATTCCAGATCCAGTTTATATGAACTCTGTATGGTGATCTATTTTTCTACTGATGTTAAAGATAATATTTTGATCCAATATTTTGATGAGTACAACTAGATTTGATTGGGATTGACTCCTAATTTTTGTGGATTTAATTGATAATTTTTATAAACTATTCTATGCTTGCAAACAACTATTATACATGTAGAATTTTCATACTTTTCAGTAAAGAAACATAATTTCGACCTGATTCTATTTGCTTTCTATAAGAACTTTGTGAATATGAATTGTAGAATACTATATCTATTTTATCACCTTTGTGACGGATCTGGATTTCGATTTATATTTTGTAAGATATTGCTGTTTTAGTACTGCTGTATTCATGATTTCAGATTTACAAAACTGCTGTATCTTGTTGCTTTCTTATTTTACTTGACAACTCTATATATGTTGGAAAATTTTCAAAGTTTATTTTCTGTTACTAGACAAACTAGGGAATACCCCATATTTTTCTTGGATTTAATCAGTAAGTTTTTACGTTGTTTTCCTGTATATGAATACAAACTTCTGATTTCTAGTTGAACACATTTTCTGGATACAAATCGGTTTTGAGTCCTGATTTTGTGAAATACTATATGACTTATATATATTTGCTGGATTCAGCCAAGAGTCTATTTTCCAGATTTTATGACGGATCCAGATTTGCATGTTCGTGGCAACAGAAATCCCAGATTTGGTGCAGTACTATCTTACTGTCCTAAACTAGAATTTTCGATGGCTTAGTCTATTTTGAGTCTTCCTTCACCAGTTCGTGTCCTTTCTTCAACTTTTACTTGTCCCTTGTTGTCTCTCCATGTTTCTTGACTTGTTTGTGCACGTCAATTCTTGCTTGAATAATAATAAGAAAAACCTAAGCCGGAATTTAAAGGAAAAGATCTAATAGTGGAAAATACAGAAACGTGTACTCGGAAGGGGATCTATAGATCCTACGTGATTACTTGATACTTGATACTTGAGGCTTGATACTTGATACTTGATACTTGAGGATTGATACTTGATACTTGAGGCTTGATACTTGATACTTGATTACTTGATACTTGTCCCTCAGTACACTACCCTCTATGATCCACTATGAAATCTAAAACGAAATTGTTTGAATGTAGCAACCATATGGTAAAAACCTGGGATGCATGAAGTGCTACCTAGATAGGATTAGATACAAGACTTGAACATGATCACTTGACACTTGACACTTGTTACTTGTTACTTGTACATGATACTTAATTATTGACATTTGATACTTGTTACTCATTTACATGATACTTGTTTACCTGTCACTTGTTACATACCACTTGCACTTGTTCATCTTGCAATGCTAGTTGTTTTTGTCTCTTAACTTAGAGTTAGTTATCTATTTTTTTGTTACATCCTTTCCATGCCATACTTGCTTCCGCTGTTACTCTATTCTTGTTTATTTTTTCAGTTTTGTTGCCTACACTATAAGCGGCCCGTAACTTGCATTGACGGGCGTTTTGTTTCTCTTTCACTTTTGCTGCAATTTACTAAATTGCAGATTATAGTGATCAACTGCCCGATAGAATAGGTGATCTAAGATTCTAGTTGGCTGGAGCTTTTGCGATATCTATTTATTTTTTTGTTGCTTATCTTGAATAATTGTACTTGGTTACATGAATTATTTGTATTGGGCAATGTGACCCAGATCTGGTTTATTTGAGATTATTAAATTGTGTTTCAAGTAAATTCCTGTTGGTATATTAATTCATATATGCATGCGTGGTTGACTATTTCTCTTGTAAATCTCTTTTTTATACTTGTGCTTGTTGTAAAGATCCTGACAGCTTATGGATGATGAAAATCATTTGCTGGACTTAGTCACGTATCTGTATTCCGTATCTCCTCTTTGGAAAGCGGGGCATGATAGGTTATGTCTAATCACTGACATTCTCATTACTTGAGTAGATGTATTGCTAGATACCGCTCATTGTTTGTTATATTGGAATCTGATTTTAGTATTACTGTCAAAGTAACGGGAACCTAAAGGTTCACACACTTAGAATGGATCGAAATTGGGATTTAAATTCATAAAATGAATTTAATTGGGGATCCAAGTAAGACTTGAACTCATGATATTGGCTGGATATTTAATTAGATTAAATGGGCTGACTAAAGTTCAAAGGCCCACACACGAATCCGAACCAGGCCAGATTGTGTGTCCAACAGCCTCAATACTCTCTTAGGGTTGATTTTTTGCAGCTATATATATGATACGTATCTGTGGAAAAAAAGTACACATGAGAAAACCCTAGCCGTCATAGAAATTGTGAGAGAGAGAGATCGTGTGGAACATCTCTTTCTTGTAGCTAGCACCGCAGCATGAGGAAAAGCTTGATTTGATCCGTTCGTTTGGATACCGTAGAGGCACCGTAATATTGTAGTGCTGTGATCGGCATACTGTGGAGACAGCAGATCCATTTTCAAGGTATAACTCCTAAACACGATTTATAGTTTTCGCATGGATCCATGGCTAGGTTTCGATATTTTTTGTAATTTTTCCGCTATTTATTTAATCTGTGATTGCCTTCGAAATCAAACAGATATACAAGTAATCCGAAAACCAAGCATTGGCAAGCGGTTGCAAATGTATTGAAATACTTGTGCTCAACTTGTAATTATGGGTTGCACTATACAAGATATCCTGCTGTATTTGAAGGATACAGTGATGCTACTAGATATCTAGTGATAATTAAAAATTCACTAATGGTATTTACACTAGGTGGCGCAATAGTTTCGTGGAAATCCTCGAAACAAATAGTGAGCACTAAATTCATGACAGATCTGAATTTATCGCACTGGAAAAATGTGAGAAATGTGTTAAATGGTTATGCCACTTACTTGAGGATATTACAAAAAGCATGTGCCTCCAATCTACATACATTCAGATAGTCACTTTGTAATTTAAGATCACAGAATAATATGTATAATGATAAATCCAGACATATTCGTCAAAGACATAATACCATTACAAAACTACTTTCAACTGATGTTATCTCTGTGGACTATGTAAAGTTAAAGGATAGTATTGCGGATTCACTAACCAAAAGGTTAAACAGGGAGTTAGTTGATAAGTCATCGAGGGAATGAGACTAAAGCGCATGAAAGAATAAGTCGATACTAGATATCCAACATAGTTGACTGGAGATCGCAAGATCTATGTTCAAAAGAGACAACTAAATTGTAAAGACCAAGTTGGATCACTGTGGGGATTTCCCAATGTCCATTCATATGATGAAACAGTGATCCTGTAAGGTGAAAGTTTAAGCTGGACTTTTAATGATTCTTATCCATCGAAAATTCGAGTAGAGTAATGTGGGTTAGTCTTAACTAAGAAATCATATATGTGAGAGGGAATAGATTAGGGTAAAATTTCTGTTAAACTCTTGCAAAATCAAGCATATGTTCATGACCAAAATGAATATAACAGTGAAAACTGAAATGTGTTAGGAAGATTCCTGTGTGAGATATGTCATCGTTTACACAAATGACAGAATTGTTCAAGGACAACGTATCTACAGTTTAGTTAGAAAAGTAAATAGATTTTCATAAGGGAAGGTTCAAAGGGAAATACCTACCTATCTTGTGCAGGTTTCAATCATTGAATTTTATCACCAAGCCGGTCCTCTCAGTCTGTTGTGACTATGGTCGTCAATTTCATTCATGTGGGGAATGTTAGAAAATGAGTGTTTTAACATCATTATATGAACCATTTTCGAGGCAATTTTTGTGTAAGATCCACTATATATTAGTGAAAGATCTTTATGAATTTTAGTACATCAAAATCGTGTATTTACTTGCTCAAAAAGGTTATGGGGTGAATAAAAAATTGCCTCTCTAAGTTAGCTACTTGATGGGAGAAAATGGGTTGAAAAACTTTAGTCGCATATCAGAAAAATCTTGAGAAATAAAATATTATAGATAATAACCCCTTCCTTAGAGGTGATTATTTGCGGCTTGTGTTCGGACACAAATTCTGGACCAACTTGTATGGGCTTCTTTTTGCCTTAGTCTTTGAAACCGACAAAACATTTTTTTCTGCCTTTCAATTGCAATCATTCAAACATTTTTTTCTACCTTTAATTTTTTTTCATTAATTCACATGTCTCCCCAAAAGCCTATAAATTAAGGCATCTTCATCTCGTTCCACACACACGATAAATATCCAATCAAATTCCTTTGCATTCTTCCTTTGTTCTGGTCTTCTTTGTCGGTGGTAGACTGCAACACTTACTTCAGTTCACAGGGAGTGAAATGTGGTTCTCTGTTGCCTCTCCGTAACCATTTTATCCTGGGAGACAAAAGCTATTGCAATCCTCTAGCACTATAATTGGTTTGATCTTTATTTATGTTTACTTAATTTCTCTATATAATTTTGTAATGGTTTCAATCCCCTTTTCTTAATTATCTGTTTTTGTGTCTCTTGATCAAAGTAACTTTCTTACATGCTGAGACAACCGCGAGAAGAGCTGCAAGCCCCGAGCGATCAAAGATTGCATTGTAGGCGTACTTCATATTGACATCCATGAAATCGAGTGCTTCCATGCTGGTAGCTGAGGCTTTCCCCACGATCACATCAAGGGTGACTATTCCTTCTATCTGAACTGGGGCTTCTGAGAATCCATGAAAGGTGAATTCGGCAGGTTTTAAACGGTAGCGTGTAACCTTGAGACCCTCAAATACATCTAGGAATATGATATTTACAGAGCTGCCATTGTCTACCAAGATGTGGTGATCTCATGATTTGTCATGCATATGTTGTTTACAAGTGCATCACGATGAGGCATTCGAACACCTTCGAAGAGAATGTTATTGGAACCCCGGAGTTCTTTGGAGGAAGGATATTTTGCACTGAGTTCACTCCGTTAAGGAGTGCTTTCCTAAAGGAGTTTACCAACCCTTCCATAGGTCCCCCATGGATGAAGTGAAATATTGCTATGCTTCCTAAGTCATGGGACTCGGAAAGCCTCTCTGGTCGCTTGTTGCTCCTCTTGCGGGAGGACACACGTTGTTGTTTATTTGGGTAAACTTGGTAGGTAACCCGGTCTGAGTAGAACTTCGAGCTCGTCTTGGAGTGTTTGATAGTCATCCGTGAGATGTCGCGATCTTTTTGAAAAGCACACTTGTTCCTATCCCTTCTGTAACGCCCCGAATTCCAAAGAAAGGTAATTCATAGCAAAATAGGATCTTTTACTTCAAATTCGTACAAATTTACAAGGAGTTTAAAACTTTTTAATTACAACATTTTCTTTACATTAGCATAGCAGAATTTAAAATGAATACAATACAATTGACATTAATAAGAGTTCTTCAATCTTTTGACATCTCATCATAGTGACTTTAAGTCCATGTCAAGTTCAGTCCTGCAACTAGAAAACTGTGGGCACATCAGTTGCATACACTTGACGCAATGTTATAAAATAGCGACCTAATTATCTTAACAACCACACACTCAAATGCATAAAGAGAAAAGTGACTATCCTAAACTTGTCAGTGTATGTTATGACTTAATACCTAATGCAGATGTTTACACTACGAGACACTAATACGTACTTGTTCGGATTCTATGCATCCCATTCTACATAGGTCCAAGGGCCAGCACCTGCATACTTCTCATTATAGGGTTTAAATCCCTCGCTATGCAACCTACTACTATGACTACTACAAGATTTAGACATTCTGCACGTACCTAGCCCATGCCCCGATAATTCCGGTGGTCAGTCTCTGCAGATAATTCCGGAGACTATTTCACTCACAGCTAGGAATCTTCGAGAATACTCCACACCGCAAGCAATGGCGCCTTGCTACACATAGACATCCCATGAGCGTCGCTTTGATCACAATAATTCCGTAGATCAATCCCACACCACAGGTAATTCCGGAGACTATTTCACTCACACCTTGATAATTCCGGGGATTATCGAGGAACCGCAGATCATCCTGAGACCTTCATACTCACGTTTACCCTTGTTTCATCATATCTCCAACTAGTGCATGTCCTTAAGTTTAATTATAGTTATTGAGACCTAGAATTCGCTTACCCTCCGAGTTTAAACAAAACACCGAGAGAGTTAGCCCACACTGGCTACTCCTCAAGAGAAAGTCAACCCACGCCGGTTACTTCTCAAATCCAAATATCACAATTGTTGGTATTTTGGGTCTTGCTCACTCTAAAATAAACAACCGTCTCAATGGAGACCATATAGGTTACATCTAACCTCATTATAGATAACTCATTCTATATTCATAATTTTCACTATTCATTTTCCTTAGGTTTATCAACCATGAAGTAATCAACTTCAACATTCAATGACGAATGAATCAATTAAAATCCTTGTAGACAACTCCAAATTATTCACTTTGACAATATTCAATAGCTTTTAGTTTATAGGAACTTGTCGTGCATTTCTATATTCCAAACACACATCTTAATACAATATTCTTTAAGATTAAAACTACTAGAAAATACCGTATTATATTTTTATTCCATTATAATCCATAACTACTAGAAAATTCTGTATTATATTTTTATTCCATTATAATCCATCTAACCCCATTGTTTAATTTAATGGGTTAATATCATGAAATTTCTTTAAGTTGTATTCTACTTTAATCATGCAAAAATCCCTTTTTATTTGAATTCAAGGGTTCCTCCAATATATTATCCAATCTGAATATCACCTCTATTTATCCAAAATTATATCTTAAAATAATGTGGAATTATTTCTTAAAGCTTTAATTATATTTTAGAATATTATTATAATTTTTCCCAAATTTTATAACATGAAAACCTTAAAATAATTAAAAGAGAAAACTGTGTATGGCCAGCCTCAAACCCGAGACCCCTAGCCAACCCGCAAGCCCAACCAACAGGCCAAATCAATTTTGTGAAGGAAAACTCTTTCGGTTCCTTAAATATTCATCTACTGATTGATCCATAAAAGAACCAGATTTTGTTAAAAAAGAAACAGAGCCACCCAAGACTTGAACCCACGACTCGAGCTGTAACGCCCCGAATCCCAAATACACTGAATTTGAGATGTTCTACAGGATCTTTTCGCTTCCTTTAGTACAATGTTACAAGGAAATTTTAACTTTTCACTTTACATCAGAGTTTACATCAATATTACACTTTACATTGCACAGCGGAAGTAAAATTTACAACAATGAAACAAATGTACAACAACATTGAGTAATCTTTAAGCATTTGTTCCTCTTTAATCTGTATCAAGCCATTTACCTGCATATAATACTGTGGGTACGTCAGTTTATTCAACCGACGATCATTATACACTGCCATCCTCTCTATGCCGGAAATAGTATAACTTAATTTTCCATATTTAGCAAACACAAACTTGTCACATTTCAAACTAAAGGGACTACCCTATTGATGTCGTGTTGTGATTGTGCACTTAGTCCTTAATGCATTTATTTATATTACATGACACTAATGCGCACTTGTTCGGATTCTATGCATCCCATACTACATAGGTCCGAGGGCAAGCCCATTCTATGCATCCCATTCTATGCATCCCATACCACATTTTCTTCTATTTTCGACATTTCTTAGCAATTAGCATTCTAATCTCTTTATCAACCAATTTCATATTAATTCTCTGTCGTTAATCATTTATCCAACATACAAACTTATATTTTAATTTCTTCATGCCCATATTGACACAAAAGATCTATTTATTCACATGAAGTAGTATTGCCAATCTACTAACTTTGTATATATATATAATTGTGGTGTAGATAATGAGACCTTCTTTAACAAACCATGGTTATAATTAATCCATACAACTTAGATTTTTACTACTCAAATCACATACAATTTGCACACCCACATTCCAATCAATTCATAGGTCAATGTCCAATTAAAAGCGTACTCTTATTAATATTTTTCATGCCTCATTCATTCAATTTAATCTAGCATGCATCCCTAATTAGAATATAGAAAATTTTACCCACCTTAATTTGGAGAGAACAAACACTACTAGCAGCCTCCTAGACGAAAGTTCTTGCAACGAAATGCTTCTCCTCCTTGTACACGCGCGCACAAGCCTCCAAGCACTCCAAAAACCGAGAGCTCCTTCCCTTTGATAGCCGGCCTTCTCTCCTTCTTGAATGCAAGCACAACTCCCACACACAACTCAATCTACAAATATAATTTAGACTATAGATTTGGAAGATAATAATTTTACACAAGAATAACTAGCCATTGGGGGGGGGGGGGGTATTTATACTAAAAATCAAAGAGAAAGGAGGGCTAGGATCAATTGGTTGGTTGTAAGATGGAGGGCTATGATGAAAGTGGGAGTTACATTAACTACCCACAACCTAGTAACCACCACACCATGATCACCATTACAAAATTTGATTTCCCTCCAAAAGAACCACAACCGGCCTAGAGAAGAGTGCATTTTGCACGTGTACGTGCAATGCACGTGCATGCAACTAGGTCCAAAAGTTGTACATTAAATTTTTGTATAAAAATAAAATAGTCTTTAAATTGTATCCTATATGACAAGTTGTATAAAAATAGTCCATGGGCTTTAATTTATGGGCCAAAATAATTATTATAAAATAAAATAAATGAATTACATTTTGGGCTTTTTAAAAGAAAAAGCTTTTTAAAAGAAAGGGCTTTTCATCCATTTAAAAGAAGGCTTTTGTACAAAATAATTTGAAAGCACAAATTTAAATATTTATACTCATCACAATGAAAATAATTATAAGATTTAATTCAACCCAAAATATTGCACGTGCACACCACGTGCAAAATAAAATAATTTTTCATTAAATGAAAAATCAGGGCATTACACGAGCAACTGTACACAGCGCCCAAAACTTGTGCCAAGACCAGTACACCCAAGTCGATCTCTGAATATATAGGCGTTAAAATTCTTTTATTTCATTGCTCTATTTCAGACCTCTTTTGACACAAATTTCGATTTCTAATTACTTACGCATTAATAATTCTAATTGCTTCCAGATTTCACTTTCCTCAATAATTTGAGTATTAGTATGGGATTAATCTTATAAAAATTTTATTTTAAAAATAATGAAATTCTATCCCCAAAATTGTAGTAATTTACTAACACTTCTATAATTTCTAATTGCATAAACTATTGTTCCTCATCAAATTAAATTTTGGAAAAATCTACATTATTGCATATAATGTAAATTAATACCAATGTGTATCTTTTCATAGAAATTTCACCATAATAGAATCGTTAGAGTTTCATTCACATACAATACTTTAATTTGTCCTCCACATGAATAATCTAACATGTATCAATTAGAAAAATTAGGAAATTTCCATTCACCTTCTCCCACATTCTTTCTAATTAATATGAGTATTTATAATCAAATTGGAACATAATTCGCATCTATACAAATTCACACAACAATTATACTAATAAAATTCAATCTACGTTCTAGAAAATTCCTACATTCAACATACCAACTAGAATAGCAATTTCTCATGTAAAAATATTAAGTATGCATAAATTTTATTAAATTAGAAGGCAAAAAGAACACCCACCTATTTGAAAAATTTTTCAAACAAATAAAACTCTCAAAACCTTCCACTCCTCCTCGAAAACCGTGCTCCAAAAGAAAAATCCCACAGCCAACCTCCTTCGGCAGCAATCAACAGTGAGCAAACATACATTTTATTTTGTCTTTTTCCATTTAGGAGTAGAATGAGAGGTTATTAAAAGGATTAAACAATTAATGAGGGGTTAATTTAACTAACCACTAACCTAAACTCTCTACTAACTCATACTCACCACCCCCCCCCCCCCCCCCCCCCCCCCCCCCACTCTCTCCATCTCATAAATGACCGGCCATCTCTTCCCTAGTGCACAACACATGCACGTGCACCCTATGTGCACACATTTCTCATATTCTTTTATTAATTATTATTAAATTAAAAGTAGGTGTATGTTACATGACAAGTGTGCTAGTTTTTTAAATACACATTTAAATGTAGAAATAAACGTGGGCTATTTTTGTGGTAATTAATTTTGAGTGGGCTTAAAAATAGATTTAGGCCTAATGAGCTTTTATTAAAAATAAAACATACAATTGTGAAAAAATGAGAAGGAAAAATATGTTGATGATGCTAGAAAATTTTAGGAACTAAAGTGCACAAAATTTTATGTGCAATGCACGTGCAAATTATTAAAATAAATTTGAGAGAATAAAAAACAGTCAAAATACAAAATACGTGGAACACGTATATTAATAATGTTACGGATATTTCACGTAAAGGTAAAACATACGTAATCGACACATGTATGGAAAGCATGTGCAATACACGTAAAAACACAAAAATTAAAATTAATATTTGTGTTGGGTCAAAATTGGATACAAATGAATTTTGAGAAGATGGAAGATGTATGAATATTCGAAATACAAAATATATATGATGTTTATATAAAAATATGTTACAAATGTTACCTGTAACGGTACAAAATAAATGTGCGTAACACACGAGGAAAAAATTGTCATAACACAATTTTTCGGGGTGTTACACCTTCTTCTACCTGAGGTATTCATCTTGGAGGAGGTTGAAGGAGTCCGTCCTTATCGACTTACATGAGAATGGAAGAGATACTGATATTAAGCGGAGTGCACTTCTCAAAATGAGGCACTAGGGGGGACGACGCTGGCTCGTGATATCCTTTTGGATCTTCCTTGGTCCGTCTTTCTTTGGTGTTCTTCCGTTTGTTCCTGGATGAGGGCACCTTCTTTTCTTGGGGTCAAATGACATCTTCCACTCGGATATACTTCTCGACTCTTTTAAGGTCAGAAAAATCCTGAGGGGTGTCTTTACGAAAGAAGCTTTGAGGTGGTTATGCTTTACATTGTACCTGAAGGCGGTAGTGGTCACGACTGAGTCGATAAGGGGATGGATCGGGACTCGGCTGTGATGCACCGAATATAACTCTTAAGAGAATCCTCGTCCCTTTGCTTCAGGTCAAGTAAGGATGTACTTGTCTTCTCTGTCTTGCGGTTGGTGATGAAGTATGTGAGGAAGAGTTCCTCAAGTTGGTTGAAGGAGAAGATGGACCCTGGAGAGAGATGAGAGAACCACTCCCGTGCTGATCCCTTCAGGGTTACTTGGAATGTCTTACAGATGAGGGAGTCGGATGCTTGGTGGATCAACATAAGCATTTTAAAACCCTCAAGGTGGTCTACCGGGTCGAACTCTTCGTTGTATGACTCAAACGCTGAAATTTTCAAGTCGATTGGAAGATGAGTCTCAAGGATCTTTTTGTAGAATAGGGGTCAGATGTGGCGGTATGTTCCTTCATGCATTCCCCTTATTGTTTCATCAATGTTAAACGATCTTCCATCTTTTAGAGGCGATGGAGGACATCGTTGTCTTGTTCTTCAGACCTGATGGACCCATGGGATTCCTCACGTCGTGGAGGAGTGAAGCGGTGAAAGCTGATTTATCGGCTCATGCTGGGTACAATGTTGAGGGCTTGAAGGATCCCATCTTTGAAGTTTCGGAATTATGCTATGATGACTAGCGCTTCTTCCTCCCTGTCCCACCTAGGGGCTGATCGGTTTGTTGGGGTCAGACTCCTTCTCTTGCAAGGGGACTGAGTTCTTCTTCGTCCCAAGAATAGTGATGGCTCCCTCACCCCTTGGAGTGGTTTCATCGGCGTCGTTGTCTTCGAGGAGAGGGACTCCTCTTTCTTTTCTGGTGTGCTGGATGGGGATCTCCTCCTGGATTCGCCTTCCATTCAAGTGATTTCGAAAACTAGACCCCTGCTATCGGGAGAGTATGATCTAACGAATGTCCGACTATGCATAGGTGCTCTTGGGGGTAACGTGGAGGTGTGGAGGTCAGACCCATGTTCTCACCGATACACTGCACACGACGCTGACTTCTTCGGGAACCCCCTGGTTGCAGCCTCTTTGGAGAGAGGCTGGGTAAGCTGATCCAGTTGAGGAGGGCGATCCTACTGAGAGTTAGGAGAGGCGTCCTCATGATAGGAGTTGGAGGAAGAGGGGTTGGCAGTCGTCAACTTGAGGTCACCGCCATCCTTTTCCCGATTGGAGACATGGCTGAAAATAGTAGATTTTTATAGGCGAATTTTGGTCGAATTCTTTAGCTGTTTTCCATAGACGGCGCTAATTTGTTACTGCTTTTTTCTGTGTGAGAGAAAACATATATTGTGAACTTTTCTTGGAAAAATAAAAAGAACTGACCTTTTACTTCTCGTCGATATTGACTATTGCAAGCTGATCTTAATTCCTGAATCTGACTTGTTTGAACTGTTGGATATGATCTGGACGATGACGATTACTCTGATTGACCTGCAAAGTCTGAAAAACGAGGGTTGGCTCTGGCGACCGACCCTCCGATGCTCAAGTCCGAACTCAGAAATATGAGAGAGTTTGTAATGGAAAAGTACTGATTACCTAGTTCCTGTGGAGGTCATGGGGTATTTATAGTCGCTTTGGGGGCTGATTTCAAGGTATTGATTTATCTCTACTTCCCGGTGTTTTGATAGAGTTTGATATTTTATTCTTCTTGAATAGATATGGTTGGTTACCCTTCTCTTGACAAAGTGATAAGGTTGTTCGACTTTCTTCTTACTTTCTTCTTAATGAAGAGATAGAAGTAGTTGTAGAGATGGAGTTATGACTCTTCTTTTGTAAAAAGATATGGTTTTAAACCGTCTATTATGGATAATCATGAGTTTAAAAGATATTTTAGATAATCATAAACTATAGTGTTAGCCTGTAAAAATTGCACAGACTAATTTAATTTTAATGGAATCATAAAATTATATGGAACTTTAAAAATGTGTGAGAGAATTGGGAGAAATTTACTCTTCAAGAGTATAGTTTAGTGAAATTTACCTTAAAAAATACGCTCACAGCCCGGCTTTTGTATACCTCATGACCGGCAATACCCAGGCTCTGACCCACCTCATCTTGACCCTTCCTTCCCTCCCGTCCCCCTCCCAAATCCACACCCTATCAGATGCCTTCTCTCTCCTCTCCCGTGTCTCCACCGTACTTGACCACAGTCATGTCCCCTTCTCCAACATCCCCCTCCACTTCTCCGTCTGCCCCACCCTGCTCTCCGCCACCACCTCCTTACCAAATCTCATTCTTGGACCAGATACCGCATTCATCCCAATATTCAACCCGCACTCTTTTCAAAATTCAAATTTTGGGATTTCAAAAACACAAATAAAAAATTGAATATAAAATGAGATAATAAATTTGGATTTCAGAAATTAATACATACACTTTACATAAATACAATTGATTTAGTTAAGCAAAATTTCTCAATATTTTTCACAAACACCTTGCGTGCTACATAGGCATTTCATCGAGCACTTAATACGCAAAACACAATTTTAGAAATTAAGTATCAGATTTATAGGTTTGGGGCTTTTAATTTGTTTTATTTTATTTATTTGTTGAAAATATGCGTACTGCACGTGTTAATAGATAAGAATATTTTTTTTGCTCTCATTTCTCTATTTCAAAATAGAAGAAGGAAAGAGGGGGGTTAGACTTTCTCTCCTATTAGTATAATATATAGATATAGTTCCTTTATGTTGGGCTGTTATAATAACACAGTTTGACAAGTCTATTTTGGGTTTTTGGGCTTGAAAGAGGCCCAACACCTATTTACGGGCCCGTTTCTAATACGATTTACCGTTTTACCCCTGAAAGTTTTAAAATTCGTACCCGATTTGAATGTTCCGATTTGGTTCTATTTTTACTCATATCACCAATATCCAAGTGATCATACTACTCATGAATGTTATAAAGTGGAAGGGTAACCATAAAACCTTTTACCCAATCTCACTAAAATCACTCTGTATCTGCGTAGACAAAATGAATGAAGACAAACAAAATAGAAAAAGACTAATCAAATGCCAATTAGCCTGTAACATATATCGTAAGATAAAACACGGTTGGAGGTTTGAAAATTGTTTCAAAATGTGGAACGACATTAGGAACGTGAAACGTTGTCCTTTTTGTTATGTGGTATGGAAAGTATGGAACGGAATAGCATATTTAGATTGTTTCATGAAATCAAATTATACTTATCCTGAAGATAACATGGTTTTCTTTTTACAAGCTTAGAGCTTCCATAGTCGTGTGGTAGATATGGATAAAATCCATTTTATAGCAATGAGAGCGTTGTTGTCGTAAGGTATTCTGCCATTTTTTAGCTTATTTGCTACAATAGAAAGCTATAATTGAGAGGAGATATAGCAATATGTTTTTACAGCAGACGAAACATCATATTTCATCCGAAATATTTTTGATATTTTAATTGAAAATCACTAATTTATTTAATTCAAAAAATGGCATGAAAATGAGAATTGGGTGATGTTTCGTCCAATCTTTTAGGAGATGGGACGAAACGTCTCATCCCAAAAGTTTTTTTTAAAATTTGAAAGAACTATTTTGCCCCCATGCTTTCAACTGTTAAATTTCAAATCTAACAGCTATATAGAACCAACACAAGGGGGAAAATGGTCATTTCTTAAATAAAAAAGCCTCGGTCTAAGCCTAATATTACGGGAAAAAAGCCCCGATTGACTAATGAAACATCCGTGGGCGTTTGAACTTTTTCAACAGCGACGCAAATTTTTTTTTTTTAATATACTATTCAAGCAAAATAATTTATTGTATTTCATGACTGTAGCGAAATCACAGATTGCTATTTCTATTGATCCATTTTGCTATTATTTAGCTTTCACGACTGGTGATGTTCTTACAGAGGAATTGTACAGTCTAATACATATATTATGAAGATGCAAATGTGCCTCAGTGTTAAGAATAACATTTAACTATGTGTTCTGTTCCAAAAAACTATGTGTAGCATATTTTAGCAAACCAATTTTACAATGTTAAATTAACAAAATATATGTGAGACAAAGAGTAAGAAAATTGGTGTTTTAACACCATTTTATAAGCCGATTTTGAGGCAATTTTGAGTAAGACCCACCACCATATATTAGTGAGAGATCTTTATGAATTTTTGTTCTCCTTCATGAGTATATTAAAATCATATTGTTAGATATAATAGTCCCATATTGGTGGTAGAGTTATTTTGATATTTGTTCACCTCCTATATATAGGTGGTATTGTACTTGGTTAAACTCAATTCAATATTCAGTATTGTCTTCATTTCTCTCTGATTTATCTTAACATGGTATCAGAGCCAATTATCCAAATTTTCCTTTCTTAAAATTTCCTCATCAAAAATTCTCCAATTCCAACAACAGCCGAGTTATACAATTTTTTTTCCCATTCTTCCCCAAACCCTAGAATTCCAAAAAGACTAAAGAAGACTTGATGCTTAAAGATTATTCAACTGTTGTTGCATTCATTGATGTAAAATTTTCTTCCACTGTATAAATGTTAATGTAAATATAACTCTGATGTAAAGTAAAGTTTTATTTCCTTGTAAAATTGTATGAAGAGAAGTGAAAAGATCCTGTGGGGACCCGAATTCAGTTGTATTTGGGATTCGGGGTGTTACAAAAACGACAATTATTTAGCTCAAATTTGAATAGAATGACAATAATTAGTTGTAAATAAAAGTTTCTATTTCCATTAGTATATGTTGAAAAATAATTATAAATGGGGGTATAAAATCAAACTTCTTAAAACATTTAGGGATTAAAATGATGAAATTTAACTATTGAGGAAATATTTGCTATTTTCAATGCAACATGAGTGTTAGAGATTATAGTCCCATATTGAGTAGTTAGTTAGTATTTGGTTCCTCCTATATATATAGGAGATATTGTACTCAGTTATTTCTCAATTCAATATTCAGTATTTTCTTCATTTCTCTCTGATTTATCTTAACATGGTATCAGAGCCAAATATCCAAATTTTTCCTTCTTAAATTTCCTCTACAAAAAAAAATCAAAAAAAAAACAAAAAAAAAACTGCAGATCGTCAACTCCACTGCCTTCACTGCAGATCGTCATCTTCTGCCTTCACTGCAACCCATCATCAAGAAGAAGCAACCCATCTTCACTGCAGATCGTCATCTTCAAATCCGTCGTCCAGATCCATGAACCCCAAATTTGCTCAGATCAACCCCAAATCGATCATCAAGTCGTCGTCCAGATCACTCATCAACCCATCGGCAATCTCTCTTCAACCCATCCATCCAACCCATCAACTACCGTCAGCAACCCATCACCAACTACCATCGTCCTCCCTCGTCTCAGCCTCTCGTTCTCGTCAGATCCAGATCTAGATCTGATCGACCCGAGCCGCCGTCCCTCGTCTCCCTACTTCAATTGTAAACCTACCCGAAACCCTATTTCTGTTTTTTTTAAAAAAATCTGAAAAAAAAATCCGAAAAAAAAAATTCAAAAAAATTTATTATTATTATTATTATTATTATTATTATTATTATTATTATTATTATTATTATTATTATTATATATACAGGTACTCCTACTTGATGGCATCTCAGTCTCTCCCACATATTTTCGACTCCACTGACTTCCCCGATGCAACCGCCTCTCGTTTCTCCTCCAGATTTCAAAAGCAGCAGCGCCACTTTTAGTCTGCCTCCGGCCTCCTACCTTCTCCTTACATCATTCCTCACCATACCCCACCTCTACTTCCGCCACCGGTAGCACCGCCCTACTCCCTACCTCGATCCAGACACCAGCAGTATCTCCCTCCACATTGTGCTCTCAGTCATAGCAGTCACAGCAATGCTAGTCTTATTTCTCCTCGCAGTGCTTCTCCCCTTACATCCTCGACCATGCCCGTCACTCCGGCCTTGCCGTCTTCTGCTTGGGCTAATACTCAGCAACGCCTCACTCAGCTAGAACTACAGCTCATGGGTTAGTCTATCAATGTTGGCTCTTCTGCTCCTGCACTTTCTGCCACTTCCGGTATGAATTCCTTCTGGATTTTAGATTCTGGTGCATCACATCATCTCACTAGTAATCAGACACTACTCACCACCTGCACAACACTTTCCTCTCACTCTCCATCCCTACACACAGCTGATGGCTCACCACTTCTTATTACACACTCAGGGACAATAAACTCTCCCACTCTCACATTACCATATGTTCTCTATGATCCTCATTTATCAATAAACCTTATTTCTATTAGTGCATTGTGCGATAGTAGTCTTGTCGTTACTTTTGACTCTTTAGGTTGTTCTATTACTGATTCCTCCACCGGTGAGGAGTTTGGGCGTGCTAGTCGTCATGGTCATCTATATTATCTAGATTTTCTTCGTGCACATCACTCTCCTTCTAGTTTTGCCAGTATTATTTCCTCTAATGCTAATCTGTGGCATAGACGTTTAGGTCATATTAGTGCGTCACGACTTCAGACTATATCTCGTAGTGGTGCCCTTGGTTCTCTCACTTTTAAACATTTATCTGATTGTCAGGGTTGTCATTTGGCCAAACACATTGCCCTACCCTTTAGTCACAAAAGAACTTCTGAAACCACTCACCCTTTTCAACTTGTTCATTCCGACATATGGGGACCCTCTCCCGTACCCTCGTGGAAAGGCTATCTCTATTATGTTGCCTTTATCGATGACTTCACTAGACATACATGGGTTTTTCTTATGCGTCAGCAATCTGAGATACCTGATATTTATCGGTTCTTTACAACTATGATTCACACTCAGTTCGGTGTGCGCATTAAGACTTTTCGATCGGACGGTGCTCGCTCAATAGCCTCGGGCTAGAGAGATTGTTCATGTTCGTTGGCTATTATCAGATATGGGTGTTACCCTTACAGGAGCTACTCCACTTTATTGTGATAACCGGAGTGCATTGCATATGGCAAGCAACCCGGTCTTTCATGAGCGAACGAAGCATATTGAGATTGATTGTCATTATGTTCGTGAGCATTTTGAGGCAGGGACCATCTCTCTCTATTCTGTTACCTCTTCCCAGCAGACTGCAGACTTCTTTACCAAATTCCATACAGTTCAGAGATTCCGACACTTAGTAGGCAAACTCACATTGTTTGACCCATCGTGAGTTTGAGAGGGGGTGTTAGATATTATAGTCCCATATTGGTGGTAGAGTTATTTTGATATTTGTTCACCTCTTATATATAGGTGGTATTGTACTTGGTTAAACTTAATTCAATATTCAGTATTGTCTTCATTTCTTTCTGATTTATCTTAACACATATATTTACTTGCTCAAAATGGTTATTGGGTGAATCAGAAATTATCTCTAAGTGAGCTACTTGAGAGAAATTTGGTTGAGAAATTTTAGTCCCACATCAGAAAAATCTTGAAAAATAAAATGATATAGATTATAACCCATTCCTTAGCTTGGTAAGAAAGCAAGCTAAAAAGGCTCTTTCGCGCGCGCGCAGAGGGGTGCAAATCTTAGATTGGGATTACATGCGACTTATTACCTTGTCTGCACTCACACGTGCACACCATGTGGAAAATAGCTTGTTTGATTGATAGGAAAAATTCATGCATTTGCTTTTTCTACCAAGCCATTTCAGCATATTCTATATTTAAAATACTTTCTTTGTTTGAGGAAAATGAGACCCATAAAAAATGCCAAATACCAGTTCATCACAAAATGTGGTAAATTTGCTTGGAAAAGCTTCCTTTTGATGAAAGAGGAGGATGATGAAAACGATGACGATGAGGATTAGCTCCCTTTTGATATGTTCCAAAAGGAGGAAAATTTGGAGACTTGAATATTTTTTTTTTCTATCCTTGTTTTTATGTGTAGTTTATGATCTTGAAATTTTATTGTATTTTGCGTGTCCCTATTATGGACTCGATCTTTCAAATTTCATATTTTGTATAAGTTATTTTTTTTTATTGAAATGAAATATGTCATGCTTAATTTACATATTATAAAATTGCTCAATTATTGATAATCATTTTGAGAAGTTTCACTTCATGGTTGGTGTAGATTGTGTGTGCATGTTTTTTCTCATATAGGCATATCATCTCATCCATACATACTTATATGTTCATATAATTTATCTTATATTCATGTATTGGGTTACGGAGGGTATCAGATTAAGGGGGAGCAGAGAAGTTTCACTTCATGATTGGTGTAGATTGTGTGCATCTTTTTTCTCATATAGGCATATCATCTTATCCATACACACTTATATGTTCATCTCTACTACTATAATGGGAGAAGGCCTTAGTGTAATTTGTCAATATCCCAACCCGTGCAACGCACGTTTAATTAAACTCTACAATATAAATGTGCACCGCACGTGTAGCCCAAATCAAAACATTCAAATATAAACTATTTTTTTCCTTATTTGATATATATTCATTTAAATTGATGATTTGACTTTTTCTAGACGTGCATCGCACGTATATTATACTAGTATAATTTATCTTATATTCATGTATCAGATTACAGGGGAGTATCGGATTAAGGGAGAGGTTTATTTTAAATTCTTAGCGTGTTTTGTCGACACCAAAAGGAAAAAATTGTTGACTCTATGTTTAGTGTGTACAAAACATGCACATGTATATCTAATGGTTTCATTTAAGATCTTTACAGACCAATACATAATGATATTCAAATAAATCTCAAGATCTTCATAATCAAAGTAAAAGAAAACAATCATGCAAATATGAAAGATTGCAAATATCGGAAAAGGAATAATCTGTGGTGAATTGACTTGGAAAAGCTTCCTTTTGATGAAAGAGGAGGATGAAGAAAACGATGACGATGAGGAGTAGCTCTCTTTTGATGTGTTCCAAAAAGGGGGATAATTTGAAGGCCTGAATTTTTGTTTTTATCCTTGTTTTTATGTATAGTTTATGATCGTATTTTGCATGTCTCTATTATGGACCTGATCTTTCAAATGTCATATCTCGTATAAGTTTTTTTTTATTGGATGAAATATGTCATGCTTAATTTACATATTATAAAATTTCTTAATTGTTGATAATCATTTTGAGCAGTTTCACTTCATGATTGGTGTAGATTGTGTGTGCATATTTTTTTCTCATTTAGGCATATCATCTCATCCATACACACTTATAAGTTCATATAATGTATCTTATATTCATGTACAGGAGTACAGGGGAGTATCAGATTAAGTGGAAGCTTTACTTTAAATTCTTAACGTGTTTTATCGACACCAAAAGAAAAAAAATTGTTGAATCTATGTTTAGTGTGTACAAAACATGCATATGTGTAACTAATGATTTCATTTAAGATCTTAACAGACCAATATAGAATGAAATTTAAATAAATCTCAACAACTTCATAATCAAAGTGAAAGAAAAGAATCATGCAAATATGAAAGATTGCAAATATCGGAAAAGATTTATTAAGAAGGAAGATACGACTGATCTTCAAGAAGTGGCTGCACAAATTGCAGTTTACAACACTTGATAGTCGATACAGTTGAAATTGATGCAGTTGACTATCATTTTCTCTCAACCTTGACCTGGAGGAAATGATAACCGACTGCCCAAATTAGCAGTCGACCGCAACCTGCCCAAATTCATATTCGTATTTCTTTTTACATCTGTGGAAATGAATGATCTCAAACTTTTTAAATAATGCTGAATCCTTGGAGTACACTTCATCTCTTTTGAACCAGTATACTTCGGCACTTATCATTGGCGAAAATCAAGAGAGAATAACACTTATTATTTTCTTTCAAGATGTCAATATTGCTTTTTCACTTTCTTTTCGCTTCAGATCGAGGCGGTTTACGGGGCTTATACATATAAGCTTTATGGTTGTAATAGGAATCTTGGCATGAAGACCAAGAACTCACCGTTTGGGGTTTAGGTATAGTCAAACGCCAACGACCAAGAATTGTTGTAGGTAAGTAGGTAGCGGATTAAGCCTGGGGCCCAACCAGTTAAATCGTTGTGTCTTGCCTCTCTACTAAGTTTGTTTTCTCTAACTTCATCTCTTTACTTCACACATTCAGTTTAAAATTTTAATTTCCGCACTATCACCCTATTCATCCCCTTCCCCTAAGGTAATTTACACTATGCCTAGACGAGTCCGGGCATGACTTACATTTTAGGTTGGGCACGGGTTTTGCAAGACCTGACCAGAAAAAATCCCAGTTCCAACCCTAACTGCACTAAATGGTTCTTCTAGCTAAGACCTACTAAATCACGCTAATTGCAACATCCTCACCTGACATCAATTTACATATATACACATTATGTAGAACATTCCTCCTTATTGTTAAAAAAAAATATTTATATTCTCTACATAAATTTTGTATCAAATTTGTTACAAACAAGTATTCTGTAGCAAAGGATCATGCATGACTAGAAATTTGGCCTGTCATGCACTTATAAGATGTAATGGCTATTCTTTAACAACTCAAGCTACGATTGGTATCATGAGTACTCTTTAGGGTGTTATATATATAAGTATTGATGCGGTTGTTTTTGGGGAACGTGTGGATGCACCAGGCGTGAGTTCTTACTCAATTTGTATTGAAGGAGGAGACATCTATGCAGACGACCCTTGGCCGGACGAACAGTACTGAGGTAGGTGGTTTTGAGGTGGAGGCTGATGCTCGGCTCGGATCCGAGGGTCTTGTGTACCTGCAGACGGTCTCAGAACACCGGGGTTGGTCTCGGTGGCAGACCCTCTGACGATCTAGTCAGTCACTAAGGGAGAGTAACAGTAACTAGGGTTTGAGTGGGCAGAAGTTGATTACCTGGAGAAGGAGTAAGGGTCTGGTATTTATAGAAAATGCCAACCGGATCTGGACCCGTTTGGGGTCGGGTCTGGACCCGATTGCCCGTGTGGCTGAAGCGGTGGAAACCTGGACGGTTTAGGGCTGACGTGGCAATGGTCCGGGCAGTTTTCCGATGCTGATGTGGCGGATCTGGAGGATCAGGAGTTGTGCGTATCCTGAAGGGATCTTGTGGCCCAGGATAGGCCACGTCGTTCCTAACCCATATCACAAGCCCCACACTCCTGTAGGGCTGGGTGAATCAGCCTTGTAGGAGTGATTCTTCGCCTTCGTAGGAAGAGCAGGGTGGATGTTGGGGTGAGAAAGTAGGATTTGCTATCTTCTGAAGAGGCCAGGGGGTAGGAGGAATGGATCCCTTATTGGAGTTTGCGCGGGAGGCTGTGTAGAGGAGTGGGAGAGCCAGAGCGATGCTTGCCAAGGCCTGGGGGTTGGCAGACGAGCCCATGGGGTCGGCAGACGAGCCCCAAGGGTCGACAGACGACCACCTCGCTAGTTGGAAGAGCGAGGGGATGTCGAGGCCTTCCGTTGGGGCTTGATTTGCCGAGCTCCTGGGGTCGGTGGCCGAGCTCCTGGGGTCGGTAGACGGTCCCCTTGCTAGTTGGAAGAGCGAGGGGATGTTGAGGTCGATTTTGTAGGAGATTGGTTCAAAGAGTGCTTGAGGGTTGGCAGACGAGCTCCTTGGGTCGGCGGACGAGCTCCAAGGGTCGGTAGACGATCCCCTTGCTTGTTGGAAGAGCGAGGGGACGTTGAGGCCTTCCGTTGGGGCTCGATTTTGGGGGAGGTCGGATTACCGAGTGCTTGGGAGTCGGCAGACGAGCTCCTTGGGTCGGTGGACGATCTCCTCGCTAGTTGGAAGAGCGAAGAGGAGAGGTTTTCTTCTAGGGCTCGGTTTTTCGAGCACTAGGGTCGGCGGACGGGTCCCTCGAGATCAGAGGTGGGCTCGTGGGGCTCGCGGTGCTATCCGATCTCCGAGTCCCTCCGAGTTAAAGGTGGCTAGCTGGGGCTCGCGGTGCTATCCGAGCTCCGAACCCCTCTGAATCAAAGGATGGCAGTTGGGGCTCGCGGTGCTATCCGAACGCCGAGCCCCTCTGAATCAAAGGAGGGCAGTTGGGGCTCGTGATACAATCCGATCTCCGAGCCCCTCTAAATCAAAAGAGGGCAGTTGGGGCTCGTGATGCTATCCGAGCTCCGAGCCCCTCTGAATCAAAGGATGGCGGTTGGGGCTCGTGGTGCTATCCGTGCGCCGAGCCCCTTTGAATCAAAGGAGGGCAGTTGGGGCTCGTGATGCTATCCGAGCTCCAAGCCCCTTTGAAACAAAGGAGGGCAGTTGGGGCTCGCGGTGCTATCCGAGCGCCGAGGTCCTCTAGATCAAAGGGTTTATTGGCTCGCGCTTCTATCCGAGCGTCGACCCTTCTGTGAAATAGAGGAGGAATTATTGGCTCGAGCTTCTATCCGAGCGTCGACCCTTCTGAGAAATAGAAGGGGAATTATTGGCTCGCGCTTCTATCCGAGCGTCGACCCTTCTGTGAAATAGAAGGAGAATTATTGGCTTGCACTTCTATCCGAGCATCGACCCTTCTGTGAAATAGAAGGGAAATTATTGGCTCGAGCTTCTATCCGAGCGTCAACCCTTCTGTGAAATAGAAGGGGAATTATTGGCTCGTGCTTTTATCCGGACATCGACCCTTCTGTGAAATAGAAGGGGAATTATTGGCTCATGCTTCTATCCGGGCATCGACCCTTCTGACTTGTTGAAAAAAGCCTTTTTTGGAGAGAAAAGGTGGAGGGGTAGTGGGGGTAATTTTACGCCTATTACTGACGTCATGGGCGCAAAGATCAAAGTGTTTCCAGATCTTGGTGGCTGCTGGATCTTATCAGTTAAGATCCAACGGCCAAATCTTTTTGGTGAAAATCGAGGAGTAGCTTTTCCTCTTTAAAACCCCATCCCCCTCCCTTATTTCTTCATCTTCACTTTATTACTCACTTTCCAATTTTTAACAAGAGCAGGAATCTTACTTGCCGTCGGTAGATTTTCCGGTGACCGTAACTTTCTACGCTCCAGGTTAGTATTTTCTTTTTAGTAATGTCGCGAACTCAGTCCGGATCCGAGGCTAGCTCGTCAGGCCGTTCCGTGGTGGAATCCGATCAGGAAACGTCGTCGTCCTTGAGCAAGTATAAGGTGAAGGAGGAGGTTCTTACCGACCCTGGGTCGGATGATGGGGACGACATTGTCTTTTTGGTGTCCCCGTTGAGGTCCAGAAGGCCGAGGAAGGAGCCCATGGATGAGGGTGACGAGGAGGAGGAGGAGGAGGGGTACGGCGAGGACGAGGGGGAACAGGATCAGGAGGAGGACAAAGATGAGCAGGGTGCCGAGGCTGACGAGGAAGACGAGGTGGATGAGGTCGACGGACAGCAGGCTGCCCGAGGAGAGGCTGGCCAAGGCACGACTGGAAGGCCGACTGGGGTCGGAGAAGATCTTCCACCACTTCCCCCTTTGTCGATGCCGTCTCCCGAGCATAAGGCTTGCCCTCGTCGGAAAAAGAAAGTCATGACCATCCCCCACAGTCCTTCCTCACCCGATGAGTACGCACCGAGACCGGGTCTCGAGTTTCCCAGGGTTTCCTTCAAGAATCCAGGGTCGATTCGGATGTATCCCGACGATATTAAGGATATCGAACCGATCCCTCCAGTGCCGGGTGAAGACACTCGGGTGAAGATCTGCGCTGATAGCATCCCGAGCATTTTGAAGGCGGAATACCTTAACATTATCATGGCCGCCTACTATATTCCGCGGGAGTTCGAGATCTTCCTTCCGAGCCCCGGTATTCGGCCTACCACGGCTCTGGCACCGGGGTACTGTATGTTTCCTGAGGACGCCTTCCTCTCGGGGCTGAGGCTGCCCCTGCATCCTTTCGTGAAAAGGGTTCTGAACTGGGCGAAGCTGTGTCCCATGCAGTACGGTCCGAACTCCTGGAAGCATTTAGTCTGCTTCATACTGAAATGTCAAGAGAAGGGAGTGAAGCCGAGGCTGACGTATTTCCGAGCTATTTTTGGGATTGGTTCGCTCGGAGATCAGCAGGGGATTTTTTACTTTTCGCCGAGACGGCATAAGAAGGTTATGCACGGTCATCCGGACTCTACAAAGGGGTGGAAAGAAAAATATTTCGTGGTTCGGACGGAGGGGTCTTGGGGAATTCCGACCAGGTGGAACTTCGTCAAGCCGAACCACAAACCTCCGAGGAAGAGCGACTTGACCGCCAAGGAGTGGAAGAGGGTGGAGAAGATAGTCGAGGGGCACAGCATCGCATGGCCTTGAGTGACCGAGATACACCTCGCCCGGGCCGGACTGAGTCCTGCCGACCCTAGTATGCTTCTTTCCGAATATGTTCATTTTCCTACCTTCGTGTTAACGTTAGCTCTTCTCCTTTCTGTTTTTATAGGGATGACAACTCAACAGGCGGACTTGAAGAAGATACTGCTCGCTGTCGCCGAGAAGACGAGGATAGAGAAGAAGAAGAAGGCCGAGCAGGAGAGGATAGCGGTCGAGAAGCAGAAGCTGGCTGCGCAGGCCGGAGGGTCCTCCAAAGTGCCGTCCCCGGTGAAGAGGGCCAAGAGGCACCACTCCCCCCGCTCCCATTCGACGAGGGCGGCACGGGACGCCGGGAGTGGTTCGGGTAAGACAGTGGATGCCCCGGGAAAAGGGCTCCCCCCTATTCGGTCGACCGACACGGAGATGGTGAGCAAGCAGGGTACACTACCCTTTGCCCCTGATTTGTCGATCGTGTGGGGGGATTCTCTACTTGATGGGCCTATGGCGGTCGAGTTCGTCTCGAAGGCCACCACCGAGCGCGATTCGATGGCCCTGGCGGCGCAGACGGCGGACCAGGCCTACATGCGGTGGTGCCAGGCACACCTCTCGGTAAGTTGGCTTGGCTCTACTTTACTCATTAACTTGGAGTTTTTTCTGATCTTTCTCTCTTCGGATAGGCGATGCTCCATGGTCAGCACTTCCACAAGTGCCTGGAGAAGGAGATATACATCGAGAGGCGGAATGCGGAGAAGTACCTCTGCGACTTGAACAAGGCCACGGATGAGCTGAAAGATGCCCGGGCCATGGTGGACGTCCACGAGGCCAAGATAGAGTCGCTCTGCAAGATTCACAAGCAGGACCGGGAGGATCTTGAGGCGAAGATCGCGGCCGAGGAAGAGAAGGGGAAGAAGGCACTGGAGGAGATGGAGTCGGCCTTGGGTGAGACCATCATGGTGGCGCAAGACGAGGCGTATGAATAGGCCAAGTCCCACTTTAAGCAGATCTACCCCGAGCAGAATGTGGACCATCTCTACTATGGATGGGCGCCGAACCTTCCTCCCACACCGGGGGGCGACGATGCGGGGGGCAATCAGGTTGACGATGAGGTGCCACCCCCCCTCAAGAATAGATGTCTTTTTTTGTTTTTCTCGTTTTGATGTAAATGCCTTAAGCGGACTGGCCACCGCGGCTTTTGTATCAAACTTTTTGAAAGAAATGAAATTTACTTTTTGGGCCGATCCTTCCAGACTTGTGTTTTTTGTGATGTTTGTTCTCGTCTTTTGATAGACGCACGGGACCTGTGTCGCCCTCCCCGTTGTTGTCGAGGTACCTCTAGTTCGAGCAGGGGAGGAGGCCACGGAGGCAGCTTTGCTTCGTCAACAGAAGCAGGCTCGGGACTGAACCGCCGTCGTTAACTATTTTCTGAACAGGTCCAGGGAGCTTGGCTTGGAGTTGGCATGCCTGAAGAAGGTCGTAGCCGACCGGGACTGGTGGGTAATCGAGACGGACTGGTCCCTCTTGGATGCTTCGAGCAGGGGGTCGGCTTTGGAGTCTTTCCTTCGTGAGGCCGTAGTCGAGAAGGAGCTGGAGATTTGCAGGCTGAAGCTGGTGTTAGGCACTGGTCTGATTGAAGGGGCCAGCAACTCGACCCCGAGGCAGTCTCCGATATTTCTATCGGATGGGGCACAACCCAAAGATGCAGGAAGCTCGGTGGCGGGAGTGTCTTCCCAGGCCGGTCCGGCCGAGCGTGATAGGAGCCCCGAATTCGAGTTTCCAGCCGAGTGCGAGTGAGTTGTGAGCTTTTTCCTTGTATTTGTACCGATGTTCATTGAGTTGGAAGCAATGAGTAATGAATAAGAACATTTGATTTTCCATGCTCTGATCATCTTGGTTGCTAGGGACGGTTGCCGGGCTAGTTGCGCAGGGGTCGGCTCCGAGGTGACTTATTGCAACGGGCGCGACGGTCGCGGCGTTTAGCTTTTCGATAAGCAATAACTGGCGGCGTTTCGCATTCCCATGAGCATTTATGGCGACGTTTTGCCTTCCGTCGTTTTGCATTCCCAGATGCAATAAATGAGGACCTCAGGGGGCTATATAATCCCCCACTCTCTTTGTGGGTTGTCAGGCAGTGAGCCGTCTGACTCGAGTGCCTGCTAAAGGCGGGCACCCAAAGAATATAATATTTCCAAGTTCTCCGGATCGGAGGCACACTGATCACCCTCGGACTATTCGGGATTCAGGCTGTTAGAGCCGTGAGACCCCGGGTTGTTCGTTGGTGAGCGGTAGGCCAACCGATCGGTACGGGGGTTCGGAAAGAGCCGAAGCGTGGTGGCGCTTCTGCCGTCCTCGAACAATTTTGGGGTTTTGGGCTCGTAAGAGCCGTAAACCCTGAGTTGTTCGGGGGCGAGAGAAGGGTCAGCTGAACAGCTCGAAGGCTCGGAGCGTTCGTTCCGGGACGGAGAGAGCGGCGGGTCGATGGCCCCCTGCCATCGTCGAATAGTTCGGGGTTTAGGCTGGTAAAAGCCGAAAACCCCGAGTTGTTCGCGGGTGAGAGGGTGGTCAGTAACTCGACTCGAGGCTCGGGGTGTCTGCCGAAGGTGGACGCTCTAAACCTTAATAAAATTTTGTCAACACACGGTTAAGGCTCGTAACCGAGCGTGGTGGCCGAGCGGCTTTGAAGAAAGCCGCTGCCTTGCTTCAGTTCGTCGAGTCCCCATGTTTGTGAGAGAACCAGTTGCAAGAGTGTCGAGGTCGCCACCGAGCGTCAAGGTCGCGGTGCCTTGAAGAAGGCACCCGCCTTGCTCGGGTTCGACGCCGAGCTCCAGCACATGTTCTCAGGGAGAGACGGTGCGGGCGTGGCTGGCGGATGTGGCCTCGTACATTGGTTGATGAGCTTCAAGAAGCCCAAACCGAGCGAGGGACGGATGTCGAGCCCCCATACCGGTGAGAAAGACAACTGCGGGCGTAGCAGAGGGTCGCCGCCGAGCATCAAGGTCGCGGTGCCTTGGAGAAGGCACCCGCCTTGCTTGGGGTCGACGTCGAGCTCCTGCACATGTTCTCAGGGAGAGACGGTGCGGGTATGGCTGGTGGATGTCGCCTCGTACATAGGTTGATGAGCTTCAAGAAGCCTAAACTGAGCGAGGACGGATGCCGAGCCCCTATACCG
This sequence comes from Hemerocallis citrina, assembly GCA_017893485.1. NCBI lineage: Eukaryota > Viridiplantae > Streptophyta > Magnoliopsida > Asparagales > Asphodelaceae > Hemerocallis > Hemerocallis citrina. Next base: position 131,326,893 of record CM030365.1, read on the forward strand.
GCGAGAAAGACAACTGGGGCGTAGCAGAGGGTCGCCGCCGAGCGTCAAGGTCGCGGTGCCTTGGAGAAGGCACCTGCCTTTCTCGGGGTCGACGCCGAGCTCCTGCACATGTTCTCAGGGAGAGACGGTGCACGCGTAGCTGGCAGATGTCGCCTCGTACATAGGTTGATGAGCTTCAAGAAGCCCAAACAGAGCGAGGGACGGATGCCGAGCCCCCATACCGGTGAGAAAGACAACTGCAGGCATAGCAGAGGGTTGCTGCCGAGCGTCAAGGTCGCGGTGCATTGAATAGGGCACCCGCCTTGCTCGAGGTCGATGCCGAGCTTCAGCAGTTATTTTCAGGGAGAGACGGTACGGGCGTGGCTGGCGGATGTCGCCTCATACATAGGTTGATGAGCTTCAAGAAGCCCAAACCAAGCGAGGGACGGATGCCGAGCCCCCATACTGGTGAGAAAGACAATTATGGGCGTAGCAGAGGGTCGCCGCCGAGCGTCAAGGTCGCGGTGCCTTAGAGAAGGCACCTGCCTTGCTCGGGGTCGACGCCGAGCTCCTGCACATGTTCTCGGGCAGAGACGGTGCTTGCGTGGAGGAAGCAGAGTTGTTTGATTGGATGCACGTTACCAAAAAACCAACCAGGCCGAGCTGCCCGAGCACCGAGCCCCAAGCTTGTACGAGAAGCTTTTTGGGCCCGCGATGTTATCCGAGCGCCGAGCCCCAAGCTTGTAAGAGAAGTTTTTTGGGCTCGCGCTGTTATCCGAGCGCCGAGCCCCAAGCTTGTAAGAGAAGTTTTTTGGGCTCACGCTGTTACCCGAACACCGAACCCCAAGCTTGTAAGGGAAGCTTTTTGGGCTCGCGCTGTTATCCGAGCGCCGAACCCCAAGCTTGTAAGGAAAGCTTTATGGGCTCGCGCTGTTATCCGAGCGCCGAGCTCGAGATATGTTCTTTATTTGTTACAAAATAAGAAGCCGTGGGCTTGTTTTAAGAAAGCTGGCATATTTACAATATATTTGAACTTTACAAAAGACTAGGCACGACGTGCCAATTACAATCATGATAATTTACATGGAGGCTACTCTCCTCCTAAGAACTTGATTAAGTGTTCCGCGTTGCAGGGCCTCTTGATGGGCTTGCCTTCGGCACTGGTCAGACGGTACGTGCCTGGGCACACGACTTCAGATACTTTGTACGGGCCCTCCCAATTTGGTGCCAACTTTCTCTTCTGGCCGGGATTGGATACCGCCAGCTTTCGGAGGACAAGATCTCCGAGTTTGATGTCAGTTGGGCGCACCTTCTTGTTGTAGAACTTCTCAATTCTTTGCCGGTAGATGCTTCTTCTAAGGGCGAACTTTTCCCTGACCTCGTCTATGAGGTCCAGGTCGGCCCGCAGCTGTTGGGAGTTGGCGGCCTCGTCGAAAGCCATGATTTGGGGTGAAGGGATCCCGATCTCTAAGGGAATGACGGCCTCTGCGCCGTATGTCAGATTGAAAGGGGATTCTCCCATGGGGATTCTCTTTGTTGTTCGGTGGGCCCAGAGGACACTGGGTAGCTCGCTGACCCATAACCCCTTGGAAGAGTTATCGAGTCGTTTCTTGAGGCCGTCGAGGATTTGACGGTTCGCGTTCTCAGCCTGACCGTTAGACTGGGGATGGCACACTGAGGAGAAGCACTGCTGGATCCCAAGGTCCTCGCAGAACTTGCCAAAATGCTTGCCCGTGAATTAAGTCCCATTGTCCGTGATGAGAACCTGCGGAATCCCGAACCGACAGATGATATGTTTCTAGAAAAACTGCTGAGTCTGTCGTTCGGTGATCGTTGCTAATGGCTCGGCCTCGATCCACTTGGTGAAATAGTCGATCGCCACAATGAGAAACTTTCGCTGGCCCGTTGCTTTCGGAAATGGGCCTACCAAATCCATCCCCCACATAGCAAAGGGGGTCGGACTAGCCATGGACCGGAGGTTCGCCTGAGGAGCTCTCTTCACTGGGGAGAACCGTTGTCAGGGGCCACACTTCTTCACTAGGGCGAGGGCATCTTGAAGCATAGTGGGCCAGTAATACCCGTGATTTAGCGTCTTCCGTGCTAGTGAACGGCTTCCCATGTGACATCCGCCGATTCCCTCGTGTAGCTCCTTGAGGGCGTACTTGGCTTCGTCCGGGCTTAGGCAGCGGAGGTAGGGTCTGCCATCTGTTGTTGTATAGATTCTTTTGAAGAGGGTGGCATTGATGACCGCGAACATTTCAGATCGGACCCTGATCCGCCTTGCTTCAGCTCGGTCTTCGAGGAGCTCTCCCTTGACTAGAAAATTTTTGATAAGAGTGGTCCAGTCGTCAGGAGGAGCTCCGTCTTCGACGCATAGGACCTCCGGGGAGTCTGTACTTAGCTTCAACAGGACTTCAATCAGGACCGTGCGGTCGAGGCCTTCAAAGGAAGAGGAAGCCAATTTCGACAGGGCGTCGGCCTGGGCATTCAGCTCTCGGGGGATTCTTATGACAGCCAATTCGTCGAAGGATGATAATAGGCGTTGCACCATGGCCTGGTACCTGATCATCCGATCGTCACGGGCCTCGTAGTCCCCGGTGATCTGGCTGACCACCAGTTGGGAGTTGCTAAAGGCCCAGATCTGTTTGGCACCGGCTTGATGAGCCAGGTTAAGTCCGGTGATCATCGCCTCGTATTCAGCCTCGTTGTTAGAGGCCAGGAAGTTGAGGCGGAGACAATACTAGAGGAGGAAACCATCCGGACCTCGAAGAATGATGCCCGCCCCACTCCCCGTTTCGCAAGAGGAGCCGCCGACATAAACTTCCCACGTCTGGTCGGCTTCTTTGTTCGCGGGTTGCTCGGAGATGGTGCATTCTATAATGAATTCGGCGAGGGCCTGCCCTTTGATGGATGTTCTTGGTTGATAGCCGATGTCGTACTGGCTGAGTTCGATCGACCATTTCACTAGTCGACCGGAGCTCTCGGGTTTGTAGAGCACGGCCTTCAAGGATTGATCAGTGAGTACCTGGATCGAATGCGCCTAGAAGTAAGGACGAAGCTTCCGCGCGGCTATGACCAAGGCGTATGCCACTTTCTCCATTCTGGAATACCGGGTCTCGGCATCGAGCAGGACCTTGCTCACATAGTAGAGGGGCTTTTGAATCCCTTCCTCTTCTCGGACGAGGACGGCACTGAGTACGTTCTCCGAAGTGGATAGGTAGAGCCAGAGTGGCTCCCCCGGTTCGGGCTTGCTGAGGAGAGGAGGGTTGGCGAGGTACTCTTTCAACTGTGCGAAGGCCTCTTGCTGTTGAGTACCCCACTCGAACCTTCCAGTGCCGCGCAGTGCCTTGAAGAACGGGAGGGACTTCTCTCCGGATTTGGAGAGGAAACGGCCGATGGCCGCCAGTCGCCCCGTTAGCCTCTGGACTTCTTTGACATTCCTGGGAGGGGCCATGTCTATTATGGCCTGAATTTTTTTGGGGTTCGCCTCGATGCCGCGCTGGCTGACGTTGAACCCTAAGAACTTCCCCGAGGAGACGCTGAAGGCGCACTTTGCCGGATTGAGCCTCATGTTGTGGGTTCGAAGGACCCCAAAGGCTTCTTCCAGGTCGGCGATGTGGTGCTGTCCCTGCTGACTTTTGACGAGCATGTCGTCGACGTATACCTCCATGTTAGGCCCAATTTGATCTTTAAAGACTTGGTTGACGAGCCTCTGGTAGGTGGCGCCAGCGTTTTTCAGCCCGAAGGGCATGACCCGGTAGCAATACACTCCCTGGTCTGTGACGAAGGACGTCTTGGTGATGTCCGGAGGGAACATCCGGATTTGGTTATAGCCTGAGAAGGCATCCATGAAGGAGAGAAGCTCGTGACCCGAGGTAGCATCGATCAGGGCATCAATGTTGGGGAGAGGGAACGGATCCTTGGGGCATGCTGTGTTGAGGTCGATAAAATATATGCAGATCCTCCAACTCCCGCTCTCCTTCTTCACCATGACGATGTTCGCCAGCCACTCTGGGTAGCTGACCTCTTGCACAAAACACGCGGACAAGAGCTTGTCCACTTCTGCGTTTACTGCCTGTTGTCGCTCAGGAGCGAACTTGCGCCGCTTTTGGACGACTGGCTTCGACCCGGGAATCACGCTGAGTTTGTGCATGATGAGATCTTCGGAGATACCGGGCATGTCAGAGGGCTTCCAGGCAAAGAGGTCGACATTGCGCCGAATGCAGGCGATTAAGGCAGACTTGAGGTCGGGGGCGAGGGAGCAGCTTACACGAAAGTGCTTCGACGCATCCCCTGTCTCGAACGAGACATCTTGCAGCTCGTCCGCCGATTCTGGCTCTGGCTGGGTCCTTTCGGGCTCCGGCTCGATGGCATCGAGGGGAAACACACCGCTTCCGATCGCCATCATGTAGCACGAACGTGCTACTTCCTGATTCCTGCGGACAACTCCGATGCCAGTATTGGTAGGGAATTTCATCTTCTGATGGTAGGCAGAGGGAACCGCTTGGAGGGAGCAGAGCCCCGGGCGGCCAAGGATGGCGTTGTAAGCTGCCTTTACATTCACAACCATGAAATCCATGGACTCGGTCCTTCTGTTGGGCTTTGTGCCCGACGTGACGTCCAGGGTGATAATCCCCTCTATAGTCACGGGGACGCCAGAGAATCCGTGTAGGGTATACCCGGCTGGCTTTAGTTTCTCACGGGAGAGCTTTAGGTTCTCGAATACTTCGAGGAACAGAATGTTGACCGAGCTCCTGTTGTCTACGAGGATTCTCCGGGCGTCGAAGTTCGCCATGCTGAGGTTGATGACGAGGGCATCATAGTGAGGGAGCCGGACTCCCTCCAGATCCTCTCCTGAAAAGGAGACAGGGAGTTGCTGGACCGGGGGGGAGAGAGGGCCCTGGACGGTATTGACATCCTGGATGAAGGCCTTACGGGAAGTGTTGGATTCGCCTCCCATAGGCCCTCCATGGACGCAATGCAGGATCGCTTGACCCTCAGGCTCCTCGGGATCCGGATCCCGCTCGGGACGCTGTCGGTGCCCTCGAGGAGGAGGGGAATCCTTCCTGTTGCTGTTGTCCCTCGGTTCCCGGGCGCCTTCTCGTCTGAACTCTCGGAGGTACCCTCGTTGGATGAGGGCCTCAATTTCGTCTTTCAGGGCGCGACAGTAGTCTGTGTCGTGCCCGTTGTCCCGGTAAAAACGGCAATAGAAATGCTGATCCCTCTTCTTGCTAGTGTTGTTGGACGGTCGAGGGGGGTACTGGACGAGGTCTCTGTCTTCAATCGCTAAGTGGATTGTTGACACGTTCTGCGTCAGTGGGGTGTACCTCTCGAAGCGGGGGATCGGCGGAACCTTCTTTGCGGAGCCCCCGTCTCTTGGAGCTTTTTTCGCCGACTCAATCTCGTCGGCCTTGCGCTTCCCCTTCCCGGGAACTTCCTTCTGGTCCTCGGGATTGAGGGCCTCCTCGGCTCGGATATACTTTTCGACCCGGTTGAGGAGGTCGGGGAAGTCTATCGGTGGCTTCTTTGCCAGTGAGGCCTTCAGCTGTCCATGTCGGACTTTGTGGTGGAAGGCTGCCGAGGCAACGCTGGGGTCGAGGGATGAGACTGACCTTGCCTCGACGGTGAACCTTCGGACAAACACCCGAAGGGGCTCCCCCTCCTTTTGCCGGAGTCCAAGTAGTGATGCGCTCGTTCTTTCGGCCTTTCGGCTCGTTACGAAGTGGGCGAGGAAGCTGCCCTCTAGCTGGTCAAAAGAATAGATGGAACCGGGGGCGAGCTTGGAGAACCATTCTCGAGCCGGACCCCGGAGTGTTGCGGGGAAGGCACGGCACAGGAGGGGATTCGATGCGCTGTGAATCATCATGAGGGTTTTGAAGCCCTCCATGTGATTAGCAGGATCGCCCTCGCCATCATATGTCTCGAACTGAGGCGGACGAAAATTGCGGGGTATCTCTGCCTGCAGGATGAGGGCAGAGAAAGGATGACGAACCGGCCTGTACCCCTGAGCTGCTCTTAGGTCACCATTACCAACGTGGTCGAGGCGCTCCTCCATTTCTTGGAGGCGCTTCAAAATATCGCCATCATACTCTGGGGGGATTGTCGAGTGGCGAGACACGGTAGCCTCGGCCTGTGACCGTGTGTGGGAACGGCGGGCGTTCTCATTGATGGGGACTCCTCGGATGGCACCCAAGATTTCTCTTCGGAAGTCCTGAAATTCCTGGTGGGTAACTGGGGCTCCTTCGGCCCGGTTCAGTTGGGTAGACTGTTGCCGACCGAGTCGGCTGAGTGCAGGCTCCCGCCCTTGGGACGGGGGTCTGGGATGGTTCGGAGCTCCTTGGGACGGCGGTCTGGGATGGTTCGGAGCCGAGTTGGAAGCGGCTCCTCCCCTGCTACGGCTGGCCTGGCAGTTCGAGATTACCCCCCATAGGTCGCCCTGGACCGGGCAGGAGGCATTCGGCTGGGGCCCGTGGCTGACCCTTTTGTTGTTTGGTCCCTGAGCATCGGCATCGATGCCTTACGGAGGCACGTCGTGTCGGCATGCGGAGGTAACAGCTTTTGCGGCTTTGGGCACCATGTGAGCTCGGGTCGACGGAAATGCCGACGGAGGCGGAGCTCGGGTCGGCGTCTACGAGGGTACCGTTGGAAGCGAGGCTCGGATTGGCGTCTACGATAGGCAGTTTCCCACAAACGGCGCCATCCTGATGCGGTTTGTTTTTGGGGAACGTGTGGATGCACCAGGCGTGAGTTCTTACTCAATTTGTATTGAAGGAGGAGACACCTATGCAGACGACCCTTGGCCGGATGAACGGTACTGAGGTAGGCAGTTTTGAGGTGGAGGCTGATGCTCGGCTCGGATCTTTGATGCTCAGATCCGAGGGTCTTGTGTACCTGCAGACGGTTTCGGAACACCGGGGTTGGTCCCGGTGGTATACCCTCCGACGATCTAGTCAGTCACTAAGGGAGAGTAACAGTAACTAGGGTTTGAGTGGGCAAAAGTTGATTACCTGGAGAAGGAGTAAGGTTTTAGTATTTATAGAAGATGCCAACCGGGTCTGGACCCGTTTGGGGCCGGGTCTGGACCCGGTTGCCCATGTGGCTGAAGCGGTGGAAACCCGGGCGGTTTAGGGCTGACGTGGCAGTGGTCTGGACGGTTTTCCGACGCTGACGTGGCGGATCTGGAGGATCAGGAGGTGCGCGTATTCTGAGGGGATCCTGTGGCCCAGTATAGGCCACGTCGTTCCTAATCCATATCAGTGGATATTTTACTTTGTGAATAGCATAGAAAATTCGTATTTTTCTATCTTGGAATTTCACTTCAACTCCGAAAATCATAACTCAAGGAATATACAAAATTTAGGGTTGAAATTTTTATGGTAGCATCTCAAATGTGTCTAGTATATCCCTGACAAATTTCATAATTTTTGGATACTATTTGCTTTTTTTATAAAATCCGAAACCACTGTTGGTCAAGAAGATAACAAAGCTTATGCTGTCCTGTTTATTACCCCGAATTCAAAAAATCATCTCTCTCTGAATATTTGGAATTTCAAGCCAAAAGTTTTATATGTGATACAAGTATGTGTCTAGAACATGCATACCAAATTTTATGAATTTGAACTTCATTTGTTATTTAAATAAAATCTAAAATTGCATCTAGTTCATAGTTTTATTAGTTGCTAGAAATTTGTACACCTTTCAGTTATTGATTATTTTGGCTTCTTGAATGAAGAATTTTGAGAAAACTTCCAACTAAGAAAATGTAGTAGACTCATTGAACTTTATTTAGATCCTGAGAAATCGGATTTCCAAGAAGATGGTGATTATTAGTGATTTTTTACAAGTTGCAGGAGTTGTGTTTTAAATTTGAACTTGCTGTTTTGGGCGTATGCAAGTTGTCATCTCTTTAGGACTTCTTAAAAACCTTTAAAATGTTGTTTACTAATTCTTAATTTATGTTATGATATGTAGTGAATTGTGTAAGATTGTATTTTAAGTTTGCGTATGTAAGTGCGCGGTGGAAGGCTTGTATATGTTCAAGTATGAGTACATGATATATGGTTGTATGTGGGGATGTGCGAGTTGGTATTATTTTGGTTCGAATAATCCTTCGAACAGGTTCAAGAAGAGCTTGTTAATAGTCATTTTATTATTTGGTATTAACCATTCCGAAGTGTTGATGGTTGTTGTTCAATCGGAGGCCAAGTTGGGCGTTAGTTGGAACTAGTTGATTAGTAATCCGAGAGTTTCGTCTAGTTGCTTTACTCTTAGAATGTGAGGATAGATGAATAGGCCGGATTTATTGTCGAGGAAGATAAGATCGGTAGGGTATGCTAGTTCTAAGTCGTGTAACTATCGACTGTTAGGACACACACTAGTTGGGCGTGTACTCACCTGTCAAAAGGACACGTGCAGTGGTGTCTCGTCTGGGACACGTATGGTGTTGTCTCAACTGTTAATTTCTGGAATTTAGTGATGGGAGCGGAATGCAGACGTATGTCACAAGTCCTATCGAAACTTAAGGGATGTACCCTTAAGTTTCCGTCTATGTTTGAGGTATCTAGACGAATGAGGAGCAAGAATTAAACTCTGTGTCTCTTGGTGGAATAGGGAAAGGCCTGCCGGTCCACCTTATGATTGGATAACTTTTGGTATGGTTCGGGATTAGAGAAAGAACACCGGTTTCGACGATGCTAATTGATCATCGGCTTGTCAGGAAGTGGAGAAAGACCACCAGTCCCATGCGGAGTGGAGAAAGACCACCTGTCCGCAGCAGTGTCGGATATACCGCATAAACTGCAACTTTACCAATCACTAGATGAATGTCAGAAACAAGAAAGAGTACAAGTGTAGGATGCATGGCGAGGGATCGAATCCTATCTGGGAACACGAACTCGATTGGGGGGGAGTATGTAGTATGGGATGCATACGTTTTCAAATCAAGTTCATTAGCATAAGAGCATGGTGTGCATTTTGAGTTTGTGCATTAGAATCTAGATCATGGCATATATCAATACTTCTATTTGCATGGCTTTCACATTTTTTTCCAGTTGCATTAATATTGATTATTGAGAATTTTGAAGATCGCTGGTTTTATCAGCATTGTGTCAGTTGCATTCAACTGACGTGCCCACAATTGGTTAGTGTGAGAACTAGCTGATCGTGGGAGTGGGGACTCGAGCTGTGAGAAGCATCCAAGTGGAGGATATAAATGTAATATCATTAAGGTAATAAAAGTTTTAATTTCCTATAAATTTCTGTGTTGTTTACTCATTGAAGTAAAAATTCTAGGTATGTGTCACGAGTTTCAGTGTGCAGAACTCGGGGTGCTACATTATTCCACTACCAGCAGGCGTCAAGCCTGTTAGCTGCAAGCGGATCTTCAAGGTCAAATATCGACCTGATGGTTCCATTGAGCAGCACAAGGCTCGTCTAGTTGTCCGAGAATTTACTCAGGAGCATGACATTGATTATGATGAGACTTTTACCCCAGTTGCACAGATAACTATAGTTCATCTGTTGTCATCGTCAGTGGCCGTTATATCAGATGGACATGAAGAATGCCTTTCTGCATCGTACCCTATCTGCGGCTGTTTACATGCACCATCCTCATAGCCTTACCATACCTCGTCGTCATGTTTGTCATCCACGCTGGGCTATATATGGTCTGAAACATGCTCCTCGAGCCTGTTTTGAGTGTTTTCATAGTGTCATCACACAGGCCGATTTCAGCCCGAGTTCATATGACCACTATAAGCTTATGCAGTCAACACCGTATGGGAGAGTACTTTTACTATTATATGTTGACGGTGACATTGTAGGCATTGCTCAGAGATATCTTCACCAGCAGTTTCTTATGAAGGATCTTGGCTCAGTACACTATTTTCTGAGTCTGGAGATTGCACACGGATCTCGGGGTATACTCATTTCTCAGTAGAAATACACATCAGACATTATCTCCGCTGTATGTCTTTCTGACAGTCGATCAGCCGATACTCCCTTAGAGTTTCATATGAAACTTCGTCCCACAGATGGTGAGCTCCTTCCTGATCCCATTAGATACATGTAGATTGTTGGAAAGCTTGTCTATTTATGCATGACCACACCCGATATTGCATATGCAGTCAGCCAGTTTGTTTTAGTCACTCGATCAGTTCACTACAGTACTCTTCTTCGGATCCTTGCTCACTATTCTTGCCTTCTATATCTAAATTGGAGCTTATGATTCAGAATTGGCGGTGTTCCTACTACTAGACGGTCTACTACATGTTTTTTTTTCTATTTCTTGGTGATTCGCTGATCTCATGGCGAAGCAAGAAACATGCAATTGTTGCATATTCTTCCATAGAAGCCGATTACAGAGCATTAACAGCTACTACTAGATTGATTGTTCATGTTCGTTGGCTGTTATCATATATGGGTGTCACTCTTACAGGAGCTACTCATTTTTATTGTGATAACTAGAGTGCCTTGCATATTGCAAGCAACCTAAATTTTTATGAGCGGACGAAGCACATAGAGATTGATTGCTACTATGTACGTGATTGTTTTGAGGCAGAGACCATTTCACTTCATTCTGTAACCTCTTCACAGCAGACATTAGATTTTTTTCACCAAATCCCACATTGTCTGGAGATTTCGATACTTGGTGGACAAACTCACAATATTCGACCCACCATGAGTTTGAGAGGGGGTGTTAGATATTATATTAGAATAGACCTATATTGAAATATGTATTAGTTTAGTCTTTACTTCTTTCCGAAATATATGGTACATTGTACTCAGTTAGAATCAATCCAATAATCTTCTCTCAATCTCTCTGTTAACCATATCAATTTCAAAATGTAAGTCATTTAAGCTTTTCTTCTTTTTTTTTTACCAAAATGTAAGTCCGTTTAAGCTTTTCAACATAATATCTTTACACTTTTTATCTCTCACTAATTAGTTTTTTAATCAAACTACCAATTCTACTATTGTGAGCTTAATTTTAGAACAATAAATAATATAATCAAATAAGAGTGCAATTTTATAAGTACAGTATTGATAAGTAATAGGTTCAATTAAGATGGGTATTTATTTCCTAATACACTAATCTATATGTTTTTTTTTTAAGTGTGTGAAAAGCTTAGATGACTTACAATTTGGAACAGAGGGAGTATTTTGAAGATTGTTTATATTGGGATAATTTCAAAATCTCAAAGTTACTTGATCGGATATGCCATACATTTTCTATCAATTACTAGACATAACAAGTTACAATATAATATCCAATGAACATTAATACATTAATATACTGCTTAACCATTTGCATTTGTATTTGAATTTGTATTTGTATTTGTATTTTGAGATAACATATTTTTCCTATAGTGCAATATAGAGATGGCATTTTCTCTATATGCACTATAGAAAAAATATGATCAAAAGGAAAGATTTTTGGCATACCGCGCCGTGTCATTTCATTTTGTTCTGTTTTGTTCTGTAGCGGCGGAAGTCAAATTTGCCTATCCCCAGCTCATCAACCCAAACTGAAAAATTCTTGCCATGTGTTTATTAACAAGAAAATATTATAACTCTCTTACTGGGGAAGAGATTCAGTCCGACGAGCTACAGGTGTGTCAGGCTCCAAATCCACCGGTGGGACATCCTCCAACACCTCAGTCTGGTTCGCAGTTGGATCGTACCTTTTGATCACCAAAACCGAAGATGAAGTGGCAAATGAAGTCCCCAAGTAACTCCCCACTGGTCCTAGTTCGGGGCAATCATTCCTATGATCTGCGGCTAACGACATAGTTCGTGTACCTTGCCCAACTAAGATGAGGTTGCACCTTCTCATTCCCTTGATCACCTCTATGATCTCTGACTTATTTGAAACAATCTTCTCTTCGTACTTGATTGACTCCTTCGAACTGCCCACTTTTGCTTTGAACTGTTCCAAATAATTATCGTCATCATTACCATCACTCGAAGTGCCAATTCCAACTCCTACACTACCTGATTCTTTAAGTGACTGGCCAGTTGGAGCAAGGAACCGAATGACTGTTAGCCCAATGCCTGGATGCTCAGCAATACGAGTAGCATACGTGAGTGACTCTTGATCATCAGGGCCACCGAAAAATAGGACCACTACTGAATAGGACACTTCGCTAGCTGTTACTTGGGAGCTACCTCCAAGCCCACGGTCGACTAGGACGCCAACCGAGCATGGAGCACAGGCTAAAACCCGCTTGTTGATGGCTTGATAATCGTATCCAATGGACTCCATGGACCCATCGATGTTTTGATGCTTGTGGAAAGGTAAGATGATGAATGCAGTCCGCTTAGACCTAGCGCTGGCAACAATGTCCTCATGGATGGAACTGAAGTCCGAGATGGCGGTCATAGGCCGAACTGAGACGTGGCTGAGTTGTTGGTAGGTCTGAAAGGCAACAATTATTTGGTTGCCATCCGAAGAGGGCTTCTTGTTGAAGAAGGGGAGGCCATTGCGACGAGCCTTGTGGACCATTGAGATGGCAGAAGATCGCTCTGAAAGCTCCATGAGGTGCATTGCGTAGACAGTGATGCCACGACGAGAGGTGCCCCGAGATGACTCGACAAGGTTGAGGAGAGAAGGGATGTTGCGGCTGCCGTGGAAGCAGGCAAGGATGCGAAGCTCGCTGTCAGCAGTATCCGGGCGGGTAATGGTGCGGTGCTTGTAGGAGCCAGACCGTCGGGCTGGCTTGTAGATGGTCATGACAATTGGGGTAGTCATGAAGGTTGTTAAAAGGGCCATCAAGACTAGGATTGCAAATGTCTCCTCGTTCAACACCTGCATACATAGATTGGGAAAATTTTACTACAACTAGTTCAATTCCATTTACATTTAAAGATTATATATTGAAAAAAATTTATTATGTAAGTACATCATAATGAGAGAGACGGAATTATATAATTTTGCGGATTGTAGACAATCATCAATCTTTCATGCAATTCTAAAATTTAAAAAAACTACGCATTCTAAACCAGTGTTTGATTATGATTAAAAAAACTCAAGGTGTCGATCACAGGCACCCAAAATAACTATAATTCAAAAATATATATTTCCACCTTTCAATCCCAAAAAATATAACAACAACAACAACAACAACAACAACAAAAAAGTCTTTCTCCCAACTAGTTGGGGTCGGCTACATGAATCATGATTATCCATTCTGCTCGGTTTAGTGCAATATCCTGGTTTTCCATTCTGCTCAGTTTAGTTAAAATAAAACCTTCCAGTTTCCCTATCCCTTCAAAACTCTTAAATTCCAAATTCATACTTGTCCTTCTCCATTCCTAAATAGTCAATTCGAAGAAACCCTAATTTTCAATTCCACCAAAAATCGCGTCTAATGTCGCTACCTCCAGAATTCTAATTGTCTGTTCGGCGTTCAGAATCAGAATCGTCAGCGATCTCATCTTTGAGAACTGTCTTCGAACGCTTAATATTCAGTAAATTAGGGTTTTGGGGGTTGATTAGGGTTTCAGAACGTTCGATCACAACCCTAATGGAGCCGTATTTTGTTTTAGCTAGGTGTTAAAGCAAATGTTGATGGCTGTATTTTCTTCTTTTTCTATTCTTATTTTTACCTCCTTTTTGGTTGCATCGTTGTCATAATGAAAAGTTTGTTAACATATTTTCTTTTTTTGGTATGAATAAACAAAGTGCGTACATCATCATGTTCGTGGGTGTATTTGTAGATAAGTTATTGTACATTATACATGATACTAAGAAATGCCCTGGTCGGTCACTTTTCCAGGCCAGGATCGAGAAGTGGAAGTCATAAAAAAGAGATTCAATGTCCAGAATATGTTTGTGTTGGTAGGAGTGTTGTTGCTTCCTAAGGAATACACAGTTTATTTGAAACAGACTACACAGAAGGGAATGATTGCGGTGTCAAATTCAAAATTGAGATTTGATAAGGAGAGAGGTGGTGGAGGACAGGGTGAGGTGAACGAAGAGGGGGAGAGGCGTGTTGGAGAGGGGGGCGTCGCAGTTGTCGAGGACGGCGGAGATGCGAGAGAGGAGGGAGGAGTGGAGGGCGGCGTTGGAAAGGGTGTGGATTTGTGAGGGGAGCAGAGGGAGTAGAGAGGAGGTGAGAGATGAGGTGGGCTAGAGCCTGGGTGTTGCTGGTCAATGTACACAAAGACCGGACTGTGCACATATTTTTTATGGTGAATCTCACTAAACTGTACACATGAATAGATAATTTCTCTCAATTCTCTCTTATTTTTTTAGAGTTGCATATAATTTTATGAGTCCTTCAAAATTAATTCAGTGTGTGCAATTTGCGTTTATTATGTAATGTTTAGTTAAGTTTATTTGTTTACAAATTCAGCAATAAAAGAGGAAACAAATAACAAAGAAAATCCTCTATTTATTATGTGCACATCTAACAGTTCAAGAGATATATATATATATATATATATCTTGAACTTTTAGATGTGCACCCATGTGCTATGATATGTTTACATGTCACTTAGTCAATCTGTTAGATGTGCACCATGTGCTATGATATATGACATATATCTATCTCTTGAACTATTAGATGTGCACCTTGTGCTATGATATATTTACTTGAGTCATATATCATAGCACATGGGTGCACATCTAACAGTTCAAGAGATATATATATATATATATGTATATCTCTTGAACTGTTAGATGTGCCCATATGCTATGATATGTTTACATGTCACTTAGTCAATCTAATGCATTCAGAAAGCCCCCCCTCCCCGCACACACAAAAAAAAAAAATACCCGCATTCCCTCTGCTTCTTACCACCTTCACTCTCTCTTTTCCTGAGCTGTTCATGGACCTGTTTGAACTCGAAACGAGGGGCTGCAGGCCCGATGAGGGGGTCCGATGCCCTGATCCTCTCCCTCGGCCACCGTATTTGCTCCTTGCACAACCACCTATTCTTGTTAAGGTCCCTCGATAGCTTTCCTTACCCCCGACAAAGGGCAAAAGTGAACTCAGATTGTCGCCTGATCATGATCACCGCAGTGATCATCGATGATCTGGCTTTAATCGCCATCATCATCATCGTCCACCTTCACCTCAGCGTCGAGGATGGGCCCATCGAGGGGGTCCTCCTACTGACCATCAATGGCGTAAGAACAGCCTCCGATCAAGCTGTCAAAGATCTTTCACCCCACACATAGGGGGAAAATCACCAGAATGGGGTTATGAAAGCAGTAATTATTACAGAGATAGGAACCAAATCCATCGACACATCAGCCACCACCACAACCATAAACACATCCATCATCCACAACCATACAACAACCGCCGTGGGTTCCAATCCCATCCCTATCCTAAACCCACAACCAAGGCCCTACCACCCCCCTCTCCGATACCCCCTCAGACTAACCCCTCCTTCCTCCACCTCTGCACCCTCCCCCAAATTCCGAAATCCAAATCAACTTTGCTAGGGCTCCACAGAGGAATCCTGCAAATCCGATGAAAGTTTTGGGTGAAGAGTTGCATAATGCAGAGAAAGGAGCACCATGGATCATAGTGATGAGAAAAGTGGCCAAGAGGAAATCAGTGACTGAGAATGCTAATAGAATGCCAAGAATGTTTCGTAAGGGGAAGAAGAAACCTGTCCCATGCTTCAACTACAGGGATTTGGGACATATTAGATCTGATTGCATAAAGGACATGTGATGCCTAAAGTGTTTGATGTGGGGGCACCTGTCATGTGTGTGTACTAACGTGGTGGACAACCAAGTTGAATCCAATCGGTTAGTACAACGGGGCAGGTCCCTAGTAAGCCCAACTCAAATCAGATTGGCCAGTAGTCTAGCCAGTATCAAGAAAGAAGAACGGTGGCTTAGAGCATGGTGTGATACTGCTAGGGTCAAGAGTGTCCGACCTTTGGAAAACCAACTCCTCGAAGAGCTCAACAAACAATGGTCGATGAGGGGTCATCGGGAGTGGGTTGTTAAGAAGATGTGTCACCTCCAATTCCTTATTTCTTTTCCGTCTCTAGAGAAGATGTCAGAGGTTGCTCAGATGGGAATCATCGATTTCAGATATTTCACAGTCCAATTCAGTCAATGGTCCTCGAGATTTGGGGTGGAGCTGCCACGGGGGGTGACGTTCTGGATTTGGATCCACAACATCCCCCTCCATTGCTGGAGAAGAGAGGCATTAGATGAGACTATCTCCGACTTTGGACCTTAACTGATATCGACCCCAAAACACTTAGAAAACTGAATCTTATCTTAGCTAAGGTGCAGATCAGAACCCCCAACATCGAAAGAATGCATAGATTCACAATTGTTTTCACTTTCGAGGA
The DNA here is from genome assembly GCA_017893485.1 of Hemerocallis citrina. Classification (NCBI taxonomy): domain Eukaryota; kingdom Viridiplantae; phylum Streptophyta; class Magnoliopsida; order Asparagales; family Asphodelaceae; genus Hemerocallis; species Hemerocallis citrina. The sequence continues at coordinate 131,343,192 of CM030365.1, forward strand.
TGCATACACCATTCAATTTATACTTGAGGCAAAGGTGGACCCTAAGGAAATTTTAGGGAATGCAAACCCTAACCTTACCAGCTCCTTAGCAAATCTACCCCCAACCGCCGTCGATTGGGTCCTTGACTCGTCAATCAATGGTGACCATGAGATCGAAAGAGCACATAAAGAACTGATCTGAGCTACTATGGAGGCTGAACTTCGCCGAAGATCACTAGAGAAGACAACCAACCCTAGAAGTTTGGAGGGCAAGGATCTTAGATCCAGATCCAAATTCGAGGGCCCAAATGGAACCAAAAAAGTAAGTCAAACTCCAGAGGCTCTTGCTCAGAAACTTCCAGTTGCAGATATGTTAAAAACAAAAAACACTATAGCAACAACAATAGAGACTTGGAAAGCGGTGGTGGCTGCAACCACCGCATGGAAAGGCTTGCCTATAACTGATAAGGGATTGGGAAGAAGTGCAGAGGTGATGGGTAGAGCTCAGAGCTCATAGAGCAGAGCTCTAAAAAGTAGAAAGAAGAAAGCCAGTTTTTCGAAGAACATACGAGAAGGTGCTGGATTTAGAAGGTGATAGGATCGAAGGATAAGGACAATTACCATTTTGTCCCTCGAACCCCTCAGATTCTGCCCACAAGCCACGTGTCCTCTCCCCTATGGCTTCACCTGCAATAGCACGTGCTCCCTCCCGAGCTCCCAAATGGGATTGGCGCCAAATCTTCTGCTAACGCATTCACGTGTGATGCACGTGTTATAGATGGGGTATCAGATTGCGACTTTATCCTTTATTGAGGTTCACAACGATGCTGTCTTCAGATGGGCCCCATTCTAATTTTAAACTCAATTTAGTTAACGGGCCTCCGCTTACTAAAGAAATTATTGTGATCCTTGATGAGCCAATTCTTGAGGCTTCTTGCGACAGTACAAATCTCAGGCCCAAGACGGGGTCTATTGTCAAGTCAATTCCACTAAAGAAGATAAATGTATTAATTTAGAAGACAATGATCTGTATTCGAAGGAGGATTCAGATTTCGAGGAGGAGTTGGTTGCAGATTCTCAGTCATCTTTGACTAGGGTGCATGTGCATGTACCCTCTCTTTACCCTGAGATGGTACCCTCTACTTTCCTGGCTCCCAACCCTGCTACAAGGTATACCTGTAGACTGAAGGCTTCAAGCTTCAGCAAGAGGACCCATATTGAGTCTCTGGATGATTATCTAAAGATTGCAACTGCAGCTAAGGCATCCAATGACCGACGGTGGAGATACGCGCAACTGATTATCATCTATTTTTACCTTAATGTCAGATATCGATGTTTTTTGTTTAGCCAAAACTTGTGGTCTTCATGTGGGTGATACTGAGCATAACACCTTACTCTTTAATAAGATTCGATGGTGGGAAATGGATAGGGGGACCCTTGTGGCTAAGGCCGATCCCACCACCTCACGTAACACCGAATTGGTTAGGAATGATAATGCCGATTTGGAATGTTAGGGGTCTAGGCGGTCGTGGGAAACGGGAGATGGTTAGAGCTTGTATTATCTCTTTCAAAGCAGACATCATTGGTCTTCAGGAGAGCAAACTTTTGCATGTTTCCAGATTCAGGAGATTCGGTAGGTATAGGATTTCTGAATGGAAAATTCATCCATCGGCTGGGACATCTGGAGGCATTGCTATTGGCTTTAACCCCAACCTCTTTTTATGCCTTGATGAATTCCAAGGATAATTCTCTTTATCTCTCAGACTCCAACATCATTCGGACACTTGGACCCAAACTATCACCATAGCCTACAACCCGAATCACCACCCTTCCAGAGATCCGTGGGTGGTAGGGGCGATTTCAATATCACTAGGTTCACTTTCGAACATCGTGGCAGGGGCTCTAGCGACTCAAATAGGGAAGAATTCAATAGGGTTATTTCGAACCTGGAACTAGTTGACATTCGTATTCGGATAGACTGTTCACTTGGTCCAATGTGCAAGCTAATCCGATCTTGGTTAAACTTGAAAGAATTCTTGTCTCGATGGATTGGGACGTGAAATCCCTGCTTGCCTTTGTCAATTTCGTACCGAAGCCAACCTCTAATCATGTGCCCATCATTCTGTCATCTGGGGAGCACAATCCCAGGCAGAAACCTAAATTTAGGTTTGAGAAAGCTTGGCTTGAAGTTCAGGGATTTCACCACCTAGTTATGGAAAGATGGTCACTTCCTACTCGAGGTACTGAAGTGGCTGCAATTTGGTGTGAAAAAATTTGCAGGCTTAGATCTAGGCTCATGGAATAGAATCGCACCAGGTTTGCTACAATCTGACGAGCAAAAGAAATTATTCTGGAGGGCATCGACGAACTAGAAAACTTGAGGAGACTAGAAATAGCTCACATATACAAACTCGAAGAGAGGAAATAGCTCACATATACAAACTCGAAGAGATCAAGTGGCAACAAAGGTCCAGAATTTTGTGGCTCAAAGAGGGAGACACGAATATGGCATTTTTTCACAAAATGGGCGATCTCACAAATGGGGAGCGACAAAGCTCGAAGCCTAGATGGTTTTACAATCTTAATTTATCTAACGATCAAAGATGATGTCTCAGCAGACTCAGCTTTGTAAAGGAGATTCTCATTCCCAAAAAAAAAAAGACTCCCACAGGGTTGGAGATTTTCGATCCATCAGTCTCTTTAACTGCTCAGTCAAAATCATCACCAAGGTCCTCGCCAATAGGTTGGCAAAACTGATGGAGTGTTTGATCAGTAGGGAACAACCTGGATTCATCAAATGCCGATATATTTTAGATTGCGTGGTCACAGTTATAGAAGCAATCCACCACTGTCATATATCGAATAGTAGGAGCTATCTGCTAAAACTAGATTTAAGAAAGCTTACATTTCTACTGATTGGGATTGCATGTTCGAGGCACTTAGGGGATCAGATGGATTCAAAACTACCTGACAATGAGTATAACGTCCATCAGGGTTAATAGTATGGCCAGATATCCATTCTCGTGATGAAGAGGTATGAGGCAAGGTGACCCTCTATCCCCATTCCTTTTTGCTATTGTGGTAGATGTTATTAAATGCATGATAGATAATTGTAGCCTTGCAGGGTGGATCGCCCATGTTGCTGGAGGTCGAAACAGATCGGGATGTACAATCTTACAATATGCTGATGACACATTACTTTTTGGAAACAGGGAGTTAGGGGAAACCATTTCCTTCAAAGGAGCTCTGTAATTTTTTGAAGCTTGGTCCAGTCTACGGGTTAACTATCAGAAGAATGCCCTTATTCCTATTGTCATGTCTGATGAGGAGGCACAAGCACACACATCCGCCCTGAACTGCTAACTGGATAAGTTCCCTCTCAAATACCTGGGTTTGCTGATTCGACCAGGTAAATTGGAAAAAGGTGGATTGGTTACCTATCATTGATAGAGTTGAGTCTAAACATTCAGGCTGGAAATACAAATCCCTATCACTTAGGGGAGAATTACACTCATTAACTCAGTCTTATCAAATCTCCCAACCTACTACATGTCTTTTTTTGAATTGCCTAAATGGGTGATCCAGCAGATCGACCGAGTTCAAAAGAGATTTCTCTGGAGAGGTGTTGATGCTAACAAGGGAGGGTACCATCGTATCAGGTGAGAGAAGGTCTCCATGAAGAAGATACATGGTGGGTTGGGTGTTATTGGCCTAAGAGATATGAATCTAGCTCTCCTTGGTAAATGGTGGTGGAAAACATATCATCTGAACGGTGAAGGCTAGCAAGACTTTGTCCAATCTTATTTCCAAGGAAAAGGCTCACGTAATCGGGGGTTCAGAAGGGCCCCAGGGTCTCGTGGTTCTGGATAGGCATTTCAAAAGCTCACGACACGTTCTGTTGTGGAGTTACATCATTTATTGGTAATGGCCTTGATGTGTCTAAATTTTATACAAATATTTGTACTCATTTATCCATTAAAATTGCTTGTTTTCGTCTATCTTGTGTTTAATTCATCTTATTTCTATAAGATTTCAATTAATTAATTATTTTTGAAGAAATAAGATTTTTGATGCAAAAAGTGAAGTTTTTTGGTAAAAATCGACAAACAAAGCAAAACTATTTATTTATTAATTTTTATTGTTTTGTTGAATCTTAATTTGTTAATTGAGCTAAAAGTGCGATAAATAATTTTAAAATGGTTTAAATGAGCTAATATGATTTTTAGTTAGTTTAATTAATTTTAAACTAATTAATTTTATTTTATTTTTAAAACCCTAATTTCTGGTATTATTTTTTGTGTATGCAGCACGTGTTTGCAAGAAAAGGAAATAAAAGAAAAAGAAGAAAGAAATAAAGATCAGATTAAAGAAGGAAGGAAATAAATGAAAAAGAAGGGGATTTTTCTGCAAAGAGCAAACCCTAATTCTCCTATCCGTTTGTATATAAATACACACCAGGCACGCACATCAAATTTTTCTGCTAAAAGAAATTTAAAAAAAAAAAAAAAAAAGAGAAACAGAGAGAGAGACTTAAGTCTCTTTCTGTTTTGCATGTTTTCCAACGGAGACAGGGTGGAAAGAGACGAAACAAACAGAAGACTGAGGTGCACGTGTGCCAGGAGAGAGAGAACATGACCAGCACGTTTCGCCAGCCTGCTGACGTGGCAGTGATCAGAACGAAAAAGAGACAGCAGGCGACTCTGACGCGACGACTCTGACAGCGACGAGACAACACTTGACAGCGACGTGACAGGTTCTGGGTGCTGGCTCGGGACTCAACGAAACAGAGAAGACACGTCTTCTACAGTAGCTGGCTTCGGTTTTTGAGACAGAGGAGAGAGAACGGCTTGGGCTCGGTTCTAGGAGTTCGGTTTGCAATATTTTTATATCTTTTTGTATCTCTTCTTCTCTAATTTTTTACGATGCAATTCCAAACAATTTTTGTTAGTTGCAAATTAATTATGAACTAATTTTGCTTTTCTAGGGCTAAGATGTAGCCTAGTTTTTGAGAAACACAATTTTAATTCTTTATTATTGTTCTATTTTTCCATGGTTGTGTGTTGATTTTTATTCTTAATGCGTACAATTGGTGGATAGACATTTGTATGATCTTTTATCATGAAGAGACCGAACTGGTAATTTGTGGTTAATAAAAATTAAACACCGTTATAGGAGAATGTGACCGTTAAGAAATCCATAGATCTTAATAAATTTTCAATTAATAATTTTGAGATACTAAGGCAAATAATTAGTTGAGAATAATTTTGATATTGCTCGAGAGAGAATATTGAATAATTTGGGGATTTTGGTCTACAACTTGGAAAATTATCTTTTTACTCTTATGGAATTATAAATTGTGTGTGATAAACTAGGTGAAGTCAAAAGCCCTAGAATTTATTTTGCAATTAACAAATCACAAAAATTTTACAGCCCGCTCCCTCTTCACTAATTTAGTTAGCTTTAATTAGATTAATTTAATTTAGTTGTTTTATCATTTATTAATTTTGATTATCCAAATAGTGATTCATCTAGTAAATTTGGTACTCAATAAAATAATTAGTCCCTGTGGGTTCGAAACTCTATTCACTTAACTATACTACTTGCTGCAATTTTGTACACTTGCAAATATTCACATCAAGCCTCACAACTAAGTTCTGATGGGACAAATAGTGTGGAGCTCACTCCTTATGTGAACTTGACCCTTACCTCTATCAGATTACCACTCAACCTAACATTTCTGTAGCCAAGACTTGGAAAAGCGAGTCGTGGAGACCCTTTTTCAGATCCCGCCTAACACAGGAATCCCAAGCAAGATTTGTTACGTTGCATGAGTTTATTTCACATTCAGGTGTGAGGTGCTCACAAGGCCCAGATTGAAAATCGTGGGAGCTGGAAAAGTCGGGATCATTCACCGTCTGCTCCTTTTATAACTACATTCACTTTAGGGGTTTTCGACCATATTAGTCTTTGTTACCGCTGAATCTGGTGTGGGGGCAAACAGATAGTATTTGTGGATTCTTGGAAAACTTTGAATAGCGAACCTGTTACCTGTTCCGCCGAAGACTGACCGTTGACTCCCGCCGTTCACCTGCACAAAGTGCGAGACACCGGAGTTGATCTCGGCGACGCACCCTTCGACGCTCAAGTCAGTAATCGGAAGTGATTATGAAAGAGCGTAAAAGTGGCAAAAGATTGATTACCTCTTAATGGAGATGGATAGGGGGTATTTATAGGCGCCGCTGGGGTCAGATTAGGAATGTAATCCCTGTGGCTAGATAAGGAACGTAATCCCTAACCCCCAGTGAAAGGATAGATATGAATCAGGACCGTTGATTAGGATTTAATCAGAAACCCTAATTCTATCCTTTCTGGACCGGGTTTGCTGCTGGTTGAAACCCGCACCCAGTTGAGGTGGATCCGTTCGTGGGTTATTGGGACTTCGAGGAGGAAAACCCGTACCCGCTTCAGACCCATTGGTAGGTGAAATTACCGTTTTACCCCTGGGCTTCAAGATTCGTGCCCAATTTGGACGGTTCCAATTTAACCCCATTTTCAGCCATATCACTAGCCCCCCACTCCCGAAGACTGAGTTTGATCAGCCTTTGAGGAGTAGTTTTACTATTTTAATGGCTAGTGGAGTTGTATCGGAGTCCAAATGGAAGGTTTTGAATCTTTGAAGGAGGTAATGCGTTGATTTTTCAAGTTGGTTGCACTCTGAGTTGCTCCTGAGCTCTTCTGGTCATGTGTTGTTTTCGCAGGAATATTCGTTTAACTTTGCGAAGTGTCGATCCGTCGTTCGGGGGTCTTAATAGATTGTCCTTGACAATAATTACTTGCTTGGGGATTCGAAAATGTTTCCCCAACTTTATAATTATTTTCCAGGAGTTTTCCTTAACTTTCCCAAATTTTTAATTGTTTTTTCGCAATTTTTTGACGAATGGCTCGGTTGTTTCCTTCGTTGTGCGGCCTACATGCTTTTACCTCACCGCCGACCCCTTCGAGTGCTTGCTGCCAAGGAGGCCGAAGCTCATGGGTGGTTCGGCGCCCTCTGTCGAAGAGCAGAGGCACCTCGGCCAGGTTGTAGGCGCGGAGAGGGAGTTCGGCGAGGTCCGGGGTAGTTCTTTCCATGTAACATGGTCGGTGGCAAGAACGCTCGGCAGCTTGTGCCGAAGTCCAACTTTCCATGTAACATGGTCGGTGTCAAGAACACTCGGCAGCATGTGCCGAGGTTCAACTTTCCATGTAACATGGTCGGTGTCAAGAATGCTCGGCAGCATGTGCCGAGGTTCAACTTTCCATGTAACATGGTCGGTATCAAGAACGCTCGGCAGCTTGTGCCGAGGTCCAACTTTCCATGTAACATGGTCGGTGTCAAGAACGCTCGGCAGCTTGTGCCGAGGTCCAACTTTCCATGTAACATGGTCGGTATCAAGAATGTTCGGCAGCTTGTGCCGAGGTCCAACTTTCCATGTAACATGGTCGGTGTCAAGAACGCTCGGCAGCTTGTGCCGAGGTTCAACTTTCCATGTAACATGGTCGGTGTCAAGAACGCTCGGCAGCTTGTGCCGAGGTTCAACTTTCCATGTAACATGGTCGGTGTCAAGAACGCTCGGCAGCGTGTGCCGAGGTCTTGACTTGTCGTTTTTGGCGGAGCACGCCCAGCGGAGTTGGCAGCTTCTGCACTTCTGACAGATGTGGCAGCCATTAATTGTGATGGCCCTTGAACTTCTGACAGCTCTGACGGATGCGACGCCTATTTAATGCGATGACCTCTGAGCTCCTGTCAGATGGGACAGTAATTAATGCGATGTGCGTCTTGGTGTGGCAAACAAGGCGACGGCTCAGATTGTTTTTGTCGCTTTGCGTAAATGGGCTGGTGGTCTGGGCCTATTAACATCGTTTTGCGCGCCTCGTTCTATAAATGCTTGCCCCCCCACTCATTTTGCTCTTCTCCAGTTTTTTTACTCAGGCAGTGATTTGTGGTTAGCGAGAGCACCAGGTGATCGTCGTCCGTTTTCCGGTGAAGTTTCCGATCGCATATCTCTTTAAGGTAATTTATACTTAGTTTCTTTCCAAGTATAAATATGTCTCTTTCCTCTGTCTCCGAGTCGTCTTCTTCTTGGTCCGAGCCCTCCCCTCAAGTTGCCGAAGCCCGCACTCCGAGTCGCCCAGATAAGGGCAAGAAGGTGTTTGGTCGAGATATGATCGTGGAGGATCCGAAGCGCATGGGGCCGTTTGGCAGGTTGCGGGGACCACTGACTGGGCTTCACAGGGTTCGAGAACTTCCGGAGGAACATGCCGAGCGAATCATTCACGGGAGGGGGAGGACCTTTGAGGAGAATGAGGCGAGGGAGACGACCGAGGCTGATGAGACGGTGTCTATCCTCAGTGAAGAAGACTTGGCAGTGATCCGGCATTATTTCCGCATTCCGGAGGAGTACGAACTTATGCTGCCGGGTCCCGGGGTTAGGGCCAACTCGCCGCTGCCAGTGACTATGCGTTGCTGGCCAGTTGATGCCGTTATCGCCAGGGCTCGGCTACCTCTCCATCCGTTCGCGACCCTTGTTCTTAGGTGGTTTGGGGTCAGCCCCATCCAACTTATGCCGAACGCGTGGAGAGTCATCAATGGTTTCGTGCTTCACTGCCAAGCCGCTGGAATCGAGCCGGAGCTGAGTGTACTTCGGACAATCTACCGACTTCATCAAGCGAACCGGTCGGAGTTCCAGTATTACTTGGCCCCGAGACATGGCGTTAGGCTCGTTATATGTCCCGACTCCATAAAGCACTGGCGTGATAAGTTTTTGCTAGTGTGGAGTGCGGAGGCCTGGCCTATTCCTTCTAGTTGGGTGGAGGAGGTGCCGAAGAGGTTGAAGGCACTGCCAAAGCTTTGCCCCGAAGAGGAAGAGGTAGTTCGAACACTTCTTGATAGGCCGAAGTACGATTGGTGGGAGCTGACCGAAGATGTTCTATTCAGGGGAGGGCTCTGCCACGTAGATCCCAGTACGCGGCTTCTCCTATGTTTCCGTCCTTTCTTTCTCATACTTCATTTTTTACGACTTGTATTCCGTTAACAAACTTCGTTTTTAATGCAGAGGCAATGGACTACGAGGCTGTGCTGGCATTGAGGGCTGGTCTTGCTAGCAAGGCACCGAAGAAGCGCAAGAGGGTGGCCACCAAGTTGCCGCCCGCAAAGGCTCCAAGGGTCACGGAGGCGGTCGAGGAGGTGGAGACCCTGGGGAGCCCGACCTTGGCCACAGGAGTTGCCTCGGCGTCAACCGAGGTTGGTGACTTTCCGATCGCCGCAGCCTTCAAGATGGCGACGCCCCTGCTGACAGTGGCGGCCGAGGAGCTCCTGACCGAGGAGCATAAGAAGATCCATGTTCCGGACTGGCAAGTTCGGAAACATGACGGGTTCCTGGGTGACTCCGTGGCGAGTATGCAGGTGATCAAGCACCTGGCGATGCCGAAGGATCGAGCCGCCATGGAGGCCGGGCTGGCAGGCGACGATGTCATCGAGATTGCTCGTTCGGCGGTCTCGATAAGTGTTGAATTTTTGCCTTCATTGGTTTTTCTTATGTCTAATTTCTCTAACTCTTTGAACACCTCGTTTTCTGTCGCAGATCATCGTCCACTTTGGTCACCTCTCGGAGAGGTTGACGGCTCTGGAGAAGGAGCTGAAGCAGGAAGCCGACCGAGCTCGGACGGATAAAGCTCGCATGGGGAACGAGCTCGACAAGCTCAGGGTCGAGTTCGAGGGGAGGACGACGAGGGTCGAGTACCTTGAGGGCCTGGTCGCGAAGCTGGAGGGCGACCTTCTTCGACAGAAGGAGGAGGCGGCTAAACAATTGGCCGAAGCGACGGAGGCCAAGGCTGCCGTGGTGAAGGAGGCCGAGGAGGCCACTATGGTGAAGGCGCAAGGCTTTCTCGCCCAGAACATGTCCAAAGCCTATGCCAACGCCCTCGCCCGGGTGTCAGAGGCATACCCCGGGGTGGACTGCTCGAGATGGAGGTTGTTCCCGGGCCACGTCGAAGGCTTCGACCCCGAGTCGGAGGGAGAAGAAGAAGAAGAAGGGGACGACGAAGTCGAGCCTGAGGTTGAGGTCGTCGGCGAGGTCCAGGGGTCTGTGGTCATGCCGCTGGCAATGGTGACCCCTTCAGGGACGTCGGCCCCCACCCAATCTCGCCGCCCCGGGAAATAGGTCACGCCTTGACTTTGCTTACTTTTCTTTTTTCTTCTGCCTTTTTGAGTTTTTAAGTGTAATGCCTAATCGCGGACTGGCCACCGCTTTTTTTGTAATGAATGAAAATATCCTTTTGGGCTCGACTCCGCGTCTCTCTGTCATAACTTTCACCAAAAAATTCTTGAAATTTGGCTAAGTGTAAGGGATTCGGCTAAGTGTTGAAAATTTGTTGTTTGCCTCGATTTCTTTTCAGCTTGTGGAGGTAACTCAAAGCGTCGAGCCTACTCGCTCGGGGGAAAGCGCTCGTCCCGAGGTTGGCTTAGGGGCGACGAGGCTGTGCTTGACAAGGTGCCGAGAGCGGCTCTATGAAGTCGAGCTGGGGTTGCGCAGAGCCGTAAGCGAGCGGAACCACCTGCAACTCATCCTGGGTCGGTGGGACATTGAAATTCGGTGACTGGAGAGCAGGCTCACCGAGATGGCCCCCTTAGGAGAGGATGATGGTGTGTCGACTGCCTTTAGTTACGGCCTACGGCTCAAGTGCATCCACCTTACTTTATCGAAAATAACAGCGGAGAGGGATGATCTGCTCTCTGAGATTCGTCACTTGCAAATGGTAGAGATGGACCTTCGGATGGAGGGAGAGGGGTTGACGACAGAGGTGGCCAAACTGACGACCGAACGTGATGAGCTGACGGCCGAGGTCGACGTGCTGAAGAGGGCCACGGTGGACAAGAGCATCGAAGTCACTCACCTCCGCCGTCTTATCGCCAGTCGCTCTGGCGTCCCGAGCTCCGCAGTACCTCCTTGCTTCGAGGTCGATGTAAAAGATGACTCTCTGAGGGAGCGGATCTCAGAGCTGGAGGCGGAGGTGGCTCGCCTCAAACCGCGTTCGGGGCCGATCAATGTTAGGAGTACTTCGTGCACTCGTGCGGAGAGCGAGCGGGGCATTACGTTTTATGAGCTCGCGACCCGTTCGCCCATCGGCCAACCTAGTCTGGGGGATGCACAAAGCGGGGTTACCATTTCATCGAGCGGAGCATCCGTCTGAGCGACTGTTAGGAGTAGCACCGAGGACACGTCTCAATTTGTCGGTTTGGGGTCGAGTTCCGGGGGCAAACATTGCCGCCCTCGAGTGTCCTTGAAGCGGAATATCCCTGCACCAAGGAGGCGTTGAAGATCTTGTTTTTGAGGCCTTTGTATTTAGCCTAAGCGTAACAAGCTAGCATTGTAATCTTCGCTTTTGACGCCTTGTAATCTAGTTGTAAGGAAGCGTCGTCTTGTATTGTGTCCCTACTCTTAATGATGTTTCTTTCTTAGACTTGCGTGTTTTTAGTGGCCCTGTGTGGTTGTTTTGTTTGTGACTGTCTTCACCGTGCCGAGGTCCCCGAGCCGGTCTTCTGCTCGTTTGGGGGTCGGCGTTATGAGCGTTCGGCAAGGCGTGCCGAGCTCTGCTTCAATCATTTAATCTCGTGAATTTGTAAGATGAGTCAGCCTTATGCGGCAGAGGGGTAGCCTCCGCTTCTGCCTGTTGCTCCCGAAGGCCTTTCTTCTTGCTCGCTTAAGGGCGAGCTTGCGAAGGAAGGCCGAGCCAAGTATTGGACTGGGAACTATCGTTGGAGTTGTTCAACGGTTGTGGCAGCAATTCCGAATGGCGAACTGCTTCTAGCTCGCTTAGGAGCTAGCTTGCGAAGTAGAATCGAACCAAGTATTGGACTCCGAAACCACCGTTAGAGTTGTTCAACGGTTGTGGGAGCAATTCCCAATGGCGAACTACTTCTAGCTCGCTTAAGAGCGAGCTTGCGAAGTAGAATCGAGCCAAGTGTTGGACTCCGGAACCATCGTTAGAGTTGTTCAACGGTTGTGGGAGCAATTCCGAATGGTGAACTACTTCTAGCTCGCTTAAGAGCGAGCTTGCGAAGTAGAATCGAACCAAGTATTGGACTCCAAACTCGTCGTTAGAGGTTTGTTCAACTGTTGTGGGAGCAGTTCCGAATGGCGACCTACTTCTAGCTCGCTTAAGAGCGAGCTTGCGAAGTAGAGTCGAGCCAAGTGTTGGACTCCAAAACCATCGTTAGAGTTGTTCAATGGTTGTGGGAGCAATTCCGAATGGCGAACTACTTCTAGCTCGCTTAAGAGCGAGCTTGCGAAGTAGAATCGAACCAAGTATTGGACTCCGAAACCATCGTTACAGTTGTTCAACAGTTGTGGGAGCAATCCTGAATGGCGAACTACTTCTAGCTCGCTTAAGAGCGAGCTTGCGATGTAGAATCGAACCAAGTGTTGGACTCCGAAACCATCGTTAGGGTGAAGAGTAAAAGCAGAGAGATGCAAACAATTTTACAAGCAAAATATGAAAAAACTTTCTTTATTGATGACTAATGGTCGGCTGCTTTTAAAGTTGCGAGCCGTTATTACAAGAGGGAAATAAAGGAAAAAATACAAGTAATAGGAGAGGAACGGTTCGACATCCCAGAATACTTAGAGAGGCGTTGATGCTCTCTCTTGGTATTTTAGAAGATGGTCGGCATTCCAGATCCTTGGGATCTCTCTGCCTTCGAGGTCTTCTAGTCTGTATGTCTCGGGCCGAACTACTTTGGCGATCTTATAGGGTCCCTCCCAATTTGGAGCTAGTTTGCTCCTGTGACCAGGAAAAGAGATGGCCAACTTTCTGAGGACCAAGTCCCCTTCTTTGAGGTCGGTAGGACGGACTCTCTTATTGTATGCCAACTCGATCCTTCTTCGGTAGCTTTGTTGACGAATGGCTGCTCTTTCTCGGATCTCATCAATCAGGTCTAGATTTGCTCAGAGCTCTCTGGCATTTTGTTCTTCTTCATAAACCATTAGACGAGGAGAGGGTATACCGACTTCTAGGGGGATCATAGCCTCGGACCCATAGGTGAGATTGAATGGGGACTCTCCTGTGGGGGTCCGTTTTGTAGTGCGGTAGTTCCACAGCACGTTAGGGAGCTGATCGACCCATAAGCCTTTAGAGCATTTATCCAACCTCTTCTTAATACCGGAGAGGATCTGTCGGTTAGCATTCTCTACTTGGCCATTCGACTGTGGATGGGAAACGGGGGAGAATCGGTGTTGGATGGCGAGATCTTCACAGAGAGCTCGGAAGGCAGCCCCGGTGAACTGGGTTCCGTTGTCTGTTATGAGGACCCGAGGGACACCGAACCGGCAGATTACGTTCTTCCAAAAGAACTGAAGTACCTTGTTCTCTGTGATTGTGGCCAATGGCTCGGCCTCTATCCACTTTGAGAAGTATTCGATTGCCATGACTGGGAATTTGAACTGGCCGGGAGCTGGTGGGAATGGCCCTAGTAAATCCATCCCCCACATTGCGAAAGGGATTGGACTTGATAGGGAAGTGAGTGGAGCTTGTGGGAGGTGACGGATGTTGGAGTACTTCTGACATGAGCTGCATTGCCGAACGTGCCGCTCGGCGTCCTGTAGGAGAGTGGGCCAGAAATATCCATAATTTTAGACTTTGCGGGCTAAGGATCTGGACCCTGAATGTGCCCCGCCGATGCCTTCGTGAAGTTCTTACAGGGCGTAGTCGGCTTATTCGGATGAGAGGCATCTCAAATAAGGCCTGCCGTCTACCTGTGTGAAGGAGCGCTTGTATAGGATGCCCTCGATAAGCATGTATCGCTCTGCTCGGGTTCTCACTCGTCGAGCTTCCTTAGGATCCTCGGGGAGGAGCCCATCCCTCAGGAACTCAACGAGGGGCTTCATCCAGTCATCCTGAAGCAGGACAGGTAGAGACTCCATAGAATCGGAAGTTTCGTCTTCTATACTTGGCTTCAGGAGTACCTCAATCAAGACGGTCTGCTCGAGACCTTGGAGGGAGGAGGAGGCTAGCTTGGAGAGGGCATCGGCCTGGGCATTCTCTTCTCGGGGGATTCGCTGGATGAGGGCTTCTTCAAATAGGGCCATGAGATTCCTGACCTTGGCTAGATACTTGACCATTCGATCATCTCGTGCCTCATACTCGCCCAAGACCTGATTCACGACTAGCTGAGAGTCGCTAAAGATCTGGAGGCGCTGCGCCCCTGCATTGCGAGCCATTTCGAGGCCGGCTATGAGTGCTTCGTACTCTGCTTCATTGTTCGAGGCCTTGAAGTTGATGCGGAGGGAGTACTGGAGGATGAAATCATCTGGGCCGGCTAGAATGACCCCGGCTCCGCTTCTCTCGCTACAAGAGGAGCCATCCACATAAACCGACCAGACAGGTGGTCCCTTCATTGCTTGGCTGAACTCGGGGATGGTACTTTCAACTATGAATTCTGCTAAGGCCTGAGCCTTGATCGCGGTCCGAGGCTGATACGTTATATCATGCTGGCTCAACTCGATAGACCACTTCATAAGGTGACCTGAGGTCTCTGGTTTGTGGAGCACTTGCTTCAGCGGTTCGTCGGTAAGAACGACCACTGAATGGGACTGAAAATATGGGCGAAGCTTCCTTACGGCCATCACCAGGGCATAGGCTATCTTTTCTATCATCGGGTAGCGGAGCTCGGCATCCCGAAGTACCTTACTCACGTAATATATGGGCCTTTGGGTCTTATCTTCTTCCCTCACGAGAAGGGCGCTGAGGGTTTGCTCGGAGGCTGCCAGGTAGAGGTAGAGGGGTTCACCAGGAATTGGTTTGCTGAGGAAAGGAGGATTTACGAGGTAAGCCTTGAGCTGGTCGAATGAATCTTGTTGCTGCTGACCCCACTCAAAGCCATTAGCCCCCCTGAGAGCCCTGAAGAAGGGGAGGCACTTCTCCCCTGACTTCGAGAGGAAATGCCCTATAGTGGCTAGGCAGCCTGTCAGCCTCTGAACTTCCTTAACATTCTTGGGAGGGGCCATGTCTAATATGGCCTTGATTTTCTCAGGGTTAGCTTCGATTCCTCGTTGGCTGACCATGAAGCCGGGGAACTTTCCTGACGAGACTCCGAATGCACACTTGTTCAGATTAAGCCTCATGTTGTGTTTTCTCAGTACATCGAACGCCTCCTGTAGGTCGGTCACAAATGACCCTGTAGCAGTAGAGGCTCTGGTCGGTCACAAATGAGGTCTTGGGGATATCTGGGGGGAACATCCGGATCTGATTGTAGCTTGAGAAGGCATCCATGAAGCTGAGGAGTTCATGACCCGAAGTGGCATCAATCAAAGTGTCAATACTTGGAAGAAGGAAGGGGTCCTAGGGGCAAGCCTTGTTGAGATCGGTAAAATCAATGCAAATCCTCCAGGTCCCATTGGACTTCTTCACCATTACTACATTCGACAACCATTCGGGATAGTTTACCTCTTGTATGAACCGGGCCTTTAAAAGCTTGTCCACCTCCTCTTTTATAGCTAGCTGGCGCTCGGGGGCGAACTTGCGCCTCTTCTGTTGGACCGGTTTGGACCCCGGAGCAACGCTGAGGTGGTGGACCAAGAGTTCTTCAGAAATTTCGGGCATGTCTACAGCTGACCAAGCAAAGAGGTCTCGGTTCCTTCGAATGCACTGGACTTTGTTGGAGCATAGGGCGGATGGGAGGGTCTTGCTAACAAAGAACTTTCGGCTTGGATCCTGCTTAGAGAAGAGCACTTCCTCCAACTCATCCACCGGCTCGGACGTTGGTTGGGCAACATCTTGGGGAATTTCCAGGGTTTCGAGGGAGAGGACTGGACCGAGGATGGAGGTCATGTAGCACTTGCGGACCGTTTCCTGATTGCCTTTTACCTCCCCTACTCCTGTCCGGGTAGGAAATTTCATCTTTACGTGATAGGCGGAAGGGACGGCTTCAAGGGTAGCTAGGCCGGGCCGACCTAAAATGACATTGTAAGCTGCAAGGACATCCACGACCATAATGTCCATCGACTCCGTTCGGGTGGTAGGAGTTTTGCCAGCGGTTACGTCCAGGGTGATCACCCCTTCAATAGTCACTGGCAGTCCCGTGAACCCATGGAGCGTATAGCCGGCGGGCTTGAGTCTGTCTCGGGATAGTTTGAGGCCCTTGAAAGCGGCGAGGAAGAGGATGTTAACGGAGCTGCCATTGTCCACTAGGATCCTCTCCACTTTGAAGTTCGCCATGTGGAGGCTGATGACGAGTGCGTCACAATGGGGCGTTCGGACACCCTCAAGGTCTTCATCTGAGAATGTGATGGGCACTCTGAGGCCTTTAGGAGGAGGGGTGGTGCGAACCGAATTGACTTCCCTTATAAATGCCTTTCGAGAGGAGTTGGAGGAGCCCCCCATTGGGCCCCCATGAATGAGGTGTAGGACACGCTCCTCCTCAAAGTCGGGCATTTCATGCGTTCAGGACGCTTATTAGCCCCCCGAGGCGGGGGAGGAAGGTCGGCTCGGTCCTTTCTCACGAACCTGGTCAGCTGGCCCCTCTGGATGAGGGCTTCTATCTCATTCTTCAAGGCCCGACAATCATTGGTGTCGTGGCCGTGGTTCCGGTGATAACGGCACCA
This sequence comes from Hemerocallis citrina, assembly GCA_017893485.1. NCBI lineage: Eukaryota > Viridiplantae > Streptophyta > Magnoliopsida > Asparagales > Asphodelaceae > Hemerocallis > Hemerocallis citrina. Next base: position 131,359,808 of record CM030365.1, read on the forward strand.
CTTCTCTTTAACCCTCTTCTTGCCGGGGGTGTTCATTTTTGGTGCAGGAGGTATCACCCCCTCCTTCTCAACTTCCATAAGAATTGTGGAGATGTTGGCATTAAGGGGAGTAAATTTTTCAAATCTGGGGGAGGTCGGCGCTGGCCGCCATTATCCTTCTGGAGCTTCTTGGCCCCTTCCTCTTCTGTTCCCTTTCACTTAGACCCGGAGGAAGACCCTTCCAAGTTGGGGTGGTACTCAGCTTCCTCGGCCCGAATATACTTTTCGCTCCGGAGGAGGAGGTCAGAGAAGTTCTGTAGGGGCTTCTTGGCGAGGGAGGAGTGGAGGCTGGAGTTGAGGACATTGGATTGAAATGCTGCTGCAGCGACCGACTGGTCGAGGGATGCTATGGACCAGGCTTCAGCTGTGAACCTTTTCACATAGTCTCTCAGCTTCTCACCCTTCTTCTGGTGGAGGTAGGGTAGCGAGATGCTGGTCTTCTCAGTTCTGCGGCTACTCACGAAGTGGGTGACGAAGAGGGTCTCAAATTGCTCGAAGGAGAATATTGAGGATGGGGCAAGGCGAGAGTTCTCGAGCTGGACCCTTCAGAGTTGCGGGGAAGGTTTTGCATAGCAGAGCATCAGAAGCTTGATGGATGAGCATGAGGGTCTTGAAGCTTTCGATGTGATCAACGGGGTCAGTCTCCCCAGAATAAGTCTCGAATTGAGGAGAGTTAAAGCCGATTGGTATGGGTGCATCCATTATGGTTCGGGAAAAAGGAGGTCGATTAGGACGAAGGGTCCTTCCTCTAAGCTCTTCTTCTCGGTCTAACTGACCCAAGAGCCTCTCCATTTCGTGGAGACGGCGGTAGACAGCGTCATCCCTTCGACGGTAATCAGCCGAGCCTCTAGACTCGTCTTTGTACGAGGGAGAGCGGGGGCTACGAGGACGGTAGCTCCTGGAGCGGTGAGGGCTTGGCATGTGCCGGGGGTTGCTAGGAGCTGGGGGAGGAGTTAGGGACCGTCGGCGAGGACTTCGGACCGGAGGAGGAGTGGGAATCCTTGGAGCATTGGTGTTGTTGGGACGGAGATTGAGAGCTTGTAGGACGGTTGCTTGGAACTGCTGGAACTCGGCACGGGTGATGGGTGCCTCATCGTTCCTAGGATGTTGCCGACTGGCAGGGGAATGGGGTCTTCTCCTGTGATGCTCGGGGGACTCTCTCCGCTCCCTTCGGATAGGGGACCTTCTGTAGTCTCGGCGGCGAGGAGATCGCTCATCCGGACGTTGCTGGCGGGAGGCTTCCTCTCGGGCCCGCTTTTCATCCAGACGGCGGCGAAGATCCTCATCCTTCTGCCGATTGAGGACGGTGTTGCGAAGGTCAGAAGCTCGGGGATTGTGGGAGGCCATAGAATCCAAAGAGGCATTGTGGATGGATACGTGGTCCGGATGGAGAGGTTGTTTCTGTGGGTTGGGACCCTTAGGAGGTTGTTGATTCTGAGGAGGAGGCAGGTCCTGTTGGAGAGGGTCCTCTGCTTGAGGAGGAAGTTGCCCCTGCTGCTGAGCGGGCTGGATAGGGACTTCTTGTTGCTGATCGGGGTTGGGTCCGCGGTTGGACCCTCTAGATCTTACTTTCCTAGGAGGCATAACTGGAGAAGATCTGACCAACGGGAAGAGGGGAGGCTGCTATTCGTTGATTTCCCACAGACGGTGCCAATCTGTTACCGCTGAATCTGGTGTGGGGGCAAACAGATAGTATTTGTGGATTCTTGGAAAACTTTGAATAGCAAACCTGCTACCTGTTCCGCTGGAGACTGACCGTTGACTCCCGCCGTTCACCTGCACAAAGTGCGAGACACCGGGGCTGATCCCGGTGACGCACCCTCCGGCGCTCAAGTCAGTAATCAGAAGTGATTATGAAAGAGCGCAAAACTGGCAAAAGATTGATTACCTCTTAATGGAGATGGATGGGGGGTATTTATAGGCGCTGCTGGAGTCAGATTAGGAATGTAATCCCTGTGGTTAGATAAGAAACGTAATCCCTAACCCCCAGTGAAAGGATAGATATGAATCAGGGCCGTTGATTAGGATTTAATCAGAAACCCTAATTCTATCCTTTCTGGACCGGGTTTGCTGCGGGTTGAAACCCGCACCCAGCTGAGGTGGATCCGTTCGTGGGTTATTGGGTCTTCGAGGAGGAGAACCCGTACCCGCTTCAGACCCATTGGTAGGTGAAATTACCCTTTTACCCCTGGGCTTCAAGATTCATGCCCGATTTGGACGGTTCCGATTTAACCCCATTTTCAGCCATATCAGTCTTCAACTCTCTGGAAGGTGAAAGCCCCCCTGAAAGTTAGAGTTTTCTTATGGTTAGTCATCAACGATGCTATCTGAACCGGAGAAAATCTAGTTAAGAGACTTCCCCACGTTGGAACCAACTGTGGCTTTTGCAGTGCTGACCTAAAGTCCTGAAATCACCTTTTCCTTGAATGCCACAGGTAAAGATCAGTGCTTTCCAAGGTCCTTAGAGCCCTCGGCACTACGACTTACCCGAACTCTTATGAAGATTTTTGGGTCGGTCCTAGGTTGTATCAAATAGGAAAATCATGAAAGAAGTGTGGTATGACATGAATTTTATAGCTAGACAAAATAACTTTTACTTTCGTGGGACATGTGAAATTATTTCACTTTTACTTTCGTGGGACATGTAATATTATTTTTGGTAATCTAACTTATATAATGCACCTCAATTTTTTTTGGGTTACAGCTTTGGCATCAGGGCCTAGGAAAATGATCGTCGGAGCTTTCCTAGAGGATGAGGAGTACGACGACGAGGAGATCGTGATCGGACCTACTCTCAATTGACCGGTGCACTGCCACCCACCTTCCAGTGTTGTGTTGGAGAAAACCCCTGCTTGTACTCTTTATGTCGTTACTTTGTTGACTTAGCTTTTTAGATTAGTCTCACCCTCCAGGGTTTTATTGGAGACGTTATGTTGCTTCGTTTTCTTGCTTAGTAGTTTCTTGTATTGAGCCTAGTACTCTGCGTTTGTTTTGTTAAACTCTCTTCAATAAAACATGGTGGTCATACTCCATATTTTTCCTAAAAAAAACTTGCACATGCATTTCACGTTTTTAATTATTTAGAGAAAAGTTACATAAAAATGAGATATATATGTGTGTTAAGTACACTTTGAAATTGAGTTTAAAACTAAGTGGACACAATATATAGTGATTTCCAAAATAAGTTAAGGGAATTCTTTTTGACTATTTGGACTAATTTTCCATGTTTATTGTTGTTGTTTACCTAAAGATGAAAAATTAGAGATCTGAAATCCTATAACAGTTGCTGCTGTTGTACTAAAAGGGTGTAAAATCTATTTTCTATTTTCTTATTTTAAATTTTTTTAAGGAGAATATTTATTTTTCGAACAGATTGACAAATGTTAATCTGTCAGTGTTGTTGCCTCGTTAAAGAAACTAGTAATTTGCACATGCGATGCATGTTCTAATTAATTTTTTTATATAGTAAAGAATAAGATGTAATAAGACGTAATCTGGCCTGAGACCTCCCTTTACTTATCACATACTATTTACAAATTATCCTTACTGGCACATACTTTTATTTTATATGGGCAGTAATTTTGTAAATAATTATGTCGTAAATAAATTTGAACTTTAAGAATATTATCGTAACTAACAATAGTTGAGTAAATAAATGGTTAATATAACTCCCACTTAAAAATGAATAGTTAAGATTAGATGATTGAATGTATATATAAATGACAACCTCAACTCTTTCATTATAATATTAGAGATTAGAGATTAGAGATTAGAGATACGTGGAAAGCTAAGATATGGGACAAGATTTACACTCTTGTCAATCGTGTACCTCTTAAACAATGTTGTTATGTTGAATAGTGACGGAAGAAATCTTTAAGAAATCTTAAGAAATGTTGCCAACCTGGCAATTATGAAAGCATAAATATCTTTCTTGTGTTGGATATATTAGTATATTCTCTCTATATAAATAATACATGTGCATATGAGTAACACATGTATTGAACGTACAATTGATTAGATATTGGAATGCGGGTTTGTGGGCTTATAACCCGATACCCAAACCAGTATTTAGAGATAAATACTATCTTGTGATAACAGTCTGGGTATTCCAATCTTGATACCTAGGGTGAATATCTCAAGCAACTTAGATCTAGAGATAAACCCTAATTCCCAATTGTTAATTTCTCACAAAACCTAACAATCTTGAGACATTCAGTTAATTTTGAGATTAAGAAAGAGATAGGGTAGACGTCGAAATCACCGTTCGTCGGGATCTTGTCGTCATCACCAACCGCCACCATCGCCAGCATCGACACCCGCCATCGCAGCCGTTGCTGATGCCGACTCACGCTGTCGCCCAAACCGCGGTCGGAATCATCAGCATCGGTAAACTCGAGCCTTGCCTCGTTCTGGAAGAAGCAAGCTCCTTTCCAATTTAGGGTTCCGGTCGCGTTGTCGGAGGCGACGTTGCCGACGAATGAGGGGAGGAGATCGACGACGCTGTGGAGGAAGATGGAGGCTATGGATCTCCATAGCTGGACTTGTATGGATTTATATGTATTTGCAACACCATACAGGATAATGTGGGATTATTACTTTGCTTCCCGAGATCATACTTTAGAGATCAAGTCATGGGAAGAACCTGCAGAAATGGAATATCTGTGTTTCTCATGCCATCAGGGACTTCTCAATGGCGGTGATTCGGGCCAAGAGCTTCGTTGAGGATGGGAGCCAGATCGAATCTGGCCGTTGATTTCGTCGGCGGGTTCGAGGAGCCCGGCCACGACGTTTGTTGGGGAGCCACTCTTAATGCTGTTAAAGGGAAACAAGTGGACAGACCCCAGTTTAACTTATGAGTATTGCTTGAACTAGATCCAAATGTGAATGGACTTGATTAGATCCAAATTGAAGATAAGTTCTTTAATTTCCTATACCTCATTAAAGCCATTTTTTAAATATTTTGCTATGTGTTGGAAATTCAAAACATTCGTTTTAAGTTTATGTTTTGAATTATAGAATTACTATGATGTTAAGTAGTTAAGTTCAAGACTGTATTAATCATTTGTCTAATTAAATACAAGTTGAACAATTGTTTTGGCTGTGTGCTAAAGTTCAAATATTTATTTTTGATAAATAAATTATAGTTTTAACTATGAAACTGTATCTCCAATAAAATTGTTGTTAGAATTAAATAGAGCCAATAATTCGTTTAATTGGCTAATCTTTAACAATTTGATGAATGTAGGAACTTCAAAGTTACTTACAAACTGTGTGTATTGGAGACGATGGATTGGCATCACGGTATGATAAGTCTGCACTACGCACGCTTCTCCATCGAATTTGGAAAAACACTTCTAACTTGAAGTGTCGGTATGATCTACTCTAATTTTCTTAGTATCTTTCATGTGATGAATGTGTTAACGTTTTGTGCGTTTGATCATATGATTGAGAGTTTTAGATCATAGTTATTCTCGCTCTGGAAAACTAGCATGTTTAGGGTTGTTAAGTGTTTTATCATACTATGTGTACAGATATTCTGACAAATCCATTGTTTGCAGTTTGTGTGAGATTACATATTAGCTTCTCTAATAATTAAAAATAAAATAAAATTGTATAAGATGTATAACAAATGTCTGTAACGTAGGAGAGAGCATCTCTTAATATAGGATATGACTCTATTAGTTACGCGTTGTTTTTTCTCGTTCACTGTACTGTGTGTGCAAAATCGAATTATAATATGTTAGTCATTATCTCATCAAGAGTTATGAAGATGATGAAGAACGAATAAATGAAAGAACTCTTCGCTCAATGTGTTTGAGCAAATGGACATTGTTAGAACCATTAGAGAAAGCAAATAATTCTTGTAAAATGTGATAGAGCAATTTTGTATTAACTCTTATAAAGTGCATATATATTGTCAATCGTATGTATAAGTTGAGTTTAACAAATGAGACAATTAATAATAATAGTTCTAATTGTGTTCTTGAACATAACATAATTGGCTAAGATTTGAGAACTATATATTCAATTGTTTGTGAGAAAATGTGATCTAATTATCAAAACTGTGGAAAAATGGAGTTAAAAGCTATTGAGTCAAAGCTTTAACATCCAAGTTGTTTTGAAATTTAGAATCACTATGAACTATATATTAATTGTTTGTTCTTGTTAAAACTCATAATTCTACTAAATGACACTTCATTAAATATGACAAATGTGAAGTTTGAATTCAAATTTTTTATCACTAGAAAATCATTTTGTATGGTCTCTAGGATTTCATAACTTTTTGAATCAATACATTCTGATATTTGTGATCTCAGTAGCTTTGTGACTAGATGAGACAATTGTTGGTCAGAAGTATTTAATCGCTTTTGTAAATGATTAATATAAGTCTGTCATATATATGGAGAATGAAGCACTTATTATTCTTAATGAATTAAAAATTATAGTTAAATGCTAAAAATCAAGGGTTCATATTTGATAGAGGTGGTGAATATGTTTTAACAACTTTAGAAAAGTTTGCATTGGGCATAATCTCTAGTGCATTCTACTTACAACAGTCAAACGGTATTGATAAAAGTTAGAATCAAACACTTAGTGAAATGATGAATTCTATATTATTGACTGTTGTTTGTCTTGTGTAATTATGAGTGATGTATTGTTAATCATATCTCTAATGTGTTACTACACTCTAAATTGAATACACCTTGTAAATCATGGTATGAAAACACAAATAATTTTGTTAAAGTGAAAATTTGTGTTGTGATATATTTGTTAGAGTACATGATCCTAGAATGCCTAAAATAGGACATACAACAAATATTTGTGTGTGTTCAGAAAATACAGAATGTAGTTCTGTGGACAGATGTTTGATCTATCTAATTTTGTGTTAGAAGAATCTAGACTTGCAGAGTTCTTTGAGGATGTATTTATCAAAGATAAATGTATGAAATAATCTGTCCTACAGACACGTTCAATGATTCACAGCTGGAATCAAGAATCAACCTTACTGACACTTAAAAACCTGAATGACAAATGAGCTAAGAAGAGTCTTTAGTAGACAATGAGATGATTTTGTGTCATACAATAATAGTTTAATTTAGTTGATCTGTCGAAAGGGGCTAAAACTATAGTTAGTAAGTGGGGTTTTGTAGAAGAAACTTAATTTTGATTGTTTAGTAGCAATTTTAATGCTTTTTAGTAGCTAACAGATTGACTGAGAAAAATGGGATAGATTTATTTGATGTCTACTCACATGTTTGTCATATTGCTACAATAAGCATTATTCTTACCCTTACATCTATTGAAAATTTTGTCATTCATAAAGGATATTTAAAAGGCTTTGTACTGAACAGTTTTGTACTGGAAAGTTTTGAAGTAATATGTTTAGTGAACAAGATTTACAATTTAGTAAAATCATTGTATGTTCTTAAAACATGTATAGCCAATGAATAAATAATTTGACAAATTTTTGAAAGAGCCTAGTATATGAATCAGGTAATTCAGATCAGTGCCTTCAATTTTGTGGTTTGTCAAATATAGTGGCTATTATTTACTTGTTCTGTTGATATGCATATTCTTGGAAGTGACCTCTCTATTACAAATAAAGTTAAAATTGTGCTATCCAAAGAATTCAACATGAAAATCTAGGTACTGTGGACACCATAGGTATAAGGGTGAGTTCTCAGTTGGCAAGGGATAACTCTTAGTCAAACTCATCAAATCAAAATGTGTTTCAAAAGTGGGAATATATTGATTGAAAGTGTGTTTTGAAACACCTTATGATTATGATAAAAGGTTGACACCTAATGATGGGGCAACTATGAGATAGGTAGATCATTCTAAAGGAATTGACAATCTCATGTATACAAAGATCTGTACTAGAATAGACATAGCCTTTGAGGTAGGTATGATCTGCAGATTTACTAATAATTCCATACACATTTGAGTGTCCTTAAGAGGCTATTGAGATACCTGAGTGGTATTTAAGAGTTTGCTTTGTGCTACTCTAGTCATTCTTCGAATGAATGGCTGGTCTGATGCATTATGATGCTCAAAATTTAGTGAAAGTCGATAACTAGTAGATATGTGTTTACACTAGGAGAAACAAAAATGTTATAGAAATAAAAAGCAAACAGGCACTGTGCTATCATCCAAGAAATCAGACCTTTATGTGTAATCCTCTGCAGGGAAAATGGCTGAGTGGATTGAAAAAATTGTTGCTAGTTATCCATTAAGAAGTTTAAGTAACTCTCTAATTCTGTTATGCGACTATCAAGCTACAATGCACTGTAGCTCATAACTCATTCTATAATAGTAAGAGGAGTACATTAAGGCTGAAAGAAGCCTAGTTGAACTTTCTCATAGATATAGTGCAATTGTGACAAGTATGGCTAATGCTGTTGCTAAGAGACATGAAAGTGATCTAATTATCAAAACTGTGGGGGAAATGGAGTTGAAAGCTATTGAGTCAAAAGCTTTAACATCCTAATTGTTTTGAAATTTAGAATCCAACCGGAGCTATAGAGAAATTCAAACTTAAGCATCAATTTTAGGCAGTTGACATGTTTTAGATAATTTTGATGATTCCACATAAATTTCACAAATATATAATGTCATTCCAATTTTGATGGTATTATATATCTAGGGAATTTACTTAGAATAATCATATTATTCCAATACGAAACATGAAAACTTGTCGATGTGTTTCCGATAATTAAATTATCCTAAATATCATTCCAATTTTGATGATATGTCTTTTATGGATACATATTTCATTCCAATTTTGATGATTCAATGTTAAACCATGATTGAAACGGCAGTCTTTTCATTCCAATATGAAACAGGTTCTTGTGTAGAAACTATAAAGTTCATGTACTTTACTTATTAAAGATACTTGATTGTGATGTTTGCGTTACATTTTTGCTAAGCTAATTATGAATTGTACTAAGTTCTTTTGTGGAACTAGATACTTTGTGAAATTCGTTGGAATTCTTAGAGATGTGTCTCTTGATATTCTTATTTTCTATAAGCTAGCAAAGATGGAGGAGTAGAATCTGTCAACATAGATTTCAAAATAATGATTTGCTCAAATGGAGGAGTAAACATAAAGCAGTGTGCAAGGATAGAGTTTCAGTTTATCTCTTTCGAGAATAAATTAGTCACTTGCTTGGTAAAACTTCTGTTGAGTTTAAGACTCTTGTATTCATGAGTTTAAAACTCATATTTTGTTCTTGAAATTTATTTGCTTTGTTTGATTTTAAAACTATGACAGATTATTCCAGTTGGTTTAGTCTATGTGAACTATTCTGAATTGGATATTGTTTGGAACTATTTAATTATATTGGTTTAGTCTTGATTGAACTATTCAGTTTTATAATTCTATTGGTTCTTACGAAACTATACCTTTATGATGCTTTTCTTTTATGGACTGCTATCAGCCAGTCAGTTTTATACTGAACTGATGAGATAATCCTGTACTTTATATATTGAGAATATAGGAGGAGATTGTTGGATATATTGGTATGTTCTCTCTATATAAATAATACATGTGCATATGAGTAACACGTGCATTGAACGTACAATTGATTGGATATTGGAACGCGGGTTTGTGGGCTTATAACCCGATACCCAAACCAGTATTTAGAGATAAATACTGGCTTGTGATAGCAGTCTAGGTATTCCAATCTTGATACCTAGGGTGAATATCTCAAGCAACTTAGATCTAGAGATAAACCCTAATTTCCAATTGTTAATTTCTCACAAAACCTAACATCTTGTTCATAACACTAATTAGTAAGAACTTCTATATCCAAAATCGATTAGTAATTACCTTGCGATCTCTGCCAATGTTGAGAACAATGAGCTCAACCAGCCCCTTGGTGTTCATCAGTACTCCGAGAGTGATTGCCTCCCTTGCAGGAACTTTTGCAGCGAGTGCAACAACAACTGTCCCAACTATCTTCCCAACACAGGCAGTGGCGATGACAAGGGCAAGAAGCGCCCACGATTTGCCGCCACTAATTGTGGCCACATCGGTTTTCAGCCCACTCGACACAAAATACAATGGCAAGAACAGGCTGGAGATCAAGTCCTCAATCTTTTCTATGATCACCCCAGCGAACGACTCATCTTTTGGTACAACAATCCCAATCACAAATGCGCCGAATAGGGCATGAATGCCAATAGTATCAGTAATGAAGCTAGACGCTAGGACTATCACTAGCGTTGCACAAATGTAGACTTCCTTTACGGGCTCACCCTCAGGCGACCTTTTCGCCATCCAATTTAGAAGTGGTCTAACACACAACGCGATGAACACAACAAATGCAATGGCACAAAGAAGCACCCAAACAGACACCAGAGGTGACTTTGAGCCTGAAAGTGCAATTGCAAGTGCAAGCAGAATCCAAGCAGCAACATCATTTACTGCCGCAGCAGACATGGCCATGCGGCCTAGATCAGTTGTCAGAAGCTTGAGTTCTGCGAGGATGCGTGCAAGGACAGGGAATGCAGTGATTGAGAGGGCAACTCCCATGAAGACAAGGAAAGGGCCGTTGGCGACCCCCTTGTTGACAGTGGAGCGCAGGGCAACGGACGTGCCAATGCCCATGATGAAGGGGAGGAAGATGCCTGCGAGGGCGATGATAAGGGTGCGCTTGCCCGCACGACGAATTGCTGAGAGGTCAAGCTCGAGGCCAACAAGAAAGAGGAAGAAGAGAAGGCCAATGTTTGCGACTGTGTCGAGAACTGTGAGGCTGCGCTCGGGGAATACCACGTCGAGAAACTTTTGGCTCCGTCCTATTGCGGATGGACCTAGTAAAATTCCTCCCTGCATGCATGAGCAAACATGTTTAAGCATATAGTTTGCTGTTTATATAAGCACATTAATTCTATAAGGAATAGGCAGTGGGACGTACTGTAAATTTCATACTATTGAAAATTGATGACAGTTACCTAAAAGAAGAACGTAAAAAAAACATTTATGTGTTGGACGTGCTAATCGTCTAGTCTACTAATATAAACTTTATTTATTTCATGGTTGTTAATTAGATCAATCAGTAAAAAGATAATCATTTTGTTTGTATTAGTACACCAGTAGGATGCTACTAAATAATTAGTACTTACTGTGAGATTGAAGATCTCTTCATCCTTTCTATCTCAATATATATTCCAATTCCAAAAGCAACATTTTTATACATAAATTAGGGGTGGGTCATTATTGCTTCTCATCCAAATTTTCTAAATAATCATTTGGTGCAATCAGTTTAAGTTGGAGGAGGATGTTCAAACTAATTATATATATATATATATATATATATATATATATATATTTAGGATTACCGTTCAGATCCAGAGTTATAAATAGAGAAGGATCGATGGAGTAATTAAGGTTTCATATCTGATCCAATTTTGATTGGAAAAAATGTTTAGACCAAGGTAAAAGATATTCTTAAATTTAAAATTTTCTTAATGAAATTATTAATAAAGTTCTTAACTGGTTATACACAGGGATCAACATTCCTACCTTGTGAAAGAATGTCACGGTTCTTTTCTAATATCCAAGGAAAAATGAGAAAAAGCAGAGATGAGACTTACTATGATCTCAGCAACGACACGAGGCTGTCGAAGAGGGCGAAGAAGGTAACCAAGTACTCTAGTAAGAACGACGATGACGCAGATTTGGAGAATAAGCAATGGTACTGCAAATTCCAACGGGTTTTCACCTTGTAATGACCCGTTGGATACCGCCTTCATTGGAGCTGGACATACTGGCACGGTAGCCGCCATTATGATCTACTCTCTGATCCTCTCTTTCTGCCCCCAATATTAAAACTATTGCGGGATCTTTTAATACTAACAAGAAACTATAGAGGATGCAATCCAATTACATTCGCAACGAAGAGAGAAAGCGACGAAATCTCTAAAGGTCAAAAGTATGATGAACTCTTCATAATATTGAACCTGCATAGAGAAGGAATGAGAATTGAGAAGTGCTCTTATTCTTCTTTTTTATAATTTTAATAATTATTTTAATTGATTTGTGAGCAGGGAGCCTTTTTGGGGGGGATTTTGTTATGGCGCAAGCCACAACACAGACTAACTCCTTAAAATTTGGAGGTTGTTTTTTACTGGTGGGAAACTTGTACTAAACCCCCCAAGATTTTACTAAAATTAAGTAAGCTCTCAGTTTTTACTTTGTACCAAAAGATATAACATGACTTGTTCAATGAAGTTTTTTGAGAAAACTGTCTTTATGAAATGCACATATTTTAGGCCACAGATTCCTATACCCACGGTAACACATCCTCAACCTCTCCTAGTTATAATAACAAGTAAACAAACAAATTTATTAAGTTTAGTTGTGTTGAGTTCAATCCTCAACCCGAGATGCAAACATGGAATCGAATCAAAGAAACACAAGCCAAAAAAGCTAATAACACACAAATACACGATTTTTTTTTCAAAGTTCACCCAATACAATAGCTACTTTCTCACGCAGATGCACTCCTGCGATTTTCACCAGAGAATGTGAAGAGAAACATGTTTACAATTACTCAAGATCCTACCACTAAGGTGTAGGGTTTATCTCTTGCTCCCTCTCTCAAGAACGATTGCTAGATCTCTCTCTCTTTCAGTTGGATTCGCAATGGAATAACCCTAGAATCGTACATTATATAATACATATAGGATTATACAATATTTGATGACAACTGTAGATCGATTTCTTGAATCTGCACCATTGCAGTCAAATGCGAAACAAGGTAGTCGAGAGCAAGTCAGAGAGCAAACACAGTCAACTGCCTTCCTGACAGTTGACTGTCAAATCCGAGTCAAGTGCAACCTGTCCATTGCAGTCGACTGCATCTTGAACTACTGCTGTTGTTGATGCGCTCTCTATTTGCTGCCTCACCTATTTTTCTGCAAACCTTGTGCTCGTGTATTAGATCCACAAATTCTAACAATCTCCATCTTAGAGACATATACATGAAGTCTGTAACCTATTTTTCATTTCTCTTTTGGCTTATTCAAGACAAGTGCTTTTGCGAGTCTCCCATAAATCAACTTGGATACAATCCGATAGCGGAACAGAAAAACCAATGTTTCTTGCTATCAACTATCTTTGTGAGCATGTCAACCGGATTCTTTGTGTCAAGAATCTTTGATTGCTTCAACTACTTTTTTTCAACTGTCATCCTGATAAAGTTATACCTCTCTGAATGTGTCGAGTCCTACCATGGAACTCTGAGTTATTTTCCAAGAATACTGCACTCTGACTGTCACACCATAGAGCCCATATGGGGTTGCTTTCCACACAACTGACCCATGAGTTCCAAAATCCATAACATGTCCTTCGAAGACTCTGTAAGTAAGTGACATATATTCTTACTCTGTCCTTGACATATATTCCTGCTCTTTACATGGATTCATCATGTACCGGCTAACAACTCCTACTGCATGTGCGATATCTGACCTTGTGGGAACCCACATACATAAGACTATCAATGGCTGGGACGTAAGGAACTGCAGTCATTTTCTCTATTTCTGCCTATAATGTAGGACACAAGTCCATAAATAATTTGAAGTGTTCACCCAAGAGACAAGTAACTGGCCTCGCACCATTCGTATTGAATTGCTTCAAAAATTTCTTCACTTAGTCCGCTTGTGACAACCAAAGTTTTTTCCTATGTCTGTCTCTAGTTATTTTCATGCCAATAATTTGCTTTGCCTCTTCCAATTCTTTCACAGAAACTGAGAGACTAGCATCTTTTTTACATCATTAATTTTCTTCATACATGAACCTACCAATAGCATATCATCCATATACAAAGCTAAAATTAAAATTAATGTATTGTTGTTGTCATACCTGCGGTAGACACAATGATCTAATTTGTATCTTTCGTATCCCTTTCCTAGCATGAAACAGTCAAACTTCAAGTACCGTTGTCGTGGTGCCTGTTTGAGCCCATATAGACTCTTCTTCAATCAAAAAACCATGTCATCCTTTTCTTTGACTACAACTCTTCTTCTACATCACCAGGGAGAATATTGTTTTGACATCCAACTGCTTTAAATGCAAATTTTTCACTACCACTATACTGAGCAAACCTTAATCGAACCCATCTTGACAACTAGAGTGAAGATCTCACTATAGTCAACACATTCTTTTGAGAAAACTCTTTGAAAACAAGTCTCGCCTTATACCTTTCGCTACCATCTGCTTCATCCTTGATTTTGAGAATCCACGTATTCATAAAAGCACACTTTTTTGCAGATCACTTGGTCGGCTCCCAAGTTTGGTTCTGTATCGAGGAGTTCATCTCGTCCTTCATGGCCGATTCCCACTGAATTTGAGTTGTATCTTTCAAAGGCTCGTCATGAGTCTTTGGCTCACATGAATCTATGTACACAACATGCTTGTGAACTGTGTTAGATGATGGATCAAATACCTTTATCCATCATCTGTCGAGTGTTGAACTTCTCAAAACAGGTATCGGTTCACAGACCAATTTAGGGTCCCTGAATGGCTCTGGCTCTACTTGTTCATCTTGGACATCCTGCTCAATCCTAATAGGCTCATCATGATCTTCCTATGTTGTCAATGGTATATGTATCTTTCGCTGCACTATAGAGGCCCCAACATTAGGAGGACCTCTTCAGAATCTGAATCTGAACCTATTGTACTGCCCTGATCTGGGTGTCTATTTTTGTACAAAAACTCTTCATTGAAACCACATTCTTGCTACGAATAACCTTGTTATCAACAAAGTCCCAAAGTCTGTAAACATACTCATCACCGCCATAGCCAATGAAGACAAACTTTCTGTATTTTGAATCCAGTTTCTTCCCTTCTTCTCTATCAATTAGTCAATAGGCAATATAACCATAAAATTTTTAATGCGAATAATTAACTGGTTTACTTGACATTAGTTCGTGCGTTTTGGCCCCTTCAAGGGCACTAGACAGGAAACGATTGATAAGTATACTACTGTATTCACTGTAACTTAGATGGATAGGAAGACCTACAGAAGCCTTATGCATCTTACTCTCTTGAGTATCATGCGGTTCATTCTTTCTGGTACTCCATTTTCCTATGGAGTTATAGGAACTGTCTTGATTCCTTGGTTATCTGCTTGTGCCAGAAAATCACTAAACTCTTTACTCATGTACTCATCATCGTTGTTTGATTTTGCTGCTCTCACTTTGAAACCTGTCTCATTCTCAACTCTGGCCCTCCAAGCTCTAAATGTCTCAAACACCTCGAACTTCTCATGAATTGCATAAGCCCAACTTTTCTAGTAGCATCACTGATAAATGTGACAAAGTATCTCTTGTCGCTGTAAGAAAATTCCTAAGCTAGATCTCACACATCTGTATATAGCAACTCTAGCTTTCCAAGCTTCTTCTCATACCAACTCATCTGAATACTAATTGCCTTTTGTTTGCTTATTATACAATTCTCACAAAAATTCATCTGAGCTTTCTTCAACCCTGACAAAAGATCGCCGGAACAAAGCTTCTTGATACCTTTTTCCACCAAGATGCCCCAACCTGACATGACATAAGATTGAAGAAGAATTACCTATTGGTTTTATGGCAATGATTTCACTTGAATCTTCTCCTCTGAGTAAGTACAACATGCCAACACGTTTTTCTCTTTCCACTAACCTAGTACCTATAGTAATCTTCCACCCTCCATGTCCAAATGTTGTCGTAAGCCCTTTAGAAAAAATTAAACCTCCCCAAGTAGGATTCGAACCTACGACCAATCAGTTAATAGCCGACTGCTCTACCACTGAGCTAATGAGGAAGAACTTAAGGAAGTTGACTATCCGTCTTTGGAACAACCTATGGTATCTTTCTTTCCATTACGAACAACATGCTTTGCCTGCTCCCTCCCTATGTCCATTAGCGCTCCTGCCCAGAGTGAAGAGAAGGACCCTACTCTATATCTAGTGCAAATGAAAATCAGAGCTGTATTCAATTTGCTAGTCGAGATCAAGAAGGCTGAAATATGTCTTGTTTCATGCAAGACAAGTTGCCCACCATTGTGCTTTCATTGTAATTGTGTCTTTCCAACAACTGGACATCTTTGTTCATTCCGAATTGTGACTGAAACAAAATTACCTATCATATAGTTCTCTAAAGCAACCCTCAATTGTGTACAATGAAAAGAAGCATTTGAATCTATAAATCATTCACCTTGCGTCATATCAACTCCACAAGATAAACACAAATTATCTAAGAAAATTTTGTTGCTTACCACATTGGATCCTTGTGACTCGCCTTGCTTTTTCTTGTACTCTTGGCATTGGTCCCTAATGTGTTCGGGCCTATAACAATACCAATATTCGCCTTTACAATTTCTTACTCTAGACTTGACCTCTAAATATTTATTTTTGACTTCCCACTATTAGTTCTTCTCCCACGTTCTCAACTGACAGTGCAAAGTTACTAGAAGATGACAAAGACTCCCCATTTCTCTTTCTTATCAAACTCCTCGTTCATGATTCTTCTCACAACATCCTTCCGAGTAATCAAATCAGTCATAGTACTACGTGTGATGGTTTGTTCTACCGGACCATAATTGTCAGGGAAACTAGATAGTAGTAACAATGTGAATGCTTTCTCCACAAAGTTCAACCCTGAAAATTCCAATCGATTGTATACTATGTAGAAATTATTCACATGCTCCGCTACTGAACCCCTTTCTGACAACTTCATGTTGACTAACTCCTTCGAATGAAGAATCTGATGCAGACGATTTCTTATACATATCTGTGAGAATCATCATTACCTCATTCTTGGTCTTTGCCTTCTCAATATGGAATAGCGTTTTCCTAGTCAGGGATAACTGAATTTTCCCAAGCGCCTTCTGATCCAAACGGTTCCAAGCCACCAACATAATCAGATGTACCTTTGCTCCTTCTGGCTTCGTGCCAAATGAATCATCTAGATATTTCTGTCAGAGATACGCTAGCATCTGGATCTTCCACACTGAGAACTTTGTTCCCTCGAATATTTGACTTTCCCCTTGTTTCCCATCTCTAAACCAACTTGGTGCATTGATACCACTTTGTTGAGTTAAATCCTCAACCTAAGATGCAAAAAAAGAGTCGAACCAAACAAACATAAGCAAATTAACAAAGCCAACAACAAACAAACACACTAGACTTTTTCTAGGTTCACTCAATGCAATGGCTACATCCCCGCCAAAGGCACTCCTACGATTTTCACTAAAGAATATGAAGAAAAACAGGTTTATAATAACTCAAGATCTTACCACCAATGTGTAGAATTTATCTTTTTTTTCCTTCTATGAATAACTATTACGATCTCTCTTTTTTATTTGGATTCACAATGGACTAACCCTAGAATCGTAGACCATATAATACATAATGATTACACACAATATTTGATCTCAACACTAGATCGATTTCCCAAATCTACACCGTTGTGGTCGACTTCTAAATAAGGCAGTCAACTGCTTTGAGTCTGAGCAAGTCAGAGAGCAAAAATGGTCGATTGCCCTCCTGGTAGTTGATAGTCAAATCCTTGTCAAGTGTTGCCTACCATTATAGTCGACTGCGATTAAATGCAGTCAAATGCATCCTACACTATTGCTACTTGCTATTGTGCTCTGTGTTTGCTACCTCTCTTATTCTTCCTCAAACCATTGTGCTCGTATATAGGATCCACAAATCCTAACGACTTGGTTCAACTTGTATAACAAACCATGCTAATTGCCCAGGCTTGTAGGGTACATGATTATCATGTCTATTAGCTACGATGTATTCTGTTTTGTTATGCTCTTTTTAATGGAAAGCGGGGAGGTTTACTCCTCACTATTTTATTATTTAAAAAATAAAAACCATTCTAATGTATCAATTAACTACTAATAAACATCTCCTTATGTTAAGAGAAATCCAATTGTTAAAAATTGCAGCAAATCAGGATTGTACGATTCCAGCACAGATATCAAAGCTTCTACGAGTAGATTAACCATTACAGGCCTCTTTAACAGGTCTGGGCCTTCTTTAGGCTTATCTATAAGACATGGGCCGCTTTCAAGCACATTAAAAGCGCCTAGGCCCTCTAGCAGAGACACCCAGCCCATGAGGGTTGTAAGTCAGATCCCTTATCCTCAAACAAGAGACTATCTCTTGAGGGAGAGAATCAACATGAGATAATGGATTCATATCAATGTAATGGGTTCATATCAAACTCCCAAATGTTTATATATATATATATATATATATATATATATATATATATATATATATATATTGATAATGGTAAAAATCACAGCATATTAGGGTTGTACGATTCCAACACAGATACTAAAGCTTCTACAAGAAGATTAACCATAACGGATCTCTTTAACAAGTCTGGGCCATCTTGAGGCTCACCTACAAGACATGGCCACTTTCAATCCCATTAAAAGAGACTAGGCCCACTAGGAGAGATACTCGATCTATGAGGGTTGTAAGTCAAACCTCTTATCCTAAAAAAAGAGACTATCTCTTGAGGGGGGAAATCAACAGGAGATAATGGATTTAGATCAATCTAATGGATTCATATTAATCTTCTAATTATTTCTCCGACCTATAAATACCCTCCCTCATCCACAGTTAGAAGAAGATTTCTCTTTGGTTCTGACTTGAGTGTCGGAGGGTCTGTCACCAGGGCAATCTCCGGTGTTTCAGACTTTTTGCAGGTCCATCGGTCGCATCAGCAACCGTCGAATTCATATCAAGGTTTCCAATCAATGATCCAGATCCAATCCCTGGAGATCTAACTACTTTTTAAGACAACGATCAAATGTTAGATCTTCAGTAGTTTCTTTCAAAATATAAACTCAATATATGTTTGCTCCCACACCAAAATAAGCAGCAACAAATTAACGCATCTGTGAGAAGCTACACAGATTTACTTCATAGATCAGAACTTGTCATGAGAAATAACGAATTCTCCCGCCATGCCACCTAGACTAAGAGGGTATGCAGCAGCCTCAAGCTATCGAACCAACTCTCTTCGATAATGTAACCCCTGTTACTTATTTTTGTATTTTTATGGTATTTAATTAAGTTCATGGGTATTTTATTCTATTTCTGAATTTTATTGTTTTTCGTCCCTTTGAATTGTATGCTGTTGTTCTCCTTGTGATTCATTTTCATTCTTGTAACCCCCATTCTCGGTAATTAGTATTTTCCGTGTATTTTCTATAATTTGAATTTTTTTTAAATTTATTTTGTGCTAAATTCATTTCAGGTCTTGTATTAAAGTGTTTTCTAATCGAGATTTTATTCATTTTGAATAATGGTATATTTGAACATGTTTTCTATCCCTAATTGATCGACTATTCATATTATTAATTTTCGGATTTAATAAATTGTTAAACTCAAATCCTATTCTGATGCATATCATTATTATTATTGTTATTATTATTATTGTTATTCTTATTGCTATTAGTGCTAATACTTGTTATTATTGTTGTTATTATTATTGTTATTGGCATTATTATTTTTATCATTATTATCAGCTTTATTATTATTATTATTATTATTTTGTTTTAAGCCCGAACACGAACATGCTCAATTTTATATGCATTTCACTATTTGATTTAATGTGTGTGTATATGTGTGTGTGTGTGTGTATATATATATATATATATATATATATATATATATATATATATATATTTTTTTTTTTTTTTTTTTTTTTTTTTTTAAATACCCTATTGTTCCTTCTTGATTATTTTCTTTTTGATTAAATTTGTACATGAAAAATTCTTCGTTCTTCTTGATCGGACCATTCTTGTTGATTCTATTATCTTTTATTTAATTGTGGGTATTTTTTTTGGAACCCTATTGGTTTTGATCTATCTCTTAATTGAACCCTAAAACCCAATTTCATTTGTTCTAAACCCAAATTCGCTATTATTAGACCCTAATTCACTAACCCAGTACCTTAATTGTACCCTATAAATACAACTCTACTACAAATCCTAAAAATTGCACAATTTTGAAACCCTAGCTGCTTATTCTCTCTCCTCTCTACTCTCTCCTCCCGTTCCCTCTATTCCCATTCAGATTCCCGCCCAAACAGCAACCCCTACTATACATCTTCTTCCCCGTTCACCACGTCCGGCGTCCTCCTGAGCGCCGCCCTCCTCCGGCGACTTCCCCTCGGCGTCGCCCTCCCGTCGACATCCCCAGACCTCCCCTTTTCCCTACTCCGATTGACAGTAGCAGCCAAGAACACAAACCCAAGCCCTACTCCCTTCTCCCTGTTTCGATCGCCGACCAACCACCAGCGTCACCCACCGTTGCGCTCGACCTTGCCATCGACGTCGTGCCTCCAGCCGCCACTGCTAGGCCGCAAGCCCACAGTTTCTGCCTTGCCTCTTCCCTGTTGATGCTGCTGTCTCTTATGTGCTGTTATTGCTTTGGTTTTGTGCACGTTTATTGCACGTGCTAGTTCGTGTGTTCGTTCGTGGGTCTGTTGCTTCCGGATCCTTATCCTGTTATTATTGGTATTCAAATTCACCGAATAAGGCAAGTCACCATCCACTTGAATTGTTAATTGTATCAAATTCAAGTTTTGTTAAAACTCTTGCAAGTAGATCTCTTTGTTATGGTATTATCCATTGTTCATCTCTTCGTTGGGTCTATTGAGGGTTTACGCGAGCTAACCCCAATATTCTTAACATCGTGCCACTTTTAACTCTAAAGATTGGATCTTTCATGAGTGCATATAGAATTGATAATAGGGTTGTTCATATAATCTTCACACAAATAAATTATTGTAGAGACAATTGATAGGTAGTATATTGTTTGATCGATTGATGATTTATTGATGATAAATTGATGTGTGAGCGTGTTTTAGTTTTATTTATCATGTTTTGTCACTCATCATGTTGATTACACAATTTATTGACTAGAGAATCGATACCCATATAGTCTAATTAATTTATTTTCAAGAAAAAATACACAAATCATGTATATTGCTTGCTGACCTGAATGTTAACTGCTATTTTCGAACCAGTAAATGATCTTAAAATGAAATACTTTCTGAATATGAATTGTAGCCTTATCTTTACAGTTTTCAGAAAATCTCGAATTTTTGAATTCCGAGTTTTGTAGTAAAAGTTATGCCCGTTTTACTATAGCTATGTTTTAAATTTTAGATTTTCAGATTTTTGTATTTTTCATGTTTAAACAGTAAAAAAGCTGATTAAATGTTAAAACTTTGCTCTAAAAATTTCCAAATTGTTGCTTTACATGTTTGGGAATCTAATAAGTATTTTTAATGAATTTAATACTGACTTTTTGCTGATTCTAAAATTATAACGACATGATGTCGATCTTCTGCCTGAACATGAAACCTGTGAAGAACATTATGTTTGACCTAGCTGCTGTTGTCGGATTTTGAACTTTAAATATGCGTTGGAACCTTGTGGAAGTCTAGTTTCTATAACTTCTGATGGATTCAGTTTTTGAGTTCTGAAACAGTGGGAAACTGCATTTTTGTACAGACTACTCTTGCTGTCTAGAATTTCACTTTTTAGTTTTTAATAGATTAGTTATCCCTAGATCGTATTATTGCATGAATTAATGTATGTATGTTGCATTGCATATTCCTAATGAGTTATTTTCATCATTCTAATTGTCCTATTCCATGTTATCATCCTATTGTTCCCCTGTTGATACTATTGTTCATCTCATGTCTTATAATTGCATATTGTATTGTTGCATTAATAAAATAATTAATATGTCAGGGTTTAAGAGAATGACAGGAGTAGTTGATGACATAGTGACTGTACCCTGAAGTGCGGGCCTTGTTTTCCAAAGTATTATGTGTTGGCGAAAGTTATTGTTATCGGTTTATTGTTGGACTACTGACACAGTATCCCCAAATGACCGTGTATTGTTTTTATTGAGCCAACCAATGTGCACCAATGCTGCAAATACCGTTATTGTGCCGTGTAGATGATCTATAGAATCTTTCACTTAAGTCTAAAACAAAATTGATTGTATGCATCGAACTTGTAGTATGGGATACAGTAGTACATGCATTAGTTAGGATTAAAATGCATAATAGACTTAAGGATTGACACAATACCGACATTGCATATTGTTCCTCATTGTTCCTATTGATATCGAATATTGGCTATGTGTTACCGTTATTGATCATTGATTACCGTTACCGAATATTGAACCATTGTTTATAACTATTGCATCGATTACCGTGATATTGATTATCGTACCATGTTATTGATTCGTGTTGATCCATTGAAATCATTTTTATACTGTTATTTCATTGTTCCCTACTTTCTCTACTTGCTGTCCAAGACTTGCTCTAAGGACAAATCTTCACCTCTTTTTAGATTAAGTGTTTACAGGTGTTGATGGAGAATTGCCTGCGGGATTGGGATAACAACATTCGTGAAGGAATTGATTGCATCGCCGCTTAATAAATAATTATTGCTTTGTTATGAAGACTTAATTATTGAACCGGAGGCCTTATCATCTTAAAGGACTCGATCTGCTTGATAGGATCGGCCCTAACCAATCCCTGTCCAGCTCCATAATTTTGCTGCTGATTCTGCTGTTGATTTTGACGTTGCGCCAAATTAAATGCCATTAGCGCATTCAAAGTCTGATACACCTTGGCGAATTCAGCCTCAAGATCAATCCCAGTTCCTCGAGAACTACCAGATCCATCCTCATTGTTACCACCATTCCTGGGCCTGGGTGCAACCATTCTGAATACTGCAAAACGAGAGAAAAGTTAGAGCATCACACACAATTCAAACTCACATCAATATCCTTCGGCAAAACTTCAATTGTATCCCAAAGGTAAAACACCATGTTTCAGTTCTATGTGATACTCACTCTTTAATGTCCACACCTAGGTACTCACACTCTAGTGTCCACACCAAGGTTATTTTTATGCCATGTTTATTATTACTATTAAAGCATGCTCTGATACCAATCTCTGTAGCGCCCCGAATTTCTAATATAATATATTAGAAAATACGTGGCACAATCCCAACATCCACTTCAATGTAACATTAAACACAACCAACTCCACTAAAATTTTCAAGTTTTATTACAACAATCTCTTACATAGCACAGCGGAATTTAAAAACATCTCAATTTACAAACTCTTTCTTTTATTTACAACACAGTCTTTTTACAACACTGCTTTACAAATTTACACAAAACTCTATTAAATCAATTTATCTCAAAACTAACTCAAGCATCCACACCTCCAAACTCTAAGTAACAACCTGCAACACATGAGGCTAGAGATGATCCCTAACCCCCAAAACTAAAGGGGTCAGTCATACATGGTGTGAGTGACATAAAACAACAAACAACATAAATGAACATTAGTCATGAATCCTTAAACAACAGGTAGTAAACATGAATACATAAAATACGATGTAGCAAGGAAAAGTAAACAACAAGTGTAACTAAACTAAGTGTCAAATGTAGAAAACAGGAAAAACCACGTGCATAAAACCGAGTCAGGAAAACACAATTTCTATATGCAGACTCTCTAATGCGTACTTGTCGAAGTCTATGCATCCCACTCTACATAGGTTCGGTGCAAGCCCTTAACGTCTTCACTTCATAGGGTTCAATCCCCCGCTATGCAACTAATCCTATCACGATGACTACTACGAGATAAAGATAAACTGTGAGTGTTAGCCCATGCCCCGATAATTCCGGAGATAGATCCCACATCTCAGGTAATTCACGTGGATAATTCCGGAGATCATCCCACACCGAAACATTGACACATCATCACATGAATACCACATGTGCGTCGCCTCGACTCCGATAATTCCGGAGATCAATCCCACACCACAAGTAAATACCGTGATAATTCCGGAGATAAATCCCATACCACAAGTAATCTACCGTGATAATTCCGGAGATATATCCCACAACACAAGTAATCTACCGTGATAATTCCGAAAATTATATCTCACACCGAAAGCCATACTGAGGTACTTGACCCATGATCTCGTTCATCATATCACCACTAGTGCCTGTCCTTATTATTCTTGGGTTACTTAATTACTCAACGAATCTCCTAGAGTTGGTATACCCTACCGGACTTAACTCAAAACTGAACAATTGAAATGCCTCAACAGGCCTCAACAAAATAACTCAATGCCGGTATACTAGGGTCACATGCATCCTCTAGAGACTCAAACTCAAATGTCTAAACCAACTTTCCACCATAAATAGCTCAACTGAATATTTTAAAATCGTATGCTTAACAGAAGACAAAGTAGACTAAAATATTTGAAGACCAATCATTCGGAAGAACATTCAAGTTTATGAAAACTCATCAGTACCAGTCGACTTATTACTGTAGTAAGTCGACTGTCTAGAGGGAAAATATCCATGATTTTAAGAAAATAAGTTTAAGTAATATAAGTTGACTTATAAAAGTCATAAGTTGACTTACCAGAGAATATAAGTTGACTTATAAAAGTCATAAGTTGACTTACCAGATCATAAGTTGACTTATAAAAACATAAGTCGACTTACCAGATCATAAGTTGACTTATAAAAAACATAAGTCGACTTACCAGATCATAAGTTGACTTATAAAAAAACATAAGTCGACTTACGTACCAGAGAGAAATTCCAGAAATCTTTAAGAAAATATTCTAAGCGTTATAAGTCGACTTGCAAAGTCATAAGTCGACTTAAAAGAGAATATAAGTCGACTTAAAAGGTCATAAGTCGACTTACCAGAGAAAAATCTACGATAACTTTGAAAAATAAATTCTAAGTGTACCAGTCGACTGTCCAGAACGGATTTTCAAGAAAACTAAAGATCTAGCAGCTGGGTCGTGCCAGTCGACTGATAGGTCTGCCAGTCGACTGTCGGCCTACAGTCTGCATAATTTTGGTTGTTCATGATAGTCAAAATTAGAGTTTACCAAAAGAAATCATTGTTTACTAAAATAAGTTGTATTTCAATAAAAACGACCGTCCCAGATCGGATACATTACTCAAAACATCCAATATCTCAAAGCTCAAGTTCTCATGTTCTAAATTCCTAATTCTTCCATTAGGATTTCTCAATACTGAAATTCTTTTACAACTCAAAACCAAAATCTGATTTATAACACAAGATCCAGATGTTCATCCATCCGATCATAACCATACTCAAATCTTAAACATGCTTTCTATCAATACACTTTTATGAACCAAGATTTACTCAACATTCTTAGATTTCACATACATGGTACAAACAACAACCTTTGCATCGTTCTCATGCAAAATACTAAATAACATACATGCCAAACAAACAACACAACAATCGTTCACATAAATCCATCAACCAAACAAGTTCATATCACTCACAAAATAAAACAAAACAAAACAATGTCACTCACCTTGGAAACGACGAGATCCAACAAACAAGTCTCTCCTTTGCGAGATCCAAATCTTCCTCTTGATCCTCCAAAAATATCACAAAACTCTATACTGTGCAGCGAATGACGGCTGCAAATTATTTTTAAATATCCGGAATGAAGTTTAGGGTTTTACCCACTTTTGCAAAATAATCCCTTCAAAATACAACTTTATATATATAGCTCTATTCTTGGAAATTCAATAAAATTCATTTAAATTAGGATTTTAAAGTAAAATATAATCCTAAATCTCAACCGGTACTGTTCAAAATATCCAGAAAATACATTTTACATTTTAACCCCTAAAAATGACAAATTTGCAAAAAGGTCCTTCTTTTCTCAAAATTTGCAAATAGATCCAATTAATTTCAGAAAAATTTGGAAAAATTATAAATAAATCCCAAATATTAAATAATGATTTTTCAGGAAGAAAACTTGACTTTCAAACTTCTCAAGAAAGTATTTGTACGTGTTTTGCACGTGTAAAAAGATAATTTTTTCTGAAAATATTCATAAATTCTCCAAAAATCATTTTAGTCATTTATAAACCTTTAAAAATAATATTTTAAAAATATGGGGTTCTACATCACTCCCTCCTTAGAAGAGTTCTGTCCTCAGAACTACTACTAATGAGTCCAAACCACATACCAACAAAGGGAACAATATTTCATAAATAGAACATAGTCCAAATAATTCCATACGACAACACAATCAAAATAGAAGGAATACAACTTAACTCAATCAATGGTACAATCATTCAAAAGAATCACAATCACATAAAAGAAATACACTCATACAAAAAGCTCAGGAAAATCCTTCTGCATGCGATCCTCTGGCTCCCAAGTAGCCTCCTCGAACTGCTGATTCCTCCACAGCACCTTGACCATAGGTATCACCTTGCTCCTAAGAACTTTCTCCCTACGATCAACGATCTCAACAGGCCGTTCCTTGTAACTCAAGTTCACCTGTAGATCTTCAGGAACCTCTACCAACTGATGATTTTGATCTGGCACATACTTCCTCAACAACGACACATGAAATACGTCATGCACTTGTGCCAACTCCTCTGGAAGCTTCAATCTATATGCTGTCTTGCCAATCCGCTCCATGATCCTGTATGGCCCAATATACCTTGGCGCCAACTTGCCTCCCTTACCAAACCTGATTACTCCTTTGGTCGGAGAAACCTTGAGGAAAACTGCATCCCCAACCTCAAACTCCAAGTCTCATCGTCGAGTATCAGCATAACTCTTCTGCCGACTCTGAGCCTCGACCAACCTCTTGCGAATCAGCTCAATCTGCTCCGATGTCCGCTGCACGATCTCAGGACCATACATCTTCCTCTTGCCAACCTCGTACCAACAAACTGGTGTCCTGCACCTCTGCCCGTACAAGGCCTCATACGGTGCCATCCCAATACTCACATGGTAACTGTTGTTATAAGCAAACTCAACCAATGCCAAGTATCTCTCCCAACTACCACCGAAATCCATAACACAAGCCCTCAACATGTCTTCCAGCACTCGATTCACCCTCTCTGTCTGACCACCAGTCTGTGGATGAAAAGCGGTACTGAAATCAGTTCTGGTGCCTAAAGCTGCTTGTAGGCTCTTCCAAAACCTTGAAATGAACCTTGCATCTCTGTCGGATACAATCGACACAGGAACTCCGTGAAGTCTCACAATTTCCCCAATGTACAACTCAACCAATTTCTCTATCGACCAAGTAATCTTCATGGCTAGAAAGTGAGCCGACTTAGTCAAACGGTCCACAATAACCCAAATCGAGTCATTGCCCTTCGAACTCCTCGGCAAACCCGTGACGAAATCCATACTGATATTCTCCCATTTCCACTCCAAAATGGGCAACGGCTGTAACAAATCTCCAGGTCTCTGATTTTCTGCTTTAATCTGCTGACAAGTCAGACACCTTGCTACGAAATCTGCCACATCCCTCTTCATACCAGACCACCAAAAGTGCTGTTTGACGTCCCTGTACATCTTCGTGCCTCCAGGATGAACTGACAACAAGGTACTGTGTGCTTCCTGCAAGATACTATCTCTCAAATCTGCATTATCTGGAACACACAACCTCTCACCCAACCAAAGAATTCCATCTTGGACACGAAACTCTGATAGTCTGCCATCTGAAACCTGTTGCAACATCTTCTGAATCTCTGAGTCTAATTTCTGACCTTCCACAATCCTCTCTCTCAAGGACGGTTGCAGCCTCAACTGAGCCAAAGATGCTCCTAAACCCTGCAGCACCACCTCGATACCTGCCTGATCGATCTCTGCTGCCAACTCACTTCGAGTAGTGATCAAACTTGATAAACTACTCTTCCTGATAAGTCCATTAGCTACCACATTCGCCTTGCCCGGATGATACTTGATCTCAGGATGAATGTCTTCCAATACCTCCAACCACCTTCTCTGCCGAAGATTAAGATCCTTCTGTTGATAAATGTACTTCAGGCTCTTGTGGTCAGTGTATATGTTAACCTTCTCACCATAAACATAATGCCTCCACTGTTTCAAGGCATAAATGATAGCTGCTAGTTCCAAATCATGCGTCGGATAATTCTTCTCATGCGAATGCAATTGCCTCAAACCACAAGCAATAACCTTGCCTTCTTGCATCAAGACACAGCCCAAACCTCTGAGAGACGCATCACTGAAGATATCATAATCCTTCCCAGCTTGTGGCAAAGCTAAGATAGGTGCAGTAGTCAACCTCTCCTTTAACTCAAGGAAACTCTCCTCACACTTATCAGTCCATAAAAATGCCACATTCTTCTGGGTCAAACCTGTCAAAGGAACTGCAATCTGAGAATAACCCTGGATGAATCTCCTGTAGTAACCAGCTAAACCCAAGAAACTTCTGACTTCCTTCACAGATGTTGGCCTGGGCCAATCCTTCACTGCTTCAACTTTCTGAGGATCAGTGGCCACTCCCCCCTTAGAAAGGATATGACCAAGGAAAGCTACCTCAGACTTTCAAAACTCACACTTCGACAACTTGGTATACAAGCTATGCTCCTGCAATTTCTGTAATACTGCTGTCAAGTGCGTAGAATGCTCCTCTTCCAACTTCGAATACACCAAAATATCGTCGATGAAAACCACCACGAAGGAGTCAATAAATGGCCTCAAAACCCGATTCATCATATCCATGAACACTGCTGGCGCATTTGTCAACCCGAATGGCATTACCAAAAACTCATAGAGTCCATGACGAGTCCTGAAAGCTGTCTTACTCACATCTTCCTCCTTGACTCGAACCTGATGATACCCTGATCTCAAATCAATCTTCGAAAACACAGCTGCTCCTCGAAGCCTGTCGAACAAATCATCAATCCGCGGCAGTGGATACTTGTTCTGAATAGTCACCCTATTCAACTCCCGGTAGTCAATGCACATCCTCATTGACCCATCCTTCTTCTTGACTAACAGCACTGGCGCTCCCCACGGAGAAGAACTCGGCCTAATAAGCCATTTGCTCAACAGCTCCTCAATCTGCTTCTTCACTTCATCCTGCTCTACAGGTGCCATCCTGTACGGAGCCTTAGAAACCGACGCACACCCCGGCTGAACATTGATGCAAAACTCCACATCTCTCTGTGGCGGTAATCCTGGAAAATCATCCAAGAACACCTTAGGAAAATCTCGAACAACCGGAATGCCCTTAACTTCATCTGGAATTGCCATCTTGGATACCATTGCAGCCACCTTCGGAATCTTCTTCTTCCCTTGGAAAGTCACTGTGGGTCCACCTGGTGCTTTCACCAACATCTCCTTTTGCTTGCATTCAATTGTGGCATCATATATTGCCATCCAATCAATGCCCACGATGACATCCACACCCAAGACTTGCAGCTCGATCAAATCAATGCCGAACAACCTCCCACCAATCTTGATATCACAGTCCTCGTAATATCGATCCGCAATCAACTCTTCACCTGACAGCGTTGCCACCGACAAAACCCTGCCTGGAAACAACTTAGGCTCCACACCTAAGATCTTTGCAAAATTTGGCGATACAAAAGTATGCGATGAACCAGTATCAAATAAAACCTTTGCCTTTATTCCATTAATTAAAACAATTCCTGTTACAAGAAGGGTGATACTCAATCTCTGATGTTGAATTTGCAAGTGTACAAAATCGCACAAGTAATATAGATAGGTGAGTACAGTGTCGAACCCACAGGGACTAGATATTTTACTGATTACCGATATCACTAGATTAATCACTATTTGGAAGATTGAATTTAATTAAGGATAAAACAACTAAACCAAATTAATCTAATTAAATCTAACTAAATTGGTGAAGAGGGAGAGGGCTGTGAAACTATGAAGCTCTTGTACTTTGGTTAATGGTAAAATTAGTTCTAGGGCTCTTGGTTCACCTTGTTTATCACACACACAAATTATAATTTCTTATAAATAAAAATATTATCTTTCCCAAATTGTCGACCAAAATCCTAAAGATATTAACCACTCTATCAACGTAGTCTAAAAGATATTCTCAACTAATTCTTTGCCTATCCATCAAATTATTAATTGAGAAATTGAATTTCTTAACGGTCACGTCCTCCCAATATACGGTGTTAATTTTTATTAATCACAAATAACCAGTTCGGTCTCTTTATGATTTGAAAAATCATACAAATGTCTATCCACCATGTTGTACGCATAAATAATAAAAATTAAAACACAATCAGGAAAAATAGAGTAATAATAAGGAATTTAAAATTTGTGTTCTACAAAACTCGGCTACACCTTAGCCTCTAGAACAATAAATTCAGTTCATATTTGTTTGGGATTGCATCAAAAATATAGAGAAGAAAAGATACAAAAGAATACAAAATTTAATTCAAACCCCTTTTCTGTCTCAAACGTAGGAGCCAAAAGTGTTGCTGTCATGCGTCGTCACATCAACGCATCAGTCTGTCACACTGCCGTTGTCGGGCCGCGTGTCCCAAAACCAGAGCCAAAATTTGCCTTGAAAACTGCGTCGTCAGCTCTTGGAAACCGCACGTCAGAACGAAGTCAGCTCCTGAGCCACATCAGCGCACCTAGGTCTGTCAGCCGTTGGAAACCGTGTGCGTCACGTCAAGAGAGGGTCCCGCTGTCAGCACGTCGCGTCAGCACGCCAGAACGAAGAAGAAGCAGCAGAGCCAAGAACGTGTGCACTGTCACGTCGCTCAGTGCTTGCGTGTGTCCACTTGAAGTCGTCAAACAGATTCTCTCTCCCTCTTTTGCTCTGAGCAGCACGCAGGGAGACAGAGAGGACTTCTGTCTCTCTCTCTCTTATTATTATTTTTATTTTTTTATATTATTTGTTTTAATGATTAGCCGTCACCTCCTGCTTTATCATCTCTCCTTTGCCTTGTATTGAACGGAGAGAACATTAGGGTTTACACTTTTGCAGAAAAACCCCTCTCTTTTTCTTTATTTCCTTCTTTATTTAATCCAGAATTTTATTTATTTCTCCTTCTTTCTTTTCTTCCTTTTCGGCCCACCACGTGCTTCTGCATACACACAATAATATCTGAAATTAGAATTTTTAAATAAAATTAATTAGTTTAAAATTAATTAAACTAACTACAGATCAAATTAGCTTATAAAAATCATTTTAAAATTATTTGTCGCAATTTAACTCAACAAAACAATAAAAATTGAATAAATCCATTATTCTACTTTGTTTGTTGATTTTTTCCACAAATCTTTACTTTTTGCATCAAAAATATTATTTCTTAAAAAATAATTAATTAAATGAAATCATATAGAAATAAGATGAATTATAGACAATATCAGCGAAAACAAGCTATTTTTATTGGTAAATGAGTACAAATATTTGTATATAAATTAGACACATCAAATACCCCCAAACTTAAGATTTTGCTTGTCCTCGAGCAAAAAGTAGAATCATTAACAAGGGAATAATAATAGTAGACTCAACCCATCACAACAAGAGATCTTATCATGTAAGCATCAAAATTTCAATTAAAAATTATAAACAATTACAAATAAAGTAAAACTAAGCATACCCACTTTCTCCAGTGCAATTATTTATTCATAACTCCCAACCCAATCGCATTTGTCATGCAATTAATGTAATTATATTATGCAACAACTCAATCTGTGATTATCCCTTCTCTCTACTACAAACTGAGTAGCAAACTAGAGGTTTTTTTTTTTTTTTTTTTTAGTCCCTTCTTTAAGTTGTCACTTGCCTTTTTACGCGAATGCAAATCATTTGTGATGAATTCACCCGGTTACTCAACAAGTCACAACCTTAAAGTGCTTTGCATACTTATATTTCAAGTTGCCGTTTTACGTAAAAGTAAACATTTGTGATGAATACCCCTAGTTACTAAGCAACTCAAAACATTGGAGTAGATTGACTTTATTCATAAATTTTTTTTTTCATTATTACTCTATTTACTTAAACCCTGTTTAGGACTAGATCAAAGGGGATAATCACAAGAAAAAAAAGCATCACATTTGTCTTTTATGTATAATAGCATGACCCACACAATTTTGTAAGGAATTTTGAAACTCAATAATCTTAAAGTAAATAAGTATGCTTAATATTGCTTTATAAAAAAAATTGTTTATCCCAAAAAAAATTGTTTAATGCTTATCACAATAAAGAACTCAAAAGTGTAAAGGTAAGCCTAATTATAATCCTTTTGTTTTGTTTTTCTTTTCAAAAATATTAAAAATAAAAATGAATTTTGTAAACCTTCCCCCCAAACTTGAATATCACATTGTCCTCAATGGGAAAGAAAAAGAAAAACAAAAAGAATGCAAAAAGTTTAGAATTTCTCCCCTGATTCGTCCTAAAATTTCTGCACGTGCAGCGTTCAGTATTTTGGCGATATCTCGAGCTGTAGATGTCGAAATGGGCTGATTTTTTTTGCTGGAAAGCTAAGACAATTGTCTACAACTTCTCTTTGAACCACTTTTCCAGATTCTGACTCCATACAGCTCAAAAACAGCCATCAATGAAGGTGTTCAAAACAGCTCCGCCCGGCGACTTCCAAAATTTATGCAATCCTACAAGATAAAATAAAAAATTAAAATAAAATAAACTAAAAGATAAATCAAAACTAAATGCAATAAAATAAAACATGGGTTGCCTCCCAAGAAGCGCTAAGTTTTAAGTCTTCAGCCAGACGTGGGGGTGAGATGGTTAAGTAACGCCAAGATCCAACAACATTAACACATCCTTTCTAATTTTTCTCTTCAGATATGGATCAGGTTCAAGCTCCAGTTTGAGGTGTTTCCTTTTAGATTATGATGTCTTTGATTCCCCCACCTCTTTGAATTTATGCTGCAAAAATGAATAAATAGAAGGTTCAGCATCCAAATACATGACATGTTCAAAAATATTTTCTTTCTTAGTTTCAAAAATTTCTGCATTTGTTGGACATACTTCAATTGGTGATTTTTCATTTTCAGCCTTATGTTTCTTGCCCACAATTAAATCAGTTTCACTTACTTGAATAGGTGACTGTTCTTCAGGAGAAAAATTTATGGAATTAAAAACATTAAAAGTTACTTGCTCATACTGAATTTGTTCCTCCACAATTTGTTCAATCTTATTTTGCTTTTCAACCACATTATGTTCTTCATTTTCTTCTTGTGGTTGCTCAATTATCCTCCCGCTGCTTAGTGTTATTGCCTTGAAATCTTCCATGGGGTTGACAACTGTGTTGCTTGGTAGTGTTCCTGCAGTTTTGTCATTAATAATATTTAAAAATTGACTAATTTGTACCTCAAGATTGTGAATGGAAGCCGAAGTTGAATTTGTAACATTTTGGATTGCCAAATCTGTCTTTTGCATGTAGTGCATAAACATGTCTTCAAGTGTCGGCTTCTTTTCTTCCTGTGAAAAATTTTGAGGGTGTATAACTGCTTCTTGATTGTTGTTCCATGAAAAATTGGGGGTGTTTCTCCATCCTTGATTGTATGTGTTTGCATAATGATTGTTTTGCATTTGAAAGTTTGACACAAAATTTTCATGTTCGGCATTTGATGGAGCAAAAGGGTTCCCCACTTGACAATCTGAACTTGAATGATTTCCTGCACAAAGATCACAAATAATATTAGATTGAAAAACATTAAAATTCATATTTTCTACTTGTTTATATAAAATATCATTTTTTGTATTTAAAGTAGAAAAAGGATCAAGTTCAAAAACTCCAGCCACTTTTCTTGGCATTGTTCTCTCTGAAGACCATTGGTAATGATTTGATGCCATCTCCTCTAAAAGATCATAGGCTGCATTGTAAGTTTTGCTCATGAGTGCACCACCAGCTGCTACGTCAACCATAGATCTATGTGTAACTCCCAAACCATTATAGAATGTTTGCATTTGCAGCCATTTTGGTAGTTCATGATGAGGACACTTTCTCAATAACTCTTTAAACCTTTCCCATGCATCATACAAAGACTCGGTCTCCAATTGAGTAAATGTGACAATATCATTTCTTAGCCTTGCGGTCTTTGCTGGTGGAAAATACTTGGCTAAAAACTTTTGTGCAAGTCCCTCCCATGTAGTAATACTACCGGGCGGTAGATAATGTAGCCAAGCTTTCGCCTTATCTCGTAGGGAAAAAGAAAAGAGTCTCAGTCTAATTGCATCGTCTGATACACCGTTGTGCTTGAAAGTGTCACAAATTTCTAAAAAATCTGCAATGTGAGCATAAGGATCCTCGTGTGGTAGTCCCCAAAATTGAACATTCTGTTGAATCATTAGAATCATCGCCGGTTTAATTTCAAAATCATTAGCTTCAATAACCGACTTCTTTATGCTTGATTCATAAATTGAGGGCATAGCATAGTCTCTCAAAGGCCTATTCTCATCGTTCGCCATGATAATGTACGTGCATGTCCTGAAATGTAAGTGTTGAAAAAAAAGAAAGACAAAAAATAGAAAAACTAAAAAAATAAATAAAATAAAATAAGAAAAATAAATAAAAGTTAAAAGTTAGTCAAGAGAAAATAAAGATGTAAAATGATAATAAAATAAAAATAATTACAAAAAAAAAATCCAAACTAGCAATAATCTAGCAATGTTCAATATCAATAAAAGAATAACTATTCCCCGGCAACGGCGCCAAAAACTTGATGTTGAATTTGCAAGTGTACAAAATCGCACAAGTAATATAGATAGGTGAGTAGAGTGTCGAACCCATAGGGACTAGATATTTTACTGATTACCGATATCACTAGATTAATCACTATTTGGAAGATCGAATTTAATTAAGGATAAAACAACTAAACTAAATTAATCTAATTAAATCTAACTAAATTGGTGAAGAGGGAGAGGGCTGTGAAACTATGAAGCTCTTGTACTTTGCTTAATGGTAAAATTAGTTCTAGGGCTCTTGGTTCACCTTGTTTATCACACACACAAATTATAATTTCTTATAAATAAAAATATTATCTTTCCCAAATTGTCGACCAAAATCCTAAAGATATTAACCACTCTATAAACGTAGTCTAAAAAATATTCTCAACTAATTCTTCGCCTATCCATCAAATTATTAATTGGGAAATTGGATTTCTTAACGGTCACGTCCTCCAATATACGGTGTTAATTTTTATTAATCACAAATAACCAGTTCGGTCTCTTTATGATTTGAAAAATCATACAAATGTCTATCCACCATGTTGTACGCATAAATAATAAAAATTAAAACACAATCAGGAAAAATAGAGTAATAATAAGGAATTTAAAATTTGTGTTCTACAAAACTCGGCTACAACTTAGCCTCTAGAACAATAAATTCAGTTCATATTTGTTTGGGATTGCATAAAAAATATAGAGAAGAAAAGATACAAAAGAATACAAAATTTAATTCAAACCCCTTTTATGTCTCAAACGTAGGAGCCAAAAGTGTTGCTGTCACGGGCCGTCACATCAACGCATCAGTCTGTCACACTGCCGTTGTCGGGCCGCGTGTCCCAAAACCAAAGCCAAAATTTGCCTTGAAAACCGCGTCGTTAGCTCTTGGAAACCGCACGTCAGAACGAAGTCAGCTCCTGAGCCACATCAGCGCACCCAGGTCTGTCAGCCGTTGGAAACCGTGTGCGTCACGTCAGGAGAGGGTCCCGCTGTCAGCACGTTGCGTCAGCACGCCAGAACGAAGAAGAAGCAGCAGAGCCAAGAACGTGTGCACTGTCACGTCGCTCAGTGCTTGCATGTGTCCACTTGAAGTCGTCAAACAGATTCTCTCTCCCTCTTTTGCTCTGAGCAGCACGCAGGGAGACAGAGAGGACTTCTGTCTCTCTCTCTCTCTTATTATTATTTTTATTTTTTTATATTATTTGTTTTAATGATTAGCCGTCACCTCCTGCTTTATCATCTCTCCTTTGCCTTGTATTTATAGAGAACGGAGAGAACATTAGGGTTTACACTTTTGCAGAAAAACCCCTCTCTTTTTCTTTATTTCCTTCTTTATTTAATCCAGAATTTTATTTATTTCTCCTTCTTTCTTTTCTTCCTTTTCGGCCCACCTTCTGCATACACACAATAATATCTGAAATAAGAATTTTTAAATAAAATTAATTAGTTTAAAATTAATTAAACTAACTACAGATCAAATTAGCTTATAAAAATCCTTTTAAAATTATTTGTCGCAATTTAACTCAACAAAACAATAAAAAATGAATAAATCCATTATTCTACTTTGTTTGTTGATTTTTTCCACAAATCTTTACTTTTTGCATCAAAAATATTATTTCTTCAAAAATAATTAATTAAATGAAATCATATAGAAATAAGATGAATTATAGACAATATCAGCGAAAACAAGCTATTTTTATTGGTAAATGAGTACAAATATTTGTATATAAATTAGACACATCAATCTCCAATTGTTCTCAAATAAAGGTTTTACTTATTACATTGATTTAAAAATAAAATAAGAATTCTTGCATACCCTGTATTACATCTTCCGAGTTACCAGCGTCCTCCTCGGTTAATGCAAATACTCGCCCTTGCCTCTGGAATTTGCTTCCACCTGAACCATCCTTCCTCAATTGTGGACAATGGGGCTTAGAATGTCCAGTCTGCCCACACTGGGAACAAATCTGCTTCGCCAACTTCGGACACGCTGACCTGTAATGTCCTGCCTCCTTGCAGTAATAACAAGTCACTCCCTGAGTTGCAAGTGCCTTCTGCACCGGATCACTGAACTTGGCTTGTTTCGCTGGGAATCCCTTCCCACTCTGACCTGATGCTGGCCTCTTGTTCCAGTTCCATGTATCTTGCCTTTTCTGGAACTGGTCCATGTCCTCCTCAGTCATAGCTGCTCTCCTGACCAGCTTGTCGAACCTTCTGATGCCGAACGGGATCATCCTCGACCTCAAGTTTGGCCTCAAGCGCTGCTCAAACTTTTTGGCCTTCTTCGTCTCGTCAACGACCAACTCTGGTGCATACCTCAAAAGCTGAGCAAACTTGGTCTCATACTCCCGCACGGTCATGCTACCCTGCTGAAGGTTCAAGAACTCTGTCGCCTTCTTCTCCTGAATATCTAGGGGAAAGAAGCGATCCCTGAATTCCTCCAGAAAAGCTTCCCAAGTCATCGGCTGATCTCCCAAAGTCCTCTTCAGCGATTCCCACCAGACACCAGCGTCCTTTTCCAGCTGCATCGTAGCCAACTTCACCTTATTGGCTACCGGAGTCTCCGATACCTTGAAGATTGTCTCCATCCTTCTAATCCAATCATCAGTTGTGGTTGGATCTGATTGCCCCTCAAAAATGGAGGCATCATCCTCTTAAAGGACTCGATCTGCTTGATAGGATCAGCGTTAACCAATCCCTGTCCAGCTCCATGATTTTGCTGCTGATTCTGCTGCTGATTCTGACTTTGTGCCAAATTAAATGCCATTAGCGCATTCAAAGTCTGATACACCTTGGCGAATTTAGCCTCAAGATCAATCCCAGTTCCTCGAGAACTACCAGATCCATCCTCATTGTTACCACCATTCCTGGGCCTGGGTGCAACCATTCTGAATACTGCAAAACGAGAGAAAAGTTAGTGCATCACACACAATTCAAACTCACATCAATATCCTTTGGCAAAACTTCAATTGTATCCCAAAGGTAAAACACCATGTTTCAGTTCTATGTGATACTCACTCTTTAATGTCCACACTTAGGTACTCACACTCTAGTGTCCACACCTAGGTTATTTTTATGCCATGTTTATTATTACTATTAAAGCATGCTCTGATACCAATCTCTGTAGCGCCCCGAATTTCTAATATAATATCTTAGAAAATACGTGGCACAATCCCAGCATTCACTTCAATGTAACATTAAACACAATCAACTCCACTAAAATTTTCAACTTTTATTACAACAATCTCTTACATAGCACAGCGGAATTTAAAAACATCTCAATTTACAAACTCTTTCTTTTATTTACAACAACGTCTTTTTACAACACTGCTTTACAAATTTACACAAAACTCTATTAAATCAATTTATCTCAAAACTAACTCAAGCATCCACACCTCCAAACTCTAAGCAACAACCTGCAACACATGAGGCTAGAGATGATCCCTAACCCCCAAAACTAAAGGGGTCAGCCATACATGGTGTGAGTGACATAAAACAACAAACAACATAAATGAACATTAGTCATGAATCCTTAAACAACAGGTAGTAAACATGAATACATAAAATACGATGTAGCAAGGAAAAGTAAACAACAAGTGTAACTAAACTAAGTGTCAAATGTAGAAAACAGAAAAAACCACGTGCATAAAACCGAGTCAGGAAAACACAATTTCTATATGCAGACTCTCTAATGCGTACTTGTCGAAGTCTATGCATCCCACTCTACATAGGTTCGGTGCAAGCCCTTAACGTCTTCACTTCATAGGGTTCAATCCCTCGCTATGCAACTAATCCAATCACGATGACTACTACGAGATAAAGATAAACTGTGAGTGTTAGCCCATGCCCCGATAATTCCGGAGATAGATCCCACATCTCAGGTAATTCACCTGGATAATTCCGGAGATCATCCCACACCGAAACATTGACACATCATCACATGAATACCACATGTGCGTCGCCTCGACTCCGATAATTCCGTAGATCAATCCCACACCACAAGTAAATACCGTGATAATTTCGGAGATAAATCCCAACCACAAGTAATCTACCGTGATAATTCCGGAGATATATCCCACAACACAAGTAATCTACCGTGATAATTCGGAAAATTAAATTCCACACCGAAAGCCATACTGAGGTACTTGACCCATGATCTCGTTCATCATATCACCACTAGTGCCTGTCCTTATTATTCTTGGGTTACTTAATTACTCAACGAATCTCTTAGAGTTGGTGTACCCTACCGGACTTAACTCAAAACTGAATAATTGAAATGCCTCAACAGGCCTCAACAAAATAACTCAACGTCGGTATACTAGGGTCACACGCATCCTCTAGAGACTCAAACTCAAATGTCTAAACCAACTTTCCACCATAAATAGCTCAACTGAATATCTTAAAATCGTATGCTTAACAGAAGACAAAGTATAGACTAAAATATTTGAAGACCAATCATTCGGAAGAACATTCAAGTTTATGAAAACTCATCAGTACCAGTCGACTTATTACTGTAGTAAGTCGACTGTCTAGAGGGAAAATATCCATGATTTTAAGAAAATAAGTTTAAGTAATATAAGTTGACTTATAAAAGTCATAAGTTGACTTACCAGAGAATATAAGTTGACTTATAAAAATCATAAGTTGACTTACCAGATCATAAGTTGACTTATAAAAACATAAGTCGACTTACCAAATCATAAGTTGACTTATAAAAAACATAAGTCGACTTACCAGATCATAAGTTGACTTATAAAAAAACATAAGTCGACTTACGTACCAGAGAGAAATTCCAGAAATCTTTAAGAAAATATTCTAAGCGTTATAAGTCGACTTGCAAAGTCATAAGTCGACTTAAAAGAGAATATAAGTCGACTTAAAAGGTCATAAGTCGACTTACCAGAGAAAAATCTACGATAACTTTGAAAAATAAATTCTAAGTGTACCAGTCGACTGTCCAGAACGGATTTTCAAGAAAACTAAAGATCTAGCAGCTGGGTCGTGCCAGTCGACTGATAGGTCTGCCAGTCGACTGTCGGCCTACAGTCTGCATAATTTTGGTTGTTCA
The DNA here is from genome assembly GCA_017893485.1 of Hemerocallis citrina. Taxonomy (NCBI): domain Eukaryota; kingdom Viridiplantae; phylum Streptophyta; class Magnoliopsida; order Asparagales; family Asphodelaceae; genus Hemerocallis; species Hemerocallis citrina. Next base: position 131,399,497 of record CM030365.1, read on the forward strand.
TGATAGTCAAAATTAGAGTTTACCAAAAGAAATCATTGTTTACTAAAATAAGTTGTATTTCAATAAAAACGACCATCTCAGATCGGATACATTACTCAAAACATCCAATATCTCAAAGCTCAAGTTCTCATGTTCTAAATTCCTAATTCTTTCATTAGGATTTCTCAATACTGAAATTCTTTTACAACTCAAAACCAAAATCTGATTTATAACACAAGATCCAGATGTTCATCCATCCGATCATAACCATACTCAAATCTTAAACATGCTTTCTATCAATACACTTTTATGAACCAAGATTTACTCAACATTCTTAGATTTCACATACATGGTACAAACCACAACCTTTGCATCGTTCTCATGCAAAATACTAAATAACATACATGCCAAACAAACAACACAACAATCGTTCACATAAATCCATCAACCAAACAAGTTCATATCACTCACAAAATAAAACAAAACAAAACAATGTCACTCACCTTGGAAACGACGAGATCCAACAAACAAGTCTCTCCTTTGCGAGATCCAAATCTTCCTCTTGATCCTCCAAAAATATCACAAAACTCTATACTGTGCAGCGAATGACAGCTGCAAATTATTTTTAAATATCCGGAATGAAGTTTAGGGTTTTACCCACTTTTGCAAAATAATCCCTTCAAAATACAACTTTATATATATAGCTCTATTCTTGGAAATTCAATAAAATTCATTTAAATTAGGATTTTAAAGTAAAATATAATCCTAAATCTCAACCGGTACTGTTCAAAATGTCCAGAAAATACATTTTACATTTTAACCCCTAAAAATGACAAATTTGCAAAAAGGTCCTTCTTTTCTCAAAATTTGTAAATAGATCCAATTAATTTCAGAAAAATTTGGAAAAATTATAAATAAATCCCAAATATTAAATAATGATTTTTCAGGAAGAAAACTTGACTTTCAAACTTCTCAAGAAAGTATTTGCACGTGTTTTGCACGTGTAAAAAGATAAATTTTTCTGAAAATATTCATAAATTCTCCAAAAATCATTTTAGTCATTTATAAACCTTTAAAAATAATATTTTAAAAATATGGGGTTCTACAACTTTTACCGTTGATTTCACTACTACAGTTGACTTTACTGTTACTGTTGACTTCACTGTTACTGCTATATCTATACTGTTATCCTGCTATCTCTGTTACCCGTAGACTGCTACCCTTTGTTGCTTTTCCCCAATGTCAGTAATTTCTGTTTTATTTGAGTTTTTCCCTTTCCTTTTCTTGCTTGTACTGTTTGCGGCCCGGAACTTGCATCAACGGGCATTATGTTTTCCTGTCTTCCCCTTTTCCTTGTAATTGTCATATGAGCAGGTTTTGCTGATCAATTGTCTACTGGAGTTGGTGAGCAAAAATTTTGAGCTGTGCATTGGAAAATTTTGCTTAAATGTTTTTTGTTGGACTATTTTGTTCATGCTACTGTATTGAGACTTGTATTTGGGCTTGTAGTCCCAAGATATTATTTTGTTTCAGATCTCGTATTTGTTTGGGATATTCGTTATGGTTGCGAGTAAATACTTGTAACGCCCCGAATCCCAAATACACTGAATTCGAGATGTTCTACAGGATCTTTTCACTTCCTTTAGTACAATTTTACAAGGAAATTTGAACTTTTCACTTTATATCAGAGTTTACATCAATATTACACTTTACATTGCACAACGGAAGTAAAATTTACAACAATGAAACAAATATACAACAACATTGAGTAATCTTTAAGCATTTGTTCCTCTTTAATCTGTATCAAGCCATTTACCTGCTTATAAGACTGTGGGTACGTCAGTTTATTCAACCGACGATCATTATACACGGCCATCCTCTCTATGCCGGAAATAGTATAACTTATTTTCCATATTTAGCAAACACAAACTTGTAACATATCAAACTAAAGGGACTACCCTATTGATGTTGTGTTGTGATTGTGCACTTAGTCCTTAATGCATTTATTTATATTACATGACACTAATGCGCACTTGTTCGGATTCTATGCATCCCATACTACATAGGTCCGAGGGCAAGCCCTTAATCGTTCTTCATCTTTGTAGGGTTCAATCCCTCGTTATGACTTAATCTACTACTGTAATTACGGTAGGTATCTTAGATGATCTATGAGTACAAGCTCGTGTACAGAAAATTCTGGAGGGGAATCCCACGCACTGACACAACGCATCGAGCAGGCAACCTATGGACAATTCAGCCTCACTTCATGGCACACGATCCTCTTGCAGTCACCAAACATCCCACAAGCGTCGCCACCGGGACGATAATTCTGGAGTAGTGCCCACGCCATGTCTTGACGCATCAAGCAGGCAGCCTATGGATCACTCTCACACCGCCAATCCGATGGCCCTCATACTCGTGTTTTTCTCTTACTTTCATCACGTTTCCACTATGCACTAATACTTAGTTTTTATTAGAATCATGAACAAAATCAAAGCTCTAGAGTTAGCCTCTCCACTAAACCGGACTTACTCATTCATTTCAACACGACCAACCTTGGTCTTTCATTTCAATATTTCATTTCATTTCTTTCCAAATGCCGGGGGAGACTTAGCTACTCTTTTTGTTTCAATTTTCAATTCACAATTTCCAAAATGAGCATTTCCAATTCATAAATTTCCATGGTGAGTCATCATACTCAGAAGTATATTTCTTTTCGAATCATGATTTTTAATTCGTTCAAATAGTCCATAATTATACATTAATTTCAACTATTCATCATGTAACTCATGAATTATTATTTTCACATTAAAAACCCACATCACTAGTATTCAATCAAGATGGATATTCACGCATCATAATTTGTTGCACTATTCTCCAACGAGAATAATTCACATTACATAGTTGTCACATTATTCTCAAATGAGAAATACTTTACATCACTAACGAATATTAACAATTCATATTTTTCATACTATTCTCAATTGGGAATAAATCACATCCATCACATAATATCGTTTCAATCTTTACTATATTAATCTTCTAATCCTTCATTTCAAGTTCTTTTTGCAAGGTATAATTTTCCCAAAAATACACATATAAAACCATAGTTCTAATTACACATTTTATTCTCAAATCACATTTTATTTCATGCGAATATTTTATAAAGTCCCATATATTTTTAGAAGAATAACCATATTTTTCTCCATAATTTTTGGCCACCGAAACATTCAAAAAATAAAATTTTTCAATCTTGCCGACGGCAAGATTCGAACCCAGCACCCCAGGAAAAACGCCCAAGGCACAGACCACTAGGCCGGGTGTTACAAGCGCTACAAAGAGGACTGAGAGCATTATATGATCTCGGTCGCTGCTTTCTTTTATTTTAAAAAAAATCATGGAATAAAATGTGTTGCCCAGAGGATTCGAACCGATCACCACAGGGAACCCAACTGCACACTATGACCACTTGAGCTACATGCTCAGGTTGTCACTAGTATAATTCCAATTTTATTTAACCCATACTCTCTGTTATTTAGAACATTTCGATGTTCAACTAGTCCCCATTTCATTTGGTTTTCATAAAAATTACTGTACAACTCCAGATTAATTCTTCCTCACATAATTTACATACCAGTATGAGTAAAATAATTTTTGCAACAATTAAAACATATTTTCATACAACTAATTCAAATTCTACATTATAATACTACATTTCTTCTCTTTTCGACATTTCTTCGCATTTAGCATTCTAATCTCTTTATTAATAAATTTCACATTAATTCTCTGTCTTTAATCGTTTACCCAACATACAACACATATTTTAAATTATTCATGCCCATATTAACACAAAAGATCTATTTAACACATGAATTGGTATTATCAAACTACTAACTTTTGTATGTAATCCTTGATGGCAATAAATGTGTATTCTTCAGTCAATCCATGATCATAATCAATTCACATACAACTCAAATAATAGAACCACATATAAATTTGTATATCCACATTTCAATCATTCAAGAAGTCATTTTTTCCAATTAACGTATGCTCTTCTTAATCATTTTCATGCTTCATTCTTTCTAAATAAACTAGCATGCATTCCTACTTTAGAAATAGGAAAAATTTACCCACCTTGTATGGAGAGAAAATTTACAACTAGCAAATCCCTAGACGAATGTCCTTGCGACGAATGGCTCCTCCTTGAACGCGTGCACCCAAGCCTTCAAGTACCCAACCGAATGCTCCCTCTTCCTTGATGTAGCCGGCCTCTCTCCTTGATTGAATGCAAGCACAACTCTCACACACACTCAATCTTTTAACTCACTAAAATAACTACTAGATAATATAATTGAACTATAGGTTTGGAAGAGAATAATTTTACACAAGAATAACTAGCCATGGGGGGGGGGGGGTATTTATACTAAAAATCAAGGAGAATGGAGGGCTAGGATCAATTGGTTGGTTGTAAGATGGAGGGCTAGGATGAAAGTAGGAGTTGCAATAACTACCCACAACCAAGTAACCACCACACCATGATCACCATTACAAATTTAATTTTCCCTCCAAAGAAATCACAACCGGCCATGGGAAGAGTGCATTTTGCACGTGTACGTGTAGTGCACGTGCATGCAACTAGGCCCAAAAATGTACATTTAATTTTTGTATAAAAATAAAATAGTCTTTAAATTGCATTCTACATGACAAGTTGTATAAAAAATAGTCCATGGGCTTTAGTTTATGGGCCAAAATGGTTATTATAAAAATAATAAATTAAATTAACTTTGGGCTTTTAAAAGAAAAGGCTTTTGAAAGAAGGCTTTATAGAAAAATAATTAAAGGCACATATTTAAATATCCATACTCATCATGATGGAAATATCATAATATTTAATTCAACCAAAAATATTGCACGTGCACACTACGTGCAAAATAAATAATTTTTCATTAAATGAAAAATCAGGGCATTACAATACTGTTGAGTTATAATTGTTTATGCATGCCTGGTTGAGTATATTGTTATATTTGTAGTTGTGATGAGTCAAGTAGATCCATACAACTTATGGATAGTGAAAACTATTTGTTGGGCTTAGTCACGTACCATATTCCGTATTTCTTTTGGGAAGCAGGGCGTGACAAACAACTAGCTCCTCCTGTAGAGGACCCCATTCCTCTTCATCATCTAGATCAACCCCAACAGCCTAATCAAGCTTCTATCAACGGAGAGGCGTCAGGTGGTTTTCGATAAAGCCGTCATGAACAAAACCCACTGCACAACCATATCTCAGTCCACAGCGTTGCCACTGACTCGATGGCCTCACGAGGTCCCCAAGGGTCAAGTGATCTCCATTAAATCATCAGCGCTAGACAACATGGAACTGATCTACGGATCTGTTTGGATGAGAAGCGCACGTGGACCGAGGCCTCCCACTCAAAACATCAAGTGAATCGGAGAAGTAATTCTCCCCGAAGGCATAGATCAAGATGCTCCTCCTCTCACAAGTGCGCATTGCAGAAAGAAGGTCGACTCGTGAGATTCGAAAGCATCTTGAGGGAAACAAAGAGAAAAAGGCCCTAGTAACTAGGACCAAATTGGAAAACATCAAGCATGACATCTTCCAAGCTATCTGAGGTACTCACGATCAGGGTCAACGCACATGGAGATGCCGCTCTACTCCCTCAAGATGAGAATAATCCAAAAACTCAACTAGATCCAAGAGGAAGGATGCCTGTAACCCCCATGTTCGTTGTGTCGTATTGTATTGTTGTATTTTCTTCTTTCTCTTGTTGTATTATTAGATTCCGGTTATCTATTATTTTATCATTTCTTGAACACCAAATTGTATCTCTCTTTCAACTATTATTTTGAACTCATATTCCGGTTACTCTTTTCCTTATTATTGTGACCTGTGCCTGGCATTAGGCCCAAATTCTTTCCAAGCCAAACCTATTTTTTCTCATGTTACTTTATTGAAATCACAATTTGAACCCAACCCAAGTTCATCTCTTATTGGACCCAAACCCAAACCCACATACCTTATTCCCACTAATAGCCAATCCCCAAAATCTGTCCACGCTCACATCCCCCACTAATCTCCAGATAACTAGAGAACTAATCCCCATAGTCCCACTACTAATTTTCCTTAATTCTCTATTAATCAATCCCTTAATATCTCCTTTAACTCGTCACCTTCCCCGTTATCTCTCCCAAAACCAAACAAAACCTTACCTTCTTCTTCTTCCCTGTGAAACCCATCGACTACCACCATCGCTCGGTCTTCACACCTCCTCGCCACCTTTCGTCTCCCCCGTCGAGCCCCTTGTCGTCTCCATCTGCTGTCGAGCACGTGCCTCGCCGCACCGCAACCTTCCCTGCACCATCCTCCTCGTGACCTCGTCTTTTCCCCACTCCGAAGAACATCATCGCCATTGCTGTCGTTCTTTATTTCCTCTATTTTGACGTCGAAACCCATCCCCTGCATCACCTCGACCACCGTCGACCTCCACCATCGCAGCGCAACCCCCCCCCCCCACCCCCCCACGCCAGAGAACACCCGCCCTGTGCACCGCTGCTAGTAACCGTCGAAGTCAAAGCCGAAGCCGTAAGACCCTGCCATTGATGTTCTTGCGGTGTTTGCCGTTGTGTGATCTCGCTGGTTGCTGTTGTGTGATCCGGCTATTTGTTTAATACCCCAGATTTTTAAATGATACTTTTAAGATTAATAAATGAATTAAAATGATTTTTTATGATTTAATAAATATTTTCCTAAAATTTACCTTTTTACACGTGCAAAATACATGCTAAACATGTGCAAATATTTTTTTGGGAAGTTTAAAGTCAAAAACTATTTTGGGAAAACTCATTATTTATTATTAGATATTATTTGTGAATTTTTTAGATTTCTCTGATAATTATTTGACCTATTTGCAAATATTACAAAAAGAGGGACTTTTGTGCAAAGTTACCACTTGGAGTAAAAACTCTAGAATTCTGAATTTCTAGGCTGGGCATGATGCCTAGTCAACTCAGAGTTAAAGATTTTAATTTTTTAAAAAATAAATTTGGTTTATTTTGCAAGTTTGGATAAAGAAGGGTCTTTTTGCAAAATAGCCACTTAGAGGGGCAAAAGTGCAATTTTGCTTTTTCTGGGTTTTCAAAACAGTGCCGACTGATTGTAGAGTGGGTGTTTTTGTTTTTAAATCTTAATTAAGATGGTTTTATTTAACTTCCAAGTATAAGGATCTATATATGTAAAGATATATTTAAAAGAGGTATTTTGCAAATCTATTCGAAAACCTTAGATACCCTCAATTCCGGCCTATATAGGGTGGAGTGCAGCAGTCTCTTTGCTACAAAAAACGAAGGGATTTCTTATTATTATTTTTTTGGAGTTTTAAAGCGAGGATCTTGGTTTTCTTGCGAAGGAGGGATTTTTCTGATTTCTTTATTATCTTCGGTTGATTCTTCAATAAGGTGAGTGACTTATGTTTGTTTTCTTATTGTTCTAAGCATGTTGTATGTGATGATTTATCTATTAGAAAGCATGCTAGATAATGGTATGAAGATATGATGAGTTTTGATGAGTAGATGAATTAAAAAGTGAATCTTTTCATGAAACTACACTATTGATGCTTGAAATCCTAATTTGATGACTTGTGATTGTTAAAGAACCTAATAGAAATCATGAGTAGGTTGTTTTCTCTTGTATACTTGCTTTTTTGCTGGCATAAGATGAGTGGTATGCTGATTATTGCATAAAAGATGAACAAAACCAAATCTTACTGTGTATACTATGCATATAATATGTTGAGGCTTTTGATTAAGTAAAACTTAATTGTTTGCATGTTATAATTGTATATACTCCTGAGTAAACTATTGGGATCAGTAAGGTTTGTGTATAACAAGTTATGAAAGGGTTTATTGAATCAAAAAGAGTGGATTTTGAAGTAAGAAGGAGTTGCTCTTTTCGGGTCTGATGCTATGTGGCCGAATTTGAGTTTTGTGATCTTTTGTGATGTTTTCGATTGGATTTGACTTGTTTTAGTACTGAGATGGTTTTAAACTTTATACTACATATATACAATGGATTCAACTTTATACTACATATATACAATGGATTCACAATGTTTAAATGATACACAAATACATATATAAACCCATTCACATTCTTGTAAACTATTTTCTTGAGATTTTGTGAATTTTGATGTAGTTTCGATTGGATTTCGATTGCTTTGGTTCTGAGATAGTTTAAATATCTTACTACTCCTATTTGGTGAATTCTAATGATAAAACTAATGCTTAAATACTTATTTGAATATACATATATATATTGTCTATTTTAAAAGATTTTTATGAAAAGTCACTCTTTTGAGATCTCGATGTGTTTGATGTGTTTTAATAACCCCTACATGTTATACTAGATATGTTTTATCCCCTCAGGAAATTTAATCTTGATTTTACAAGGATTTAATCAAGTATCATATTAAAACATGCACAAAAAACCCACCTGACTGTATAGCAGGTGACAGTCGACCGTTGTGTTTCTATTTTGGCAATTCCCAATTGCCAGTCGACTGCTCTGTTTGAGCGGTCGACCGTCAATTGCTTCTTTTGCTTTTTAGTTGAATTTTCTTCGTTTCTTTTAAATGATTATTTTCTCGATATTATGGATTATTACTCTACAATTTTAGATGATATTTTTACTACAGATTACAGTATTTTACTGAGAGTTATATTTTATTTATAATAGAGTTTTAAATGTATTCTTATGACCTTACTATGTGAGTTATATGTGTTTTCAAAGAATTTATGTTTTTGTGATATTCTACGACTTAAAAATAAGATTTTCTATTATTTAATGGATTTAATATTTTATTTGAATTCTGAAATTTTATGAGTACATTATATAGTTTTGGATTTTGTCGATTTAAGAGGTTTTCTTATTACAAACGTTTTGATGATGGATTTGTGAATTTTATTGAAAAGTTTTGGTGTGATGGTTGAGTTGTGAGTCTCTAGAGAATGTGTGGGACCCTAGACATTGGCAGTTGAGGTTTTGTGGTTTGGTCAGTTGTGTCTGAGATCAGTTGAGTTCAGTCCGGTAGGGTACTCCAGCTCTAAGAGATTCATAAATAATTAATTAACTTAACAAGATAAGGACAAGCAATAGATGGTGATATGATGAAATAAGTGCAAACGTGAGTTATGGACCCTAGGATGATCCAAGGAGTTAGATATTCCCCAGTATTCCGGGACAATGGATGTATGGGCCACAGAGTGATCTGCGGAGTGGGATTGATCTCCAGTATTCCAAGGATGAGAACGACGCTCATGGGATGTTTGTGCAATAAGGGTTCCAGGATGACCTGCGGAGTGAGGCAATCTCCAGTTTTTCGGGACGATGGATGTAAGGGCCACAGAATGATCTGCAAAATGGGATTGGCCTCCAGTATTCCGAGGGCAAGAACCAATACTTGCAAAATGTCTAAATCTCGTAGTAGTCATCGTAGTAGGATTAGTTGCATAGCGGGGGGATTTAACCCTATCAAATGAAGAACGATAAGGGCTTGCACCGGACCTATGTAGAGTGGGGTGCATAGATCCGATAAGTATGCATTAGAGAGTCGGCATATAGCATTGGTATTTTCTTGACTTGGTTTTATGCATGTTGTTTTTCTATTTTTCTACACTTGGCACTTAGCTTAGTTTCACTTGATGTTTTTATGTTTTATCCATTGTTATATGTATTTTTTCTTATAATAAATAATGTTATTTCTTATTTCATTTATTCTTACTATTGATACATGTTTTTTATGACTCTATGCCTTATGTTTCATTTATGTTGTATTTATTTTTATGTCACTCACACCGTTATGGTTGACCCCTGTAGTTTTGGGGGTTAGGGTTATCTCTAGCCTCATATTTTACAAGTACCTACAGCTTGGGATTTGGATGCTTAAGATAGAATGATGTTATGGCTTATGTAAATTGTAAAAGAATGTATTGTAAAATAAAGAATTTGTAATTCAATGTGTTTTGTTTTCCGCTGTACTTTATAAAGAATTAATGTAATAAAAGTTAAAAAAATTTATCTGTATTTTGACTATATTTACTATTACAATTGAGGTTTATGCTGGGAATTGTGCCACATATTTCTGAGATATCATATTGAAAATTCGGGGCGCTACAATTTGCTTGCGGAGATCTTGCTATTTTGCTGTGTGCATCTTGCACGTGTTGCGAACTTCATTACGCACGTGTTGTTGATTATGTGCGTTTCACGTGTTGCCGTCGGGACACTCGTCCCGTTATTCTGTTATATTCGAATTAATCATCTAAAAGACAAGTCTTCTTGAACCCCTTTATTATTCGCATTCAAGAATTTCATTCATCCCCGCAAGTAGTTCATAATCAAATCATCGTATAAATCTTTGCTTGATATTTGTTGAAGAGGGATTCATCGGTGAAACCAAGTGATAACTCTTTTTTCGTGCCATTATCTTTGACTCAAACCCAAACTTGATCACCCATAGTTATATGAAGTACCATAGTCATATGCATACTTCATGAATACAATTAGAATCATGTTAATTACATGGTAGATTGGTGAATTAAATGTTTTGATTGTATGAAATTTTATTCGTGAATTGAATGTCATGATTATAGAAATATTGCCTTGTTAATGTTACAATGTCATCCTAATAAATACGTTAAATTTTCTGTTGATTTATTGTCATGAAATCACATGCTTTCGTTTTTGAATTATTACAAATTCATATCAATTAACTTGGTGGCCTGCTGTCTACTTAATATTGCATTAAACTTTTGAACCAGTTTCTGTAAGAATTTAATAGAACCTTGTAAATAACAATTGTATCCCTGTGAATCTACTTTTCATAACATTTGACGAATCTAAATTCTGATATATAACCTGCAAGTTATCAGACTTTTAATGCTGCTAGGTATAGACTTCCAGATTTGATGTTTACATGCGTATCGTTGTGAATTAGTAATTGAAAGGAACTGTTAACAATATAATTAAACTTTGAAATTAATCTGGCTACAACTAGACATGATTAAGAGTCACCATGAATTTTTGTGGAATTATTTGATGAATATGCAGACCCGATATGTACATGTAAAGATGACTCTAAGTTTCTGTCCGAACATAAAAGCAGTAAAGAATAAGATTTTACACCCAGTTTCTGTAGTTATCATATGTGATGTGTATATGCATCGGAACCGGTAGCGAGTCTAGTTTCTAGAACTTCTGACGGATCCTGATTTGCTTGCCTGTAGTAACGAAAATCTTTGTTTTAGTACAGAAATGTCTTGCTGTCTAGAATGTATGTCTTTGTAATGATTTAGTATAAACACGTTGAGCTTACACTTAATGAGTAGAAATTAGTCCACCAAGCATGACACAACCTTGATATCTTCCTGTTCTTGCTTCGATACTGCTACACCCATTGCATGCTCAAATTAGAATGTAATATTTTTAATAAAATATTAACAAACTGGGATATTAAGGGTCGACTTGGTAGTGAACAATCGAAAACTGTACTTGGTAAGGGCGCTTCTTGTTTACATGGATTATTATTAAGGCAGGTGGAGTAACACTTGTTATCTTGTTATCCGTGTTGGTGTATGTCCTAGAGGCCAGTTGTGTATTGACATTACTAGTTTACATTGTATCACGATATTTATTTCATATAAGAGGCATTTTATTTATTGTGTTGTTTATTGTAATTAAATGAACATAATAAAGTCATTAGAATAGTAGGTTCAATACCATGGGATATCAAGTGCATGACTTGATTGTGAGATCCTATTGGTTGTAATCAGAACACTATTCCTAAATATCCCTAGTTAAGTATTATTTTGAATTAGGATAACAATAATACATAGAGACTAGTATGTGCGTAGACTGATGACCATATCTCACGGGTCATGAATATGAGATATCAAGTCCTCACATGGGTACATATTAGAGTAATAATGTACTGGACTGATCCACTATCAGAATGCTGCATGGATCGTTACGTGAGTATCATAAGCGGTTCTCACAGTGACCGTGGTGTGTGTAGTCCTGTGACTTGAAGTCACTACGGTTCCCTACATGAGAAGTTATATGTTTTAATGTCGTCAAATATTGTCCATAATAAGATGATTATAAAGTCAACTATTGGATATACTACAAATCATACGGAAGGATGTGAGTGACTTAGATAGGATTTGTTCCTCTTACATAACAGGAGCGATATCTATGGACCCTTGATTGAGTGAGACTACAAAATGCATGTCAATGCTCAAATGAGTCAATGTGAGATATTGAGCTTGTTTGTTTTCGTAAGTCTACTCGAATATCAAGAAACCAAAGATTGAACTATACAAGGGCAACACGCTCTATGCCTTGTGGTCAATTAAGATATCTGGACAAAGGGATTAGACTACATGGTAACATTGGTTACGAATAGGTTATGTCTAATCACTAACATTCTCCTTACTTGAGTAGCAGTGATGTATTGCTAGATACCGCTCATTATTTGTAATACTATAATATGATTTTAGTATTACTATCAACGTATTGAGAACCTACAGGGTCACACACTTAAAATAGATCGAAATTGGAATTTAAATTCATAAGATGAATTTAATTGGGGATCCAAGTAAGACTTGGACTCCTGACATTGTTTAGACATTTAATTAGATTAAATGGGGTGACCAAGGTTCAAAGGCCCACACACGAATCTGAACCAGGTCAAATTGTGAGTCCATTACTGTTGCCGCTAAATTTGGTGTGGGGGCAAACAGATAGAATTTGTGGATTCTTAGGGAAACTGAATAGTAAACCTGTATACCTGTTCCGTGGGCTTCGATCGTCGCTCCCGCCGTACACCTGTAAAAAGTGCGAAACACCGGGGTTGTTCCCGGCGACGCACCCTCCGACGCTCAAGTCAGTAATCTGGAAGACTATGAGAGAGCGCAAAAACTGGTGAAAGATTGATTACCTCTTAATGGAGATGGGTGGGAGGTATTTATAGGCGTCTCAGGGAACAAATTAGGCATGTAATTCCTGTGTATATAGATAAGGAATGTAATCCCTAATCCCTAGTGAAAGGATAGATGTGAATCAGGGCCGTTGATTGATATTAACCAGAAACCCTAATTCTATCCTGCTGGACCGGGTTTGTTGCGGGTTGAAACCCGCACCCAGTTGAGGGGGATCCGTTCGCAGGTTATTGGATCTGTGAGAAGGAGACCCAGTACCCGCTTTAGACCCGTTTGTAGGTAAGATTACCGTTTTACCCCTGAACTCCAGGATTCGTACCCAACTTGGACGGTCTCGATTAAACCCCTATTTTTAGCCATATCACGAGCCCCCCACTCCTAAAGGCTGAGGACAATCAGTCTTTGAGGAGTAGTTTGACTGTTTTAGTGGCTAGTGGAGTTGTATCGGAGTCCGAATGGGTGTTCTTGAATCCCGAAGTGGGTGGTAAGGTAATTTCTTCTTCTTCCTTGAAGCCATGTGGTATATCAAGTTTTTATCTATCTTTTCGGGCTATTTATCTAATTTTGCGATGCGTTAGCTAGTCGTTCGGGGGTCTTGGCTGTACATTCTAGGCAATAATTGTTCGTTCGGGGGCTCAAAAATATCCCCCGAATTTTTAATTACTTCCTAGAATTTTTAGCTAATTTTCCCGAATTTTTAGCAATTTTTTGCAATTTTTAAATAAATAAAATGATTTAAATAAATAAAAATCGATTTTTTAATATTTATTTATGACGTGGCGTCATCTGAGCCCTTGATCAGGGCGGAGCGCGAGCTTCGGAGCGATCAGACGGTCCCTGCTCCTCGGCAAGCTTTTTTGCCGTATACGAGGGTCGGTACCTCGGTACCTCGGCTCGGAGAGCCAGCGCCTCGGCTCGGAGGGCCAGCGCTTCGGCTCGGAGGGTCAGCACTTCGGCTCGAAGAATCCGAGGTACGTGGCATCATCTGGGCCGTCCATTTCAGCGTGGATCTCCATAAAATGTTATCTTGTCGTTTAGTGGACGTGGCCAAATCTGGGCCGTCCATCACGACGAGTGCGCTTTTTCACAAGATCCAATGGTTGATATGGGTCGGCATTATTTTTCACCATATACGAGGGTCGGTACCTCGGCACCTCGGCTCGGAGGGCCAGTGCCTTGGCTCGGAGGGTCAGCGCTTCGGCTCGAAGAATCCGAGGTACGTGGCATCATCTGGGCCGTCTATTTCAGCGTGGATCTCCATAAAATGCTATCTTGTCATTTAGTGGACGTGGCCAAATCTGGGCCGTCCATCATGACGAGCGTGCTTTTTCACAAGATCAACGACTGATACGGGTCGGCGTGATTTTTTGCCATATACGAGGGTCGGTACCTCGGCACCTCGGCTCGGAGGGCCAGTGCCTTGGCTCGGAGGGTCAGCGCTTCGGCTCGAAAAATCCAAGGTACGTGGCATCATCTGGGCCGTCTATTTCAGCGTGGATCTCCATAAAACGCTATCTTGTCGTTTAGTGGACGTGGCCAAATCTGGGCCGTCCATCATGACGAGCGCGCTTTTTCACAAGATCCAACGGCTGATACGGGTCGGCGTGATTTTTTGCCATATACGAGGGTCGGTACCTCGGCACCTCGGATTGGATGCTCGGTGCTGTTTGGCCGAGGCGCTGAGATGGCTCATTTCGAAAGAAATGTCTCTTGGTGGTTTGACCTTCCGCACCCAGTAGCTCGGCTGCTCGACTAAGTTGTTCGGTAGCTCGGTCGAGCAGGCAGTTCGGAAGGTGCATGCGGCAGGATCTGGTTCGTCCATCATGGCGCGCATCACGAGGATGGGGTTCAGATCACGAGAAAACGTTATCTTGTCGTTTTGTGGGCGTGGCACGATCTGAACCGTCCATCAGATTCTGTCGCGAATTTTGGAGAGATCCGACGGTGACTTCGCCTCGGGATGATTTTTCTCTATATACGAGGGTCGGTACCTCGTCGTCTCGGCTCGGCGCATCAGGGCTGTTTGGCCGAGGTGCTGAGTTGTCTGTTTTGGGGGAACGTCTTGAGGGTTCCACCTTTCCGTGCCTAGTAGCTCGGCTGCTCGGCTGTGCTGTTCGGTAGCTCGGCTGGGCAAGCCGATGGCAGGCAGCTCGGAAGAGACGTGTGGCTGGATCTGGGCGGTTCATCATGGCGTGCATCACGAGGATGGGGTTCAGATCACGAGAAAACGTTATCTTGTCGTTTTGTGGGCATGGCAGATCTGAACCGTCCATCAGATTCTGTCGCGAAGTTTGGAGAGATCCGACGGTGACTTCGCCTCAGAATGATTTTTCTCCATATACGAGGGTCGGTACCTCGTCATCTCGGCTCGGCGCATCAGGGCTGTTTGGCCGAGGTGCTGAGTTGTCTGTTTTGGGGGAACGTCTTGAGGGTTCCACCTTTCCGTGCCTAGTGGCTCGGCTGTTCGGCTGAGCTGTTCGGTAGCTCGGCTGAACAAGCCGAAGGCAGGCAGCTCGGAAGAGACGCGTGGCTGGATCTGGGCCGTTCATCATGGCGTGCATCACGAGGATGGGGTTCAGATCACGAGAAAACGTTATCTTGTCGTTTTGTGGGCGTGGCATGATCTGAACCGTCCATCAGATTCTGTCGCGAATTTTGGAGAGATCCGACGGTGACTTCGCCTCGGGACGATTTTTCTCCATATACGAGGGTCGGTACCTCGTCATCTCGGCTCGGCGCATCAGGGCTGTTTGGCCGAAGTGCTGAGTCGACTGTTTTGGAGGAAGTATCTCTGGAGGGCTCCGCCCCTCCTTGCCCAGTGGCTCGGCTGTTCGGCTGAGCTGTTCGGTAGCTCAGCTGAGCAAGCTGATGGCAGGCAGCTAGGAAGATACGCGTGGCCGGATCTGGGCCGTCATCATGGCGCGCATCCGAGGATGGGGTTCTGATCACGAGAAAACGTTATCTTGTCATTTTGTGGGCGTGGCATGATCTGAACCGTCCATCAGATTCTGTCGCGAATTTTGGAGAGATCCGACGGTGACTTCGCCTAGGGACGATTTTTCTCCATATACGAGGGTCGGTACCTCGTCATCTCGGCTCGGCGCATCAGGGCTGTTTGGCCGAGGTGCTGAGTTGGATGTTTTGAAGGAAGTATCTCTTGAGGGCTCCACTCCTCTGTGCCCAGTAGCTCGGCTGCTCTGCTGAGCTGTTCGGTAGCTCAGCTAGGCAAACCGGTGGCAGGCAGCTCGGAAGATACGCGTGGCCGGATCTGGGCTGTTCATCATGGCGCGCATCACGAGGATGGGGTTCAGATCACGAGAAAATGTTATCTTGTCGTTTTGTGGGCGTGGCATGATCTGAACCGTCCATCAGATTCTGTCACGAATTTTGGAGAGATCCGACGGTTACTTCGCCTCGGAATGATTTTTCTCCATATACGAGGGTCGGTACCTCGTCATCTCGGCTCGGTGCATCAGGGCTGTTTGGCCGAGGTGCTGAGTTGTCTGTTTTGGGGGAACGTCTTGAGGGTTCCACCTTTCCGTGCCTAGTGGCTCGGCTGTTCGGCTGAGCTGTTCGGTAGCTCGGCTGAACAAGCAGAGGGCAGGCAGCTCGGAAGAGACGTGTGGCTGGATCTGGGCCGTTCATCATGGCGCGCATCACGAGGATGGGGTTCAGATCACGAGAAAACGTTATCTTGTCGTTTTGTGGGCGTGGCATGATCTGAACCGTCCATCAGATTCTGTCGCGAATTTTGGAGAGATCCGACGGTGACTTCGCCTCGGAATGATTTTTCTCCATATACGAGGGTCGGTACCTCGTCATCTCGGCTCGGTGCATCAGGGCTGTTTGGCCGAGGTGCTGAGTTGTCTGTTTTGGGGGAACGTCTTGAGGGTTCCACCTTTCCGTGCCTAGTGGCTCGGCTGTTCGGCTGAGCTGTTCGGTAGCTCGGCTGAACAAGCAGAGGGCAGGCAGCTCGGAAGAGACGTGTGGCTGGATCTGGGCCGTTCATCATGGCGCGCATCACGAGGATGGGGTTCAGATCACGAGAAAACGTTATCTTGTCGTTTTGTGGGCGTGGCATGATCTGAATCGTCCATCAGATTCTGTCGCGAATTTTGGAGAGATCCGACGGTGACTTCGCCTCGGGACGATTTTTCTCCATATACGAGGGTCGGTACCTCGTCATCTCGGCTCGGCGCATCAGGGCTATTTGGCCGAGGTGCTGAGTTGGGTGTTTTGAAGGTGGGCAGTAGCTCGGTTGCCCAGCCGGGCTGTTCGATAGCTCGGCTCGGCAGACCGGTGGCCGAGTTGTCGACTTAGCGATTTGAAGAGTTTTTCGCTTCTCGTAACGTCGCTGTTCTCCGCTTGTCGCTTTGGCTTCTTGGTGGGCTTTTTACGTTTCCCAAGGAGGCCCAACTTTTTAGGGGTTATAAGCTTTCACCCTCACTCCCAAGCTCATTTCTTACTTTTTACTCTCAAGTTTTCACTTTCGTTCTCTAAGTTCTCTGCTAGCGGCGATTTTCGCTCCAAGGCGTTGCGGTTAGCTGTCGCGTGGGCCAGGCGATTTCCGGCGAGAGCACTCCGACCGTGAACGTCACTTCAAAGGTCAGTTTACTTAGTCTAAACAATTTTTCTAGAGATGTCTCGAGTGAACTCGGGGAGTGGGGCCTCGTCTTCGGGCGATGATGGTGCCGAGGAGAGGAGGAGGTTGGAGATCCGGAGAAAGGGTAAACAGGTCGCCGAACCGTCTGTAGCCGAGACGAGGCAGGAGAAGAAGAAGAGGAGGATGGAGACCCAATCTCCCGTAGTGGCGGTGATTGTGGAAAACCCGAAGCAAGCCCCTGAGATGGGACGATATCCTTCTGTCCTGTCCGGGCATTCGGGGATCAGGCAGTACGAGGGCGACTTGTTGGAGAAGGCGATCTATGGGAAGTCGACGATCGTCGAGGAACCTAACCCGGCCCTTCCTACCGAAGCAGACGAGCTCATCTCGGTGTTGTCCGAGAAGGACCTACTTCGGATTAGAAAGGCCTTCGCCATCCCTCCGAAGTACAAACTGATTCTCCCTGGTCCCGGGATGCGAGCGAATTCCAAGCTGCCGTCGTCGGATATGTGCATGTTCGACGTCGACTCCTTGAATGCCGGGCTACGTTTCCCGCTGCATCCTTTCATCCTTCAGATCCTCGGCTGGTTCTGCCTCGTGCCGACCCAATTCATGCCGAACACATGGTGCCACGTGAACGCCTTTTTGCTTCAGTGCTACAGAGCCGAAGTAGAGCCGGATCTAACGGTCTTCCGAGGAATGTATCGCGTAAACCGGCAGCACAAGACGGAGTATCGATACTACTTGGGGCCGAGGAACGGTGTTAGGATTATAGAAAACCCCGACTCAATTATGGGTTGGAAAGAAAAATATTTTATAATAAGGGGCGAGGCGATTCGGCCTATTCCAACCCGGTGGAAAGTGGAGGTGCCAAAATTCGCGCGAGCCGACCCTGTTTTGTCTGAGGCCAAGGCGGAGGTGGCGAGGAAGATAATGGCTCTTCCGCTGTTGAGTTGGAGGGAGTTGACGGAGCAGGTGTTGTTCGGGTCCGGCCTAAGCCCCATCGACCCGAGTATGCTCCTGACATCTCATTCGTTTTTCTTTCAAGTTTTTAGTTCGTCTCGCTAATTTGTTTTTTGTTGTCCGATGCAGAGGCGATGAAGATTGACTTCAACTCAATGATGGCCGACAGATCCAAGTTGGCCGGGGGCAGAAAGAGGAAGAGGGCGACCGAGGCTGCCTCGTCGACCCCGCAGCCCACTGTCGCCCCCACCATCGCTCCGCCCCCTCCGACTACCGAGGCGCCCTCGGAGGTCGTTGTTGCCGAGGAGACCTCGGCCCCCGTGGCCCCTGGCGTGATTGAGGGGGCCTTTGACGTCAATGCGGCGCTGTCGCTTGAGGCTCCGCCATTGACGAAAGACGCCGAAGAAATCCTGACCGAGCAGCATAAACAGTTGTTTATGCCGAACTGGCGGGTGAGGAATCATGACGGATTCCTCGGCAACTCCCAGATGTCCGTGCAGGTCATCAAGCACTTGGCGACCCCGAAGGACAGGTCCGCGCTGAAGGTAGGGACGGTCGGCGACGACACTTATGAAGTCACTCGGTCACTCGTGTCGGTAAGTGTCTTGCAAATTTCTTTAAGTTTGTTGCTCGGCTTGCGCATCACTGATAGTTGTCTTTGCAGGCCACTTGCCACTTCGGCCACCTCCTCGAGACATTCGCCGAGCAGGAGAAGGAACTGAGGGCCGCCAGCGACAAAGACAGGTCGGCAAAGGTTAGGGCGGTCAAGGAACTCGAGGCCGAGCAGAGGAGAGCCGAGGCCTTGGAAGTCCGGGTGGCCGACCTTGTTGCCGACCTGGAGAGCGCCAAGGGGCGCTTCGAGGCGGAGTCTGCAAAGGCCGCCAAGGCCGCCGAGGAGCTGGCTGTGGCGATGAAGTCCTTGGCCGAAGAGAAGGCGGAGAAGGAGGCCTTGGCGACGAAGATCAGGGCCGAGGTGGAGAAGGAGGCCGGGGCCGAGGCGAAGAAGCACATGGCCGAGAACATGGAGCGGTCTTATCAAACGGTGTTCGATCATGTCCAAGAACGGATCCCTAGCTTCGAGCGGGTCGGCTACCGACTGTGGCCAAGGTCGTCTTCAGGCGACGAGGGGGAGGAAGGCGAAGGTGACGAGACCGAAGGTGAAGACGAGGAGGAGGAGACCGACCGACCGGTGGCGGATGGCCAGGTCGAGGGGAGGATCGAGGGGC
Organism: Hemerocallis citrina; assembly: GCA_017893485.1. NCBI lineage: Eukaryota > Viridiplantae > Streptophyta > Magnoliopsida > Asparagales > Asphodelaceae > Hemerocallis > Hemerocallis citrina. The sequence goes on from CM030365.1 coordinate 131,419,279, forward strand.
CATCTGTCAATGCGCCCGTGGTCGAGGCGGCGACGCAGGTGGACCCCTGATCCCCTCGTTAAACTTTTGTAGTTTTTCATTTTGCTTTTTTCTTCCGAGCATTGTAATGCCTTTTGCGGACTGGCCACCGCTTTCAATGAATGAAAAATATTTTGACTCCGAAATTTTTGTCTAAGTGTTTGGTTTGGTAATGTAGTACTTCAATGCTATCCCTTTCTCATTTCAGATCGCTGAGCAGACTCCTATCATCTCGGCGGATCGGCGTCGAGCCGAGTTGTTTAAGCGATCTCGGGAGGATCGTCTCGAGGGTGAGGTTCACCAGACGAGGAGGATACTTCACAATTTAGAGATTAGGCATAGTGAGGCTTTGGCCGAGCTGCACCATCTACGGATAGTCGAGGCCGAGCTATCTGCTAAGGAAGAGGAACTGGCGCGAGTTTCGGCGGAACGAGATGGCTTTGCGAAGAAAGTGGAAGAGCTGCAAAGGGTGACGGTCGACAAGAGTATCGAGGTGACCCACTTGCGCTGCATTATATCCGACAATGCCGAGTATCCTGGTTCGGCAAAACTTCCTCGGTTTAAAGTGATAGTAAAGGATGACACACTGAAGGATCGGATCGTTGAACTGGAGGAAGAGGTTGCTCGGCTCAAGCCTCAGCCGGTGAGGGCTAACGTCCGGAGCACCTCGTGCACTCGCGAAGAGATCGAGCGAGGGATCACGTTCTATCAAGCGGAGAGCCGGACTCCTATCGTAGGCAGGTCAGCAGCCGACGCCCAAAGCGGTGTGGCGGTGTCCTCAAGCGGTGCTTCGGTTGGAGCAACTGTCAGGGTCAGCGACGAGGAGGCGTCTCGGTTCGTTGGACTGGAGACGAGCTCGGAGGTCAAGAAGCGCCGACCCAAAGTGTCACTGAACCGGAGCATACCCCTTCCTCGGAGGTAGTAAACGGGTCGTGTCTTGTTGTTGTAACCCATTTGCAAGCTTTTGTTGTTGTAATCCATTTTGTAATTTTACCCAAGTTATTAATAGAATTGGAGTTGTTTTATCCGAACTGTTCTCTACTGTCTCCTTATTTGTGCTCTAGTCGCGCTAACTAGGGTAGGCTCGAAATGAACTGCGAGGCAGGTGTTCGCATCGTCGAGCACCTTGGCCTCGAAACTCTCTCTTTTGCTGTGCTTCTGGATCTTGCCCGGTCCCTTCAGGTGCGGCTCGGTTCGGCTGCTAAGGCGCAGTTGTTTCTCAGCTGTGCCCACGTGGCCTGATCGTAGCTTGAAGACCGGAGTGACTTCTGCCGAGCGAAGTGAAGCGATCAGAGCCGTCTGATGTTTGCACAGATTTTGAGGCGGGTCCAGTTCCCAAGAAAATGCTATCTTGTCGTTTTGTGGACACGTGGCTGAATTAGATCCGCTCATCACGCCCTAGCACACTTTCTGAGATGATCTGACGGTAGTTTCATCTCGGGAGGTTTTTTCGCCATATACGAGGGTCGGTACCTCGTCCGCTCGGCTCGACAGTCGCGTGGCAGGTTGGGCTGGCCATCTAACCCCGGCCCGTTTGAGGACGAGCCGGTGAGATAAAGTCGAGCCATAGGAGAGATCTGATCGTTAGATTAGTTTAAGGGTTGCAGGAGCAGTTCCGAATGGCGAGCTACTTCTAGTTCGCTTAGGAGCGAACTTGCGAAGTAGAATCGAGCCAAGTGTTGGACTCCGAACCATTCAACGGCTACGGGGGCAATTTCGAACGACGATCTACTTCTAGCTCGTCTATGGGCGAGCCGAGGAAGAAGAGTCGAGCCGAGTGCTGGACTCCGAACCATCGTGAGGTTAGTTTAAGGGTTGCAGGAGCAGTTCCGAATGGCGAGCTACTTCTAGTTTGCTTAGGAGCGAACTTGCGAAGTAGAATCGAGCCAAGTGTTGGACTCCGAACCATTCAACGGCTGCGGGAGCAATTTCGAACGGCGATCTACTTCTGGCTCGTCTATGGGCGAGCCGAGGAAGAAGAGTCGAGCCGAGTGCTGGACTCCGAACCATCGTGAGGTTAGTTTAAGGGTTACAGGAGCAGTTCCGAATGGCGAGCTATTTCTAGTTCGCTTAGGGACGAACTTGCGAAGTAGAATCGAGCCAAGTGTTGGACTCCGAACCATTCAATGGCTGCGGGAGCAATTTCGAACGGCGATCTACTTCTGGCTCGTCTATGGGCAAGCCGAGGAACAAGAGTCGAGCCGAGTGCTGGACTCCGAACCATCGTGAAGTTGAGGAATTAAAAGCAGAGAGATATAACAGTATCGAAAATATGGAAAACTTTATTTATTAATATCCAATGGTCGGCTGCTTCTAAAGTTTCTAGCCGTTATTACAATGAAAAAATAAAGGAAAAATCACTACTAGTAACAGGAAGGGAATGGTTCGACATCTCGAGTTACTTAGAGAGGCGTAGTTGCTTTCTCTTGGTATTTCAAAAGATGGTCGGCATTCCAAGTCCTGAGAATTTCTCTACCTTCGAGATCTTCTAGCTTGTATGCACCGGGGCAGATCACTTTTGAGATCTTGTATGGTCCGTCCCAATTCGGGGCCAGTTTGCTTTTCTGTCCGGGAACGAGATGGCCAATTTTCGGAGGACTAGGTCCCCTTCTTTGAGGTCCATTGGGCGGACTCTTTTGTTGTATGCGAGCTCAATTCTTCTTCGGTAACTTTGTTGCCGTATAGCAGCTCTTTCTCTAATTTCGTCTATCAAGTCTAGGCTTGCTCTGAGCTCTATGGCATTCTGCTCTTCTTCAAAAGCTATCAAACGAGGAGAGGGTATCCCAACTTCGAGGGGAATGAGGGCCTCGGATCCATAGGTGAGATTAAACGGGCTCTCGCCTGTTGGGGTCCGCTTCGTGGTGCGGTAGTTCCATAGCACGTTGGGCAGCTGATCGACCCACAAGCCCTTAGAGCACTTGTCTAGTCTTTTCTTGATGCCTGAGAGGATCTGTCGGTTGGCATTTTCGGCCTGGCCATTTGACTGGGGATGTGAGACGGAGGAGAAGCGGTGTTGTTTGGCGAGGTCCTCACATAAGGCTCGGAAGGCAGCCCCGGTGAACTGCGTTCCGTTATCTGTAACTATGACCCGGGGAACGTCGAATCGGCAGATCACATTTTTCCAGAAGAATTGGACGACCCTATGCTCGGTGATTGTAGCCAGGGGCTCGGCCTCTATCCATTTCGAGAAATAGTCGACTGTCACGACTAGGAACTTTAACTGTCCGGGAGCTGGCGGAAATGGCCCTAGTAAATTCATCCCCCACATTGCGAAGGGGATCGGACTTGATAGGGAGGTGAGTGGTGCTTGCGGAAGGCGTCGGATGTCTGAGTACTTCTGGCAGGAGCTGCATTGCCGAACGTGTCGTTCGGCGTCCCGTAGGAGAGTGGGCCAGTAATACCCGTAGTTCAACACTTTGCGCGCTAAGGCTCTGGAGCCGGAATGAGCCCCGCCAATGCCCTCATGGAGTTCTTGCAGGGCGTAGTCAGCTTGTCGGGGGGAGAGGCACCTTAGGTAAGGCCGACCGTCTACCTGGGTGAAGGAGCGCTTATATAGAATGCCTTCGATTAATATATAACGCTCGGCTCGGGTTCTTATCCTTCGTGCTTCCTTCGGATCCTGGGGGAGGAGTCCGTCTCTTAGAAATTTGACGAGGGGCTTCATCCAATTGTCTTCGAGGAGGACAGGCAATGTTTCAACGGAGTCGAGTGCATCGTCCTCTATGCTCGGCTTCAGGAGGATTTCTATCAAAACAGTCAGTTCGAGGCCTCGAAGGGAAGAGGAGGCTAATTTGGATAGGGCATCGGCCTGAGCATTTTCTTCTATGGGGATCCTTTGGATGAGGGCCTCCTCAAACAATGCCATGAGGCTTTTGACTTTAGCCAAGTATTTAACCATCCTGTCATCGCGGGCCTCATACTCGCCGAGGACCTGATTGACGACCAACTAAGAGTCGCTGAAGATCCGCAGGCGTTGTGCCCCTGCATTTCGGGCCATTCCAAGGCCGGTTATGAGTGCCTCGTATTCGGCTTCGTTGTTCGAGGCTTTGAAGTTTATACGGAGGGAGTATTGGAGGATAAAGTCATCTGGGCCTGCCAGGATGACCCCTGCCCCGCTTCCCTCGTTACAAGAGGACCCGTCGACATAGACCGACCACACAGGTGGTCCCTTCACTGCTTGGTCGGACTCAGGGATAGTACTTTCCACAATGAATTCGGCTAGCGCCTGAGCCTTGATTGCAGTCCGAGGCTGATAAGTTATATCGTGTTGACTCAGCTCGATGGACCATTTCATCAGCCGTCCCGAAGTCTCGGGCTTATGGAAGACCTGTTTCAGCGGCTGGTCGGTAAGAACGACCACCGAATGGGACTGAAAGTAGGGTCGAAGCTTTCTCGCGGCCACTACCAGGGCATAGGCTATTTTCTCAATCTTCGGGTACCGAAGCTCGGCATCCCGAAGTACCTTGTTGACGTAGTAAATGGGCTTCTGAGCCCTTTCTTCTTCTCTGACTAAGACCGCACTAAGCGTCTGTTCGGAAGTTGCCAGGTAGAGGTAGAGTGGTTCGTCAGGTATTGGTTTGCTGAGAAGAGGTGGATTGACGAGGTAAGCTTTAAGCTGGTCGAAGGAGTCTTGTTACTGCTGCCCCCACTCAAACCCTTTAGCCCCCTGAGGGCTTTGAAGAACGGGAGGCACTTCTCCCCGGACTTTGACAGAAAGCGCCCTATGGCGGCTAGGCGACCAGTCAACCTCTGAACCTCTTTGACATTTCTAGGAGGGGCCATGTCCAATATGGCCTTGATCTTCTCCGGATTTGCTTCAATTCCTCGTTGGCTAACCATGAAGCCGAGGAACTTCCCTGATGAGACGCCGAACGCACACTTGTTCGGGTTGAGTCTCATATTGTGCTTCCTCAAAACATCAAATGCTTCTTGGAGGTCAGCCACATGATCAACACCTCGGATGATTTTCACAAGCATGTCATCGACGTACACTTCCATGTTCCGGCCGATCTGGGCCTGGAAAACCTTGTTGACGAGGCGTTGGTATGTCGCCCCTGCATTCTTTAGGCCGAATGGCATGACTCTGTAGCAATAAAGGCCTTGGTCGGTCACAAAAGATGTCTTCGGGATATCCGGGGGGAACATTCTTATCTGATTGTAACCCGAGAAAGCGTCCATGAAGCTGAGGAGCTCATGTCCCGAGGTTGCGTCAATCAGAGTGTCGATGCTCGGAAGAGGGAAGGGATCTTTGGGGCAGGCCTTGTTGAGGTCGGTGAAATCAATACAAATTCTCCAAGTCCCGTTAGACTTTTTCACCATTACCACATTCGACAACCATTCAAGATAGTTCACCTCCTGTATGAACCGGGCCTTCAAGAGTTTGTCCACCTCCTCTTTTATAGCGAGCTGACGCTCGGGGGCGAACTTGCGCCTTTTCTGCTGAACCGGTTTGGACCCCGGATCGACGCTCAGGCGGTGGACTAGGAGTTCTTCGGAGATATCGGGCATATCTGCTGCTGACCACGCGAAGAGGTCTTGATTGGTTCGGATGCATTTTACAATATCTGAGTATAGGGCGGACGGGAGGGTCTTGCTAACAAAGAACTTGCGGGTCAGCTCCTGCTCAGAGAAGAGCACCTCCTCCAAATCGTCCTCCGGCTCGGAAGTCGGCCGAGCGGCATCCTGGGGGATTTCCAGTGTTTCTAAGGAGAGGACGGGTCCGAGGGTAGAGGTCATATAACACTTGCGGGCCTGCTCTTGATTGCCCCTAACTTCTCCTACTCCGGCTCGAGTGGGAAATTTCATTTTGAGATGATAGGCAGAAGGGACGGCTTCAAGGGCAGCCAGACCGGGCCGACCCAAAATGACATTGTAGGCTGCTGGGACATCTACGACCATGAAGTCCATTGACTCCGTTCGGGTAGTAGGAGTTTTGCCAGCGGTTACGTCGAGGGTAATCACCCCTTCAATAGTCACTGGCACTCCCGTGAACCCGTGGAGCGTGTAACCGACGGGTTTGAGTCTGTTCCGCGAGAGCTTCAGGCCTTTAAAAGCGTCGAGGAAGAGGATGTTGACGGAGCTGCCGTTATCTACTAAGATCCTCTCCACTTTGAAGTTGGCCATGTGAAGACTGATGACGAGTGCGTCACAATGAGGGGTGCGAACACCCTCGAGATCTTCGTCAAAGAAGGTGACGGGCACTCCGAGGCCTTTGGGAGGAGGGGTGGTTCGGACTGAGTTGACTTCCCTGATAAATGCTTTCCGAGAGGAGTTCGAGGAGCCCCCCATTGGACCCCCATGGATGAGGTGGAGGACCCGCTCTTCCTCAAAGTCTGGCGTCTCTTCTCGTTCCGGACGCTTGTTAGCCCCCCGAAGCTGGGGAGGAAGTTCGGCTCGGTCCTTTCTTACAAACTTCGTCAGCTGCCCCCTCTGGATAAGGGCTTCGATCTCGTTTCTCAGAGCACGGCAATCGTTGGTGTCATGCCCATGGTCCCGGTGATAGCGGCACCATTTCTCTCTATCTCTTCTCTTGGCGGGGGTGTTCATCCTCGGAGCAGGAGGCAAGACCCCTTCTTTTTCGACTTCCATGAAAATGGCGGAGATGTTAGTGGTGAGGGGAGTGAACTTCTCAAATCTAGGGGGAGGTCGGCGCTGGCCTGCATTATCCTTCTGGAGCTTCTTGGCTCCTTCTTCTTCCGTTCCCTTCCTCTTAAACCCGGAGGTAGACCCCTCCCAGTTGGGTTGTTGCTCGGCCTCTTCGGCCCGGATGTACTTCTCACTTCGAAGGAGGACGTCGGAAAAGTTCTGTGGTGGCTTCTTGGCGAGGGAGGAGCGGAGGTTGGAATTGAGGACATTAGATTGAAATGCTACCGTAGCGACCGACTGGTCGAGGGATGCTATGAATCTGGCTTCGGCCGTGAACCTCTTCACGTAGTCTCTCAATTTTTCCCCCTTCTTCTGGTGAAGGTGCAACAGTGAGATGTTGGTCTTCTCAGCCCTACGGCTGCTTACGAAGTGTGTGACGAAGAGGGTTTCGAACTGCTCGAAGGAGAATATTGAGGAGGGGGCGAGGCGAGAGTACCATTCTCAGGCCGGTCCCTTGAGAGTTGCGGGGAAGGTTTTGCAGAGGAGGGCATCGGAAGCTTGATGGAGGAGCATCAAAGTCTTAAAGCTTTCGATGTGATCAACTAGATCGGTCTCCCCGGTGTAAGTCTCGAATTGGGGAGGTTTGAAACCGAACGGCACAGGTGCATCCACTATGGTCCGGGAGAAAGGGGGTCGTCTAGGACGTAGGGTCCTCCCCCTGAGCTCCTCTTCTCGGTTTATCTGACCCAGGCGCCTTTCTACTTCATGAAGACGGCGGTTCATGTTGTCATCTCTCCGACGGTAATCTGCCGAGCCACGAGACTCGTCTTCGTATGAGGGAGAGCGAGGGCTGCGGCGATGGTAACTTCGGGAGTGACGAGGACTTGGGGTACGCCGGGAGTTGGTAGGAGCAGGACGAGGAGATGGGGACCGTCGGTGAGGGCTTCGGACTGGAGGAGGGGACAGGACCTTTAGCTCATTAGGATTTTGACGGAGGTTGAGAGCCTGCAGGACGGTCGCTTGGAACTGCTGGAACTCGGCACGGGTGATTGGTGCCTCATTGTTCCTGGGCTGTTGCCGACCTGCGGGAGAGTACCTTCTTCGGTAATGATCGGGGGACTCTTTCCTCCCTCTGCGGACGGGGGACCAGTGGTACCGGTGGCGAGGAGACCGCTCGCCCGGATGGTGTTGGCGAGAGGCTCCCTCTTTCTGGCGGCGGAGGTCATCATCTTTCTGGCGATTAGGGGCGGTATTGTTGCGACCAGAGGCTCGGGGGTGATGGGAGGCCATAGAGTCCGTGGAGGCGTTGTGGATGGAGACATGCTCTTGCTGAAGGGGTTGTTTCTGAGGGTTGGGACCCTTTGGATGCGACTGATTAGGAGGGAGAAGGTTCTGTTGGAGTGGGTCTTCCGCTGTAGGGGGAAGTTACCCTTGTGGTTGAGCAGGATTATGGGGGACTTCTTGTTGTTGATCAGGGTTGGGTCCTCAGTTGGACCCCCTTGACCTGACTTTCCGAGGTGGCATGGCTGGGGAAGATCTGTTTACCAGGAAGAGGAGAGGTTTCTATTCGTTAGTTTTCCACAGACGGCGCCAATCTGTTGCCGCTAAATTTGGTGTGGGGGCAAACAGATAGAATTTGTGGATTCTTAGGGAAACTGAATAGTAAACCTATATACATGTTCCGTGGGCTTCGATCGTCGCTCCCGCCATACAACTGCAAAAAGTGCGAAACACCGGGGTTGTTCCCGGCGACGCACCCTCCGACGCTCAAGTCAGTAATCTGGAAGACTATGAGAGAGCGCAAAAACTGGTGAAAGATTGATTACCTCTTAATGGAGATGGGTGGGGGGTATTTATAGGCGTCTCAGGGAACATATTAGGCATGTAATTCCTGTGTATATAGATAAGGAATGTAATCCCTAATCCCTAGTGAAAGGATAGATGTGAATCAGGGCCGTTGATTGATATTAACCAGAAACCCTAATTCTATCCTGCTGGACCGGGTTTGTTGCGGGTTGAAACCCGCACCCAGTTGAGGGGGATCCGTTCGCAGGTTATTGGATCTGTGAGAAGGAGACCCAGTACCCGCTTCAGACCCGTTTGTAGGTAAGATTACCGTTTTACCCCTGAACTCCAGGATTCGTGCCCAACTTGGACGGTCTCGATTAAACCCCTATTTTTAGCCATATCAATTACTCTCTTAGGATTGATTTTTTGCAGCTATATATAGTAAGTATCTGTGGAAAAGTGTCACATGAGAAAACCTTAGCCGTCATAGAAATTGTGAGAGAGAGGGATCGTGGGGAACATCCCCTTCCTGCAGCTAGCACCGCGACGTGAGGGAAAGCTTGGTTTGATCCGTTCATGTGGATACCATAGAGGCACAGCAATATTACAGTGTTGTGATCGACATTAATTGGAGACAATAGATCCATCTTCAAAGTATAACTCCTAAACACGATTTAGGGTTTTCGCATGGATCCATGGCTAGGTTTCGATATTTCTTTGTCATTTTTCCGCTGTGTATTTGATCTGAGACTACCATCGAAACCTAACAATCCGAGTACACGATCTGTTGAGTTCACCATCACAGTCTAAACAATCATTGTTTGCATACACCGAACCTATGGTATGGGACACAATATTACGTGCATTAGATAGGTTAATAAAAGACTAATTAACCTAGATTGTCACTTGCGTTCTAGACCTTGAATATTGTTATCGATCTTGATCATTGATTGTAACCATTGATTCTTGCATGATTAATTATATACCCTTGATCGCATTATTGACCTTTGTTATTGCTCCTTGACTTGATCTAGTTCATTATTCTTGATATACCATGTTTTTTTCTTGCTCTCTGCTTTCACTACTTGCAGTCCGGAACTTGCTCTAACGGACAATATTTTTCTACTTTAGATCACGAGTTTACAGGTACACACGGAATAATACCCAAAAGACTTGGTGAGCAACACTTCTAAAAATGGAGCTCAAGAGTAGACTGCTTAATTATCTATTTACGTTATTTCCCTTTGAACATTGTTATCATTATTGTAATTTGTTTTAGGTTTTTATGATCCGAATTTGTTTATCTCCCAGGCATTGGATATTACTTTATGAGTTTATCTCATGAATATTTTGAAGTTTAGTCATTGTTCATATGGTTATTGTTTCTTGTGTGGTTGTGAATACCATTCATATTGTTGAGTTAGACTGGTACAGTTTATGGATGGTGTTTACATCATTCGCTGGTCCTTTATTTCGTACTCGTATTCTCGTATTTTGGGAAGCGGGGCGTGACAACGAACACATCCTTCGACGCATCCGAGAGGTAGAAGATTGCTTGGAACATATAAAGAATGATGGGAACCACTCTTGCAGGGCTTACCTTCCCAATCAACCTCCTTTCAGCAAATCCATCCTTAATGCATCCATCCCAAATTACTTCAACACTCCTCAATTTGAATCATATGATGGTGAATCAGACCCAGCTGACCATATTGAAAGTTTCAAAACTCTCATGATGGTTTACAATGCCACCGATGTGCTCATGTGCCGAACATTCTCGGCAATTTTGAAAGGATTAGTAAGGGAATGGTACTCCCACCTTACTCTTGAGTCAATATTCTCCTTCGACCAGCTCGAGGAGCTTTTTATAGTGCACTTGGTTACTAGCTGCAAGGCTGAAAAAACAAGTGCTTCCCTAAAGAATGAAGAACTGCTGAAAGACTTTGTCAAGTGCTTCATAGACGAAGCAAGGTCTATATCTTCCCTATACTCATTAGTGGCGACTGCGCCTTCTGCCACAACATCACTCATAAAGAATTGAAGGTCTCCCTCTCTAAGAAGCCTCGTAAAGATTTCACCAAGTTCTTGGAAAGGAGCGACAAGTACATCAGAACCGAGGAAGCTCTTTATCCCCAAGGCAAGAAAGATTCACCTTTCAGGAATAAACAAAAGAATACAAGCGCGGAAGGACCCAAGAAGTTTCAGAAAGACGATGCAAGTCAATGCCGCCCTCCTCCCACACCACTCTTCGACAAGATCACTTCCCTGAATGCAAGTGTGTCTGCCATCCTCATGGCAACTGAAAAAGATGAAATAGTTCGTCCTTTTCCCAATATGACCACATCCAGCAAGAGAATGGATAGAAACAAGTGGTTCAAGTTTCACAGAAACCTTGGACACACCACCAACAACTGTAGAGCCCTCAAAGAAGAACTTGAAGGTCTGATTCGTTGAGGCAACCTCTCCCAATTCGTTCAGAAAGATAACAACGCTGAAACCTCTCCGGCTCGGAGGGATAAATAGCATCAAGAGAAGCCAACCGAATCCCAAGACTCATAAAACATGGTCATTATCCGCTCCATTCACGGAGGCCCGATGGGGGGAGATTCCAACTCCTCCCCCAAAGCATTTTTCAGGGAAGTCAGCTTAGTGCACAACATCCCGCCTGCCAAGAGCACCGGGGCCCAGATATCTTTCTCCGACAAAGACCTTGAAGGTTTTCGAACACCTCATTACAATGCATTGGTCATAAACCGTTGCATGATGAATCATGAAGTACGCCACATCCTGGTGGAAAATGATAGCTCAGCGAACATCCTTTTCATGACCACTTTCAATGGCCTCAAGCTCTCTCATGACCGACTCAAGCCCACCGGCTATACACTCCACGGATTTTTCGGTGTTCCCGTTCAAATAGAAGAAATCGTCACACTCAATGTGACAATAGAAAAAGCTCCCGCTACTCGAACAGAAGCATTGAACTTTATGGTAGTCGACAATAAAGCTGCATACAACACAATATTGGGCCATCCAGGCCTAGCGGCCTTTAATGCAGTCTCTTCCGCATACCACATAAAGATGAAGTTCCAAACAACAACAGGCATATGCCAAGTTGTACAGAGCCAACAGGCAGCATGAGCATGCTACACTACCACAATGAGGGGCTCAGTTCTCCCCCTCGATGCCATAGAGCTACCGCCAGAAATCCATCACAGTAACTCCAAGGCCGTAAACAAGTCTGAAGCCACTACCATAGGCTGTCCTGCTAAGAACTTCCAAACCTGCCAAATCATCTCCCATTAGGTCTAAATTCTTTCTCATCAGAATAAAGTAATAAACCTAAAACCTCTACATCAAGCCAATCTGCTCATTCAACGGAAAGAACTAGTCCTGCCAAAGGTGAACCTAAATATCTGTTCTTTTCTCTACAGAACAAGGAGAGTCTCACTCTAAAATAGGCAAGTCCAGGCAAGGTCTACCAATTTGTTCTCCTAGTGGCACATCAACTTGATGACCCAAGGGGCAATAAGGAATCAGCAGGGACCTAGAATATGGAACGCCTCATGAACTTCAATCCGGTCGATTAACACCCTCCTTTATATATTTCCAATATTTTCTAATAAAGGTCAACCACTAGAACAACCATTTAGTTTTATTTTTCAATAAAGATCGCTTTCACTACCGGTCAATGCATGTAATAAAGGTTAGCTACTAGAGCAACAGCTTATTTTTATTTTCCAATAAGATTTATTATTAACTTTTGCAGAATTATTGTACAACACCACTGATGCATACAATGAATTAAACGCCAAGACTACTCCTAAAAACGGCACAAAAAACTCACTAAAAGCTTCTAATAAGACGAGTTCAGAGTTCATACCCGTGGCTCATACTCTAGCAATTTGCAATAAAGTAAGTTCAGAGTTCAAATCGCCATTCGATTTGCTCCTGCAACTCGTTAACACCTCGACGACAAGTATCAGAGTCCATACCCATGCCTCGAAGTTGCTTTAGCAACCTGCAATTAAGCATGTGCAGAGCTCAACTCGTCATTCGATCTGCTCCTGCTACCTTTTAAATCTTTAAACTAACAAGTTCGGAATCCATACCCATGGCTTGGAAGTGCTTTAGCAACCTGCAAACAAGCACGCTCAGAGCTCAACTTGTCATTCGATCTGTTCCTAAAACCCATTAGAAACCCTTGAAGATGGATTAGAGGTCCAAAATCGTGGATTGCAGTTGCTCCAGCAAACCTGCAAATAAGCAAGTTTGGATCTCAACTTGCCACTTGATGTGACTCTCACAATTCATTGGAGGACCCATGCAGAAGGTTTGGAGTCTGACTATTCCCTTGAGCTGCTCCTACAACTAGCTAAACACAAAATGGCAGGTTCTTTGTCCAACTCTCCCTAAGAGCAGCATCTACGACAAGCCAACCCCCATGACAACAAGTCACATGACAAGGCACCAGCATGTAAAAGAGTTCTTATTTCACAAACAACAAGTCTTGCTACAAATACAGAATTACAATTAGTCTATGTTTCATGCCTAAGCATCGCTACAAGTTTTGCAAACACTAAACAACAACCTGTCCTACAAGTCATCCTTCCAGCTACACAATAGAGGTATTTTCTGCCTAAGAGACACAAACCACTTCACCGGCCTCCTGCCAGCTAACGCCTCCCCAGGGCCACCTCAACTCTTGACAATGAAATTCAATACAAGTCTTCTTTAGGCGGAAAGGTTCCAAATCTTTCCTGCCACCTTCACCTGAGAAAGATCCAACTCCGTCCCGCATGATGCGCCGAGCAAAGGACAGGTCCCAACTTTGTCAAGTAGAGCATATTGCGAAGGAAAGGAAGTTTGACATCTCGAAGACATCGTTCAAAGTACACGACTACTTGTCATAAAAAAGAAGAATGGAATTACTTCAATGCAGAACAAACACAAAGGATTTCATTTCAATATTGAGAAGAATCAAAACACCTACAACTCATTCTCTCCACAAAATGAATTCGGCGCTCCGCGTACCGCTTGACTTCCTCCGTCAACTACTCGTCAACATCATATAAAGAGTCCGGTTCCCCGCTTTTCGCTCGAGTTTCATCAACAACTCGTTAACTCCATGCAACGAGTTCAACGTCCTGCTCTTCGCTCGAGCTCCATCAAAACTTGTTGAGTACATATAACGAGTTCAGTTCCCCGCTCCTCGCTCGAGCTCCATGAACAACTCGTTGACGTCGAACAACAAGTTCGATGGCTTGCTCTTCGCTCGAGCTCTATCAACCGCTCATTAATTTCAAATAACGAGTTCAATGTCCCGCTCCTTACTCGAGCTCCATCAACAGCTCATTAATTTCAAACAACAAGTTCAATGCCTTACTCACCGCTCGATCTCCATCAGTAACTCATTAACTCTAAATAGCGAGTTCCACGCCTTCCTTACCGCTCGAGCTCCTGCCACAACTCGTCGACTCCAAACAACTATTTAGTGCCCTACTCTTCTCTTGATCCTTCCAATAACTCCTTAACTTCATGCAATAGGGTCATCGTTCAAAGCTGTCCAAGAGTTTCCTCTACAAACTTGTTGGGATCGAACATCAAGCTCTACATCCAACTCCGTATAGAGTTGCCTCTCAAAACTTTTCGGGATCAAACGACAAGCTCTACGACCAACTCCGTTACAGAGTTGTCTCCATAAAATTTACTGTGATCAAATACCAAGTTCAAACGTCCAACTCCATCTCAGAGTTTCCTCTCCAAACTTGTTAGGTGCAAATAACGAGTTCAAATGTCTAACTCCATCTAGAGTTGCTTCTACTCACTTGCCGGGCACAAACGAAAAAAGTGATCTCTACAAACCTGGTAGGCGCAAAGAGCAAGTTCAACATTCAACTTCATCTCAGAGTTGCTTCTACAGGCTTGCTGGGTGCAAACGGTATGCTCAATGTCCACTCAATCCAAGAAGTTCCTCTACAAACTTGTTAAGATTAAACAACTAGCTCTACATCTAACTCCATATAGAGTTGCCTCTCCAAGCTTGTTGGGTGCAAACAACAAGCCCAACATCAACGCCATCTTAGATTTGCTTCTCCAAACTTGTCGGGCACAAATGACAAGTTCAAACGATCAACTTTGTCCGAGAGTTGCCTCCCCAAACTTGCTGGGTGCAAACAACAAGTTCAAACGTCCAACTCCGTTCTAAAGTTGTCTCTGCTTGCTTGCCGGGTGCAAACAGTAAGCTCCACATCAACTCCGTTTCAGAGCTGCTTCTCCAAACTTGCCGGGCGTAAACGGTAAGTTCAAACGACCAACCCCGTCTCAGAGTTATCTCTCCAAACTTGTTGTGCACAAACACCGAGTTCAAACGTCCAACTCGGTTCTAGAGTTGCCTCTGCTCACTTTCCGGGTGCAAATGGTAAGCTCAGCATCAACTCCATATCATAGTTGCTTCTCCAAACTTTTCGGGCACAAACAACAAGTTTAAACGATCAACTCCGTCCCAGAGTTGCCTCTCCAAACTTGCTGTGTGTAAATAGCAAATTCAAACGTCCAACTCCATCTTAGAGTTGTCTCTATGAACTTGTTGGGCACAAACGACAAGTTGTATGTCCAACTCCATCTCAGAGTTGTCTCTACTACAAACTCTCTGGGCTTAAACAGTAAGCTCAAATGTTCAACTCCATCTTAGGGTTGCCTCTGTAAACTTGCTAGGTGCAAACATCAAGTTTGACTACCAACTCCGTCGCAGAGTTGTCTCGACAAACTTGCTGGGCGCAAATAACAAGCTCTACATCTAACTCTGTCTCAGTGTTATCCAAACTTGTCAGGATCAAACGCAAGCTCTACGACCAACTCCGTCCCATAGTTATCTCTATAAACTTGCTGGGTCAAACAGCGAGTTCTACGTCCAACTCTATCGCAGAGTTGTCTCTACAAACTTGCTGGGCATAAACAATAAATTCCAACATTCAACTATGTCTCACAATTGTCTCAACAAACTTGCTGGGTTCAAACAACAAGTCCGCATTCTGACCGCCTTCCGAAGTTTATTCCAGCAACAACTCTTTTAGGTCAACTACATACACAAAATCCAACAGAGCATTCATCCAACAACAGGTCTCTCAATCGACAAAACAAGTGAACAACGCAACGCATGGTCGACAAAGAACAGTTCAATGAAACGAGCGATGTGATGCTTGATCGATAAAACCAGTGGTCCTACAAAGCGTTTACTTGAACAAAAGCACTTGGTCGATGAAACAAGTAGTCGAAAGAGCATTTGCTCAACAAAATGAGTTGACAATCACAAGATGCCATAATTCAACACGAAAAATTGTTGACCTACAAACCAAGATCTAAAAGACGAACTTTGTATGTGTATGTGTGTGTGTAACTCCATTCCCTCACAAAGAATGAAGTATTGCCTTGAAGCATGAAGCAAAAGCTTCAACGCTCCATAGAATCTTGGTCCAAAAGCTCTCTAGCTCCAAGATCAACAGAAAACTGAACTCCAAGAAACTTCTAACTCAATGGAGTTCCAAAACCTAACCAGGACTTCGATGATTCAACCCCGCAGTTGGCCAAACACAACAAAGCTTGTAACTCAACAAAAAAATCTCGTCGACATCAAAACATCAAAAATGGGTAACAAGAGATAGTGCGAATAGTGGGGCAGAATTATGGTGAAAATGGCAACTCCAACCCGAGCACAACTTGATCAAGCTCCAAGATACGAAGACATCAACTCTACTCCGAGCTTCACAAACCCAAATCTGAGATCAGCGAAGCTTCGAAACAGCAATTGGGCTCAACTAAGAGAAGAACAACATATAAGCTCCAAAACTCCAACCCGACTATGGCCAAAAAACCTCAGAGTTGATCAAACCCAATAGCTATGAAAACCACCAGCTTTGAAGAAGAGCAACTTCATAGCTCCAAATTCAAGCCAGTAAAGGAAAAGACTTCAAAGTCGATCAAGCGAAAAGCTCCAAAGACAAAACCCAACTCTGAGGTAGTGTTTGGCCCAGCTTAAAATTAGCTTAGAAGGAGAAGCTGGGCCAAACACATATTTGAAAAGCCCAAAAAAAGTAGAAGTAGCTTTTTTTTTATTAAGAAAAGGAGCTCCAAAAGAAGCCCTCCAGATCTACTTCTGGCTTCTGGCTTCTCCTTTTCTTCTTTTTTTTTACCCAAAACCAAAGATCAAAAAAATTCCCCTTCCCCTTCCCCTTCCTCCATTCCCTCGCCGAACCTCGCCGCCGCCGTCGAACCTCGCCGCCGCCGTCCAAGTTTCCAAATGGGATCGTGCTTATCCACATCGGATCCATCGACGCCGCTGAAGAAGAAGCAGAGGAAGAATGGCGGAAAGAGGAAGGAGGAGGAGTTGGAGTTGGATGCGCTACATAGGATTCCAGGTCGGATGCACAGCAATGGCGCGAGTGGGGCCGCTTCCATATACACTCAGCAAGGGAAGAAGGGGACGAACCAGGATGCTATGATTGTGTGGCAGGTGAAATTTGTGACTTTTTTGGGATTTTTTTTTGTTGTAATTTATTGGTTGCTGGGGGCTTGTTTGAAGTTTGATTAGAAAAAAGATGAAAACTTTAGTGTAGAATAAGTTTGGAAAATTTTCGATAAATTTGTAGACTTAACTCTACAGATTTGTAATTGGATAATTTTGAAGAAATTATGATCAAAAAAATTTTGATACTTCATGCTCTATCTCTGATTGTTCAACCAAACTTTGCCAAACAACTTTTAGCTTAAAAGTAGTTTTAAAGTTTAAAAAAAAGCTGACTATCCAAACAGCTTCAGCTTTTAATTTCAAAGCTGTACTTTCTAGTTTCTCTTTTTGAAATAGCTTTAAAGCTAAAAAAAACTAGATCAAACGTACCCCGAAGATAACCAAACTCTAGCTTCAAAATCGAACCTCGAACTTGGCTAGACTCAATCCAGAACTACAAGATCTTCATACCCGATGTCAAGCTTCGAAACCCAACTCCGAGCTCCGACCAAAGCTTATAAACCCAACTACATTCTCCAAGTTTCAATTCGACCACAATTCCAACCGAAGCTTCGAACCGACTTCGATGAAAATCCAAAGGTAGCACCGAACTCAGATCAAACCTAAAGCAATGAAGAAAATGAGCCAGGATTAAAAAAAAAAAAAAGCACCGAGACCTGCACGCAAACTTCCTAGCTCGCCCAAAACGAGCTCACTGAGCTCATAGCTCTCCCAAGATGAGCTTGCCAAGCTTAGTTGCCTGCACCTTACCCCGCCAAAACCCAAATAGCTCGCCCCAGCTTCGAGGTAGCCAAGAGGAGGTTGCCTAGCTTGTAGCTCTCTCAAAACGAGCTTGCCAAGCTTATAGCTCACCGAAAAGGAGGTCGTCGAGCTTGTAGCTCACCCAAAACGAACTCGCCGAGCTCATAGCTTGCCCAAGACGAGCTCGCCGAGCTTGGTCGCCTGCACCTTACCTTGCCAAAACCCAAACAGGTCGCCCATGCTTCAAGGTCGCCAAGAGGAGTTCGTTGAGCTTGTAGCTTGCCCAAAACGAGCTCGCCAAGCTTACAGCTCGCCCAAACATGGTGTCGCCAAACTTGGACGCCAAAAGCAACGCTCCCCGAAATGTAGCTCGTCGGAGGCCTGGCTAGACGATGAGGAGGTCGGCAAACTACCATGCCAGAACAAGGAGAACTGGTCGACAACTCCTTGGAGCTCGCCCAACATTTAAGTTGCCCAAAAACAAGTAACTAAAAAAGAAGAAGACGAACAGTAGCTCGGAGAAACGGTCGGGTGAGCTAATGGTTTCTCGCAGCCGTCGACAACCGCCGGATCTCCCAGAAGATAAAGCGCTCTCGAGATGGACGTAGGAGATCGCACCACGTCGCTGCCTTCATTCCCTTCGCTCTGCTTCAAATGTCAGTCGCTCGATCATCCCAAAAAGCGCTCTATCGCGAGTTCAACGCATGAGATCAAGCCACGTTGCCCCTGATCACACCGGTGCCATCACAGCCACCAAATCTCATTTTGCAGGTGAGCAAGGCGTGATCAACACGCCAGATCGTTCCAAAAGTCGTGCCAGTTCAGATAAATTAATAAAAAATCCCCTAAAATAGTTTAAAATTCAAAAAATTAATTAAAAATTCCAAAAATAATTATTAAATTCGGAAAAATATTAAAAATTTTCTAAAAATAATTAAAATTGGAATAATTAATTTGAAAAAGAAATTATTAATTGGGAAAAAATAATTAAAAATACGAAAAAGTTAGTGAAAATTCCAGAAAAAATCAGAGAAGTCGAGGAAAATATTTGTGCCTCTAGAAGCTTTTGATTAATTTCAGGTATATTCAGTCGTCCCTGAGAACTAAGATTGTACTCCAGAACTATGAAACAAAGGCGAACTACTTCTTGAAAGCCAAGAAAATTATCTTCCGGAAGTGAGGGGTTTATGATAATTGTAAAAATCGTATCAAATCAGGGTGATACGATGCCAGCACAGATCCTAAAGCTTCTACAGGCAAATTAACCATAACAGGCCTAGTTAACAGGTTCAGGCCTTCTTCACGCTCACCTACAAGACATGAGCCATTTTCAAGCTCATTAAAAAAGACTAGGCCCACAAGGAGAGACACCCGGTCGATGAAGGCTGTAAGTCAAATCTCTTATCCTCAAATAAGAGACTCTATCTCTTGAAGGGGAGAATCAACAAGAGATAATGAATTCATATCAATCTAATGGGTTCATATCAATCTCCTAACTGTTTCTCATGCCTATAAATACCCTCGCCCTTCCTTAGTCAGAAGGTGGTTGAAAATTTCTCTCTCAAACTCTATTTCTTTCCCTGGTTCTGACTTGAGCGTCAGAGGGTCTGTCGCCGAGGACATCCCCGGTGTTTCAGGCTTTTTGCAGGTCCATCGGTCGCGTTAGTAACCGTCAGATTCAAATCAAGGTATTCAATCAACGATTTAGATTCAATCTCAGGAGCTATATCTACATTTTACGGTGACAATCAAAAGTCCGATCTTTAGTAGTTTCCTTCAAAATATAAACTCACTATATGTTTTATACCACACCAAAATAAGCATATATACATGCGCCCCTCCCGTTGTGCACTAGCCTTCGTGTGCACCCGGTCTTTTGGCCTATCAACGATTCGAACTGTTCACATTCATCTACACGTCTAAATTAGTCAGAATATTTAAAATTGCGTCATTTGAAATTCATTTGTTCATCCATCATGTCATTATAAAAAAATGATATTCAGCCATACAATTTTGTAACACTTCAATGCATGGGCAAATGAATTTTAAATGATTAATTTTACATATTTAGACTAATTTGGATATGTAGATCAATATGAATAGTTCAAATCGTTGATCCGAAGGCCAAAAGGCTGAGTGCACATGAAATGCACACGGAGGCTAGTGCACAACAGAAGGAATATATATATATATAGGGCCATCTTCCGTTGCAAACGCAAATGTCGTGTAAATGCGTGAAAATGCCTTAACCCATCATTGGGGATGACGGGTTAAGGCATTTGCACGTTTGCAAGCGCTAAAGTAGAGTTTGCAACCGAAGAAGGCATATATATATATATATATATAAGGCCGAGTGTACATGGAGTGCACACAGAGGCAAGTGCACAACGGAAGGAAACTATATATATATATATATATACATGGAGTGCACACAGAGGCAAGTGCACAACGGAAGGAAACTATATATATATATATATATATATATATATATAAGTTTCGTGTGAACTCTTTATGTAACCATCACAATGGATAATCCGAACTGTTCACAATGTTGAGAATTCCCAAGTTAGTCTAAATATGTAAAATCAAGACATTTGAAATTCATTTGTCCATCGATAATGTCATTATAAAATATAACGTTATTCAGCCATGCAAATTGTAATAATTTAATTTATAGATAATGATATGGCTAAAAATGGGGTTAAATCGGAACCATCCAAAATGGGTGCGAATCTCAAAGTCCCAGGGGCAAGATGGTAATCTCGCCTAAAGATGGGTCTGAATTGGGAATCGGGGCCTTCCTCCTGGACCCGTTAGCCCGTTAACAGATCTGACCAGTTGAGAGCGGATCTCAACCTGTTAGGGGCCAGTCTAACAGGATCGGAACAAATCCTGGCTCCCCCTGATCTGGAGGAGGTGGTTATAACCACCCGTATCCTATCGCTCCGGGAAGTAGGGATCTTCTCTGATCCTGAAAAAGATCCCCATAGGCGACTATAAAACCCTCCTGATCTCCCACTGTAGAAGGTGATCACACTTTGCACACCTGAGCTTTTTACCTCTCTTTTTTTCTGTGTATTGACTTGATCGTCGGAGGGTTCGTCGCCGGGATCCATCCCGGTGTCTCGAGTTTGTGCAGGTCGCAAGGGAGCACAAAGGAGCCAGCCAGTTTCCAAGGAAGAAGAAGGGGTAGATCTTTGTGAGTTCCTCAAGAACCTACAAATCACATCTGCTGCCCCTACACCCGAATTCAGCAGCAACAGATTGGCACCGTCTGTGGGAAACTTCACTCAACAAACAATTTCCTATTCCTCCTTCAGCCCACTCCTAGCCATGCCTCCCAAAAAGAGACCCACAAACTCCAACCGAAGGACAACATCCTCTCACCCTCCTCCTCCTCTTCCTGTGCAGGGGGATCTCCCTCCCCCCAACCAGCCGGCCCAACAGCTCGATCCTCGGGCTCCGCAGTCCGTCCAGCAGCCTTCGGGACCCCAGGCTGTAGTGGAGGAACCCTCCTGACGGAGTCGTCACAAACAACCTGTCCATCAGGTTTGGGTCTCCATCCATAATGCCGACACCGACTCTATGGCGTCCTATACTCCCCCCACTCCAAAGGACCTGCGAAACGTGATCAACAATCGGCAGACCGAGCACAGACCCGATCTCCGTACTTACCTGGAGGAGAGGCGGGCCCAAGGGTCGAACCCTCACCACGAGCAGGCCAAGGATCGTTCACCAACCCAATCAAACCAAGGGAGGTCCAACTCCCTTCGTAGGCGAAGAGAGTCGCCCCGACATCGCCCAAGACGGAGCCGTTCCCTGGCAGGTCACCAGGCGCCGCGGGACAATCACGAGCGGGAGGCCCCCGTCACAATGGCGGAGTTCCAGCAATTTCAGGAGGCGGTCCTCCGGGTTCTCGCTGCCCCTAACAATGCCCGTAGGGCCCCCAATCCTCGACAGGCTCCTCGCCATCCTCGCCGATCCCGCAGTCCTCGACTGGCTCCTCGCCATCCCCACCGATCTCGTAGTCCTCGGCCGGCTCCTCACCATCCTCGCCGATCCAGAAGTCCAAGGCATGCTGCGAGCCATCGCCGCCCCTCTCCCGATCATCATCGCCACTCTCACAGTCCGCGATCTACCCCAAGTCACCCTCGTCTCTCGTTCAGTCCACCTCCTACTCTGAGCTATCACCAGCGCAGCAATAGTCCTCCTCGTCATGAGAGCGAGTCTCGGGGCTCGGCCAGACAGGACCAGAGGGAGGACTCGGTCCACCGCCGTCTCCACGAGATGGAGAGGCACCTTGGCCAGCTGGACCAAGGTGAGGGGCGACTGGCAAGGAAATTCATCCGAGCAGGCCCCCATTCTCTTGCGCCATTATGGAGGCTCGAGTTCCTGACAACTTTATGCCTCCCCACTTCGAGACCTATAACGGGGAGACGGATCTCGCAGATCACATCGAGAGTTTCAAAACTCTCATGATGATCCAACATGCTTCTGACTCCCTCCTCTGCAAGACCTTCCCGGCCACACTCAAGGGGCCAGCTCGGGAATGGTACTCGCGCTTGGCACTTGCGTCCAGTTTCTCCTTCGATCAGTTTGAAGCTCTTTTCCACACACATTTTGTGAGCAGTCGGCGCGCCGAGAAGACGGGCGACACCCTATTGTTCCTTAGACAAAAGAAGGGCGAACCACTGAGGGATTATGTCAAACGGTTTACGGCCGAGGCTAGGTCCATTGCTTCTTTGGAACCCTCGGTCGCCACCCTCGCCTTCCAGTCCAACGTCTTCAATGCTGACCTCAGGGCGTCTCTCGCCAAGAAGCCCCCTCGGAACTTCTCAGAGCTCTTGCTTCGGAGCGAGAAGTACATCCGAGCAGAATAAGCCGTCCGCTGCCCTACCTTCGAGGCCTCCTCTTCCGGGAACAAGCGGAAGAGTACAGAAGAAGAAGGAGCTAAGAAGCTCCAGAAGGACAACGGGGGTCAGTGGCATCCCCTTCCTCGGTTCGAGAAATTCACTCTGCTTAACACGAGTGTATCTGCCATCCTCATGGAGATAGGGAACGAGGGCCTCCTACCGCCTCCCCCAAGGATGAACACCTCGATGAAGAAGAGAGACCGGAGTAAGTGGTGCCGTTTCCATCGGGACCACGGGCACGATACTGATGAATGTCGGGCCTTGAAGGATGAAATCAAGGCCCTCATCCAGTGAGGGCAACTCAACCGGTTCGTGAAGAGGGACCAAGCCGATCCGCCTCCGCCGCCTTGGGGGGCGTGAATCTCAAAGTCCGAGGGGCAAGATGGTAATCTCGCCTAAAAATGGGTCCGAATTGGGAATCGGGGCCTTCCTCCTGGACCCGTTAGCCCGTTAATAGATCTGACCAGTTGAGAGCAGATCTCAACCCGTTAGGGGCCAGTCCAACAGGATCGGAACAAATCCTGGCTCCCCCCTGATCTGGAGGAGGTGGTTATAACCATCCGTATCCTACCGCTCCAGGAAGTAGGGATCTTCTCTGATCCTGAAAGAGATCCCCATGGGTGACTATAAAACCCTCCTGATCTCCCACTATAGAAGATGATCACACTTTGCACACTTGAGCTTTTTACCTATCTTTTTTCTGTGTATTGACTTGATCGTTGAAGGGTTCGTCGCGAGGATCCATCCCGGTGTCTCCAACGTTTGTGCAGATCGCAAGGGAGCACAAAGGAGCCAGCCAATTTCCAAGGAAGAAGAAGGGGTAGATCTTTGTGAGTTCGTCAAGAACCTACAAATCTCATCTGCTGCCCCCACACCCGAATTCAGCGGCCACAGATAAATAAATCTCAAATGACTTGATTACTTTTTCGTAGACGTGTAGATTAAACTGGACGGTTCAAAATTTTTAATTTATACCTGGAAAAAAGTTCGCACTTGATTTTCACCGAATGAGTTCTCATATGATCACAGCCCTATATATATATATATAATATATATATATATATATATATATATATATATATATATATATATATATATATGGGCCTTCTTCGGTTGCAAACGCTACTGTAGCACTTGCAAACGTGCAAACGTCTTAACCCGTCATTGGGAATGACGGGTTAAGGCAAAACACATAACCCGTCATCCCCAATGACGGGTAAGGCATTTGCACGCGTTTGCACGACATTTGTGTTTGCAACGGAAGATGACCCTATATATATATACAGGCATGATCAAGTGAGAACTCTTCTGGTGAGAACCACGTGATAACTTTTGTTTGGGACATTGGTTGAAAGATCCGAACATTCATTTTGGTCTACATAACTAAATTAGTCTATAGATGAGTAATCAAGTCGTTTGAGATTCGTTTGCCCATGCATTGAAGTGAGATATATATATATATATGAAGAGTTCTCACTTGATCATGGCTGTATATATATATATATATATATATATATATATATATATATATATATATATATATAATAAATTACAAAGAAAGCTATCAAATGGCTCTCATTCAATCTCTGCCAAAATCAATGACCCAGATCTAACCTCACAAAACATATTTTCCAGCCCAAAATTTCAAACCCAAAAATTTCAAAACCCACACACTCTCTCTCTTTTTTTTCCAAAATACCCCCTTCGATCTCTCTCTTTCTCACTCCGTCTCTCTCATCTGTCTCTCTCTCTCACTGTCTCCCTCTCTCTTACCGCTCTCTCTCTCCCCGCTCTCCCTCACTGTCTCCCAATCTCTCTTCCCAGCCACCTCCGGCACCTCTTCAGTGCCCCCCACCTCCGGTGCCCCTTCAGCACCCCCCCAACCTCCGGTCGCCAACCCCCTGCTCCTCCCTTCCGCTCTCATCCCTCTATGTTTGCGACCCCATCCAGCGGCAACCCCAACCCCATCCAACCAACCTCCAGCGCCCCCATAACCTCCACCACCAATCCCGACGCCGCTCCACTGCGACCCCATCCAACCACCGAACCCCTCACCGTCACCGATTTCACCATCTCAGGTATGCTTTCAAATTTCCTTTTTTTTCCTCTTCACACCAATTCTCAATTAATATTTGAATATATGATCAAAATTTCTTGTTTTGTGCCCAAAGTTCGCAATCCTTTTTTCTTCTTAACCCAATTAATCCTTAAAATGAAAGGCAGAAAAAAAAGGTTTTAATTTTAGGGGGAAAGAATGATGAATATACCCTTGAAATTTTGAGAGGCAAAATTATATGGAGATTTGCATTAGACAAAATCAGAGAGCTAAGATTGGATGAAACATAACCAAGTATCCCACAAATGTGTTAAGATAATAGTATAAAAGAGGTAATGGATTACAATTGAGAAGTTTGATTCCCTACTAAAAGTTAAACTGATGTTTGGAGTTTGAGCATCAGGGATAAAGATCAGTTATTAAGATGTTCTCTTGCCACCAGCTAGGCTTGAAACTATCTGAAGACACTATAGCAGGATAGCTATCCTGATAAGCAATTAAGAGGTTTGAATGATGAAAGCTGTCAGGTATTTTTCTTTTGAATTTCATGGCTAATATAGGAACACTGAATAGCTGAAGGTGGGAAAAGCATGAGAGTGGGAACAGAGCCAACTAATTTTAATAAGTTTACCCAAATGCCATCGAATGACACGGAAATGCATACAGCAACTCTAATAAAAGTAACTAGAGACTATTCCACAAGAATTTACTGAATTTCTAATACTGATATAACATAATATAAGAATGAGACTACCCTTATTTGTTTCCAAAAATTGTATATGGACTTCAGATATTAACAACAAAAAGTGAGTGATACTTTGGTTCCATAGAGGGGTGGATTCATATTGTCTATGCTTCGGCTACACTGCACTAATTTTTATGCTGTTTGGATTCATATCATAATGGTTCATAGAGATTTTATGTTGTTTCCCCTCAAAAGAAAGATTTTATGCAATTTTATATATCCAATTTGTTCTCTTTCTTCAAATTAAATTTTTGTTCCTTCAACGATTTCTAGATAAATGACTTAGTTTCTTTGTGTACCTGTAGAATCTCACAGTATATCTAAAAATATTTGAAAAGAAAGTGAGAAATGCTACAGAGGTACTAAATCCGCAACAAATATTTTGTGCAATGTAATTATTCATCTCCTTTTATTAAGTATTCTATTGTTTAAAAGCAGGTTGTCAGTAAAGTATTTTCTTTAGATAAGGAGGTCTTTCCCTCTCCCAATGGCCTACAGGGTGAGACTCTTCCCAGTGTAAGTTTAGCAACGTGATGTATTTAGAAATAAAGTAAATCTCTGTGCAACGTAAATCTATTTTCCTTCTACTGGTGTAGTGCATCGCACATAACAACCTTGAAAATATCCCTTGGCATGAATTTGAAGAATGGTCCCTCAAGGTAATCGAAGCAAGTTTTAATATATATTGCATTTGTCGAAAAGATTGAACTTTCATCATGAACTTATGTTGCAATTTTCAGTAAATTTAAATTTGTCTTCCGGAAATAAACTGTAGATTATTCTAAAACCTCATTAATATTCTTAAAAGTTGGACCAAAATAAATCATTAATACATTAGGCACGTGCCCACGGGCAAATTATTTTTGGCAATTTGAAATTTTAATGAACTTAGTTTAATATTTCACTTTAAACATTGGGTATGAATGCAATTCAGGCAAATTTAATATTTCAAGTGGATGCAAATTTAACATTGGGTGAAAAACATGTAAAGACCTGAAATGCACAATCACTACTTTTGTTGTGATTTTCTTAATGACTGATGCACTTCTACGAGAAATGAGGAAAGTGTATTCCACTTTTTGCGAATTACCAAAATGCTAGGTATAATAAAACAGAGAAAGGAACTTTGCAGCTTCAACTAATCAATCAAAGCGCAGATTTCTCTTTTGCATTGTTTTCTAGTGGTTACTCAGATGTATGTTTCACCTTAAACTCTTCGTATTACTAAGAGGATGCGTACGGTTATTTACTGTCATTTCGTGTAGGTTGTCTCTACCCTTGCAGTTGACCACTCTGGGTCACGAGTCCTATCTGGCAGTTACGATTACACTGTCCGGATGTATGACTTTCAAGGTATGTCATCCAAGCTGCAATCCTTCAGATAGCTGGAACCGTTTGAAAGGCATCAGGGCCGGAGCTTAAGCTGGAGCCCAGCAGTTGACCGATTTCTATGCATAACGGGTTCAGCACAAGCTAAAGTGTTTTCATATTCTAAGATCTCATTCTTTTGAAACATTAACTGGACTTTGAAATTATAGACATTAGTGACTACTGATCATATATCGCTTTCAAATTTATGATCGTGATGGCCTGACCTTAGGAGAGTTCATAAAGGGAGACATGTATATTGGTGACTTGAAAAATACAAAGGGACACATATCTGGATTGACTGGCAGAGAGTGGAATCCAAAATAATAAAAAAACTATCTTAACATCTTCAGAAGATGGATCATTGCGTATATGGGATGTGAATGACTTCAAAAGTCAAAAACAGGTTTGTTTGTTAGTTGATTCACATCTTCACAATGTTGTTATTTGCTTTGATTATGTGAATAGTAAAAATGACAAAATATCTCGTACACTTTTCAATTGATAGGTAATAAAACCTAAACTTTGTAAACCAGCGTGAATACCAGTTATTGCATGTGCATGGGATCATGAAGGCAAACGAATTGTTGGTGGTATTGCTAATGGGTCTATACAGGACTGTAGATTATGCCTTAACATTTGTCTTAGAAGTTAGCAATGTCTGAAAGTGAGCTGTATTTAGCAGATTTTTTTTAATCTATTAGTTTCAAATATTCACTGAAGTTCTTACACTGAAGTTCATTCATGTTGTACAGTTATGGAGCACCAGATATATATGCAGATAAGGGACACACTGATGATATCACTGGACTCAAGTTCTCCACCGATGGTCTGGTTCTTCTTTCAAGAAGCATGGATAGCACATTAAAGGTTGTATTGCATCTACAGAATTTTTAAAATCTATTTTATAGCATTGACATTTTATTATAGCACGAGCATTTACATAATAAGGAGAGACACTGCGCGCCAGAACAAAATACTGACATTTGTCAAACCCTGAAGTACTACTCAGAAGAGGCAACAGTACAATAGCATGAGTTGTGTCCGATGTGTGTCCTCTACGGATTTCAAAATAGAGAGTTTGTGCATCGCATGCAATGAAGCATTGACAATTCTATGGAGACCATATGTTTGATACGTGTCAGTCACACATATCCAACATGACACTGGCTGTTCCGGTATAAGTTTCAAAAGAGTTCCTATGTCGACGTATCATGTCGCATTATGGCATGCCCGTGACTCCGTGCTTCCTTAGCTCGCAGGTGTTCATACTTAGTGGTTTCCTTCTATTAGGACTAGCTTAAATGCAGGTTCATAAACAATATAAAATGGTATAACATTTTGTTGAATAGTTTTTACAAAATTAAATTGCAAAATTATATGATCTAAAGAGTCAATTTTAATGTACAATCCACTTATATTAACCTAAGGCAGTCGTGCTAATTATCCTCAAGTTTTGTAGGCTCAAAATATACAAGAGAAAGAGTAGAGCCCACAAGACAATGAATGAGCAAGTAGAGCCCACAAGACAATGAATATTTACAAGATTAAGAAAGCGAGAGAAACACATTTAAACTCAACAAATAAATCATCATTATTTTCCTTTCATGTAAAAACTATAAGAAAACTAGGTTTGCCCATGGACACATGCCTACGGCATGTCTTCATCAACGATGCATCATATGAAAATGCAGAAAAATCAAAGAACATAAAGTATGAGATGAATTCAAATTCTAGCAATACGGTTGAAATGGTGAGATAATGCACGACGTAGGCTTAAAGTAGAGTTGGAGAGACATAGCATTTAACAGAGCTAAATGAGATGGAGTTGAACATGGTAGTGGAAAGGGTTTGATTGTTGAAGTTTTTTTTTTTTTTTCTCAATTGTTTAGTATAACTAGCAACAAGTCAATTATTTCATCTTCATGACAAACACAGATCTTTCTACTCA
Organism: Hemerocallis citrina; assembly: GCA_017893485.1. Taxonomy (NCBI): domain Eukaryota; kingdom Viridiplantae; phylum Streptophyta; class Magnoliopsida; order Asparagales; family Asphodelaceae; genus Hemerocallis; species Hemerocallis citrina. The sequence continues at coordinate 131,447,968 of CM030365.1, forward strand.
CAAGATACCAGTATCTTTAGTTCAAACATCTTATCTCTCAATTTTGAAAAAAAGGGAAAGAGAACAAAAAGAAAAAAGTGAAGATACCCATAATAGAGCTGACCGAATGTGTTTTTTTACCTTTTTTCGAAGAAGGTTCCATAAAGTTGACTCATTTTGCATTATTTCATGTAAAGGGTTTGTTTGCTGTTTGTTGTTAGTTAGTTTTAAAACTCTCATTATTTTGATTGATTATTGTGAACTCTTACTATTTGTTTCAAAACTATTATTGTTTTTTTAGGTACACTGTTTGGTCCCATTTTTGAAGACTTAAAGCATTGTGTTTTTCTACAACACTGTAAATTTTTTTGGTCATTCGGTTGGTTGGTGTATATTTTTGGTGAATGATGTAATAGTTGTAATATTTAGCATTTTGGGAGATTATGTAAGTATCTGTATATAATGATGATATAATATAGTTATGTTAATACCCGTACCCACAAAGTTGTGGAGTATTGGGTTTTGTGTTTGGTTTTTTAAAGGTTTTTCAAATGTTTTTCTAAAAATCCGTTATGTTTTCAAACAAAATTTTGGCTTTTATTTTGTATCTTGGATTATATTATGATTTTTTCCCCCAGAGCCTTATATATATGATTCCTGTGTGATGTTGCTTGGTTTGGCCTGGGGAGGATTGATATTTATTGCATGTGATATTTTATTTTTAATTGTTAGCAGAATTCCGTAAGGAATTGCTGTAAAGGACTAATATTTTAGGGAGGATTCTGTCAAAATTTTTACTAAATTTTTTTAAACTATTATGTTTTCAAACGATATCTTGATTTTTATTTTGTATCTTTAGTCATATGAAGATTTTTTCCTCCAGAGCCCTATATATATGATGTCTGTGTGATGTTGCTTGGATTGGCCTGGGGATGATTCATATTGACTGCATGTGATGTTAATTTTTTAATTGTGAGGAGAATTCCGTAAGGAATTGCTCTAAAAGGTCTAATATTTAAGGGGAGATTTTGTCGAAATTTTTACGATAATTCCTAAAAATCTATTACGTTTTCAAACAAAATTATGGTTTTTATTTTTTATCTTGGCTAATATGAAAATTTTAGGAGATGATTAACATTAATTGCCTATAAAATTTTAGAGGAGATTGTCGAAATTTTTACTAAACAACTTAATTAATTAATCATTCTTCGCGATAATGTGCCGTAGGAAACAATTTAAAGGTGATTGTATTAGAAACAATTAGGAAACAATAAAACTTTCAAGGAGGGCTGTATAGAGAAGATGATTGTATTAGAAAAGTGATTGTATTTGTTTATACTCAGAATTTTTTTTCTGGCATGGTCCATATTTTTAATGGATGTGTTCACATTTCTTGAAAAATAGCTAGGTTTTTGGAGAATTGGATAAGTCAATATTGAAAATTTTAAGGACAATAAAGATGAAATAATTAAAAAACTGAAACAATTTAACGAATATTTGTTAAAGAGGTGTAGTGAGTGACTTTTGATCTTAGCATGTATAATGTATAAATTTATATGCAGTTCACACAACTAAATAACTCCAAATAAATTTATATGCAGTTCCGATACGTGCCGTAGGCACGTGCCCACGGGCATACCTAGTATATATATATATATATATATATAGAGCCATGACATGATCAAGTGATAACCACGTGATAACTTTTGTTTGGACATTGGTTGAAAGATCCGAACGTTCATTTTGGTCTACATAACTAAATTAGTCTAGAGATTAGTAATCAAGTCGTTAATTTGAGATTCGTTTGTCCATGAATTGAAGTGTTACAAATTTTATGGCTGAAAAATCATTAATACACATAGGGTTCATAAAGAACTCCAGCCAATAACATTAAAACAAGTTCAGTACAAATTATTCTACAAAATAGAAGTTATCCAGCTGCCTTACAAAGAACTGACACCATAAACCTAAGAGCGACATAATAGGTAAGAACACACCAAGTTACAGAAATAAGAACAGTATATTGTATGTTAATTTTTTATTTTTTTCACAACCTTGTATTGTTTGGTAGTTCCGACGTAGTATGGGAAAGGCACCCTTTAATTTTTGGTCTGTCAAGGTTTCAAACGCATGGGATTAAGTGCGGCTCTGATCATGTGAAACATTGATTTCTGTTGAAATGGTGATGAACAGGAAAAAAGTTCGTGCTTTTTTGTGTTACGTTAGGTCCAAGTACTACATAGTCTACATTTGATTAAGGGTTATTTGTTATGCTAACGCAATTCATATTGGTAATCTACAATTTGCCAAAGATCACCACGCTTGAAAACAAATACCAACAAGCCCCGTCTTTAATTAGATCAGAACAAAATTTATTAACGTGGAAAACCCTACAATGTTTTGATCATCTGATCAAGAGTACAAAAATTTATTTTTCAAAAGCACGAATCGTGATAATATCCAATCCTTATCTACTCGTTCTTTACCAACTTTGACGAAGAACAAGGGAAGGAGTTTGACGTGTAACTACCTAGCTCCTAGTTGTTGCGGCTGGCAATCCTGCTAGATTGCAGTGAAATTATACTAGCAGTCGATCCGTTCTCTGAGAAAATAATTTGGTAGCTGTCCCTGAAGTTGTCCATTCCTTGGACTAGTAGTTGCCAGAAAAGGCCACCACCAGCACAAGCCCCACCAGACATCGCCGAATTGTAGATGGTGTTGTAGGCGGTCCAATTGTAGGCATCCTTCTGAGCCGTATTGAATTACCTCCACGATCTTCCGTGACAAGGAGTGGCTTTCCAAGGACTAAGGCAGAGTCTTGGGCGTGGGATGTGATCCAACTCTGGGGAAATGCTGTCAAGGAATTGATCATCTGCGCCATAGATCCTGCAGTGTGGATATGTACTATAGTTGTGTCGTGAATTGTACTGTTATTCCTATTTGCGAATATATTGGTTGGTAGTCTATTTTGCGAACTATGGAGAATTTACCACTGATCAGGGTAGATATGAATTGTGGCGAAATCAACCTGAGGGATTTGATTGTTCGAAATGAAATCAGTGCCAATTTTGATTGAACTGTTTCCTATTAGGCATTGATCCTCCATAAAATCCTTCAAGTCCGGCCTCAAGCATGTGGTTGCTGTCGACTGATTTCACAAACCCAGCCATCTCCCAGACCCAATTTTGTAACACAGATATACCAACGATTACTATTTTGAAGTATTTCTTTTTTACTGAAGAATCTAGTGTATATGCATGAGTACATTGAAATACATGCCTTTGCTAATTTCATTAATTAAAAGAGTACATCAAATATATATATTTTAAATTTATTTATATGCATGCTCGGTTTCACCCGAGTTGTCGCTCTGGCACCGAGGTTCATTCATGAGCTACCATGCAAAAATGGCAGGTTCATCCGTGTACATCACTCCACTTATCGTGTTCACTCTCGTAAGAACAGCCTGACATAAATTATATTGTGTTTATCATTCAAAAAATTCATATTAGTAGAGTGTTTGATTGTACATGACCCACTTTTTATAAATAATTAACAAACATACCCACTTTCCGAAATATTTACCCAACCTACCCCTTTTCAAAAAATATTTATCAAACTCACCCAGTTTATTATAAAAACCTAAAACACAAATTCCTATATAACCCTACTTTAGAAATTATAAACTATAATATCCCTCAAATCTCATAAAACTGGATACTTCACAAAAAAATGAAGATAATATGTATAAAAATTCTTTCAAAATTTTAAAAAAATACACTTTGGTAAAATATTGATAGAAAAAAAAAGCATATAACTGATAAGAAAACATCTGAATATTTATTAATAACCAGTAGAGTAACTAAAAAACTGTCTGATAAAATACTAAAAGTAATAGTATACAAAGTATTAACTTATAGAAACGAACAAGAAAGTTGATATTACCAACACCTAATAGCACATAAAATATTAAACCATAAGAATTAAGTTGGTATGAATAATATTTCAAAAGATAAAAAAACATCAATACATAAATTAAATTAAAAAATAGAATCGGAAATTTGTATGATAAATATTCAAGAGTTAGAAGAAGATTACAATAGCCCAGAATTCATAAGAGTTATAAGAAAAGACCAAAAAATCATAAACAGTAATATAAAAGAACTAAGTATGTATATAACAGAGGACACAGAAAAAGAATCAAGCATAACAGAAGAAGGTTTGAAGGAGTTAGAAGCCATAACAAAACTTAATATAAATATTTTTGAAATAGAAGATTTAATGGCAAATCTCAATTCAGAGGAAATAGAGGAAGCCTTAAAATATCTAGATATAACAAACAAAGAAATAAAAAAGGATCAAGAAAAAGACAAGATTATAAGAAATCTACAAAAAATTCAACTAATATGTACGAATACTTAAGAGCACCACCTAATAAATGACCTTATCACCTACCATGGAAATGACAAAGTTGAGAAATTAGTAAGTTAGGAAAATAAAAATAAAAATAAACCACAAAATATGAACTCACAGAAAACTACGAAAAAAGGATAACAGAAAATGGAGAATGGTTAGATCTAGACTGTGTAAAAGATGTAGATAGAACAATAGAAGAATTGGTAAAAGCATCCCTAATTGTAGCATTTATGCAAAACCTCCCAGGAAATACATTTGAGAAATTTATAGAAGCAACATTTATAGGAGTAATAGCAATATGTTGGAATGGACTAACAGAAGACAACAACAACAACAAAAGCCTTTTCCCAACTAGTTAGGGCCGGTGCGACGCCCTTTACACATTTTTTGAAGCACCCGGAGAGGGGCACAATACATCGCTTTCAGAGAATGTCTTAGCATTTGTGCACATATTTTTAGGATTCATGTTCATAGGATTTGACAAAGGCTGCCAATTACCTAATGCAACCCTCATTTTTACATGGTTTGTGGCCGATTCCTGGTTTGCTGAGTTAATGGACTAACAGAAGAAGAAAGAAATAATTTTAGAAAATCAAGACTAATTGATGATTAAGGAATGGGAGAAAATTTAGCACAAAGAACCCTAGGATTAAAGGAAATAATTACAAATTATGAGATAGCAATAAGAACAGAATTTAATGTCTGCGAAAGAAATCAGAAAGACATTAAGACACATGCATCTAGGAGCAGTACAAATAATAATAAAAGCTTATTTTAAAGAAAGAATAAATACATCCTTAGAAATATACCTAATGGATGATAGAATAATATCAAGTACGCAATATGCCTTAATAGAATAGTACAAGGAAACTTAATATACCAAAAAATAAAATTTACAATAAAACCTAATTTCTCTATAAGTATGGCAGAAGAAAATATTGATAAAATTTTAGTCATTTATCACAGATTATCAGGAATAGAAATGATAGAGAATAGTAAGGTTATGAGTATACAAATAAGAAATATTTATGGTTTTACAAGTAAGCATGAAGTAAAAAAACAGAAATACTGATAACTTTAAAATAGAACCACTATCAGGGGCGTATCTGAGTTTCAGGGGGCCTAAGCAAGTTCTCAAATGTGCATTTTGTAAGTTGACAAAATAAAACATACAATTATTTAAAAGCAAATAAAAATTGGAGGCTTGAAGGACAAACTATTTAAATGATTTATATATATATATATATATATATGCTTCCAAAAATAACTTATTTGATAACGTACGTTTTTTATATGAAATGCCTCGTGGCACAAAGAACTCTGACAAACTCTAAGGAAGAAGCGGCAGTTATTTTATTCTGAATTGCATGTTATTTGAGATAATGAAAATGATGAATGCAAGAATTAAATAAGAATAAAACAAAAAAAAATATGTTCAAAACATACAAGCAAAAACACGTTGAGTTTGTGTACATTAAGAGAAAATATTGAGCTGACATGATTGAAGTATATGTATAATGCTATTTTGAATGCTTTCGTGAATACATTTTGGTTTTATCAAACACCCGTTATATTTTTTTCTTTTTGAAGGCAATCCTAGTATTTCTTTCATCAATAGATACAAAATTTAGAAGAAACAAAAAAGAAGCAAACAATGAAAACATGTATATCTACTTGAGCTTAATTTACTTTATCGCAAAGAGGTAATTATGATATATTCGAGAACACGGTCAGAATGAAGTGATGATGAATATATGTATATGAGAATACCTGTTGGAAGCTTAAAATGTCGAATAATCATATGCACTTGAAGATTTGGTTAGAAATTTATCATAAACAAGTAAATGTAATATCCAAAGAACACTAAAAAAATGTCGTGGCATGCGTAGGCTAAGGGAAAAAGAATATTAAAATGACATGTATGGCTATGTAAAAAATAATTAGTTAAAAAAATAAAATAAATGATTGAAAAAATAATTAGCCCATGTAGGTTTTGAACCTGCGACCTTCACATTATTAGCGTGACGCTCTAACAAGATGAGTTAATAAGCCAACTGTTGTTTTCAAATTTTAGATACGACAATGTAATCGTATATGGAAATAATTACATTTTAAAAAAATATTATAAATACTTAAAAAATATTGGGCCCTTATAAAATTAGGGGCCAAAGCAGTTGTTTGTGCGGCTTGGGCCCAGATTCGCTCCTGACCACTATTTTGAGAAATTATAAGATACAAACAAGCTAGAGAAAACCCTAAAATGACCATACCAAATTATATATATTTTGATTTTAACAAAGTAAAAGATATTGCAAAAGGTAAAGCATCACAAAAATGTTTGGAAAAAGTTCACCAATAAGAAATAAACAACATGCATTGAAACTAATACCAATAATAAATACATTAGATAATCAAAATAATAATCAATATAAGATGAAATAGAATATTATGACAGTGCTATAAGGAACAAACAAATATCTCTTGTAGATACAGGAGATACTAATTCACATATTAAACAAAAAATATAAAAACAACAGAATTGATACCATTAAAAAACTCATACTATTTAGACTACTATAACAATAGACATCCAACCATCCATTAAATAATATTACCACTAAGGATAAACAGTAGAAATGAAATACTATAACATCTACATGTAGACTTAGAGCACAATGTTAATGAAATGTTATTAGAAACTGACTCCCTTACATCAGTACAACCGTACTCAATGCAAGAAGAAAAAATAACAATAAGAGTAAATAATGAAGTACAGTAATAAATAGAATATTGTCTAAATTAATCCATTAAGAGCAAAATGCATTATACATACTAACAAAATTTGTATATGAAGAATACAAATTGGGAAACTATCATAGTTTAATAGATACTGGAGCATACACTAGCTTATACCGTGAAAATATACTACCAAAATGGAAATAAGATGGAAATAGTAAAAAGTAATAACTGGATTGACTAGAAAAACCGTTATACCTGACATGTACCAACAAAAAGTTACAATACAAGTAAAAAAAAATTATCCTAACCAATAATATACCAATTTGATGATATGAATAACGATGTATTATTAGGAAATGACTTTTTACAACAATATTGTTCTATGACTATATTACACAAAACAGTTATTTTTACAACACCTTGTAAACACCTAGCAATAGAAATTAGAATAACACAACCTTATTCTAGGACAGACTTACCACATACCTGAGTTTCTTCAATCCAGCATGGTGAATATCAGTATTTACCAAATAAAACTAGAATACAGCATGTCCAATAAACAATTACACAATAAATTTTAAATAAACAGTGAGAAGATCTGTGTGGAGAAGTCCCTTTAGCAAAATGGCATTTAAGTAAATCCACACCATATATAGAGCTAATAGATAAAAGTAAAATAATGAAAATTAAACCTATAAGACATACTCCAACCACTACAAGAAATTTGACATAAACCAACAGACACCTATAATGACGGGTTACTAAAACCGTGGGTATAGGCATCATATACCTACAGACGTGTAGTAAACTGTGGGTATAGGTATCTTATAGCTTTAGAGCTTTTATTCCCTAACTATAAGTTTTGCTGACGGGGTAAAACACTGCAGGGTGAAGATTAGAAGATTAGAAGATTTTAATCCCCTCTCTCACCAAACCCTATCTTCAAATCCCCCTCCTCCTGCCGCCGTGCCCCCCTTCCCGCCGTCGTGCCCCCCTCCCCGCCACCGTGCCATCCCCAGCCACATCTCAAAGCCTACCTTGATCTCTCTATCTCTCTCTCTTGATCTCAAATCATCGACCCGCCCCTTTGCTGTCATCTTGCCGCCACTTTGCCATCATCGTCCTGCCGCCAATTTGCCATCATTGTCCCTGTGTCCTTGTCTTCGTTTCTCTCAGGTTTCATTCTCAGGTTCCAATCTCGAATCTGGAGTCTTTATAACTCTCTTTCTCCTTTATTGCAATATTTATTCTTGTTATTGGGTGAGTTTTGTGGTCAATAATCTGATTGGAATTAGCTAAAACGAATTGCTTCATATCTAGAATTTGCCATTTGAGACAGAGAGATTATGGTTCATGAATTTATTGTTATAGTTTTCTTCTTCTGTTTCAGGAAGATTCATAAAGACACAATTGCTTTTGAGAATTAGTTTTATTTTATGCCACCAGGATAGGCAATGGAAGCTGTGTAGTTATTATGTGAATATCTAATGAGAAGAAGATGAAAAACTCAATGGGGGTTTTTTATAGATCTAAAAAAGTCTTCCAGTAGTCAGAAGGTTTTAAAAATAATTATGTACTAGGTTTTAGATAAGAAGAGGTTCTAATAGTTGTTATTAATGTCAACAATGTAGAGATAAAACATTGAAGTCGAGGAACTGATTATAATTTTACTAAATTTTCAACAATGCAGAGATGAAACTTTGCTTTCAAACAGAATGGGGTAGATTGGAGGTAGTGGTATGTTTACATTTAGTTGAATTCTCTTGTTAGCTATATAGATGTTCAAATATGTGAATACAAAGATACATCTCTTATCATCTCCTTCGATGTTATATTTTTGTGCTTCTAGCTAGTTATTTCTCCTTTAAACCCATTGTTTGGTATCCATCTATATTTCTGTATATCATTTTCTGGTCGGTAGCTTCTTTTGTTTCAATATTTATGCTGTTTGTATTAGAGAGGAAGCAACAACTGGAATGAAAAACCAAGTGGCTAGGGCCTCTTCTAGCTGATACTTTAGGTGCACCCACATCAAACCCAAAGCAAACATATCTCCTATTTCCTGGGTACATAGTGTATAGGGAACACTAGTTTGTATCTGATTTCTGTTTTTTTAATTTAATTTATTTTTGTTTTAAGACAATGGATCAATTTTTATGTGACTGTATGCTTCTTCTGTTTACATGCGGATCCCTCAAATCTCTTAACACCATGAACAACACTATGGATGAGAATCTACTCTATTTTGATCTCAACATTTTTGTAATCCTTTGTCCTATCCCCATATATTCCCCTGATTTGGTTGGTGAACCACAAGCATCAAGTCAGTACCATTAGTAAAGAAAAATTAGCTGAGAGGTTAGCATTATTAATTATTGTTAATTATGCTTTACAGCTGGATTATTAACATAATATATAGGAAACTGAGGTGCATGGAAAATTAGCTGCTATGTGAGGTCATCACTTAGCAACCACCATAGTTGCATATTTTTTCTTCAAGGAACTAGAAATAGAGGAAGGTTCTAGTGATGTGGTTAAAGCTTTAATAGAACAAAAAAAAATGAGGAAAATGGTGTTGTTGTTGTCATATACATCTCTTTTTGACTGATTTTGTTTGAAATCCTTTGACTGAAAAACTTCGATGTTAATTAAATCCATCAGACCCTGAAACATATTGCTATTACATCCTACTCTCATATTTTGTATACCAATGGGATACCAATTTAGGAGATGGTTAGCGCCTAACCACAAGTGGTGGTTGAATAGTAGGGATTTTGACGGAACAAGAGAGTTAAGAAATCTTCCGAGAAGACTTGATGGGATTGAAATTTTAAGGCAAATATATGAAACTAGAGAAGAAGGTCTAGAGGATGGGGCACAACCTTGGAAAAAGAAGAGCATTTTCTTCACTTTGCCTTATTGGCAATATAATGTATTGCGTCACAATCTTGATGTGATGCACATCGAAAAAAATGTATGCGTCACAATCTTGATGTGATGCACAATGAAAAAAAATGTACCAATGATAACATTGTTAAACCAAGGGGAAAAATCCAAAGATAATTATAAGGCACGAGCCGACCTTGTAGATATGGGCATAAGAAGTATGCTTCACCCTCAGCCGAGTCCTAAAAGTAGTACAATGCTTTTGCCTAGAGCATGTTATCAAATGACCACCAAAGAAAATGATGCTTTTCTGAGCATCCTCAACAATGTAAAAGCTCTGAATGAATGCTCGTCAAATATCTCACGTTGTGTGCAAGTCAAGCAACGCAAGATTTTTGGCTTGAAAAGTTATGATTGTCATGTTTTGATACAACAGGTTCTCCTAGTGGCATTAAGGAGTTCATTGTCAGATAAAGTCACTTCAGTTATGGTTGATCTCTGCAATTTCTTCAAGCAAATATGTTCTAAGGTACCTAATGTGGATTTTCTAGCACAACTGGAGTCTCAAATAGCTAGAATACTGTCAACTGGAAACAATTTTTCCTCCATCATTTTTACTGTTATGATGCATTTGGTAATTCATTTGGCATATGAAGCCAAGGTTGCTGGACCAGGTATGAATTCTTCATTTGAACATGATATCTCTTTCTTCAACATCAGGACTACAGTTAGCAAAAGAAAATTCAAATTGGAGTCACACTTGCAAAGTAAATTAGATTCATTATTTTGTTATAGATTAAAGATATATAATTGATTTTCTTAACTGTCCATTTAACAATATATAATGGCATGGGGTTCATTGTTTTTTTGTGCGAATGTAAATGTAAATTAGATTCATTATTTTTCTGTCATGCTGCATGCTTAATTGATTAATGGATTTCTGGTGGGTTTTGTCTTTGGCCTTAATTAACTTTAGTAGCCATTAATGGATTTATACTTTATTTATCTATAACAATTTAATTATAAGTTTTGTTTTACTTGTAGATGCGGAACCTAAACAGTTGAGAGGCCCAACAAGAATGTTAGATGTGTGGGACATGGAAGATGGTGATTTCATTTAGACAAGTACGATTGACCCGTTGGTGAGGAAGGGACAACTCTTACTCGTTTCACAGTCAGTATGGCTCGAAGGCATCAATATGCTCCCATCAGCTACAAATCCTGGAAAGACATGCCAAAGGAGGACAAAGATGCGATGCTGGGAATAATAGAGGTATTATAATTGTATACTTAAATTATATTGTATCAAAAGCTATAATATGACTCATTTTATGTTGTATTTATTTAACATCTTTATTTGTTTAGTCCAAATTTGAGTTTGTTCCTCCTATAAAAGACACAACAAGAGAAATGTTGAAATCTGAGTTGAATGAAAAGTGGAGGCAATGGAAGAGCGATTTAAAGTCAATGGCATATGACCCAAGTAAAACGGAAGAAGATGTTGCATCTGCATAACCGGATGATAGGGTTGACCGAAATCAATATCGTGAATTAGTTCGTTATTGGTTTTCTGAAGAAGGACAAGTAAGTCATATAGCAAATAGATTCTTGCATATAATGAGTAATATTTTGAGTTTGGTTTCTTCATTCGTCTAATAATTTGTTGTATTAATTGTAGAAAGTAAGTAAATTTAATAGACAGAATTGTGCTAAGTTTGAAAATCTCCATTGTATGGTTACAAAAAGTCTTCCAAAACTGATTGATGAAAATGTTTGTTTATATTTGTACTTTTCATTGAGTAAAATGTAATTACAAAATAATATACATATAACTTGTTTGTTTGGTTTCAGAAAAAAAAGGCAAAGGATTATCACCTCAACACCAAGTGATTTACATTGATACTCGCACTCGTAAAGATGGATCAATTGTCAATGAGAAGGCTGCTAGATTGATTGTAAGATTTTTTTTCATCCATCCCTATTTAGTTCTCACGCGAAACTCTTAAAATGCCTAAAGTTTTTGGAAACGGTCTAGTTTTGTTTAGTTGCTACTGCCGATCTTCATAAGATTTTTTGCTTTTCAACTAGTTTACTATTCAAATGAGAAGGGACCCAATAATTATTTCAAGATGTTACTGTGATTTTAGGTGTCCTATCAGTTGAAGGTATAGATTTTCTAGGTGTTCCCGCTATAAATGACATGGAAATTGTTTCTATAATATTTGTAATGTTTCAGGATGAAATAAACAAACACAATAATGAGGTTGGAACATCTCAATCAGCCCAAAATACACAAAATCATATGCCTTGGAAGGATGACACATATTCCCAAGTACAAGGACATGAAAAGAGAGAACGTGTGTGTTGTATGGGCAAGATTCCTAAGCCTAAAAAACGAAAGGTTTCTTTGTCTGAAAATCAAGAGTTACGTAAAAGAGTTAAGCAAGGGAAAAGCCTGTTGGCAAATGTTTAGTCGTTGATTCATAATCGATTTTCTGGAGAAGATGTGAATGACATTATACAGGCTGTAAGACAGGTATATTATATTTTACTCTTGGACTTCATATTTCAATGTTATGTTTTGTATGAGATACTTTTGTATTTATTACTGATTTTCTATCTGTTTAATTCTAATGTATTGCATTTGTAATGCCATTTTTTTATGTTGCTCGATCAGTTTTTGTTCGAGGGATACATTTTTTTCTCTAATGAATGATGGAAATATCTATTAAGAAGAGTTTATAAGTTGTATTTTATTTTTAATAGGTTACAGATGCTTCAAGTGCCCCTGACCATACAAATTCTCTAAATCCAGACACTAATGAAGATACTGAAGATGGTATCTACTTAGTATTAACTAATTCTTACTAAAATTGTTAATATTTCTTATGTTGAGTTATGCTATTATTCATTTGTTCTTTTTGTTACTTGCAGGTGAAGATTAGAAGCTAATTTTCTCTTGATGGAGCAAACTTAGAAATTAAGTGGATGAGATTGTTATAAGACTTTATATGCTTATTATATGTCAGTATGGTACTCTTAGGTTGACATTTTAATTATTTTGTAATTTGACGTGGTCGTAATAATTCATTAATTTTTGATATGCTTGAAATTTAATTTTATTTAATTTTGTTTCATAAACACATTTATTTATTTTATTGTGTATTTATAATTGGGTTAATATTATAAAAGAAAAAATTAAATTATCATAACCGTAATTAATAAGAAAAATTGCGTATAGAGCAAATTATGACATATCCCTAAAATTCGTGTGTGTATGTGTAAAAAATGTCGCTAAAACCTATACCAACGGAATAAACACGGTGGGTATATTCAAATATTTGGATGCGAAAACCATCGCTAAAACCTATAGCAATGGAGTTTCAACCATGGGTATAGGAAAGCAAGAGGTGTCGTTAAAACCTATACTAACGGATACAAAACCGTGGGTATAACACCGAGGTTTTTTCCAACGGGTAAAACAACCGTCGCTATAGGCTATAGTGACGGCATTCTGCCGTGGGTATAGCTAATTATTGACTACAGAAAAATATGTCTGTCGGTATAGGTTTTACGGGCTATACGTACGGTTTCCCACCTTTAACCCACGGATTTTTGTTGTCACTATATGTCAAATTCCTTGTAGTGAACAGACATAGAAGAATTCAAAACGCATATAAAAGAACTAATGGAAAATAATTACATAAGAAAATCACAAAGTCCACATTTATCACCAGCATTCATAGTAAGAAAATGTTCAGAAGAAAAAAGAGGCAAATCTCGAATGACAGTATATTATATGGAATCAAATAAAAATACTAAACACCGTAAGAACAAGGAAAATATATTCAAAATTTGATTGCAAATCAGGATTTTACCACGTAAAGCTAATAGAAGAATCAAATCAGTTAACACCATTTAGTACACCACAAGAATTTTATGAATGGAACGTTTTACCATTTGAATATTAAAATAGTCCAGGAGTATTTCTAGAATATATGGATAAGATATTTGAAAAATACAACAATTTTATACTATTATACGTAAATGATATTCTAATAGGATCCAAACATTTAGAAAATTTCATAGAAATATTAAAGAATGCAGGAATTCTACTATCAAAAAAGAAAATGTAAGTATTCAAAATAGAGGTAGAAGAACAAAATTATCGCATGAGGGAATAGAACTATAGCCACATATAGCAGAAAAAATAAGTACATTTCTAAATGTTTTAACAGAAAAAAGAGGAGTGCAAGCCATAATAGGACTACTAAATTAAACAAAGGGATATATACCAAATTTATCAGCAAAATAAATTGGCTACAACCAAAACTTAAAAAGTTTTAAAAATGACAATGAACCTCAGAGGATAAAGAAAAACTTAAAATATTGAAACAACAAACTTCAAAACTAAGTAAACTAAGATTACCTATTAAAGAATGTACATGGATAATAGAAATAGATGCAAGTGAAGATAATTGGGGAGCAATTTTAAAATTTATTGTGATAGGTAAAAAAGAAGAAAGACTAGCCAGGTACACTAGTGGATTATTTACACAAACACATCAGAATTATCACATAAATGAAAAAGAATTATTAGCAATCTTAAAAGCCATAAAAAATTTGAGCTATTCATAATACATACAAAATTCACAGTAAGAACAGATAATACTCAAGCAAAAACTTGGATTAACAAAATAATAGATCCAACTATTGCAAATACAAGAATAATAAGATAGCAGATGGAACTAGCACATTATGATTTTACAATAGAAAATAAAAAAGGGAAAGATAACATTCTAACAGATTCTATATAAGAAAATGACAAGTTTGATTTTGCAGGATGGAAAATAGGGTTCAGCAAATAGAAAATGATATAGTTTTCCTTAAGAAAACTATGTAGCAAATAAAGCGAGCATTTAACCAATTACAGTTGCAAATATGAGGTCTTCAGAGTATATTTTTCCACCACATAAATTCAGACTATATTAAGAAAATGAGTGAAGGGAGAGAACATATCAACCTACAAAATACGAGTAAAATCACAAAAATAGCCACATAATACGGAAGCTCCACATCCCTACAACCAACTACCTAGAAAGATAGTTTACTCTTAGATCCTCCAAAATATTCTAAGAAAATTTATTTTTACAATATATTGAGAACTTATGTCAGACCACCCAGGTCAATCAATTTATCATAACTATTTCTCAGCACTATATGAACAAAGTAATTATACTCCCATGATCAAATCCAAAGATCGTAAGAGTATTATTCAAAAGATGGCTTATTCACAGTATACATCCATAAAGAGAAAGCGAAGAACTTAGCCAACTACCAAGAGAAGTATATAAGTCTGCTAAAAGCTATTTTGATCTTACAAAAGCCTCCATTTTCACGCCCCACTTCTCAAAAATACGGAACACAAGCGCGTGACATTGACCCAGCTAATGAGTTTCATCATCCATAAGCTGTTATTGTTCAACTGAACAATATAACAAGATAAATACAACCACGCATGCGATAAGGACAGTCACATGAACAACAATACTTGATGTCACGCCCTGCTTCCCAAAATACGGAATATGAATACGTAATGTAGGCCCAGCGAATGATGTAAACACCATCCATAAGCTGTACCAGACTAACTCAGCAATATGAAAGAATAAACATAGTCACACAAGAAAGATATAACCACATGAATCAAAGATAACTTCAATAATAAATGAAATAATCCAACAATAATAATGTCTAACAAAAAAATCCAACATCTGGAAAAAAAAAACTTCGGAAACATAAGCCCAAAACAAAGTACAATGTCATAACAATATTCAAAAGAAATAATCTAGCAATAAAGTAAACTAAGCAGCGCAATCATGGACTCCATCTTCAAGAATTGTTGCTCACCAATTCCTTCTGGTATAGTTCCTTTAATACCTGTGAATAATTGATCTAAAAAGAAAGAAAAGAATGTCCTTAGAGCAAGTCATGGACAACAAGTACAGAAAACAGAGGATAAAGGAAGCATGTATATCAAAGAAAAGGGACCGGATCAAAGTCAAAGAACAAAGCAAAGGCAGGTAATAATACCAAAGGTCTACAATTGATCACGCATGTAATGAGTGATTTCAAGTCAAGTTCAATACAGGATCAAGCATGAGACGATGAATGCAGGTTATTAATCATTTTATTAATCTATCTAGTCCACGTACTACTGCGTCCCATTCCACAGGTTCGGCGCAAGCACACAGTGAATGCTTTAGACTGATGGTGAATTCACGGATCGTGTACTCGGTGTTGGTAACAATAATTTACAATCAATAATTAAAAATCAATCATTTGTAATCAATACTTCTCCTTCCATGTCAATTGTTCATGTGAGCATGAAGGCCTTTATCGAGTACATTTTCCGATCGTTCACTACCAAGTCTACCCATAATATCCCGGCTTGTTATTAGTTTATTTTCATCCTATGTGAGCATGCAAGAAGGTGTCAATGTTGTATGATACTAAGTGTGACTAATTCTACTCGTTATAGACAAATCATGGAACAAACATATTAAATTAGCACAATCACATAATCTGGACAGCATGACCTTGCTGTACAAAAACACAGATTACCGCTAATACAGAGAAGCAAACTGGATCCGTCAGAAATTCTAGAAAGTATACTCTCTGCCGATTCTAGCGAATATATACTGACATATGAAAGCTACAAGAACTAGGGTGAAAACTCTATTCTTTTCAGATTTTATGTTTAGGAAACAAATTGTAAATTGTGTTCACCTATTTATTTCAGGTCAGAAAAGTCATCAAATAAATCTATAAAAATTTAGGGTCATTCTTACACATGTCCAGTCTCAGCTAGATTTATTTAATATTTTTATTTTACTGTTAACATGCTCAAATAAATTATGGAACAGCAAGATATGCATGCATCTGTGAATATGGAAATTCTGACACAGCAGTACTAAAATGATGATATCTAACAGATTACACATCGGAATTCAAATCCGTAAAAAAGGTAGTAAACTATACATCTGGAGCTAAATTCCATGTTCAGAAAATTATTTCAAAATATAACAGCAACATAGTCGAAAATCTGATTCAAAAAGAAACAAACGGCAGTTCAGAATTTATTTTGACATGAACATGCAATAATTAAATCATACAATCATATATTTCATGCAGATTAATGATCGAAGTGTTCTTAGGTGTTTAACATGCATAATTCCAGTTCTAAGATGTAATTTCACAGGCATGGTAATCAATTCGTTTAGTCACATTCAATCTAACATGTCCAACACATCAAACAAGTCTACAATATGGATCTAGTTATTTTTCATGTAAATGTGCATATGCAATGAACAAGGGGGACTAGGTTTTAGATCAAAGATAGCGGCACGATGTTAAGAGTATATCGGGTTAGCTCGTATAAACCCTCAATAAACTTAATGGAATTTTAAATAACAGTATGATAAAGAAAATGACTGGATCTACTTGCAGAGATCAAGAGATCTTAAAAAAATAAAATACTAGTTCAAGAGGAGACTTGCCTGTTATTTAGTAGATTCGAATAACTATAGAATAACGGGATGAGAATCTCGGGTGACGAACCACAATCACACGTGCAAGCTACGTGCAAAATCTGAAACAGCAAAACAGTAACTCAGAGCATACACACAACAACCCAACAGTGGATCCAAGGCAAACAGTAAACGGCGAGTATTGGATCCCACTCCACACAACAGCAAACACACCAAGAGCACCACTGTGCTTCTCCCCCACTTCGACAGAGAGAGAGAGAGAAAAAGCGGGAGGCACTAGCGGCGACTGCAGTCGAGAAGCGACGGCAGCGGTGACCACAGCAAGGATGGCGACATCTGACAACTGCGGCGCTGCGGTTGGGAAGCGACGCTGCAAAAGGGAAACAGTGGCTCGACGGATGCCCTGTTTCTTGACGAAACAGAGGAGAAGAACGGCGGAGCGTTTGGGGCTTGGACGACGACGACGAAGTGGCGAGGGGGTCTGCGATGGTTGTGGGGTGAACGGAGAGACGAAGACAATGGCGACGAGGCGGATGGAAGGTTGAGGCAGTGAGTTCTACGGCGAGGAATGGGTTCAGCGGCAAAGGCAGCTCGGTGGAGGCGATGGGAACCGGGGGGGAGAGGGGGGGGGGGGGGGGCGGGGGGTGATGATAGGGGATGACGAGGAGAGAGCGAGAGGTCGATGGTGGTGGACAGAGGGGCAATCAGAGCACGGGAGGCGGTGGGGTTCTTTGGGTTGAAGACGAAACAGGGGAGAGCGGGATAGGGGTAGAGAAGAAGCGGTGGTGAGATATATATATATATATATATATATATAATTAGGGTTAATTAATGGGCATTTATAGGGGATTATGAAATTGGGGTTTTGGGTTGCGGGTCGGTTTAGGGTACAGGTTTAGGCTCCAAAAAGAGATGAACAAGCATAAAACAATAAGATGAACATATAGCGGAATAACTCAGACTCAAATCACGAAGAGCAAAATTTGCAATGAGCGAAAAATAGAAGAAAAGAGAACGAAATGATCAAAAGAGAATAAATGGACCCAAGAAAAGCAAAATTATAATAGAAAGAATCCAGATATAGTAATCAAGATAGAAAATAAAAATACAATAAAAATCCAAAATAGGAAAAATAGGGGTTACAAATCCTACCCACCTTACAAGAATAATTTCGTCCTCGAAATTCATACAAGAGGTACATTGGGCGAACCCCGGAACAAAACAAAACAAAGCAAAACAGCTACTCAAACAAATGAGGAAACCTCTTCTGAATGTCCTCCACCAACTCCTAAGTTGACTCACCTGGCGAGTGAGGATTCCAAGAAACTCGAACCAACTTGATGACTCTATTCTTCAACACCTTCTCTCTACGGCCTAAGATAAAGACTGGTCGAATTTCACAGGACAAGTCTAGCCTCACAGAAAAATATGAGTAGCCAACCACATGACTGTCATCTCGGATGTATTTCCTGAGCTAAGAAACATGGAATACATCATGGACACCCGCTAAAGCTGGCGGCAATGCGAGCCTGTAAGCGACATTGCCCACACGTTCCACAATATCGAATGGAACGATGAACCGAGGACTCAACTTACCCCCACCTCCAAAATGTATAACACCTTTCCAAGGCGATACCTTGAGGAACACATGCTCGCCTGCCTCAAACTCTAGAGGTCTACGACGACAGTCAGCCCTCCTCTTCTGCTGATCCTGAGCGGCCTGCAAATACTTCCGGATCCGAGCCACAACATTAACTGTCTTCCTGATCAACTAAGGACCCAAAAGCTTCATTTCGCCGATATCATCCCAACAGATTGACGATCTACACTTGCGCCCATACAAAGCTTCAAACGGAGCAGCCTTGAGACTCGCCTGGTAACTGTTATTATAAGAGAACTCGGCTAAGTGAAGATGATCTTCCCACGAACCTCCAAACTGAAGAATGCAGGATCTCAACATGTCTTTTAGGATTTGAATTGTCCTTTTTGATTGCCATCCATCTGAGGATGGAATGTTGTGCTGTAGCTCAACTTAGTACCCAAACTCCTTTGCAGACTCTCTTAGAACTGAGACCTGAATCTCGTATCTCTATCCGATACGATGCTGACAGGAACTCCATGCAGACAAACATCCTGAACATACTTCTCAGCCAAACTCACCGTGGACCGACCCACACGGAAAAGAATGAAGTGAGCACACTTCGTCAGCCGATCCACTATCACCCAGATAGCATTATGACCTTTGGGACTCCTTGGCAAAGCGGTCACAAAGTCCATTGTGATATGCTCTCACTTCCACTCTGGGATCGGAAAAGGTTGCAAAAGTCCCGCAGTCCTCTGATGCTCTGCCTTCACTTGCTGACAGATCAGGCACTGGGCGAAAAATCTAGCCACATCTCTCTTCATGCCATGCCACCAGAAGTGTTGCTTCAAGTCCTTGTACATCTTGGTACCACCAGGATGAATAGAATGTAGGGACCGATGAGCTTCCTCCAGCAGCTTCAGCCTGACTTCTCCCCTAGGTACACACAACCAAGAGCCAAAACGAAGCGACTCAAATCAGATCCCAAACCGGCTTCCACCTCACTTCGAAACTGCTGCAACTACGGGTCACCCACTTGGGCTTCCTTAACCTGCTCAATCAAAGAAGACTGCAACTGCAACATCATGAACTGCCGATCTGATCCAGGAAGCAACACATCCAACTCCAGCCTCCTCATGTCCTCCACTATTTCCTTCTGCACAGTAAGGAACATAGTGGCAGGCCTCCTACTCAAGGCATCAGGCACCAAGTTCACTCTGTCCGGGTGATACTGCAAATTGATGTCAAAATCTGCCATCAATTCCAGCCATCTTCTTTACCTCATGTTCAACTCCTTCTGCGTGAAAACATACTTGAGGCTCTTGTGATCTATTAATATCTCCACTCTATCCCCAAGCAAATAATGCCTCCACAACTTCAAGGCAAAAACCACGGTCGCGAGCTCCAGATCATGCATGGGATAGTTCTTCTCATAAGGTCTCAACTGCCTCGCTGAATCAACACTGCTCCCAGACCTCTACCCGATGCATCACAATGGATCACAAAACCACCCGAACTGTCGGGTATAGTCAGCACAGGCACTGACATCAACCGACGCTTCAACTCAGAAAAAGCCTCATCACAAGCTTCATCCCAATCAAACTCTGCTCTTTCTAGGTCAAACTAGTCAGGGGCCTAGAAATCTTCAAAAAATCCTGAACGAACATCCGATAATAGCCGACCAAACCCAGAAAGCTTCTCACCTCAAGAATAGACTTCGGAATAGGCCAATCCTTGACCGCAAAAATCTTCGCAGGATCCACACAAACACCAGCACCAGAAATAATGTGGCCCAGAAAAGCAACCCGATCCAGCCAGAACTCACACTTATTGAGCTTCCCATACAGCTGGTTCTCCCTCAAGGTCTGCAGAACCACCTTCAAATGCTCAGCATGATCTTCTATATTCCGAGAGTACACTAATATGTCGTCAATGGAGACCACGACAAACTGATCCAAGAACGGCAAAAACACCCTGTTCATCAGACTCATGAATACTGCCGGTGCATTAGTCACTCCGAAAGGCATAACTAAGAACTAGTAATGCCTATACCTCGTTTGGAAAGCTGTTTTCAGAACATCTTCTGACTTCAACTTAACTTGATGATACCCGGAACGAAGATCCAACTTCGAGAACACCGAAGCACCTCCTAATTGGTCGAACAAATCATCAATCCTCGGTAATGGATACCGATTCTTGACAGTGACATTGTTCAACTCTCTGTAGTCAATGCAAAGCCTACGACTTCCATCCTTCTTGTTGACAAACAGAACTGGGGCTCCCCAAGGGAAAACACTAGTTCTGATAAAACCATTTTCAAGCAGCTCCTGAACTTGCACCTTCAGCTCCGCCAATTCAACCGGTGCCATCCGATACGGACTCTTGGAAATAGGCACCGTACCTGGCTGAACATCAATGCTGAACTCCACATCTCGGTTGGCGAAAAACCGGGCAAGTAATTGGGAAACACATCAAGGAAATCCCGTACAATTAAGGGTGCAACAACCCCATCAGAGCCCAATGACACAAGCAAAACAACCTTGGGATCCATCGATTTCTTGACACGCCATGACGGTGTCTCACCCGCATGGAAAACAAACTCTGGTTGACCAGAAGGCCTGAAAGTCACATTCTTCACCCGGCAATCAATCACGGCACAAGAAACACCCAACCAGTCCATGCCTAGAATGACATCGAAATTGAAATTGGGAATCACAATCAAATCAGCCCAGAAATCCACGCCACCAATTAGCAACAGGCTCTGCTTGCATACCCTAGAACAGAAAATGACACCTCCACCTGTGGTGATGTCCCAATCTGTGGGCATAGCATCGCTAGCCAAACTATGTTGATCAACAAAACGAGAGGAAATCAACGAGTGGGTAGCACCAGAATCAAACAAAACATGAGCTGGAAGGGATAAGACTAAAATAACACCTAGAAGAAGTAGATCAAACAAAAGAATACGGTGCTAGCAGGATATATACACAAATAATTGTACAAAGGAGGAAAATAACATGTAGAAAATAAAGAAAAGAAAGTACAACTACTGTGATATACCTGCAACCACTCTAACAGTAACCTCCGCTTCCTCGGCTGTTAGATTAAAAGCTTGACCACGACTCCCTGTCTGACATCCTTTAGGGGCCACATGCCTCTGATCAAAAGCTTTCCTCTGTGGTGGAAGAGGCGGTCTACCCTGACCACGAGTCGGTGCTCCTAGCTGAGCAGTACCAGAAGCCGGTGCAGGAGCCCTGTTCCTCGGACTGTCACGAACCATATGATCACTGCTCCACACACTAGACATAGTCGGTTGGCCATTCTGCAGTCTCGCTGTGAATTCCTAGCCTTATGCCAATAGCCACAAGTCTCAGCAGTCCTCGGAACAACAGGTGCGTACGACTGTACTCTCATGGGAGGGGATGAAACTGGCCTCCGAATAGGTCCTCCGGTAGGCCGAGCTGCAACAAGGTGCGAAACAGTTCGTTGAGGAACACCTGACTTGCTGAGGGTCTGCTCCTGAATCCGAGCAGCATCCAGATTATCGGCATAGGCACGAAGCCGAAGATCAGCCAAACGGACCTGGATGGGAAAACTCTAGCCCAACTGGAATCTGCGAGCCCTGTCCTCATCAGTGGCTACGAGGGCAGGAGTGAAACGACTGAGCCGAGTAAACTCTACAGCATACTCGTCCACGGAACGGTTTCCCTGATTAAGACAATACTTAAATTAATACTGTCACAGGTGAAGTAGACGACAACAATAATATTTAAGAACACTATCTAGCTGACCTAAGTTAGGGAAATAAATTGTCGTTCCATCTCTGCCTTGGTAATACTGGGAAAGAACTTCGCCATGAAGCTCTCTGAGAAAGTGGCCCACTCGATGGGTCTCACCATCCTTTCGGATTCAACCTGCCATCGGATGTGAGCAAGATCCACCAATCGGATGCGAATCACATCCACACGATCCGGCTCAGCAACATGAGCGGCGATCAGCAGTTGCTCCGTCCGGATAAGCCATTGCTCAGCCTCCAGGATAAGCCATTGCTCAGCCTCCAGTGCCTACTCAGTACCCAAAAACTTATCTGGGTGCAACTTCATGAAATCTGCTACTGTACTAGACCTAGGTGGCAGCAGCCCAGGTGTAGGTCCAGCGGCAGTCCCAACTACCGCCAAAGTGGCCCTCATCAATTCATTGTGCTCCTATTGGAGAGCCATCATCTGCTAAATCGTCTAGAGAATGGTAGCGTTGTCCGGCTGCTCATCCTCGGACGGGAAGAAGAAGAATTCCCACGAGCTATAGCCTGAAACACGAGCAAAGATGGTTAGTACCCAGATGAAATGTTGGTTATTATATGCATTCATGTGATCATCGTGGTGTGCTCATTACTGAGTTAACCCGACTAGAGCCAAACTTGACTAATATGTCAATCAAAGCCAAACCTTCGTAAAGATAGTCATGTTTGACTGATATATTATCCAAACCTGGTGCTCTGATACCACTAAAAACCTGTCACGTTCCGCTTTCCAAAATATGGAATACGAGTACGTAACGTAGGCCCAACGAATGATATAAACACTATCCATAAGCTGTACCAAACTAACTCAGCAATATGAAAGAATAAACACGGCCACACAAGAAAGATATAACCACATGAATCAAAGATAACTTCAATAATAAATGAAATAATCCAACAATAATAATGTCCAACAAAAAAAATCCAATATCTGGGAAAAAAAACAGACTCTGGGAACATAAGCCCAAAACAAAGTACAATGTCATAACAATATTCAAAAGAAATAATCTAGCAATAAAGTAAATTAAGTAGTGCAATCTTGGAACACTCCATCTTCTAGAATCGTTGCTCACCAATTTCTTCCGGTATAGTTCCTTCAGTACCTATGAATACTTGATCTAAAAAGAAAGAAAACAATGTCCTTAGAGCAAGTCACGGACAACAAGTAGAGAAAATAGAGGATAACGGAAGTATGTATATCAAAGAAAAGGGACAGGATCAAAGTCGAAGAACCAAGCAAAGGTAGGCAATAATATTAAAGGTCTACAATTAATCACGCATGTAATGAGTGATGTCAAGTCAAGTTGAATACAGGATCAAGCATGAGATGATGAATGCAATTTATTAATCATTTTATTAATCTATCTAGTCTACGTACTACTGCGTTTCATTCCACAGGTTCGGCTCAAGCACACAGTAAACGCTTTAGACTGATGGTGAATTCACGGATCGTATACTCGGCGTTGATAACAATAATTTACAATCAATAATTAACAATCAATCATTTGCAATCAATACTTCTCCTTCCATGTCAAGTGTTCATGCGAGCATGAAGGCCTTTACCGAGTACATTTTCCGATCGTTCACTACCAAGTCTACCTATAATAGCCCAGCTTGTTATTAGTTTATTTTCATCCTATGTGAGCGCGCAAGAAGGTGTCAATATTTTATGATACTAAGTGTGACTAATTCTACTCGTTACAGACAAATCAAGGAGCAAACATATTAAATTAGCACAATCTCATAATCTGGACAACATGACCTTGCTGTATAAAAACACAGGTTACCGCTACTACAGAGAAGCAAATATGGATCCGTCAGAAATTCTAGAAAGTAGTCTCTTTGCTGGTACTAGCGAATATATACACGATATATGAATGCTACAAGAACTAGGGTGAAAACTCTATTCTTTTCAGATTTTATGTTCA
The DNA here is from genome assembly GCA_017893485.1 of Hemerocallis citrina. NCBI lineage: Eukaryota > Viridiplantae > Streptophyta > Magnoliopsida > Asparagales > Asphodelaceae > Hemerocallis > Hemerocallis citrina. Next base: position 131,472,844 of record CM030365.1, read on the forward strand.
GGCAATAAGTTGTAAATTGTGTTCACCTATTTGTTTCAGGTTAGAAAAGTCATCAAATAAATCTATAAAAATTCAGGGTCATTCCTACACATGTCTAGTCTCAGCTAGATTTATTCCATATTTTTATTTTACCGTTAACATGCTCAAATAAATTATGGAACAACAAGATACGCATGCATTTGTGAATATGGAAATTCTGACACAGCAGTACTAAAATGATGATATCTAACAGATTACACATCGGAATTCAAATCCGTAAAAAGGGTAGTAAACTATACATCTGGGGCTAAATTCCATGTTCAGAAAATTATTTCAAAATATAACAGCAACATAGTCGAAAATCTGATTCAAAAAGAAACAAACGGCAGTCCAGAATTTATTTTGACATGAATAGGCAATAATTAAATCATACAATCATATATTTCATGCAGATTAATGATCGAAGTGTTCTTAGGTGTTTAACAAGCATAATTCCAGTTCTAAGATGTAATTTCACAGGCATGGTAATCAATTCGTTTAATCACATTCAATCTAACATGTCCAACACATCAAAAAGTCTACAATATGGATCTAGTTATTTTTCATGTAAATGTGCATATGCAATGAACAAGGGGGGCTAGATTTTAGATCAAAGATAGTGGCACAATGTTAAGAGTATATTAGGTTAGCTCGTGTAAACCCTCAATAAACTTAACAGAATTTCAAATAACAGTATGATAAAGAAAAGGACTGGATCTACTTGCAGTGATCAAGAGAACTTGAACAAAACAAAATACTCGTTCATGAAGAGACTTGCCTGTTATTTAGTAGATTCGAATAACTATAGAATATCGGGATGAGAATCCCGGGTGACGAACCACGATCACACGTGCGAGCAACGCGCGAAATCCGAAACAGAAAAACATCAACTCAGAGCACACACACAGCAACCCAACAGCAGATCCAAGGCAAACAGCAAACGACGAGTATTGGATCCTAGTCCACACAACAGCAAACACACCAAGGGCACCACTGTGCTTCTCCCTCACTTCGACAGAGAGTGAGAAAGAGCAGGAGGCGCTGGTGGCGACTGTGGTCGGGAAGCGACGGAAGTGGCGACCACGGCGAGGACGGCAATGTCTGACAACGGCGGAGCTGCGGTCGAAAAATGATGCGGCGAAGGGGAAATGGCAGCTCGACGGATGCCCTGTTTCTCGAAGAAATAGAGGAGGAGAACGGCGGAGCATTCGAGGCTTGGACGACGACGACGAAGTGGCGAGGGGGTCTACGGTGGTTGTGGGGTGAACAGAGAGACGAGGACGATAGCGACGAGGCAGATGGAAGGTTAAGGCAGTGGCTTCTATGGTGAGGAATGGGTTCAACGGCAAAGGCGGATCGGTGGATGGAGATGGGAACAGGGGGTGGTGACGACCGGGGATGACGAGAAGAGAGCGAGAGGTCGATGGTGGTGGACGGAGGGGCGATCAGAGCACGGGAGGCGGTGGGGTTCAGTGGGTTGAAGAAGAAATAGGGGAGAGCGGGGGGAGAGAGGAAGTGGTGGTGAGAGAGAGAGAGAGAATTAATTAGGGTTAATTAATGGGTATTTATCGGGGATTAAGAAATTGGGGTTTTGGGTTGCGGGTTTGTGGGTTTAGGGTACAGGTTTAGGCTCCAAAAAGAGAGGAACAAGCATAAGACATTGAGATGAACATATAGCGGAACAACTCAGACTCAAATCACGAAGAGCAAAATTTGCAATGACCAAAAAATAGAAGAAAATAGAACGGAATGATCAAAAGAGAATAAATGGACACAAGAAAAGCAAAATTATAATAGAAAGAATCCTGATACAGTAATCAAGAAAGAAAATAAAAATACAATAAAAATCCAAAATAGAAAAAATAGGGGTTACACTTGGAATAAAATATGAATAACCAAATACGACAATCCAACGTCTAGAATTAAAATAACAATCTCTGGGTCAAAATCCCATAATACAATGTTAATGAAACTCAATACAAGAAGTCCAATAAAACAATGATCAATCTAGAAAGCAATAAATCCTCAGAAAGATTGTTCTCCATGTCCTGCTGGTAACTCTCCTTGATCACCTGTAAATACCTCATTTAAAAAGAGGAGGAAATTGTCCTTAGAGCTAGTCATGGACAGCAAGTAAAGAAAGTAATGAACAATGAAAATACGGTATAACAATGAATTCAATAAAATAATAGTAATCAATAACAATGGACGATAGCAATAGTCAATATCACCGGTAACAATGCGATGGGTATAACAATAAACGATATTTCAATATTCGATGTCAATACTCAATGGTTGATGCCAATATCAATAAACAGTGTTCAATATCAATAGCAATGATGATGTTCAATATGCAATGTCAATATTGTATCAATTCTTAAGTCAGTTGGTAGCCTAACTAATGCACGTACTGCGTCCCATACCACAGGTTTGATGCATACAATCAATGTCATTTAGACTTTAGTGGTAGACTCTATAGTTCATGCACTCGGCACGATAACACTAAAACGATTGCAACTCTGTTGCACACTAGTCGGCACGATAACACTAAAATGATATACGATGAATTGTGATATTATGGTCAGTATCCAACAATCAATTGATAAACAATAGCCGACACAATACTTTGGGGAAACACGGGTCCCCTCTCCCAAGTACAGTCTCTATATTGTCCACTACTTAAGTCAACCCTTAAACTCCGGCTGGTTAAACATTTTATCAATGCAACCAATACATTATGAAATTTAGAGAAATTTGATAACGATGATATCAATTGAAGTAACAATAGGACGATCAATTAGAATGAGACAATTAGAATGGTGACAATGGTATATTAGGACCATGCAATGCAATTTATACACTTCACTACATTCAATATAATGATATATACACAATTATATTATGAAAATATGGAAACACAATTCTGGATAGCAATACGTTACTGTACCAAAATCAAGTTTCCCGCTATTACAGAAATCCAAAACTGGACCGTCAGAAGTTCTAAAAAGTAGAATCCTGCCTGTTGGATCCTGTATGCAAGGCAAATAACACTAGGGGGGATGAATAGTGTTATTTAAAAACTAAAAATTATTTAACTCTGAAACTATTGTTCAGTCGACTGGAAAGACAAACCAGTCGACTGAATCGACAAATAAAAAAAGGAGTTTATCAAATAGAAAAACAACGAATCTGTAAGTCGATTTAATAGGACAATCAGTCAACTGATCAAACACAGATAAACAATAGAATGCAGCGAAATTAAAATTGAAAGTTAGAAAGATAAAACCACAGAGAATCGACAATGCTAACACAGCGATATATCTTGGTTCGGTCCTCCCGACCTACGTCCAATCCCCAAGCAACCCACTTGAAATTTTCCACTATTCTTGAAAAAATTTACAAGAATACCCTAAGACCTTTGGCAACAACTATGCCAAACCCGTAGACCTCTCTCACCACTAGAGAGAGAGACCAAGACCCCACTCTACAATCCAGAGTGAACACTGACTCTACACCAAGAGTCATTCTCTCCAACCAAGAGGACCAATCTCACAACCCGAGAGTGAACAACAAAGAAATAGAAGATTACAACACCTAGATCCTTGATTTTTGAATGTGCTTTTTGTATTGAGGCTATAGGTCAACTTCTAATCGCACTCTTGAACTTAATCGTTGTTATACAAGACTGAGATTAGAGAACCAAGTCTAAGAGAATGAGAGTTCTTGAAAACTTTGAGTTATTTTTCACAAATAAAAGCAAAGACTTGATTAAAGCATTGGGTAACCTTTTCCAAGTGCAATCTGAACTCTATTTATAGAGTAAAGACTTCAAAGACGTTGGTAAAACAGTTAGCCAACTGCCATAAAACGGTAGAAATGATTTGAATTCAAAAAACAAATTTTAAACTTCAGAAAACTGTCAAAACAGCTCGAACAGTCGACTGGATTGCCAAAGGATTCGACTGGTCAGAGCTTGAGTAAGTTCAATCTGTTTTGTACTCGAATAGTCGACTGCATATCAAAGTAAGTCGACTGGTACATTGATAGCTGAACTCATACAAGTTTGAATTTGACTTTTTTTAATTTTAATTTTAGGGGATGTGTAAGTGTGTGAATCAAGGCTAACACTCTTTTGTTCTTGAGCTTGTAAGTTAGAAACGTCAAAAATAAGAGAACATCAATAAACGAGAGTTTTGCAAATCTGGAATTTCGAACACTGCTGTACGAAAACTATAATATCTCTCAACCAGTGAAACGAAATCCAATTCCTCCAATAGGATATGAAAATAGATAAAATATACCAACTTTCATATTTCACAAACATTTTTCATACAGTAAAAGGAATCAGGGTGAAAATACGATTCTTTACCGAACACCGAGTAAAATACAGCAAGTATAGTTTTCATAAACGAGCATGAAAAGGCACATAAAACTCATCAATAAAATCCACCAAAATTATGGGTAATCCCTAAGTAGATATAGAAAAACTGACCAAAGTTTTAGAGCAAAATAATATGTGTAGCACAAGTATCAAAATTATTTAGTCATCAAAATCAGCAAAAACGAAATCTGGAAAAAGATCTACATCTCTGTAGTAAAATAGTCATAACTCACACATACGAAAACGAAATAGAGCAAGGTCGGAGGGGTTGGAAAGAAGACGAATTTCTATAAAACTCATGTTTATACTGAAATTAAGTTACTGAATTCAAGACAGTCCAAAACAACAAACAAAACAGATCAGCAACAAAATACAGATTTTTCCCTTTAATAACACCTCAACATATTTCATACAAAACTTGTTCAAAACACAACCAACCATGAAATCGAGTCTACCAAGTTTCCAAACATCATGAATTAGGGTATCTAGCATGTCCACACCAAGTATGTCACATGGGTCTCAACAAAATCAGGAATTCTCACAAAAGTCCCACATACATGATCAAATCAAGAACGAGTAAAACTGAAGTTATTTCATGTCAAATTTTAAGTCGTGAGTCATCTATGGTTAATAGCACTATAGAGACAAACCCATTAAGAATAACACAAACAAGAGTCGTCTCTAGACTCAACTACACTATAGGTGGTATTTTTAACTTGTATCATACAAGGGAATTTGAGTACAAGTTACTTGCCTTAATCAAAGACGAGAATGAAGAACACCAAGAATAATAGGAACGGATTCTCGACAATGAACAAAACCCACGAATCAACAAACTCACGAACGAAGATCCACGAACCACAACTCACGTGCAACTTAAATGCACGTGCACCAATCAAGAGAGAGAGGGAGGTCGGGAAAGGGCTGCGGCTGGCCCTACCGACGCTGCTGGTCGACGGCGACGGTCGGGGAGACATGGAGAGGGACGGAGAGATGGTGAAGGGGCGAAGAAGTGGTGGTGGTCGGTGCTTGGCTGGTCGGGATCGGGGATGGGGTGAACGGCAGGCCGCAGGGAAGGCGGCCTAGTCTAGTGTCGGGTTGTGTGAGGTCGGGTGGCAGCTAACGGCGCAAGAGGAGAGAGGGGAAGGCTGGGGTTTGAGTGTTTAGGGTTAGGGTTTAGAGAGGGAGTATTTATACAGATATATTAGGGTAGTAGCATAAAGTGGGTATTGGGTTTAATTGGATATTAGGAGTAGTAATAGGTTTACCAATGGATTTTGGATTTGGGTCAATTAAATAGGAATACAAATAGGATTTTGGTTTAATTAGGCTTTGGTGAACAAATTGGGATAAAAATAATGGGATTGAAAGAGGGAATGAACCACCAACACACCACAAGCACCAAAAGACAACCATAAAGAGAACAAAACACAATTGGAAAGCAAAACTACGACAATAATCAAGAACCAATCAAGAAACAGAAATAAGGTCACAGAAGATCAAGATTGAGCCACAAAATGAATATATATATTGAAAATATCCCAATATACGGATCCAGAGAAATACATGAAGGAACAAAATACTCAAAAAGAAGGAAAAATACATCAAAAATACAAAAAACGAGAAATAGAGGTTACATTGTATAAGAATCCTTTCATTTAGATACAGATTAACTGGAACCCAAATATTTTTACACTGTCCATTCGACTTATTTAAACCCATCAGTCGACTGTTTTGTGTCTTCAGTCGACTGGAAGGTGAAACTAGTCGACTTATATGAGGCTGTTGTCTTTTCGAATAAAACTTCATTCTTCTGGACAGGTGACTTATTTGAGAATCCAGTTGACTGGTCTTTTCGAAAAACTTTCCATTTTCATGATTAACAAGAATTTTTGGTTTTTCAAAGAAGTCACATAACTTATTCTTTACACTAGAAGCAGAATAAAGTTCGTTATTACTAGTGTTATTAGAAGAATGACCTTTTTCAAGAATTTTTTGAAAACCAAGTATAAATCTTTTATTAGAACGAACTTGATTTTGAAGAACTTCATTTAAATTCTCTTTTCCCTTATTGAACTTAGATACATTCTTAGATATTTCTTCATAATTATTTTTTAGAGATATAAGATCTATATCCCAGTTGGAAATACGAGAAGTTAAAGACTTGACTTCAACTTGTAAATCAAGATTTTCTTGAGAAATAGTTTGAGTAACTTTCTCTAGATTCTTACCTTTTATTTTCTCCTTTTTTAATTCTTGAGAATTTTCATTAAAAGCTTCTAACAAATCGCTAGAATCTATACTTACATCGCTTTCATTTGCCATGATGCACACGTTTGCAACTTAATTACATTCCTCATTTTCTTCTTCCGAAGGTGAATCAATATCATCCCACGTTGCTTGGTAGGCCTTCTTCTTTTTCATGTACCGATTCTTGGTAAACTTGTCCTTCTTGAAGTTTGAGACTTTGCCTTTAGATTTGGCATTTTCCAATGGACAGTCTTTCTTCATGTGATCTATCTTATTACATTTGAAACAAGTAGGTGGTTCATTAGTATCCTTTAATCTTGAATTAAATTTACCTTTGCGAAGGAACTTTTTGAATTTCCATGTGAACATAGCCATTTCTTCTTCTTCATCTTCATCATCTTCTGATTCAGACATAGCCTTGAAAGCAAGAGTTTTCTTTTTGGCTTGTTGCGGTTCTAAGTTCTTCTTGCGCTCCTCCAATTGTACTTCATAAGCCATTAGATTTCCAACAAGATTTTCAAGCGAAAGTTCTGTAAATCATTGGCTTCTTCAATTGCGGTAGTCTTCTTGTCCTATTCGGTGGTAAGAGTGTGAAGAACCTTTCTCACCATCTCTGCTAGCGTATATGTTTTGCCAAGAGCCACAAGGAAATTTGTGATGTCGGTGAATCTTGTTATCATCTCCGTTACAGTTTCATTCTCCTTCATTCATAATATCTCGAACCTGTGAACAAGAACTGAAATTTTAGATTCCCTGACCTTATTTGTTCCTTCATGTGTTACCTCAAGAGTATGCCATATTTGGAATGCCATTGTTGCAGTTTAAACACGGTTGAATGCTTCTTTGGTAAGTGCACAACAGACGGTATTCATTGCCTTTGCATTGTTCATGGTTTCACTCTTCATATCGTCATTCCAGTGAGCATAGGGAAGAGTAGGTAGCGTATACTCCGTCACGTCATATTCCAAATATCATAGTTGATGGATTGTAAGTAAATCTTCATTCAACATTTCCTGTAGTTGTAATTTGTTCCATCAAAGAGTTGCAGCCTTTGTGTAGATTGACCTTCGTGGTATAGATTCGCATTTGAAAAACAAGTAGATGCCATTGCGATTAACCAGGCTCTGATACCAAGTGTTGGATCCTGTATCCAAGGCAAATAACACTAAAGAAGGGGGGGGGGAGGTGAATAGTGTTATAAACTAAAAATTATTTAACTCTGAAACTACTATTCAATCGAGTGGAAAGACAAACCTGTCGACTGAATTGACAGATAAAAAAAGAGTTTATCAAATAGAAGAACAACGAATCTTCAAGTCGACTTAATAGGACAATCAATCGACTGATCAGACACAGATAAACTATAGAATGTAGCAAAATTAAAATTGCAAGTTAGAGAGATCAAACCACAGAGAATCAACAATTCTAACACCGCGCTATATCCTGGTTTGGTCCTCCCAACCTACGTCCAGTCCCCAAACAACCCACTTGAGATTTTCCACTATTCTTGAAAAGATTTACAAGAATACCCTATAACCTTTGACAACAGCTATGCCAAACTCGTAGACCTCTCTCACCACTAGAGAGAGCAAGACCTCACTCTATAACCTAGAGTGAACACTGACTCTACACCAAGAGTCCTTCTCTCCAACCGAGAGAACCACTCTCAAAACTCGAGAGTGAACAACAAAGAAATAGAAGATTACAACACCTAAAGCCTTGATTTTTGAATGTGCTTTTTTTATTGAGGCCATAGGTCAACTTCTAATTGTAGTCTTGAACTTAATCATTGTTATACAAGACTGAGATTAGAGAACCAAGTCTAAGAGAATGAGAGTTCTTAAAAACTTTGAGTTCTTTTTCACAAACAAAAGCAAAGACTTGATTAAAGCATTGGGTAACCTTTTCCATGTGGAATCTGAACTCTATTTATAGAGTAAAGACTCCAAAGACGTTGGTAAAACAGTTACCCAACTGCCATAAAACGGCAGAAATTATTTGAATTCGAAAAACAAATTTTAAACTTCAAAAAACTATCAAAACAGCTCGAACAGTGGACTGGGTTGCCAAAGGAGTGGACTGGTCAGAACTTGAGTAAGTTTAGTCTATTTTATACTCGAACAGTCGACTGCATATCAAAGTAAGTCGACTGGTACATTGACAGCAGAACTCATACAAGCTTGAATTTGACTTTTTTTTAAATTTTAATAAACTTTATTTTGATCTAAGGGGATGTGTGAGTGTGTGAATCAAGGCTATTACACGATTTCTAAACAAAACAAATGATTACAACTAGTACAACAAAACACTCTTTTGTTCTTGAGCTTGTAACTTAGAAAAACTTTGAAGCTCTGAATGACTCGTCTTGTAGCTTGATCTTGAGACTTGAAAGCTTTGAGTACACACTGCAAGAGACATGTAAAATAGAACATACGTATATCGTGTTGTAGTCATCAAAATTAAGAATCTACACTGCCCGGTTCAAACGCATATTTAATATATGAAATCCGATAAAAATAGAAGGTTAATTACATCGTTCTTTGAAGATTACATGTTCTGACCGAAAATTAAGATCAAGTTGTTATATTTGTAAAATCAGTAAAAACCCAATTTTAAGTTCATCAAAAATATCCATTAAGTTCCTAATCATGTTAACTAATAATATGAAATTTATTAGGGAAATATTCTAACATTAACTTAGCTTTTTAATAACTTAAACATGAAGAAGTACATGAATCAGGAATTCTGGAAGTAAAAGGCAGCAGTAGTAAAAATACCATAACTCTTGCAATAAAACTCGGAATTCAAATATTTTAGATGTTCTAGAAACTAGAAATACAGGGCTACGATTTTCGTTTAGAAAGCTATAATTTTTTATGTCAAATACTGGGTCAAAAAGGTCTCACAAATTATAGGCAGACAGTGAAAATCAGGGTCAACATATTTCATGAAATATAAGTGATCTAAACATGATGAACTCAACTTAATAGTTAACAAATCTTATATTCAGCATGGTAAACACAATAACATGGTAAGCACAATGAAGAATACATCCATACACTAGTTTAACATCAACGAGGCATCAATCAATCATTCGAGCACAACAACCTAATTATCAACTCTATGTCATGTATGAATAACTTCTATTATCAATACTATATGAATGCATGAAAGATTCAATATATTAGAGTCAATAATGGCACGATGTCAAGAATATTTTGGATTAGCTCGTGTAAATCCTCAATATACTCAACGGAAGATAAACGATGCAACAATATGATAAACAATTCATGATCTACTTGCGAAATTTTAATAAAAACTCAAATGCGATACAATAATGATTCGAGAGTGAGAAGTGACTTGCCTTGATTGGATTAGTTATGAGCGAACGAACGAAAAGCAGTGGGAACACGTGCAACTCACGTACAACAACAACACGGGCGACACACGCAACACGTGCAGCATGTGCAAAATCCACACACAGCAAACAACGGCACACAATCAGTAACAACGGCACACAATTATCAAACAGCGGATCTTGCGACTTGACTTTGCCGACGGTGCACAGGGCGGAGCTTCGGCAATGGTGGGCTGCAATCGGTGGGGTCACCGACTGGCTGAGGATGACGGTGGTAGTAAGGGGATGGCGGTGTACAAGGATGAAGGCAAGGCAGAGTGGTGGTCGACGGTGGGGGTAACTCGAGCAGCAGCAGCGATTAGTGGTTCAAGGGACGTCGAGCGGGATGGTGGAGGTGCGGCGAGGGCGATAGGAGGGGTCGATCGATGCAACAAGTGGAGGAGATGGCAATGGCAGTGGCTTCATCGAAGGGTTACGGGATGTGACGGGATAGTGATGAGGAGGATGATGGGTGAAGACAATAGCAGTGTGGATTCTCGGGGGATGAGAAGCTCGACAATGGCAGGGGACTAGGGCGATGGTATGATGGTGGCAGGTGATGGTGGTCGATTAGGAGGGCGATGGAGCAGCGGGGAAGATGAAGAGGCGTTGGGTTCGGTGCAAGACAGAGGAGGGAGAGAGGTAGGGGGTGATTAGGAGGCGGCTGAGTTGACGGCTGGAGGTGGTTGGGGATGGTGATGGCATGGCCGCTGTCGAAGGTGGTCGAGGTGCAGTCGATGGGAGAGGGCGTGGTGATGGCACGACGAGGAGGCTGGAGGTTGGGTCGGTGCAAGGAGCAGTGGTTGGGTTTTCAAAGAAACAGGGGAGGAGAGAGATAAAGAGAGAGGGTGTTGGGGAGAGAGAAAGTCAGGGAGAGAGAGAGGGGTTTAACTAGAGGTTAATTGATTAATTAATAGGGAGAGTGATTAGTGGGATTATGGAGAAAATAATGGGGATGATTGGCTGTTACCGAGGGGAGTGGGAGAAATTGAGAGAAGAATCAAGAGATACGGGGAGATGTGAGGTTGAGGGTTTGATCTGGTCAAAAGCAGATTAGGGAGAGAATTGGGTTAATGGGTTTAGGGTAGACTAGGATTTGGGTTCCATATTGGGCTTCTTCGTAAAATAATCAAATTAGTTTGAATGTGGGCTAAAATTGGGCTTTTAGAATAATAATAATAATAATAATAATAATAATAAAGTCAAACTTGTTTAGGCTTCCAATGTCAATAAATAATACATATATAAAAATATAAGGTTGGGCTCTAGTTATATATTATAATAAATAATGCAAATAGAATGATTATAAAATTGTGCTTTATATGATGGGCTTCATATTAATAAATAATAATACAAGATAGATTAAAATCAATGGGCTTTACAAAAATAATAATAATGATAATAATAATAATAGAAATAGCAACAATAATAGTGAAAATAATAACAATAACAATAACAATAACAATAATAATGATAATAAAATTATAACAAATAGGAATTGGATTTAATAAATTTATTAAAATAATCCAAATGGTAGTAATATGTTTGATTTGGGATAAAAAAATAAATAGTCGACCAATTGGGAATAGAAAAATAAAATTAAATTGTATCCTCATTCGAAATAAATATAATGGTCGATTAGAAAAGGCTTTTATAGAAGATCTAAAATTAATTTATATATAGTCAAAATACAGAAAATACTCAGGAAATATGTATTGGCGGGAACGGAGGTTACAAAAATATATATGTTCGGATATTTTCAGCAATTCCAAAATTTCTTGAAGATGGTAGAACTCCATGTTGAACATATTACATAGATAGGGATGGTTACACTAGTTCTTTTTGGAGAAACTAATATCGTACCATATAAAACTGAAGAATTTGGTACAGAAGAGATATGAGATTTAGAATAATGTTTTGTGAACTAAAAGATATACAAAATAGAGACAGTAACATATGGATCTACGATAACCCAGATCCACAAAAAATAATGATCTACAGTATAGCAAAATAAAACAGCCACAATCAAAGGAAGAAGTCTTGACAACTGGTACCAAATACTAGATAAAGGAGCCATGACTATGACAGAAGTGACAACTATCCATTACTGTATATTGATACGAACAGAGCCCAGCACAAATACGGAAAATGCAGAAAAGAACACAATATCCCTCAGATGAAGCTCTCTTGAAGAGCATAGTAGTCTTGGGATGGGAGGAACGTAAAAGGAGCACTGAAATTATGGTGTATATCAGAGATATTTTATCCACTGGTAGTAACTGCAGCTCAAAGAAGCTCAGCTAGGTCGGAAGCATGTTGGGCCCTTTTGTTTTATTTTATGGTATCCTTAGAAATCTCTCCCTACTCTTGATTTCATACTTATTGTTTCAAGCTTTAAATTCACCAGAATCATTAAAAAGAAGAATGAATAATAACAATAGTTCCAATCATGAGTCAATTCATGAATTAATGACTATCTATCAAGAAAATGACAGAATGTGGGCTTTGATGTTTATTATCCTCAAAGTTTAACAAGTCTAGTTGATTTTTATGCGTTTAAATTAATTTTCTTTAGCATACAACGAATAATAATTATAATAATAAATCAGGTTAATCCTGGACAAACTAGTAATATAAATGTTCATAAATTAATGACCTAACATTTCATGAAAGATCTTTGTTAATCTATGAAAATGGATTGTTTGGTAACTATATAAGAAGTCTTACAATAGCATTTAGGCAATTTCTTGAAGAAAACAAATATATCGAAGAACCACTATACAATAGTGATAGTGAAATATCAGAAACATAATCAGAATTTATAAAGAAATTGAAGAAGGATTTGGAATTATGCTTAATTATTTTGATATTCTAGAGTATGATAATGTATACAATATTTAAGAATATTATTTTTAAAAGTTTTTGATACTCTTTTGTTCTCTTTTGTAGGCAACCCCAATTCTTTCATGCATAGTCACGCATAGCCCTCCAGTTGTCATATCTGAGCCTAGTTCTAATTAAGTAACTCTTATTTAACTTTTGACAAATTAAGCACTATTTATACACTGTAGAATAAGAAATAAAATATTCAAGTTATAAAAAAAAAACTATCCGAAAACCCCAAAACTTAAAGTTTTTAATAAAACGTCACATATCCTTTAGAAAATATTATAGAAAGTGTACTATAAAAATTTAATTGAAAATTAGGCCATATCGGTAAATATTTTTGAAACTGGGCCATTTTTGACATATATTTACAAAAACTAGGTCAGATGTGGATAAATAGCTCCATATTAGTAACTAGTATTATATATATATATATATATATATATATATATATATATATATATATATATATAGAGAGAGAGAGAGAGAGAGAGAGAGAGAGAGAGCTTTCTTCCGTTGTAAACGGGTTTGTGTGCACAGACCCGTGCGAATGGAGATTTGGGCCGTTGGATCTTTTGATCCAGCGGCCCACAATTTTTTTTCTAAAATTCAGCCTTAACCCGCTCTTGGGAACGACGGGTTAAGGCAATTATTTTTAAAAAAATATGCCGTAACCTGTCGTTCCCAAGAACGGGTTAAGGCACTCTTAAATTTTTTAGATCTGTATATAGATCATCTTCTTCAACCGAACTCTCCCCACTCTCTATCTCGTTTCTTCACCGAACCCAAACCCAAGAAAACCCTAACCCTAATCAAAACACAAACCTGTCCACCTCCTCCGTCCGCTCCTTCTCCTCCTCTTCTATTCTCATAGAATCTCTCTCTCCCAATATCTACTCCAAACATTGAAACCCAACTCTTTCATCTCATCTTCGAAAGCAAATCGAAACCCTAGTTCGTCCACAACACCTTTATTGGCTAAATTCGGACTTATTTTATAAGGTATTGACTAATTCTTTACCTTAGTAGTTTTATTTGTGTTGATTTTTCAATTTTTCCATACTAAATTACTTAGAAAGTGACCAAAAATTATTTACCTTAGTAATTTGTAGATTTAGAATTGGGAAGACTTTCAATATATTCAAGTGCCCAAAAATTTTCTTTGCCTTAGTAATTTGTAGAACTAGAATTGGGAAGACGTTTAATATATTCAAGTGCCCAAAAAAGTCTACATTAGAATTATTATATTCAAGTGCCCAAAGACTTAAAAAATTTGTAGATGTAGAAATTTTTGCCTTGGTAATTTAGTTTTGTTTGTGTTGTTTTTTCTCGTTCGATATATATGAAATTATTTAGAAAGTTTTTAGTGCAGTTATGCTTGAAAACCCCGTAAACGACCATCAAAAAATACTAAACTTTGCGAGTAGGTTGGTTTCACGTAGCACAAGCCACCCCAACTTGTAGAAGTGAGTTTCAATTTACGGTTCGAAAGAACGGCCGCGTATCGCTTTTGGTTGAAAAAAAACCAAATAAAGCGGTACACGGTCGTATCTCGCAAACCGTGACTCGAAACTCGCTTCTACAAGTTGGGGTGGCTTATGTTACATAAATTCGACCAAGTTGTAAAGTTTTATAAATTTTGGATGTCGTTTGTGCGGTTTTCTCACGTTCATCAAAGTAGAAGTAAATGACTTAGAACTTTTTTAGTGCAGTTAGACTAGAAAACCCTTCAAACGACCTCCAAAAAATACGAAACATTGCGAGTTGGTTGGTCTCACCTAGCACAAGCCATCCCAACTTGTTGAAGTGAGTTTCGACTCACAGTTCGAGAGATACGGCCGTGTATCACTTTTGGTTTAAAAAAATCAAACAAAGCGGTACACGGCCGTATCTAGCAAACCATGAGTTAAAAATTGCTTCTACAAGTTGGGGTGGTGTGTGCTACGTCAATTCAACCAAGTTGCAAAGTTTTACAAATTTTGGATGCTGTTTATGCAGTTTTGTTACGTTCATCGCATAAGAAGTAAACTACTTAGAACTTTTTTTGTGCGGTTAGACTAGAAAGCCTTTCAAACGACTTCCAAAAAAAAAACGAAGCTTTACGAGTAGGTTGGTCTCACGTAGCACAAGTCACCCCAACTTGTAGAAGTGAGTTTCGACACACGGTTTTGAGAGATACGGCCGCATATTGCTTTTGATTTAAAAAAACCAAATAAAGCGGTACACGGCCGTATCTCGCAAACCGTGACTCGAAACTCGCTTCTACAAGTTGGGTGGCTTGTGTTACGTGAATTCGATCAAGTTGCATAGTTTTATAAATTTTGGATGTCGTCTGTGCGGTTTTCTCACGTTCATCGAAGTATAAGTAAACGACTTAGAACTTTTTTAGTGCAATTAGACTAGAAAACCCTTCATACGTCCTCCAAAAGATACGAAACTTTGCGAGCTGATTGGTCTCACCGAGCACAAGCCACCCCAACTTGTAGAAGTGAGTTTTGACTCACGGTTCGAGAGATACGGCCACATATCGCTTTTGGTATAAAAAAAATCAAATAAAGCGGTACACGGCTGTATCTTACAAACCGTGACTCGAAACTCACTTCTAAAAGTTGGGGTGGCTTATGTTATATGAATTCGACTAAGTTGCAAAGTTTTATAAATTTTGGATGCCGTTTGTTCAGTTTTCTCACGTTCATCAAAGTATAAGTAAATGACTTAGAACTTTTTTAGTACGGTTAGACTAGAAAATCCTTCAAACGACCTCCAAAAAATACGAAACTTTGCGAGCTGGTTGGTATTACCTAGCACAAGCCACCCCAACTTGTAGAAGTGAGTTTCGACTCACGGTTTGAGAGATACGGCTGCGTATCGCTTTTGGTATAAAAAAGACCAAATACAGCGGTACACTACTGTATCTTGCAAGCCATGACTTGAAACTCGCTTCTACAAGTTGGGGCTTGTGTTATGTGAATTTGACCAAGTTGCAAAGTTTAATAAATTTTGGATGCCGTTTTTGCGGTTTTGTCACGTTCATCGAACTACAAGTAAATGACTTAGAACTTTTTTAGTGCTGTTAGACTAGATAACCATTCAAACGACCTCCAAAAAATACGAAACTTTGCGAGTAGGTTGGTCTCACCTAGCAAAAGCCACCCCAACTTGTAGAAGTGAGTTTCGACTCACGGTTCTGGAGATACGACCGTGTATCGCTTTTGGTTTAAATAAAACCAAATTAAGAGGTACATGGCCGTATCTCTCCAACTGTGATTCGAAATTCTCTTCTATAAGTTGGGGTGGCTTCTGTAACGTGAATTGGACCAAGTTGCATAGTATTGCTATTTTTCGTTGTCATTTGTGTATTTTTTACACATTTTCGCTTTGTTTATTGCTGTTAGATAAATGGATGTAATCCGTATCAACTAAGCTTAAATTTTTGGTTCACAGATAAATGGCTAGAACGAGGCAACCGAGAAGCCCTTTTGATAGCGCTAGTGGCGCACCAATGACAGAGGTAAGATTGAATATTATTATTTGTTTTAAATGGGAATATGTAACATTGTCTTAATAATAACAACATTTATCTTTGTTCTTTTAGGTTGGTGGCCGTCAATCTACATCTGCCGAGGTCGGTCAGTCATCTTCAGTTTCTGTTGCACCTCCTGGGCCGTTGGAATCAAACTTACTTTTTTTGCAATCCAGACACCGATCCGAATCCTTGTGGATTGGGTCTGCAAAAAAGTGCAACTTCCAGAAGCATGAGGTTCTTCCCATGGACCCCCGTATCACTCCGTACTTAGTTGAAGCCGATTTTTATGGAGCTCGATTTATGGGGGATGTAAAGCTTGACCGACCTCTACTTATAGCTCTAGTCGAACGATGGAGGCCGGAGACCCACACATTCCACCTATCGGTGAGTGAGATGACCGTCACTCTCCAAGATGTAGCATTCATTACTGGGCTACCAATAGATGGGGTTGCCGTGATAGGAAACATGTACTTTGACCGAGTAGCAGTTGTTCGTGATCTGCTCGGTATCGATATTGAGGAGCCGTTGATCCAAAAAAGTGAGGACACTGAAAAAGAAATCCTCAAAGATACTCCTGAAGAATATGATGAAGATCTATTAGATCAAGCCATAGAAGATGCGAAAGATAAAACGGAAGCAAAATTTTCGGATGAAATCTTCGACGGTAAATCACTTCTACTTAGTTGGTTGAAATTACAATTCGACGGATATTTGACGGAGAATTCGGACGAGGAATCTATACGTTACTATGCTCGTGCGTACATATTCAGTATGATCAGGGGAATGATCTTCCCTAACTCATCCGGTGCGAGCGTGCCGCTCATGTACCTACGGTTGTTGGAAAATTTTGGTTTTGCCAGCCATTTCCATTGGAGGAGTGTGGCATTGGCGCTATTATATAGAAATTTGTGCGCATGTACATTAGGTGTCGTACAAATGGGTGACCCGATGGTTCTATTGCAAATCTGTATTTGGGAATGCATCTACAGCAAACGTCCCCGTATTATTGAATTAACACTGGATAGGTTGGCCGACCCACCGGTTTCAGAGTTGTTATCTTCTTTAGGGGTATATTGGGCGGGGCAGCACACGTGGGTCAATAACCCATGCCAATCTCTTACCTATTATAGAGATGAGTAAGATAACTTGCAGGATGAGTTCGTCAATTAGGTACCGTACTCAACGCCAGGTTGGAAAGGGTTCCACCTGTTTGTTTGGCTGGTGCCCTTTGGTTGACGGCTGCACCAATCACTTTTTATCTGAATTTGTCAATACACAGTTTCGAGGAAGCAAGTGACGTCTACCGGGTGAAATAAATTTGTGATTGTGTGGTTCATTAAATGAATAAATAATCCACGAATTACTTTGTGAGTTTAGTGTAATGCCCCGAATTCCAAAATACACTGAATTCAAAATTCCACAGGATCTTTACACTTCTTTCGTACAATTTTACAAGGAAATTAAAACTTTTCACTTTACATCAGAGTTATATGAAACCTTTACACTTTACATTTTACAGCGGAAGCAAATTTACAACATTTAAAATGTACATCAACATTTGAATAATCTCTAAGCATATGTGCTTCTTTAATCTTTATCATGCATCTTATCCTGCATACAAAACTGTGGGTACGTCAGTTTATTCAACCGACGAACATTATACACGGCCATCCTCTCTATACCGGAAATAGTATAACTGATTTTTCATATTTAACAAACACAAACTTGTCACGTATCAAACTAAAGAGAATACCCTATTGATGTCGTGTTGTGATTGTGCACTTAGTCCTTAATGCAATTATTTATATTAGATGACACTAATGCACACTTGTTCGGATTCTATGCATCCCATACTACATAGATCTGAGGGCAAGCCTCTTAATCGTTCTTCATCTTGTAGGGTTCAATCCCTCGTCATGACTTAATCTACTACTGTAACTACAGTAAGTATCCTAGATGATCTATGAGTACAAGCTCGTGTACAGAAAACCTGGAGGGGAATCCCACGTCATGTCTTGACGCATCAAGCATGCATTCTGTGGCAATTCAGCCTCCTTCATGGCACACGATCCTCTTGCAGTCATCAAACATTCCACAAGCATCGCCAAGATCCCGATCTTCTGGAGTAGTACCCACGCCATGTCTTGACGCATCAAGCATGCATTCTGTGAATCACACCCACATCATAGACTCGAGACCCTCATACTTGTGTTTTTCTCTCACTTTCATCACCTCTTTACTATGTACTAAATCCTTAAATTTAATGAAATTATGAACAAAATCAATCTCTTAGAGTTAGCCCTCTCACTACTACCGGTCTTATTTCTTTCATTTCACAATGACCCAAACTGGTCTTTTCGATATCAATAATCATAATTCATCACTTTCACTTGCCGGTGTGAGTTTTTGCTACACTCTAATTTTCAATTTCAATTCACAAATTCACATGTTTGAGTTTTCATACTCAATAACATTTCTCTTTTCCAATCACATGATTTCTAAATTATTCATGAGTCAATAACCATACATGGAGTTCAATTATTCATCATGTATTTCATCCAATATTTATTTCCACATTAAAATCATATCACCAATTATATGGTCAAGATGAATATTCACAATTCATTAATGTCACATTATTCTTCAATAAGAATAATCCATACCAACTTCACAATATATACTTTCTTTCTTACAATTTTTTTTTCTTCCTTTTCTAACACTTATCTCAATTTCTTTGTCACAACACATTTTTATGAAATTATACGAGTGTAAAAACTATAGTTCCAATTTCACTTTTACTTTCAAAAATACGCTTTATTTCATTCTAGTAACTCCCAATAATTTCTCATAAGTTGTACTCATTTATACTAGGCCACAAGTCATAGGAATTGTCTCACAAAAGAAGACAGATTTACTTGAAGTTTCGGGAAAGTCGACTGTCGAAATGGTCAGTCGACTGTTCCGCAATAATGCAAAATTTCGAAGGGAAGTCGACTGTTAAATGTATCAGTCGACTGGCCTGCGATGTTTTTAAACTCGAAAATCGATGATCAGAATAGTCGACTGTTGCACATGGCAGTCGACTGTACTGCGGGGTTTTTCAAAAATATAATTTAACTCTGTGTACTACTCTTTTCATAATTCATTTGACATTTCTTATACAACTTAATATTAATATTTCCTATATCAATTCCCTGTTTATTTTTCTTTTACAAACCCAAAATATATTTTAGGTTACTCATTATAAACATTATCACAAAAGTCCATCTAAGCACATAAAGCAACAATTTCATCTACTAGAATTTGCATTTAGTTTTGATACTAACAACGATTTTAATTCAAGCATTCCATAACTATAAAAATTTCACACACAACTTAAGATTGATGATGGAATAACATACAATCTATTTAGCATCAATTCAATCAACTAATAAGCCATTTTTCCAATTAAAATGTACTCTTATTAATCTTTTTCATGCATTAATATTTCAATTCAATCTTAGCATGCTTTCTAATTAGAAACATGGAAAATAACCCACCTTAGCATGATATCTAATTAGAAAGATAGAAAATAACCCACCTTAATTGGAGAGAAATATAATTGCAACACCTCCTAAAAGTCCTTGCCAAAAGTGCGTTCCTCCTCCTCCTCGATGTACACCCAAACCTTCCAAAAGGCCAACCCGAGCTCCTTGATGCCGGCCTTCCCTTTCTTGGTGCAAACACAACTCACAACTCTCAATCTTTTAACTCACTTACTATACTACTAATAATGTATTTTATACTATACGTTGTGGAGAAATAAAGAGTACAAAAATAACTAGGCTAGGGGGAGTATTTATACTAAAATTTGGAGTGAATGGAAGGCTAGGATCAAACTAGGAGTTAGAAATAAAAGGCTAGGATTCAAGGGGGAGTTATGGTAACCAACCATGATCAAGCAAGCACCACCCATGACTCCATTCAAATTTCCCTTTTCCCTCCATGTCAAAAACGGCCTCACATGGTGAATTTGCACGTGTACGTGCATTGCACGTGTACGTGCATTGCACGTGCATGCATTAGTCCTCCATTTAAAAAAAAAGTTGTACATTATATTTTCTAAAAAATTTAATCTTTAAAAGATATTCTACATTACAAGTTGTAATTAAAATAAAAATAACTCATGGGCTTTAATTAATGGGCCAAAATAATAGTTTTATATAAAGAAATTAAATAAATTAGATTTGGGCTAGAAAGAAAGGCTTATGTTTATTTGAAGAAAAAATGGGCCTTTATAAAATAATTAAAGAACACATATACATATATATATATATACTCATCATCCATAATGAAAAAATAATTATAAGATTTCATACTACAAAAATTGCACGTGCACACTACGTGCAAAATAAATAAATAATTTTCGTAAATGAAAATTGGGGTATTACATTTAGTTTTACACGAACGAAAGTTTTGCAACCCGTTCTATATGTAGTTCCCCGTCTAGCTTCATTATGATTATTCAGTGACTCCCTGGCTTTATTACATACATATATTTTATCTACTACATCATTTTCCTTGTATTTATTTCAACCCTTGCGCATAGCAAAATCCGCACATCTACAATATGTGGAATAAAATTTCTCCGCTTCCTCTAAAGTGAGAAATTTCATACCAATCTTCGGTTTTAGGTGCTCGTCAACATGATGCCGAAATTCACCAATTTCTTGTGCATGAACATATTTTTCTTCGGCAACGGAACTTTCTTCAAGACTGTCCATATCCAAGATAAAAATAATTATAACAATTAGGGCCACGAACCCTTACGGAATGCGAGGAATAATTTCTAACTTTATTTAGTTATAGTTCGATGAACGTGAGAAAACCGCACAAACGGCATCCAAAATTTATAAAACTTTCAACTTGGTCGAATTCACATAATACAAGCCAGCCCGACTTGTAGAAACGAGTTTCGAGTCACGGTTTGCGAGATACAGCCGTGTACCGCTTTATTTGGTTTTTTTTTTACCAAAAGCGATACATGACCGTATCTCTCGAACCGTGAATCGAAACTCACTTCTATAAGTTGGGGTGAGTTTTGCTAGGTGAGACCAACCAACTCGCAAAGTTTCATATTTTTTAGAGTTCGTTTGAAGGGTTTTCTAGTCTAACCGCACTAAAAGTTTTCTAAGAGATTTACTTCTTATGCGAGAAACGTGAGAAAATCGCACAAATGGCATCCAAAATTTATAAAAAATTGCAATTTGGTCGAATTAACGTAGTACAAGCCACCCCAACTTGTAGAAGTGAGTTTCGAGTCACGGTTCGAGAGATACGGCTGTATCGCTTTATTTGGGTTTTTTTTAAACCAAAAGCGATACACGGCCGTATCTCTCGAACCGTGACTCGAAACTCATTTCTACAAGTTCGGTGGCTTGTGCTATATGAGACCATCCTACTCGCAAAGTTTCGTATTTTTGGAGGTTATTTGAATGGTTCTTTAGTCTAACCGCACTAAAAAGATTCTAAGTCATTTACTTCTTCATGCGAGGAACATTACCAAACGACACAAACGGCATCCAAAATTTATAAAACTTT
The DNA here is from genome assembly GCA_017893485.1 of Hemerocallis citrina. Lineage (NCBI taxonomy): Eukaryota > Viridiplantae > Streptophyta > Magnoliopsida > Asparagales > Asphodelaceae > Hemerocallis > Hemerocallis citrina. The sequence continues at coordinate 131,494,882 of CM030365.1, forward strand.
GCAACTTAGTTGAATTCACGTAGCCCAAGCTACCCCAACTTGTGGAAGTGAGTTTTGACCCACGGTTCGAGAGATACGGTCGTGTATCGCTTTACAAGGGTTTTTTTTCCAACCAAAAGCGATACACGCCCGTATCTCTCCAACCGTGAGTCGAAACTCACGTCTATAAGTTGGGGAGGCTTGTGCTACGTGAGACCATCCTACTCGCAATGTTTTATATTTTTTTGGAGATCGGTTGAAGGGTTTTCTAGTCTAACCGCACTATAGAGGTTCTAAGTAATTTAATATATACTTAGCTCTTCTTCTCCTCTCCTCCCCACTCCTTCCCCAGCGCAGCGTTTACCCATGGCAGATAATCCTCCCCCCACTCCCTTGGTCAGCTCTACTTCTTCCACCCTGTTATCCAAGGCCCAGGCGTCTCTTGTGCTTATTCCCAATTCTGAGCTTTCAGATAAAATGAAATGTTTTGAAAACTACGGTGCAGTCTCTTTCGGTGGAGGTGTGATGTCCAATTCTAATTTAGACTCTTTCTTTTCTAATTCTTGTAATGTTCAAGATTGGGTTTGGGTTGTCAACAAGTGTTCAAATGGGGAAGTGGTCATTCACTGTCCCTCAGTCAAAATTCTTGAAGACCGGGTCACCATCAAATCCCTTTAGATTGGTGATATTACCTTAACCATCCACAAATGGTATTATCAAGGACACTCCCTCCCTCCTCTGATCCATTCTTTGGTCAAGGTCACGCTTATAGGCCTACCTCCTTTCTGTGATTCCCACAGGATAGTTGCAGATTTATCTAGATGTGTGGGAGAATTACGCAGCATTTCATCCTTCTCTATGTTGGCGTTGGGGTGCCCTCAGGTAGAAGCTGATTTCTTTTGCCCTTCTGTGCCTGACCGTATTGAAGCTTATTCGTTGAGAGATTATAAAACTCTTTTGCTATATCGGTTATTTACCATGATCACTCTAAACGAGGCCAGTCTTCGTTCTCGTTTCCCTTGGGAGTTTCTAATTCCCCTGCAAAATCTTCTAAGTTTCCCGGGCCTTTTTCAGTTGGTACTGCTTCTCTTTCGAATACTCCATCCTCAAAATGGAAGACATCTCTCAAAAGACCTTCCTAAATAGAGCATCGCCAATCAGCGCGGAGGCTTCACTGCTCTGGCCAAACCCAAAATTTCTCCTTCAAAGGCTCACAATTTGGTCTGGGTTAACCCAAACCTCGCTTCGGGTAAAATTCAGCCGGCTCCTCAATCAGCTTCTATAGAGCATTCTCAAAAACTACTTCTCCAACCTTTTTTTAAGCCTTTTGATGCTTTGGCTTCCACTGCTCCTGAGGCTATTGCTGATATTCCTTCCCAGCCGGTCTTGGTTGACTCTACAGAAAAATGGCCCTTATGGGAAGTGAATCCACATTTTTCTATTGACTGGGATAGATTCAAAAGTGCAGTTCGTTCAACCTCAGCATCAGCTTCACTTCTTTCTCCTAAGCTCAGAAAAGATTTCTTGGGTGAAGAATTGGCTGTATTGGATCACTTCCCCCCCCCCCCCCCCCCCATAAGCAGGTACTTGTTAATCTGTCGTTCATTTCTTTTAAGATTCGTTCTATTTTTTATCAGTTTATTAAAATAAATTGCTCGCTTATTACTGGTCTTGTTTCCTCCTCGTTAAATTGCCACTATCTGAACTTTTGCTTAGTGTCCTTTAACCATTTTAATTTTCCCTGGAGGGTTCCTGCTGCGACTCAGGTGGGTTTACAACCTACTAGTGGGTGTAGAGAGATTTCCCACTTTTCTCCTCCCCCTTCGGCCTTTTCTAGCGGCCCTGCTGTTAGCTACCAAGTGAAGTCCTCTGACTTTGATAGTCCTACATTGGCGTCTTTGAGATTTGCGGAGTCGCCCCAATCTGAGTGCCAACGATCTGATGGCTTAAAAATTATTAATAAAAAAAAAAGAAAACAACATCAAAAAGACTTTACTGTCAATCTTATCTCCATTATTCGTTCTAGCTCCCACATTCAGGCCTATAGAACCTCAAATCTTTTGTCTGGTTCTCAGATTTCCCTTGCGGCCTAGGTCCGCATGATGGATATCGATTCCCCTCCATATCCTTCGACTGGAAAAGAACAACTTGGTTCCATTTAGCAGGTGCAGTTAAACTCCTTCTCTAATCCCGACATGCTTTTGCTTACTAGTAAGATGGGGTTTCTAGTTAATTTAGATAACTTTAAGGACTTTGATTCGATTCGCGATCGTGAAATCGCCAGAGCTTTTGAGACTAAGTGTTTTAATGATTAGCATTTCTTGGAATATCCAGGGACTTCGATGCCAGTCTAAACAGCAGGCTGTTCTCTAACTTATGTCCTCCTCTCACGTGATATGATTTCACTTCATGAATCGAAAATCGAGTGCCCGTCTCAATCCCTCTTTCGTTCGATCGATGGATCCTTAATATCCAATTGGATCTCTCTTGATGCCGAAGGATCAAGAAGAGGCATCCTATTTGGATTTAAGGCTGCCAAGTTCTTGCTCATTTCGATTCATCGTTTAACCTTCTTCCTTTTCTTCTATCTTCATTGGACCGAGTTCAATTGTGAACTCACTGTGGTCCCGGTTTATGGTCCTTCTACGGCGGACCGTCGGAATACATTCTGGAACGAATTGGACTCATTCCAAAACTCCATTCAGGGATATTGGATTTTTTGTGGTGACTTTAACGTTACTAGATTCTCTTTCAAAAGATCGGGTACCTACTCCAACTCGCTTGACTCTTCCCATTTTAATGACTGCATTCGAGCCCTTAACTTGAATGATGTGCCCTTAAATGGCAGATCCTTCACCTGGTCGAATATGCGGTCATCCCCGTCCATGGCTAAGCTCAACCATTTTCTTGTGTCCGTCGACTGGATCAACTTTTTCCACAACTCTTTCATCTCCGCTTTGCCCAATCCGTCCTCAGACCATGTTCCAATATCGTTATGTTCTAACTATAATTTCTCCAGATCGTTCAAATTCCGTTTTGAAAAGTTTTGGTTGCAAGACCAAACTTTTATCAATCTCGTTACTGAATGCCTCTCATCTAGTACTGGTTCTTCTAATGTAGGTCACATTCTCATCAAGCTTCATGCTATCAAATTTGGGTGTAAAATCTGGCATAAAGAGAGAGCGGCAAATTCTAACTTCCTTAAAAGTGTATTCCTTTCGACCATAGAGTCCATTGATCTTCTTAAGGAGCGTGTTCCAATTTCGGCTTCCCTTCGCTCTGAACAGGCATCTTGTAAAAGAGAATATGCGGCCCTTCTTCATAACGATCATATTAAATGGGCCTAGAGGGCTAAGTTTCGTTGGTTAAAAGAAGGCGATGCTAATACTTCTTTCTTACACAACTTTGCATCGCACCGTCCGCGATGCAATCGTATGTCCTATATCCTCGACAATGGTAATGAGTTATCTAATAACTCTAACATCCATGCCACCTTCCTTCGTTTCCTTAAAGACCTATTGGGTACCTAAAAACAGCGTTCTATTCATCTCGACTGGACCCAGTTATATGGCCAACAGTCTCATGACCTATATATGTTCCCTTTACCTTGGAAGAAATCAAAGCTGCTGTGTTTTCTTAAAAAAGTGATTCGGCCCCTGGGCCCGATGGATTCCCGACATTCTTTTTCCAACAATTCTAGGATTGTCTCAAGGATGACCTTTTTAAGATGTTTTCTGATCTTCACCAAGGGAATTTCTCCTTTGATAGGATCAACTATGCGCACATCGTTCTTATCCCCAAATGTTTAGGTGCTAACTTAGTGTCAAACTTTAGACCTATCAGCTTGCTCAATACTACTTTCAAGATCATTATGAAAGTTCTCGCCTCCAGACTCAGTGCTAATATCTCTCCTTTAATCGATCCTACTCAATCGGGATTTATCAAAGATCGCTTCATCCTCGATAGTGTGGCATCAGCCTAAGAAATCATTTCTGATTGCCATAGATCCAACTCAGAGGGAATCCTGTTAAAATTAGATTTTCAAAAGGCTTATGATAATGTTAACTGGGATTTCCTTTTTGAAACCCTATTGCATCGTGGTTTTGGCCCGAAATGTATCGCCTGAATTAAATTCAGTCTTTTCGCTGGTACTTCGTCCATTATTATCAATGGGACGGAAGGCCACAAATTCAAATGCAAGCGTGGCCTTCGTCAAGGAGATCCCCTTTCCTCCCTCTTATTTTCCCTTGTGGCTGATGTGTTCAGCAAGCTGCTTCATAACGCTTGGGATGCCAACGTTATCAAAGATCTTGGTGGGTCACAAAGTTTTCGTGGGGTTTTGAACCTTCAATACGCTGACGATACCATTATTTTTGCGAAACCTAATGGGTGCACTTTACGGAACCTGAAGTTACTTCTTTATGTCTTTGAAAGTGCATTCGGTTTAGCTATTAACTTTCAAAAGACCTCCATTCTTTGGATTGGAGGGACCCCAAACCATCAAACGAAAATTGCTCAGTTTTTTAACTGTGCTGCGGCCTCGTTCCCTATCAATTATCTCGGTATCCCTTTGAGATGGGGAAAACTCCATAGATCCGACTAGATTCCGATGATCGAAAAAGTCAAAGCTAGACTTCACTGTTGGTCCAATAAACACCTGTCTCGCGGTGGCAGACTCATTTTAGTCAACTCCGTTCTCTCATCGATTCCTTTATATATGATGTCGTTCTTTTATCTCCCTTCCTGGGCTATTAAGAGGATTGACCAAATCAGAAAGAATTTCTTCTAGTCTGATGCTGATTCTTATAAACCAGGTTCTTACCTTTGTAACTGGAAGCTTATTTGCACCTCTAAGGCTGCTGGGGGATTAGGGGTACTCGATCTCAGGCACCAAAACCTGGCTCTTCTGGGAAAATGGTTATGGAGATTCCTTAAGTACGATCACCTTCCTTGGGTTCGTATCATCTCGGGTAATTGTTTTTTCCCGCCACAAAATGTGGGACTTCCATTTTCCCCTTTCCCGGAAAGCCTCTCCTTTCTGGAGGGGGGTCTGGAAAGTGGCTTAGCCTTTCAAGTGTCGTCTCACCCATGTGTGTGCTGATGGATCTAAAACTAAATTTTGTGAAGATTTATGGTTCGGTAATATCAACCATGCTTCAGCCTATCCTACTTTCTACCAGATGGCCTCTTACCCCTCAGCTTTGGTGGCGAACTGTGTATCCATCATCAATTACCAGAAGTTCTGGTCTATTTCTTTCACAGGAGTTCTCCCGTCGGCTAATGCTCTTGAGCTCCAAGTCCTTTTTGCCGACCTCACCCTGTTCGATTGGCGCCCTGTAGAAGATTTCAAATGGAGATGGACCACTTCTGGCCATTACTCTATTAAATCCTTCTACAACTTTCTGAACTTCTGGTCTATTTCTTTCAAATGGAGATGGACCACTTCTGTGTATCCATCATCAATTACCAGAAGTTTGGTCTATTTCTTTCACAGGAGTTCTCCTGTCGGCTAATGCTCTTGAGCTCCAAGTCCTTTTTAGCGACCTTAACCTGTTCGATTGGCGCCCTGTAGAAGATTTCAAATGGAGATGGACCACTTCTGGCCATTACTCTGTTAAATCCTTCTACAACTTTCTGAACTTCAGGGGTACTTACTCCCCGGTTGCTAAGCCCCTTTGGTCCAGTTGCGCCCCTCTCAAAGCCAAAATATTAACTTGGCTAGCGCTGAACAACAAGCTACTTACGGTTGAGATTCTTAACAGGATGAACTCTCATTGTGCTCATCCACGCATGAGGATGCTGATCATCTATTCCTTAAATGTACCTTTATCCAACCTCTTTGGATTATTGCTATCTCAGCATGGTAGGCGCACGCTTTCCCCAGTGACTTCTTTTCTTGCTGGAAACCCCCATCCATCAGGAAAAAATTTCATCATGTTTGGATCCTCGCTATTATAGTGATCAATTGGATTATCTAGTCGGAACGTAACAAATGTATTCTTTCTCACTCCTCTTCGTCGATCGATAGCATTATCGAAGATTTTCTATTCTTTGTTAAATTTGGCCATCCACTTTATCTCAGGATAAAGTGGATGTGCTTCATTTAGATCGCCTGGAGGAGGCATTTTGTTTTTACTGCAATTCTTTTCCTTAATTCTAAGCTCTCTTTGCCTTTTCTTAATCGTTCATTTTTTCTTTTCATCTTGTTGTTTGCAGACTTAAGGAGTTGCTGACTATTACCATTCTGAAAGGTAGAGTTTTTTGGTGGGTTTGGTGGTGGTTTTGGAGGTTTTGTGGAGGTTCTCTCTCTTGTCCAGTTTGTATTTCTATGATTATGTACTAGAGTATTTTGTTTTTTGTTGTGGTATGGACCTGTGTCGATGCGTCAACCATTCGATTTGTTCAGCGATGGCAATGTTCTTTTTCAGGGCTGCTGGCCCGGTTCCTAGCCTCCTCCCTAGGTTGCATAACTCTTTTATTTACTATGTGGTTATAATCTGTTTGGCCTTTTTGTTCTGTTCTGAGTTCTATTTGGTGACCTGCTGTAGCTTTTGCTTCTGGTGTCTTCTCCTTCTTCCTTTTGGTTTTTCAGGTTTGGACTGTTTTCGCTTATGGATTATTGGCGATTTATCAGGATGGTAGCGAAGGTTGCTTTATCCATCTCTGATTGCATTTATAGAGTGTTTCTCCATTCATCGAGTATTTTTCTTAGTCCTCAAAATTTCATTAAATAATTTTGTTAGCCAATCCACTCCTATATCCCCAAGACACTTCCAAACTTCAATGGGTATATCATCCGTCCTAAAACTTTTCCTATTTTCATCCTTCCAGAAGATATTGCGCTAAACCGACCAGAATGGAAAACCAGGTTTGATGTAGCAGACCTCAACTATTTGGGAAATAGACTTTGTTGTTTATGCGGTTTGTTTTTGAGGGGTGGCTGCACCAGGTGTGAGTTCTTCTCGATTTATATTTTTGCAGAAGCTTCAGTACGGATGGTACGCCTGACCCTCAGCCGAGGGAACGGCTCGGGAGTAGGTGGGAGTGAGGTGGAGATCGGATGTTCGGCTCGGATCTGGAGGCTCGGATCCAGAGGTCTTGTGTACCTGCACTCGGTCTAGAAACACCGGGGTTGGTCCCGGTGGCAGACCCTCCGACGATCTAGTCAGTCACTGAAGAGTAACAGTAACAAGGGTTTTAGAGGGGAGAGATTGAATATTGATTACCTATTGAGGGGGTAGAGGGCCCGGTATTTATAGGCAAAGCCAACCGGGTCTAGATCCATTTGGGGCCGGGTCTGGACCCGGTTGCCCGTGGGCCTGACGTGGTGGAAGTCCAAGTAGTTTAGGGCTGACGTTGCAGTAGCCCTGGGTGGTTTAGGGCTGATGTGGCGAAAGTCCGGGTGGTTTTGGGGCTGACATGGCAGATCTGGATGATCGGGGGTGAACGCCTTTTGAGGAGATCTTATGGCCCGAAGGGAGCCACGTCATCTGACCCATATCAGAAGCCCCCCACACCTGGAGGGCTAGGTAATCCAGCCGTGTAGGAGTGGTTCATCGCCTCTGAGGAAGAGCGGGTTGGTGTGTACGGTGAAGAATGGGACCCGTGTTTCCCAGAAGAGGTCAGTGGGGTAGGATGAAGGGATCCTCTCTTGGAGCCATATGGATCGTCGGGGCTCGGTTGGCCGAGCATCGAGGGTCGGTAGACGAGCCCCTTGTTGGTTGGAAAAGCGAGGGGGCGGCGAGAACTGCGGAGCAAGTGCTCCATTTGGCCAAGCAAGTAGGTGGCTCGGTAGGCGAGCCTCCTCACTTGTTGGAAAAGCAAGGGGGCGCAGGAGTCTGGAGCGAGGGGCCATCTCGCCGAGCATCTGGGGTCGACAGGCGAGCCCCTCATTGTTGGGAATAATTTTGGGGGCTCGCGGTGGCATCCGAGCGTCGACCCAGAGGTGCTTTGACCGAGCGAGTAAGGGGCTCAGTAGGCAAGCCTCCTCACTTGTTGGAAAAGAAAGGGGGCATAGGATTCTGGAGCGAGGGGCAGTTTTGCTGAGCATCTGGGGTCGGTAGGTGAGCCCCTCATTGTTGGGGATAATTTTGGGGGCTGGTGGTGCTATCCGAGCATCGACCTAGAGGTGCTTTGGCCGAGCGAATAGGGGGCTCGGTAGGCGAGCCTCCTCACTTGTTGGAAAAGCAAGGGGGCACAGGAGTCTGGAGTAAGGGGCTGTCTTGCCGAGTGTCTGAGGTCGGTAGGCGAGCCCCTCATTGTTGGGGATAATTTTGGGGGTTTGCGGTGGCATCCGAGCATCGAGGTCCAAGCAGTTTGGGAGAAACTTTTTGGGCTCGCGGTGACATCCGAGCATCGAGGACCAAGCATTTTGGGAGAAACTTTTTGGGCTCGCAGTGACATCCGAGCGTCGAGGTCCCAGCAGTTTGGGAGAAACGTTTTGGGCTCACGGTGACATCCGAGCGTCGAGGTCAAACCAGTTTGGGAGAAACTTTTTGGGTTTGCGGTGACATCCGAACGTCGAGGTCCCAGCAGTTTGGGAGAAATGTTTTGGGCTCGCGGTGACATCCGAGCATCGAGGTACAAGTAGTTTGGGAGAAACTTTTTGGGCTTGCGGTGACATCCGAGCGTCGAGGTCCCAGTAGTTTGGGAGAAATGTTTTGGGCTCGTGGTGACATCCGAGCGTCGAGGTCCCAGCAGTCTGGGAGAAACTTTTTGGGCTCGCGGTGACATCCGAGCGTCGTGGTCCAAGCAGTCTGGGAGAAACTTTTTGGGCTCGCGGTGACATCCGAGCATCGAGGTCCCAGCAGTTTGGGAGAAACTTTTTGGGCTCGCGGTGCCATCCGAGCGTCGAGGTCCCAGCAGTTTGGGAGAAACTTTTTGGGCTCACGGTGACATCCGAGTGTCGAGGTCCAAGCAGTTTGGGAGAAACTTTTTGTGTTCGCGGTGCCATCCGAACGTCGAGGTCCCAGCAGTTTGGGAGGAACTTTTTGGGCTCGCGGTGGCATCCGAGCGTCGAGGTCCAAGTAGTTTGGGAGAAACATTTTGGGCTCGCGGTGCCATCTGAGCGTCGAAGTCCCAGCAGTTTGGGAGAAACGTTTTGGGCTCGTGGTGACATCCGAGCATCGAGGTCCCAGCAGTTTGGGAGAAACTTTTTGGGCTCGCGGTGCCATCCGAGCGTCGAGGTCCTAGCAGTTTGGGAGAAACATTTTGGGCTCGCGGTGGCATCCGAGCGTCGAGGTCCAAGTAGTTTGGGAGAAACTTTTTGGGCTCGCGGTGCCATCCGAGCATCGAGGTCCCAGCTGTTTGGGAGAAACATTTTGGGCTCGCGGTGACATCTGAGCGTCGAGGTCCAAGTAGTTTGGGAGGAATTTTTTGGGCTCGCGGTGACATCCGAGCGTCGAGGACCCAGCAGTTTAGGAGAAACATTTTGAGCTCGCGGTGACATCCGAGCATTGAGGTCCCAGCAGTTTGGGAGAAACTTTTTGGGCTCGCGGTGACATCCGAGCGTCGAGGTCCAAGCAGTTTGGGAGAAACTTTTTGGGCTCGCCTTGGGTGAATTAACGGTGGGGCACCTGATAAATGGTTCCCGCCCACCGAGCCGCCGCATTAGTTGACAGAGCCAAGGGTAAGGAGGTTTTTTGCGCACTATGCAGTCGTCACCAAGATCTTAGTGGTCGTTAGATCCTGATGATGAGATCAGATGGCCAGATCTTTTTGCAGAATTCGAGGAGTCCCTCTTGTGCCTATAAATCCCCCTCCCCCACCTTACTTTTCACTTTGCTTTCATTTTCCAAATAACCGTAATTTTCCTGCGTACGGCCAGCGACCGTTTTCTGTTGACGTTTTGCGAACTCCGGTGAAACAGGTTAGTTTTTTTGTTTTAAAATGTTACGATCTCAGTCCGGTTCCGAGGCAAGTACTTCGAGTCATGGCGAGGAGGAGGTCCATTCTTCTTCGATATCTTTCTCATCGGGGGACATCCACCAGGTAAAGGAAGAGGTTCTGTCAGAAGGAGGGTCGGATGGAGATAGTGACGTAGCCTTTATCGTCGAGCCTCTGCAATCCCGAAGGCCGGGTAAGGAGCCCTTGGAGGAGGAGCACGAACAGGGGGATCTAGAGGGCGAGGAGCTCGTGGAGGAGGAGAATGAATCCGGAGGAGAAGGCCCGAAAGAAGAGGAGCAGGTCGAGGAGGGTGGTGATGAGGAGTCCATGCAAGGGACCGAGAGTGGTAGTGACCCTGGCGAGGTCAGAGGGGTCGCGGAGGAGGTAGGGGTAGAGTACGCAGACCTGCCGCCATTGTCTCCCCTAGCGACCCTTTCCCCCGATAGGAAGGATCGCCCTCGAAAGAGGAGGAGGAAGTGGATATGGCCCGACAGACTGGCCGAGAAGGATAAGCATGAGTATGGCTCTGGATTTACGTACCCCCTTATCTCCGGCAAGAATCCAGGATCGATCAGGATGTATCCTGACGACGTGAAGGACTTCTGGCATATACATCGCTGCTGAGAGACGAGAACCGACCCATGATCAAGATGGACGGTGCGAAGTGCGCTGTGCCGAGGGACTACTTGCCCATCCTGAGGGCAGCTTATTTCATTCCTCGGGAGTTCGAGCTTCTGGTGCCGAACCCAGGGATTCGCCCGACCACCGCGCTCGAACTGAGCTTCTGTATGTTCCCTGAGGAAGCTTTCGTCTCGGGGTTAAGGCTTCCATTGCACCCGTTCATCAAGATGGTGCTGAACTGGGAGGAGCTGAGTCCGATGCAGTACAGTCCTAACTCTTGGAAACACTTAGTGTGTTTTATTTTGAAGTGTCAGGAGAAGGGAATTATGCCGAGGCTGACCTACTTCCGAGCCATCCTAGGGATGAGCTCTCTTGGAGACCAGGAGGGGATCTTCTATCTATCGCCCCGTCCCCATAGGAAGGTGATGCACGGCCATCCGGACTCCATCAAGGGTTGGAAGGAGAAGTACTTCATCGTTCAGAGCGAGGAGCCCTGGGGCATCCCCACTGTTTGAAACTTCGGAAAGCCGAATCACAAGCTGCCGAAGCGAAGGGACTTGACTGAGAAAGAGTGGGTGAAGTTCAAAAAGATCGTGGAGGGTCACAGCATTGGGTGGCCCCGCGTCATGGAGCTACACCTCGCTCGAGCCGGACTGAGCCCGGCTAACCCTAGTATGTGTTTGTTGCCATTATGTTTTTCTTCCTGCCGTAGCATTAACATGTTAACTTTTTCTTTTTTTAGAGATGTCGGCCAAGGAGTTGGATACCCGAAATGCCATAGTAGAATTACCAGCCAAGAGAAGGGTTGAAGCGGCGAAGAAGGCCGCACAGGAGAAGAGCGGGGCACCGACCGTAGGACCCGGTAAGGCACCGACACCAACCGCGGGAACTGGTAAGGCACCAGAGCTGGCTACCGAGCAACCGCCCCTGAAGAGGGTGAAGAGGCCTCACCATTCGTCGAGGTCGGGTAAAGAGCCGGGGCGAGCTCTGGAAGTAAGAAGTCGGTCGAGGCTCGAGAGCAGAGGCCTCCGCCCTCTCGCCCCGACGCAGCTTAAATGGTGGACAGGCAGAGCTTGCAGCAACACGTCACGGGCTGGGGGGTGAAGGTAGGGGACACCCTGCTCCAGGGCTCAGTGGCCGTTAAGGCGGCAGAACACATCGCCACAGAGCGGGAACGGATACACGTGGTGGGCTCAGGCGCAATTCTCGGTACGTGTTTGTTGTTCTTCGTGCGTGCAAAGTTTTTGGAGTTCAGGATTCTTTTAACTTGTTCTTCTTTGACCAGGCGTTACTCCATGGGCAGCACTACCACCGGTGCATGGAGAAGGAGGTCCTCGTTTAGAGGAAGAATGTGGAGAAGCACTTCTGCGAGGTCTCCAAGATTACGGCTGAGCTTAAGGAGGCCCGAGACAAGGATGCGATCCATGAGGCTCAGCTGGACTCGATCATGGGCCATCACAGGGACGAGCTAGCACATTTTAAGGTGAAGGCTTGGGCGGAGGTTGTAAAGCTGAAGAAGGCCACAGGAGAGGCATAGATCTCTATGGCGGATACTCTGATCGTGGCCCAGGACGAGGCCAATGCCAAGGCGAAAGAACATTTCATGCTAATTTACCCGGACAAACGGGTGGATCATCTGCATTACAAATGGCAGTCCGAGCATCCGCCCAAGCCCGGTGGCGATGAGGAATCGAGGGACCTTCATCAAGAGGTCGGGGGAGACCCTGCAGACGAAGAGGTGCCACCCCCCCTCAAGCATAGTTTAGGTTGTTTTTTAATTTTGTAAATGCCTTCCGCGGACTCGCCACCGCATTTTGTAGTACAAATTTTTGAACTTAATACAAGATGAGTTTTTGGCCCATGCTTCAAGACTTGTTTTTTTTGTCTTCCTTGTGACTTTTTGTTTTCCTCACATTTTTGATAGATGCATGAGGTCGGCGCAGAGCTTGGTTCCGCCGAGGTTTCCTTGGTTCGAGCTGGGCTGGCGACCATAGAGAGTGCTCTGGCTCGCCAATGTAAATAGGCTCAGGACCGAGCGACCACAGTAAATTACTTCATGAACAAGTCTAGGGAGCTTAGCTTGGAGGTCGCTCGTCTGAAGAAAGCCCTAGCCAACCGGGACTGGTGGGCAGTTGAGACGAGCTGGTCGATCTCGGAGGCCACGAGTGGGTGTTCAACTTCGGAGTCTTTTCTTCATGAGTCTGTTGTTGAGAAAGAGTTGGAGATCCTTAGGTTGAAGCTAATGCTAGACGCTGGTCTGACCGAGGAGGCAAGCAATTCCGTTTTAGGACCTTCTCCGACCTTTTTCTTAGACGCGGCTCGACCTGCCGATGCGGAAAGCTCTGTTGGTGGACTGCCCTCTCCGGTCGGACATGTCGGGTGCGAAGTGAAACCCGTGGGAAGCACTGAATTCGAGTTTTAAGCCGATCGATGAGTGATTTGTAAGCTTTTCATTGTATTGGGCCGCCGTTTCTGGCGCTCTATGAGTTAATAAAAAACTTCCGTCCTCTTTGACTTTTGATGAATTTTTGAGTGAGGGAAGGAGTGCAGCTTGAGATTGTTGCCGAGTTCATCCTGGTGGGGGGTCACAGCTGAGGCGAAAGGCCGAACCGTAGTTTCTTGCAGGCAATGCTCAATGAGTGACGTTTCGCCTTCCGATTAACATTAATTGCGACGTTTCGCCTTCCACCGTTTAGACTTCTCGATGTAATAAATGCGCCGCACAGGGGGCTATATAATCCCCATCTCCCAATTGATTTTCGTCAGGAACTTGAGACTGACTCTTCTGTCATAGGACCTGGGTGCCTGCCAAAGGCGGGCACCCAATAAGTAGAACTTGGTCCGAGTGTTTCGTATTGGTGGATCACCAATCACCCTCGAACAATTCGGGGTTTTGGCCTTGAGAGCCGTAAACCCCGAGTTGTTCGTTGGTGAGTGGTGGGCCAATCAATTGGTTCGGAGGCTCGATGAGAGTCCGGGGTCGATGGCTCCCCTGCCACCCTCGAACAATTTGGGGTTTTGGCTGTGAAAGCCATAAACCCCGAGTTGCTCGTGGGTGAGAGGTGGGTCAACCGATGATCCGGGGCTCAGGGCATTTGCTGAAGGCGAGCGCCCTAAACCTTAATGAAAACTTTTGAAACTGTCGTGGTTGAAGGTCGTCGCTGGGTGTAAAAAAGGTTTGGCTTGAAAGGGCCATGGACTTGCCCAAGGGTGACACCGATCCCTCATTTGCACGTCTTGACAGATAGTATGGGTGTAGCCAGAGGTCATCGCCGAGCGCATAGGTTGATGGGCCTGAAAAGGTCGAAACCATGCTTGAGGTCGATGCCGAGCCCCCATACCTGAGAGAAGCCAGTAATGGGCATAGTTGAAGGTCGTCACCAGCGTAAAGGTCACGTGGCTTTGAAGAAAGCCAAGGCCTTGCACGAGGTCGACGACGAGCCCCCATACATGTTCTCGGGTAGATAGCACGGGTGTAGCTGGCGGTTGCCGCCGAGCGTATAGGTTAATGGGTTTGAACAAGTCCAAACCATGCTCGAGGTAGATGCCGAGCCCCCATACCTGAGAGAAGCCAGTTATGGTCATAGCTGAAGGTTGTCACCGAGCGTTAAGATCGCGTGGCTTTGAAGAAAGCCAAGGCCTTGCTTGAGGTCAACGACGAGCCCCCACACCTGTTCTCGGGTAGATAGCACAGGTGCAGTTGGCAGTTGCCGTCGAGCGTATAGGTTGATGGGCTTGAACAAGTCCAAACCATGCTCAAGGCAGATGCCGAGCCCCCATACCTGAGAGAATCCAGTAATGGGCGTAACTGAAGGTCGTCGCTAAGCATAAAGGTCACGTGGCTTTGAGCAAAGCCAAGGCCTTGCTCGAGATCGACGATGAGCCCCCACACCTGTTCTCGGGTAGATATCACGGGTGTAGTTGGCGGTTGCTGCCGAGCAAATAGGTTGATGGGCTTGAACAAGTTCAAACCATGCTCGAGGCATATGCCAAGCCCCCATACCTGAGAGAAGCCAGTAATAGGCATAGCTGAAGGTCGTCGCCGAGCGTAAAGGTCGCGTGGCTTTGAAGAAAGCCAAGGCCTTGCTCGAGGTCGACGATGAGCCCCCACACCTGTTCTTGGATAGATAGCACGGGTGTAGCTGGCAGTTGTTGCTAAGCATATAGGTTATTGGGGTTGAACAAGTCCAAACCATGCTAGAGGCAGATGCCGAGCCCCCATACCTGAGAGAAGCCAGTAATGGGCATAGCTGAAGGTCATCGCCGAGCTTAAAGGTCGCGTGGCTTTGAAGAAAGCCAAGGCCTTGCTCGAGGTCGACGACGAGCCCCCACATCTGATCTCAGGAAGATAGCACGGGTGTAGCTGGCGGTTGCCATCGAGTGTATAGGTTGATGGGCTTGAACAAGTCCAAACCATGCTCGAGGCAGATACCGAGCCCCCATATCTTAGTGATGACTTTTTCTGACTTGAGGTGTCTTTCGGGCGCCGAGCCTTAGGCTGGTAAGAGAAGCTTTTTCAGGCTCACGGTTTCTTCCGAGGGTCGAGCCCTAAGCTTGCAAGAGAAGCTTTTTACGGCTCGCGATTTTCTTCCGAGGGCCAAGCCCTAAGCTTGCAAGAGAAGCTTTTTGCGGCTCGCGGTTTCTTCCGAGCACCGAGACCTAAGCTTGCAAGAGAAGCTTTTTGTGGCTCGCGGTTTCTTCCGAGCGCCGAGCCCTAGGCTTGTAAGAGAAGCTTTTTGCGGCTCGCAGTTTCTTCCGAGCGTCGAAACTGAGTCATGTTTTTACTGAGAGTTAATGCGAAGCCAAAGCTTGTTTTAAGAAAGCTGACATAATTACAACATACTTGAATTTTTACAAAAACAAGGCACGACGTGCCGATTACATTTTCACAATTTACATTGGCCGTAGGGGCTAACCCTCCCCTTCTAAGAATTTGATGAGGTGCTCGGCATTCCAGGGCCTCTTGACGGCCTTGCCTTCTGGATCTGTCAGCCGGTACGTGCCCAGGCATATGACATCGGATACCTTGTATGGGCTTTCCCAGTTTGGGGCTAGTTTTCTCTTTTGGCCGGGGTTGGATACTGCCAGTTTCCGGTGGACAAGGTCCCCCAATTTTATGTCGGTGGGATGCACCTTTTTGTTGTAGAACCTTTCGATCCTATGCTGGTAGGTGTTCCTTCTGATGGCGGACTTCTCCCTGACCTCGTCAATGAGATCGAGGTCGGCACGTAGCTGTGCCGAGTTGCTTGCTTCGTCGAAAGCCATGATTCGGGCCGAAGGGAGCCCAACTTCCAGGGGGATTACGGCCTCCGCACCATATGTCAGATTAAATGGCGACTCTCCCGTGGGAATTCTTTTCGTTGTTCAGTGGGTGATGAACACATTATTATTCACATTTAGAAGCAATAATCTTATTATAAATGCACATTTAAAAGCTCTATATGTGGTATTTAACTCTTATTTTCTCTTTTCAATAGGAAACAGCCGATAACAGCAAAACGAAGCAGATTCCAGACCAATACAGACTACAGCAGGGAACTGCAGAAACAACAGTCGACTGGCTCTTCAGCAGTCGACCAGACAGAGAGTTTGCTAAAGCCTCGGCACAGTCGACTTCCCCAAACACCAGTCGACTTGACAGAGAAATCGAGAAGCCACAGATGTCTCAGCACCAGTCGACCTACATCCAAGGCAGTCGACTGGTATGCGGCGGAGTGAAAGGATAAGATGCAGCCGAATCTAAATCTAAATCTATCCAAACCCAGGCTATATGCGAATAATAACTTCTCCAACGAACCAAAGCCAGAGACAGGGGATTGGCAAAAGCACGTGGTTAGCAGATAAGGAATAAAAGAAGAAAAGAGAAATATATAAATCGCCGATCAAATAAGGAAGGAAATAATAAAAAGAGAGGGACTTTCCTGAAAAAGGAGAAACCCTAATTCCTCAGCCGAGTTCTATAAATACCAACTAAGAAGCATGAACGGGGGACACTCTTCTTCCACGTTCCTAATCACCGAATCACAAGGGTTCTGAGCGTTCAAGTCATCAACAGGGGCATTATTCTATCAGCATCGAGGCAGGAGAGAGGAGATCAAGTATTCGAAGACAGCCGACTGCGTGACAGCCAGTCGACCTCATTGCCAGACTTCATTAGTTTATTTCTTCTCCTTCTATTCTTTTATGTTGATCATGTATTCGAACTTGTTGATTAATAAAAGTATTATTATGTGGAACTAAACTTCATAGTTGGGTAGATTGAAGCCGTAGTTATGTAGTGTTATGTTCTTCTAAATTCTTCTATTTACTTATTGATTGAATCCGTTTGTATTGGTATAGATTGGTGATAATCAAACTTATTCTCAAAGCTCTGAGAGCAGTCGACTGAGGTGAGAGCCAGTCGACTGACAAACAGAACTTGAGAATATCAAGTTTGCATTACCATCCATCTGAATCTGTTAGATGAGCATATTGAGACGACCCGTATCTCGTGTTCATAACTTGTAACAAGGGAATCTTTAGGGGTTCCTGGTTCAATCAACTTAAGGGATCTAGATCTGATACCAATTTCTAGAACCTTGAGTGTTTGTTCGTTTCCACTGATCTTATGTTTTCTTCAAGTACAACTTAGTAGATACCATGCTAAACACTTGATGAAAGAAACGAATTAGAGTAGATACCATGCTTAATTCTTGGCTTAGGGAAACAGTACTTTAAGGAGTAGATACCATGCCCTTGAAGGGAACAAACATGAGTAATAAGAGTAGTGGATAACTTCGCATTACTGACTATAGGTGGAAATCAATGCCCAACTACTTAAATAGATATTAGTGACTCAAATCGTGACACTTCTTAATTTAGTTTTAATCTTTTCATTTCTTTTAGACTTTTAGAACGACACTTCAATATTTTGTTTTCTATTTTATTGATTAGTAAGTTAAGTACTACAATCTCCGTGGGATCGACCCTTGCTTGCCGCTACGCTTCTCCAAATGATTCGTGCACTTGCGAGGTTTTTATAATTTGTGTCTAGTTTTATCTACTTATTTAGGTATCTAGAATCCAACAACAAATTTTTGGCGCCGCTGCCGGAGATTGTTTAGTATTTTAACTTACAAATCAGTAAAATCTTTTTCTTTTTATTTTATTTTATTCCTTCTTCTTCTTTTATAACATTTTCTTTCAGGTTACATTCTGCACAGGCAGACCAGTCGACTGTCCCAAGGATCAGTCGACTGTCGAGAGGATTTTTCCAGAAAGCAACAATGGGTGAAAATTTTTTAAACCGAGTACCAATGCAAGACAAATTCATTCCTAAGAATATTGAGAACCCTTCTTGCATAGCTTTTCAACCCAAAGTCACAGGAAATATGCATCTATCACCTCAATTACTTAGCATGGTTCCCCACTTTAATGGTAGACTAGATGAAGATCCGCACTTACATCTACAAGACTTCTTTGATCTTTGCAGGACACAAAGCATCCAAGGGCTTACCCCTGAATAAATCAGGTTAATCTTGTTTCCTTTTTCTTTAAAACTTAATGCTAAGTTGTGGTATAATTCTTTGGAACCAGGATCAATTAATTCATGGGAGCAATTGGCGACAAAATTCTTGAAAAAGTTCTTTCCAGCCCAGAAAGCCAGACAATTAAAAAGGGAGATTCTACTTTTCCAACAAAAAGATGGCGATTTATTTTTTGAGGCGTGGAAGGACTTCAAAAACAAGCTTTTCAAGTGTCCTACGCATAACATACCTAAGGATAACCAGGTACAATCATTTTATGAGGGTTTAAATGACGCTAACAAAGCAATTGTAGATGCAGGTTGCAATGGAATGTTGATGAGGAAGAGTGCTGAGGAGGCCATAGAGTTATTTGAAGAACTCAGCGAGAACTCACAACAATTCTCCACAAGGAGGGGTCTTTTGAAAAAGCAGGGAGTATACGAAATTTCTCATAATAATAACATGCAATTAGAAATGGAAACCATGAACAAAAAGATTGATATGCTTGTGAATTCAACGTTGGAAGGCATAAAAAGCCAACCAAAAGAAATTTGTGCAATTTGTTTTCATTCTAATCATACAACTAATTCATGTCCCATGTTTTCTTTCGCAGATCAGGAGCACAGAAACTACGTAGAACAGGGAATGTACCCGCCCCAGAACAATTTTTTTTCAAACCCGTATAACCCAGGGTGGCAAAACCATCAAGACAATCAATTCACACCAGGGCATACGCAGCAATTCCAGGGTGGGAATGGGTATGATAGGCCAGAACAAGAAAAGAATAAGTTGGATTTCGAGTCCACCATTCTTCAATTACTCCAACAGCAACAACAAACAAGCAATCAACAAGGACAGGTCATTCAAAAATTGGAAATGCAAATTGGTCAAATTGCTACGGAGTTAAGTGAAAGAAAGGTAGGAGAATTCCCATCACAAACCATACCTAACCCTAGAGGACAAGAACAGCTCCAATCAAGGACAACACTAGAGGAGGAAATTGAGTTTAAAATGTTTGATGCACCACAATTTCCACACGAAGATCATGAATGTTATAATGTTGATGTGGTTCAGGAAATGTGTGACCAAACAATTCAGGAAAATAGTGTTGATCCAGTACAAGAAACAACTACACTCCCTCTAACATTATCTCATGTTGAACAGGAATACGATGACGGCAGGATTGCAGAGACAGTACATCACTTTGAAACTCCAAAGCCATATTCAGGTAAACTCGCACCTGCATGTGAAAATATTATGACTGATAACGCTTTTGTCCCCGCAGACCAGCCGACTGATGAACAGGATAAGTCGACTGGTGAACAGAACAAGTCGACTGGTGAATTGAATAAGTCGACTGCTACCAGGCAACCAGATGAGGAGCTGAAGCCACTACATGAACATTTGGGGGAAAAACATACATTACCTGTGACAGTTGCTGCAAATTTCAAGATGAACGAAGAAGCAAGGCTGCAGGGAGTCTTGCAAAACCACAATGGTGCATTAAGATGGACCATTGCTGATAAACTGATGTCAAGATGGTACGGTCCATAACATGTTACAAAGGTTTCCCCCACATGGAGCATTAACAAAAAAATCAAACGTTCTAGGTGAATGGGCAGAGCGGGGAAACCTTATAATAAGATGAGTTGTGAGCCGCGAGTCACTCAATACATGGCACAACTCATCAAGTCTAGCTGAAGACAAGAAACACAGCGCTTATTGGGAGGCAACCCAACTTTCAGGGGAGTATTTACACTTTCCCTCTATTTTCTTTATTTATTCATCTTTTATTTTCATCTTTTCTTTTCAGTCTCTCCTACTTACTAGATGGTAACACGTGCCTATTTTTACATTTTCTTTCGAACATTGAGGACAATGTTCCATCTAAGTTTGGGGGTATTAGGGTTATTTATATTTATCATCTTTTTGAATTTTTAGGATAAACAATTTCTTATAAAGTAAGAAGAAGGATACTTATTTACTTTAGGATTGTTGAGTTTCATAAAATCCCTACAAGATTATATGAGTCATGCAATTATACATAATAAACAAATGTGATGCTTTTTCTGGTAATCATTCCTTTTAGATCTAGTCCTAAATTGAGTTTAAGTAAATAGAGTGATAAAATAAATATATATATATATAAATAAAAGTCAATCTACTCCAATGTTTTGAGTGCTTAGTAACTAGGGGTATTCATCACCAATGTTTACCTTTATGTCAAACGGCAACTTGAAATATGAGTATGCAAAGCACTTTAAAGTTTGTGACTTGCTGAGTAACCGGGTGGATTCATCACCAATGTTTTGCATTCGCGTAAAAAGGCAGGTGACAACTTTAGAGAAGCGACATAAAAAAAAAAAAAAAAAAAAAAAAAAAAAAAAAAAAAAAAACTCTAGTTTGCTACTCGGTTTGTAGTAGAGAAAAGGGGATAATCACAGATTGAGTAATTACATACTATAACTATAAATAATTGCATGACAAGTGTGGTTGAGTTTGGAGTTATGATAAACAATTGCACTAGAGAAAGTGGGTATGTTTAATTTTACTTTATCTGAAATTGTTTATACCTTTCTATGTTAATGCCCACATAATAAGAACTCTTGGTGGTTAAGGCTGTCATTATTATTATACCCTTGTTCATAATTCCAGTTTGCTTGAGGACAAGCAAAAATCTAAGTTTGGGGGTATTTGATGAACACATTATTATTCACATTTAGAAGCAATAATCTTATTATAAATGCACATTTAAAAGCTCTATATGTGGTATTTAACTCTTATTTTCTCTTTTCAATAGGAAACAGCCGATAACAGCAAAACGAAGCAGATTCCAGACCAATACAGACTACAGCAGGGAACTGCAGAAACAACAGTCGACTGGCTCTTCAGCAGTCGACCAGACAGAGAGTTTGCTAAAGCCTCGGCACAGTCGACTTCCCCAAACACCAGTCGACTTGACAGAGAAATCGAGAAGCCACAGATGTCTCAGCACCAGTCGACCTACATCCAAGGCAGTCGACTGGTATGCGGCGGAGTGAAAGGATAAGATGCAGCCGAATCTAAATCTAAATCTATCCAAACCCAGGCTATATGCGAATAATAACTTCTCCAACGAACCAAAGCCAGAGACAGGAGATTGGCAAAAGCATGTGGTTAGCAGATAAGGAATAAAAGAAGAAAAGAGAAAGATATAAATCGCCGATCAAATAAGGAAGGAAATAATAAAAAGAGAGGGACTTTCCTGAAAAAGGAGAAACCCTAATTCCTCAGCCGAGTTCTATAAATACCAACCAAGAAGCATGAACGGGGGACACTCTTCTTCCACGTTCCTAATCACCGAATCACAAGGGTTCTGAGCGTTCAAGTCATCAACAGGGGCATTATTCTATCAGCATCGAGGCAGGAGAGAGGAGATCAAGTATTCGAAGACAGCCGACTGCGTGACAGCCAGTCGACCTCATTGCCAGACTTCATTAGTTTATTTCTTCTCCTTCTATTCTTTTATGTTGATCATGTATTCGAACTTGTTAATTAATAAAAGTATTATTATGTGGAACTAAACTTCATAGTTGGGTAGATTGAAGCCGTAGTTATGTAGTGTTATGTTCTTCTAAATTCTTCTATTTACTTATTGATTGAATCCGTTTGTATTGGTATAGATTGGTGATAATCAAACTTATTCTCAAAGCTCTGAGAGCAGTCGACTGAGGTGAGAGCCAGTCGACTGACAAACAGAACTTGAGAATATCAAGTTTGCATTACCATCCATCTGAATCTGTTAGATGAGCATATTGAGACGACCCGTATCTCGTGTTCATAACTTGTAACAAGGGAATCTTTAGGGGTTCCTGGTTCAATCAACTTAAGGGATCTAGATCTGATACCAATTTCTAGAACCTTGAGTGTTTGTTCGTTTTCACTGATCTTATGTTTTCTTCAAGTACAACTTAGTAGATACCATGCTAAACACTTGATGAAAGAAACGAATTAGAGTAGATACCATGCTTAATTCTTGGCTTAGGGAAACAGTACTTTAAGGAGTAGATACCATGCCCTTGAAGGGAACAAACATGAGTAATAAGAGTAGTGGATAACTTCGCATTACTGACTATAGGTGGAAATCAATGCCCAACTACTTAAATAGATATTAGTGACTCAAATCGTGACACTTCTTAATTTAGTTTTAATCTTTTCATTTCTTTTAGACTTTTAGAACGACACTTCAATATTTTGTTTTCTATTTTATTGATTAGTAAGTTAAGTACTACAATCTCTGTGGGATCGACCCTTGCTTGCCGCTACGCTTCTCCAAACGATTCGTGCACTTGCGAGGTTTTTATAATTTGTGTCTAGTTTTATCTACTTATTTAGGTATCTAGAATCCAACAACAGTGGGCCCAGTGAACACTCAGCAGCTCGTCGACCCATAACCCCTTGGAAGAGTTATCAAGTCGTTTCTTGAGACCGTCGAGGATTTGGCGGTTTGCATTCTCTGCTTGACCGTTTGACTGCGGGTGGCACACCAAGGAGAAGCGCTGCTGGATCCCGAGATCCTCGCAGAACTTTTAGAAATTCTTACCCGCAAATTGAGTCCCATTGTCTGTGATGAGTACTTGTGAAATTTCGAACTGGCAGACGATGTGTTTCCAGAAAAACTGTTGGGTCTGCTGCTCGGTGATCGTGGCCAGAGGCTCGGCCTTGATCCACTTCGTAAAGTAGTCGATCGCAACTATGAGAAACTTTCTTTGGCCCGTTGCCTTCGAAAATGGGCTGCCTAGATCCATCCCCCACATAGCAAAAGGGGTAGGACTGGCCAGGGAGCGGAGGTTCTCCTGCGAGGCTCTTTTCACTGAGGAGAACCTTTAACGGGGGCCACACCTCTTTACTAGGGACAAGGCGTCTTGTAGCATTGTGGGCCAGTAGTACCCATGATTCAGAGCCTTTCATGCGAGCGATCGGCTCCCCATATGGCACTCGCCGATTCCTTCATGGAGCTCCTTGAGAGCGTACTTGGCTTCGTCGGGGGTCAAACAACGGAGGTAGGGCCTTCCTTCCGTCGTGGTGTAAGACCTTTTGAAGAGGATCTCGTTGATCATGGCAAACCTTTCTGAGCGGACCCTGACCCGTCTTGCCTCGGCTCGGTCTCCGGAGAGCTCTTCTTTGATGAGAAACTGCTTGATGGGAGTGGTCCAATCGTCAGGGCATGCTCCGTCTTCGATGCAGAGGGTCTCGAGGAGGTCGGTGCTCGGCCTCAGGAGTACTTCGATCAGGACGGTTCGGTCGAGACCATCGAAGGACGAGGAAGCTAACTTGGATAGAGCGTCGGCCTAAGCATTCTGCTCTCTGGGGATCCTTAAGACTGTGGATTCATCAACGGATGCCAATAGTCGCTGGACCCTGGCTAAGTACCTGATCATCCGATCGTCATGGGCCTCGTACTCTCCAGTGATCTGATCGACCACGAGCTGAGAGTCGCTAAAGGCCCTAATCTGTCTGGTGCCTGCTTGATGCGCTAGGGTGGGTTCGACAATCATGGCCTCATATTCAGCCTCGTTGTTAGAGGCTGAGAAGTTGATGCGGAGGCAGTATTGAAGAAGGAAATTGTCAGGACCCCGCAGAATGATACCCGCGCCACTCCCCGCTTTGCAGGAGGAGCCATCAACGTAAACTTCCCACGTCTGGTCGGCCTCTCCGCCTTCGAGTTGTTCGAAGATGGTGCATTCCGTGATGAACTCGGCGAGGCCCTGACCTATGATGGCCGTCCTCGGCTGATAGCCAATGTCGTATTGACTGAGCTCGATCGACCATTTAACCAGTCGTCCGGAGCTTTCGGGCTTGTAGAGCACGGCCTTCAGAGGCTGGTCCGTGAACACCTGAATCGAATGCACCTGGAAATAGGGATGGATCTTCCGCATGGCCATCACCAAGGCGTATGCTACCTTCTCTATTTTTGAGTATCTGGTCTCGGTGGTGAGCAAAACCTTGCTTACGTAGTATAACGGCTTTTGGACACGATCTTCTTCTCGGATGAGAATAGCACTTAGCACCTTCTCTGAGACCGAAAGATAAAGCCAGAGTGGCTCGCCTGGTTCGGGCTTGCTGAGGAGAGGAGGGTTGGCAAGGTACTCTTTCAATTGGGCAAATGCTTCTTGCTGCTGAGTCCCCCACTCGAAGCCTCCAGTTTTGCGCAAAGCCTTGAAGAATGGGAGAGACTTCTCTCCAGACATTGAGAGGAAATGGCCAATGGCTGCCAGTCTACCCATGAGCCTCTGGATTTCTTTGACGTTTCTAGGAGGGGCTATGTCTATTATGGCCTGGATTTTCTTGGGGTTCGCCTCGATGCCGTGCTGGCTGACAACGAACCCGAGGAATTTCTCCGTGGAGACGCCGAATGCACACTTCTCCGGGTTGAGTCTCATATCGTGGGTCCGAAGGACAGGTCAGCAACGTGGTCCTGTCCTCGGCGACTTTTGACGAACATGTCGTCGATGTACACCTCCATGTTACGACCGATCTGATCCTTGAAGACTCAGTTGACGAGCCTCCGATAAGTGGCACAGGCATTCTTCAGCCCGAAGGGCATGACTCAGTAGCAATAAAGACCCTGGTTGGTGACGAAGGACGTCTTGGCTATACCGGGGGAGAACATCTGGATCTGGTTGTAGCTTAAGAAGGCATCCATGAAAGAAAGGAGTTCATGACTCGACCTTGCGTTGATCAGAGTGTCGATGCTGGGGGGAGGGAACGGAACTATGGGGCACACCTTGTTGAGGTCAGTGAAGTCTATGCAGATCCTCCAGCTCCCACTCGCGTTTTTGACCATTACGACATTCACCAGCCACTCAGGGTAGCTGACCTTCTGTATCAAATGAGCGGACAAGAGTTTGTCTACCTCTGCTTTCACTACCTGTTGCCTTTCCGAGGCGAACTTACGTCGCTTCTGGATGATTGGTTTCGAGCCGGGGATCACACTGAGTTTGTGCATGATCAGGTCTTCGGAGATCCTGGGCTTCCAGGCGAAGAGGTCGACATTATGGCAAATACAGTCGATCAGGTCGGTCTTGAGACTGGGGGCGAGGGAGCAACTCACGCGGAACCACTTCGATATGTTGCCTGTTTCGAACGAGACTTCCTTTAGCTCGTCAGCCGGCTCAGGCTCGGGCTGGCTTCTTTCGGGCTGCAGCTCGACGGCGTCTAGGGGAAATACACCGCCCTGACCGCTGTCATATAGCACGATCGTGCCGCTTCTTGGTTCTTCCGGGCGACCCCGACACCCAACATGGTGGAGAATTTTAGCTTTTGATGGTATGCCGAGGGAACATCCTGGAGGGAGCAGAGCCCTGGTCGGCCGAGGATGGCGTTGTAGGCTGCCTTGACATTTACAACCATGAAGTCCATCGACTCAGTCCGTCTGTGTGGGGTCATGCTAGTGGTGACGTCTAAGGTCACGATCCCCTCTATTGGTACCAGGATGCCAGAGAACCCGTGCAGGGTGTATCCAGCAGGCTTCAGCTTATCCCGGGAGAGCTTGAGGTTCTCGAACGCTTCCAAGAAGAGAATGTTCACCAAGCTGCCATTGTCCATGAGGATCCGATGGGCCTCGTAGTTCACCATGTTGAGGCTGATGACGAGCACATCGCAGTGTGGAATCTGAACCCCCTCCAGGTCTTCCCCGGAGAATGAGACAGGGAGTTGCTGGACCGGGGGGGAAGGGAGATCCTGGACGGAATTTACCTCTTGGACGAACGCCTAGCGGGAAGTGCTAGACTCCCCTCCCATGGGCCCTCCGTGGACGCAATGAAGGATGTCTTAACCCTCGGTTTCTTCATGTTCGGGTTCTACTCGGGACGCGGCTTGGGTGTTTGAGGAGGAGGGGAAGGCCTCCGGTTCCTGGTGTCCCTTTGATCCCGAGTGTCTTTTCGTTTGAATTCCCAAAGGTACCCTCGTTGGATGAGGGCCTCGATTTCATCCTTCAGGGCATGGCAGTGGTCAGTGTCGTGCCTAGCGTCCCGGTGGAAGCGGCAGTAGAACCGCTGATCCCTTTTCTTGTTGTTGTTGGTCGGTCGAGGAGGGAATTGGATGAGGTCCCGGTCTTCGATCGCTAAGAGAATAGTTGATACGTTCTGCGTCAGCGGAGTGTATCTCTCGAAGCGTGGGACCGGAGGGAACC
The DNA here is from genome assembly GCA_017893485.1 of Hemerocallis citrina. Lineage (NCBI taxonomy): Eukaryota > Viridiplantae > Streptophyta > Magnoliopsida > Asparagales > Asphodelaceae > Hemerocallis > Hemerocallis citrina. Next base: position 131,521,045 of record CM030365.1, read on the forward strand.
TTTTTGCAACGGCCCTGTCTTTTGGGACCTTCTTTACTGGTTCAGGGCTTCCTTGGTGTCTTCCGGATTCAGGGCTTCCTCGGCCCGGATATGCTTTTCGACCCGAATGAGATGGTCGGGGAAATCGATCAGAGGTTTCTTTGCCATGGATGCCTTTAGCTGGCCGTACAGGATGTTGTGCCGGAACGCTGCCGAGGCGACCCCCGGGTCAAGGGAGGAGACCGACCTCGCCTCTGCAGTGAACCTTCAGACGAACAGCCGGAGCGAATTGCCTTCCTTCTATCGGAGACCCAGCAGGGACGTGCTCGTCTTCTCGGCTTTTCTACTGGTCACGAAGTGGGTAAGAAAGTGGCCCTCCATGTCACGCCCCGCTTCCCAAAAATGCAGAATACGAGTACGTGACATAGGCCCAATCATTCAGCTTCAGCTTGCCACCAGATGTGGGCAAGATCAACAAGTTGGATGCTCACAACATCCACACGATCAATATCTGTTATACGCGCTGCAGTCAATAGCTGAGCAGTCCTGATAAGCCATTGCTCGGCTTTAAGCGGACCTTCAGTGCCCGAAAATTTGTCTGGATGTAGTTTCATGAAATCAGCCACATTACCAATTCTCGGTGGCAGCACTACGGGGACAGGCACAATAGGTACTCTATTAGCAGCTTCATAAGCCGTTCTCAGCTATTCATTATGTTCCCGTTGCATCTGCATCACCAGTTCATTGTGCTCACGCTGCATTTGCATCATCTGTGCAATAGTGGGCACATCGGACTGATCATCCCCAGCACAGGAAGAAGAAGCACCTTTTCTAACCATAGTCTGCAATAAAAACCAAATGGTTAGCGTCCAGATCATAAGTTGGATATCAATTGTTCATGCGATCACTGTATTGCTCATACTGTTGAGTCAAACCGGTATAATCCCAAATCTGATTAATATATCAATCAAAGCCAAACTTCCTTTCGTTAATCACGTTTGGCTGATATATTACCCAAACATAGGCTCTGATACCACTAAAAACCTTGTCACGCCCCGCTTCCCAAAAAATACGGAATACGAGTACACGACAAAAGCCCAGCGAATGACTAATGTTACCCATAAGTTGTTTAATCGATCAACTCAACAATATAATCAATACAGAACAAATGCGCAAGCAATAATAATAATCTCATGAACAAATAATACTTGGAATGAGACAATATAATATCCAAATATAATAATAATAATCCAACATCTGGAAACAATAATAAAATCCAGAACATAAGCCCAAAACAAAAATAATCCTGTCCAAAAATAAATACAAGTCTCAATACATTAAGTCATTTAAAGTGATAAGCAAATTAAAAGCAGAAATCTTCAAAATGTTTGTTCTCCAACTCCAGCAGGCAATTCTTCTTCATTACCTGTAAATATTTCATCTAAAAAGAGAAAAATAATTGTCCTTAGAGCAAGTCACGGACAGCAAGTAGAGAAAGCAGAGAACAATAGCATAACGGTATAACAATGAAACAATGGATCAATAGGAATCAATAACATGGCACGATGATAATAATCAATAACATGGTAATCAATGCACCGGTGTAACGGTGAATCAATATTCGGTAACGGTAATCAACGGTTAATATCATTATCACTTAAACAATATTAGATACAAATAGGAACAATGATGAACAATATGCAATGTCGGTGATGTGTCAATCCTTATGTCTATTAATCTTTTTAACTGCTAACTAATGCACGTACTAATATGTCCCATGTGTGCCATACCACAGGTTCGATGCATACAATCAATTTCGTTTAGACTCAAGTGGTGCACTCGGTAGATCATGTACTTGGCAACGGTAACGGTAAACACTATTCACCTTTCGGTGTATGAAATGGTCATCGGCAACGATACGGTACACAATAGATTGGGTTACTGCCATAACCACAATCACACGATAAAACAGTAGCCAGAACGGTAGTTAGGAAAACATGGGCCCCTCCTCCAAGTACAATCTTTACTTTGTTTACTACTTAAAAGTCAACCCTCAACCCTGGCTTATTAATTATTTTATCAATTCGACAATACAATATGCAATTAATAGACAATTCGGTAAACGATAGTATTAATAGGGAAACAATAGGTTGATAACATGAATATGACGGTTAAAATTAGGGACAATAACTCATTGAAAACATGCAATGCAACATACATTCATTAATTCATGCAATAGTACAACATAGGAATTATTAATTCATTAAAAGGTAGTATCCAAAATTCTGGACAGCAAGCGCAACCTGTACAAAAATACAGTTCCCGCTGACTCAGAAATCGAAAGTTGAATCAGTCAGAAAATCTGGAAACTAGACTTCCATACGGTTCCACATAATTAAAGTTCACATTCCGACAACAGTAGCTAGGTCAAACACATGTTTCTTTTCAGGTTTTATGTTTAGGCAGAATATCGACATCATGTTGTTTTAATTTTTGAATCAGCAAAAACTCAATATTAAATTCAGTAAAAGTATAATCTAGACTCCTAAACATGTTAAACATCAATCTGAAAATTTTCATAGCAAAATTCTATCATTTGATTCACCTTTTTACTGTTTAAACATGAAAGTTACGATATCTGAAAATCTGGAATGTAAAAACACAGCACCAGTAAAATGGGCATAAGTTTTGCTACAAAACTCGGAATTCGAAAATTTCGGATGTTATTGGTAACTAGACATTTGGGTCTACATTTCATATTCAGAAAATATTTTATTTTAAGGTCATTTACTGCTTTGAAAACAGCGATCAAGTTCAGGTCAGCAAGCATGTATAGTTCTTAGGGTATTTTTCTTGAGCATAAATTAATTAAACATGATGGGTTTCGATTCTATAGTCAATAAATTGTGTAACTAGCATGATAGGTCTCCAAACATGATAAATAAAATTTAGAACACACACATATACAAGTCCAACATCATTCAATCATCAAACGACATACAACCTAACGAATGTCTCTACAATAAATTATTTGTGTTGTGACTTGTATGAATAACCCTATTAACAATTCTACATGCATTCATTAAAGATCCAAACTTTAGAGTCAAGGTGGCACGATGTCAAGAATATTAGGGTTAGCTCGTGTAAACCCACAATAAACCCAACGAAAGGGATAACAAAGGGTAATACGATAATAAAGAAATCTACTTGCAAGATTTCAATAAAACTTGAATTTGATACGAGTAACAATTCAAGTGGATGGTGACTTGCCTGTTAATCGATGAAAACGAATACCAAGAATAACGGGATAAGGATTCCAAAGCAGCGAACTCACGAACTAGTTCAACCCACTAATAACACGTGCAATATACGTGCACCCAAAGAGCCAAGAAATTAAAGAGAGAGAACAACTACAGCAACAGTACAACAACACCACCATAAAGAGACAGCAGTTGCAACAGTAAAGGGGGCCTCGGGCCTGGCAGCTCGAAGTCGACGACGACAGCGGCGTCGCAACGGCGGCTGCGCGACGAAAATAGGGACAAGGCATCGGGAGTGTGTGCTGGCTTATGACGATCGAAAGAAGGAAAAGGGAGGTGGGGTTTGTGGGTTCTGATGTTGACGATCGGAAGAGAAGGTGTAGGGGGATGCCCGGTGGTGGCGGCGCGTCGACGAGGGTCGGCGGTGCAAGGGGGTGGCCGGAGTGGCAGGGGAAGACGCCAGATAAGAAGATGAACAAAAATTTGGGTTGGGGTGATTTTTGGCTGCTGTTGTAAAGCGAAACAGGGAGAGAAGGAATCAAAGGGGTCTGGTGGTGCTGGGGCTGGTCGATGGGAGGAGGGACGACGAATGGGGTTGCCGGAGGGGGCTGGTGGTGGTCGGAGAAGATGAGGAAAGGCATTGGGTGGGAAAAACCGTGGTCGGGGAGAGAGAGGAGAGAGAAACTAGGAGAGAGATTAGATGGCTTTAGGATTTCGATTTGTGTGCAAAATTAGGGTTTGCAGCAGAGTAGTATTTATAGGGTACAATTAGGGTATTGGGTTAGAGGTTTAGGATCCAATAAAAGTGGATTTGGGTCAAGAACAAATGAAATTGGGTTTTAGGGTTCAAATAAGAGATGGGTCAAAATCAGTAGGGTTCAAATAAAAATACCCGCAATTCGAAAGAGATAATAGGGATAAAAAAGAATAGCCCGAAAAAAAGAACGGAGATTTCATAAACGAAAATTTAAATCCGAATAAATAAATTAATAAATAATACAAATGAATTAAAATATAAATTGGACTGGAAAATAATTTGGAAATTCGCAAAGAAAATCAGATCATATATAATAATAAAATAATCCAATACCTGAATTTTAAATAGATAATCATGAAATAACAATTAATTATCAAAATCATAATATTAATAAATTATACAATAAAATAGTATTTGGGTTTAGAAATTTTATTAAAATAATCCAATAATGATAATATATTTGTTTTAGACCCAAATATATATAGTGAACCAATAAGATATAGAATATAATATGAAAATACCCAATTATTCGAAATGAATAAAATTCTCGATTGGAAATCACTTTAATAAAAGACCCGAAAAGAATTTAGCACAAGATAAATTTACAAAAAATCAAATTGTAGAAAATACACGAAAAAATACTCATTGTCGGGAATGGGGGTTACACTCCAGCTGGTCGAAGGAGTTAATGGAGCCGAGGGCGAGCTTAGAGAACCATTCCCAAGCCGGGCCTCGGAGGGTGGCGGGGAAGGCTCAGCACAGGAGGGGATCCGATGCGCTGTGAATCATCATGAGGGTCTTGAAGCCCTCTATGTGATCAGCAGGATCGCCCTCGCCGTCGTAAGTCTCGAATTGAGGTGGGCAGAAATTCCGGGGTATTTCTGCCTATAGGATTACGGTGGAGAAAGGGGTCGGGTCGGCCTGTGGCCCTGAGCCGGCCTCGTGCCACCGTCGCCAAAGTGCTCGAGGCAGTTCTCCATTTCTTGGAGGTATTTTAGGACGTCCTCGTCATACTCCGGCAGGACTGTCGGGCCGCGGGACGTGCTGGCCTCGACATCCGGTCGGGAGTGAGAGCGGTGGAGCGCCTCGCTGACAGGGGTCCCGAGGATAGCCTCCATGATCTCTTTTCGGAAGTCTTGGAATTCCTAGTGGGTGATCGGAGCTCATTCAACCAGGTTGTGTCGGGGCGGCGATTTTCGATCAACGCGGCTGAGCGCCGACCATCATCCCTCGAGCGGAGGTCTGGGGTGGTTCGGGGCCGAGTTGTAAGCGGCCCCTCCCCTAGTCCGACATGCTTGTCGGTTCTGGATGACCCGACGAAGGTCAGGTACGACCGAGTGAGAGGCGCCCGACTGGCGTCCGAGGCTGACCCTCGGATTGTTCGATCCATGAGTGTCGGCGGGGACGTCCAGGCAGCGCGTAGAGGTGACAGCTCTCCTAGGCTTGGGTCCCATGCGAGCTCGGATTGATGGAATGTTATTGATGGCTGGGTTCAGACTAATGTCTGTGCCTTCGTTTCCCACAGACGGCGCCAACCTGATGCGATTTGTTTTTGGGGGATGGCTGCACCAGGTGTGAGTTCTTCTCGATTTGTATTTTTACGGAAACTTCGGGTACGGATGGTATGCCCGACCCTCAGCCGAGGGAACAGCTTGAGAGTAGGCAGGAGTGAGGTGGAGATCAGATGCTCGGCTCGGATCTGGAGGCTTGGCTGTACCTGCACTCGGTCTAGAAACACCGGGGTTGGTCCCGGTGGCAGAGCCTCCGACGATCTAGTCAGTCACTGAAGAGTAACAGTAACTAGGGTTTTAGAGGGGAGAGATTGAATATTGATTACCTATTGAAGGGGTAGAGGGCCTGGTATTTATAAGCTAAGCCAACCGGGTCTGGACCCGTTTGGGGCCGGGTCTGGACCCGGTTGCCCGTAAGCCTGACGTGGCGAAAGCCCAAGTAGTTTAAGGCTGACGTGGCAGGAGCCCTGGGTGGTTTAGGGCTGATGTGGCGGAAGTCCAGGCAGTTTTGGAGCTGACATGGCAGATCTGGATGATCGGGGGTGAACGCCGTTTGAAGGAATCTTATGGCCCGGAGGGGGCCACGTCATCTGACCCATATCAGTTGTTGTTGTTGTTGTTTTGGTTAAGAGTAAGAGAAAATAGTTAGAGTGCATGTACATATATAGCTATTGCATGCCCATCATGCATGCCTGCATGTGGAAATTGAGTTAGAATATTTATATGAGACATGTTTCAAATATCCAACTTTTTTAGCAAAAATGGAAATATACACTCATGTGCAATTTTCAATTTGACTTTATTTGATACCACATGTAGCTTGCACTTAAGCTTATAATTTACATCGCAAGTAATAATATACTTTTAACATTGAAGAAGTGTCTTTTATGCAAACAGAATAAGATCTATCTATATATATAGTTAAAATAAACCAAAGCTTCGCCACAAAACATAACAACCTAATTAGAGTTAGTAGCCATTGCATCTGCAATGATCCAAACACCATATATTCTTATATTATTCATATACCTACAATTACCTTGAACATGTCTTCATTGTAGGATCCAGGAGAGTTTTGAAGGGCCCTATACCTTCTTAAGATTGTGGTCTCAAATACACGTAAGCATGAAGTTGAAGTTGAAGAAGAAGAAGAAGAGAAGACGAAGACATTAAGAGGTAGCAGCGACTGAGGTGGGGATAGTCGATTGTCACATGCAGTCGATTGCCCGATTCTTGGGTTTTGGCCAGACTCAATTCCAGTTGACCGTAGTGGTGCTGTATGTTATTTTGGGCTGCGGGTTTCACGTCGAATAAGTTGTATTTGTATTTATCTTTTAGGGTTTACATGAAGACTATATAAGTGGCTGTAGACTGTAGGATTTGTAATAGAGAATTGGTGAATCGTATCATTGTACAACTTCAAGAGAGACGAGTGTCGAGTGTTTCAAAGGTGAGAGATTAAGAGTTTTGTTCTCTTTGTAATCTTTGTATTTCTTAAGGAGTAAGTATTAATTATCTCTGCATATTATTGTGTTCATGTGGTTGTGAGATCTTGCGATTATTGTGGTGGCTTGTTCTTGGTGCATCTAGTTCTTGGGCATATCTGTTTCTTGTGGTGTTTATTCTGTTATTAGCACTACAAGTGGTATCAGATTCTCTACAAGTGGTATCAGAGCCAGGTTTCGTGATGGCGGATACTAAGTCAAAAGTCGAGAGGTTTAATGGAAGTGATTTCGCGGTGTGGAAGATTCACATAATAGAATATCTTCGTCAGAAAGATCTAGATGGTTCGTTGTTTGATGAGAAGAAAGAATGTGCAGATAAGGATGCGAAGATCTTGGCGGCATGAAATCGTCTGGATTAGAAATCGTTATGGCAGATTCAATTAGGACTAAGCTAGAAGGCATTGTTTCACATCTCAAATGCAAATGCCGCAAAGGAGGCTATAGTGATTTTCATGGATATGTGTGAGAAACCGTCAGCATCTAATCAAAATTCTTCATATGAAGAAGTTGGTTCACATGAAATTGAGGGAAGGGGATTCAGTAGCAGAACATGTGAACAATTATTATATGGTTTACAACCATATGGAAGTTGCAGGATTGAAGTTTACAGAAGGGGGCAGTCATTGTTACTTCTACCTGACAGTTATGGTACAACGGAACAAACTATTATAGGTACAATGATAGATTCGACGACTCAACATGATGCGGTGAGTAGCATTCTGACCGGAGAGGTGAGAAGAGTGAGAAACGGAGGACTTTCATCATCATCATCTAAGGATTCCGCAATGTTAGCTGAGAAGTGACGTGGGAGATCTAAGAGCAGTCAAAGAAAAAAAGGATCAAAGTAGTTTGTATAAGAGTGGGTCGGATGACAACGATGAGGAACGTGGACCTGGGTATTTGTATTGTCACAAGAGGGGTCACATGATGCGCAGTTGCAAGACCTTTATGAAGAAGAAGTAGGAAAAACCAAATGAAGCCAATGTGGTGGCCATTGAAGATGGCGAGTTATGCTTATCAGCTAGGCTGAAATTGGACACACGAGATTGGTGTATTAATTCGGGGGCTTCTTTTCATTGCACTTCCATGTGAAATGTGTTTGAGGAATACAGAGAGAGTTCTTTCGGAGATGTGACTGTGGGGAACAGTTAGAGATATCATGTAAGTGGGGTTGGTATTATTTGCATAAAAGCTGATGAAAAATAGAGTATTATCTTGTGGGATACAAGGCATGTTTTAGTCTTGAAGAAAAATCTTATGTCGATGGGAAGACTAGACAAAGAGGATTTGTCTATGTATATAGTTGCAGGTTCAAAGATGATAGCAAAAGGGAAGCGTGACAGAACTTTGTATTTGCTTAGAGACGTGAGGGGTATTTTTCCTGTAGTTGACTCTCAGACATGATCGAGTAGTAGGTTGTGTTGGATGCAACCGAGTTCTTTCAGTTGTAGGGTGGATTCAGAAGAGGTTACACATTTAGTGAGAGCTGCTAGCCATGAGAGGGATCCTAGAGAGCAAGACGTTGCTGCGGTGAAGGTTCTTTGTGATATGGCAGAAGAAGCATCAAGTCACTTTTGTGAGCTAGAGAGCACTGGTATCGATATGCGGGGTGATGTTGATGAGTGTAACTGACATGAGGTGGTGGAGGGTTGAGCAGTCTGCGAAATTTTTAGAGGTGTCATCCATGGAGACTTCTAGTGCAGACTGTGCATTGAGTGGTTTTGAACCATGTCTAGTGTTAATGGAGATTCTGTGAATTAGGGATTCTTATACCACGGAATCCGACACGGAAGATTGTGCCTATGTTGGTCGTGCCCTATGCAATTGGTGTTGCACATCCTTCATGAGCCTATAAGGGGTGGTTGGTGCATTGGCGGAGGTGCTTTTAATGATAGTGATGAGTACTTAGGTTTTTCATGAGTTGTAGGAGACTGGCAGAGATTATGCCCGGTAAAATACGCTAACTTTGAAACGTTGTGTATTTGATCCAAGTGGGAGATTGCTAAGATTGTGGCCTCATTACACGTAGGCACAAAGTTGAAGTTGGAGAAAAATAAGAGAAGATGAAGATAGTAAAGACAGCAGCGATAGAGGAGGAGACAGTTGACTGTCACATGTAGTCGACTGTGCAGTCGAATGCCCGACTCTCGGGTTTTGGCGAGACTCAATTGAAGTCGACCAGTTTGAGGTGCGATTGACCGTAGTGGCGCTATATGTTATTTTGGGCTATGGAATTCGGGTCCAATAAGTTGTATTTGATTTTATCATTTAGAGTTTACTTGAGGGCTATATAAGTGGTTGTAGACTCTAAGGTTTGTAACAAAGAATTGGTGAATCGTATCATTGTACAACATTAAGAAATGTGAGAGAGATTGAGAGTTTTGATCTCTTTGTAATCTTAGTATTTCTTGACGAATAAGAAGTATAGGTTATCTCTGTATATTTGTGTTCGTGTGGTTGTGAGATATTGTGATTATTGTGGTGGCTTTTTCTTGGTGCATCTAAGTCTTGGGCATATCTCTTTCTTGTAGTGTATTTCGCGACAAGCACTACAAGTGGGTATCAGATTCTCTGCATACCCACCATTAGCACTAATAACCAAACCCGAACCCAGAGCTGACCTGGACCCGAACCACACCCAATGTTGGACCGGAGCTGACCCGGTCTAATGCGGGTTAGGTACAGATCCAAAAATAAGACCAGTTGCTTCAATGGGTCCGGTCCAGGTCCCTTCAAATTCGACCCGGTCTGGACCCGAATTCGGACTCGAATAGAAAAACAAAACACAATTCCCTTCCAAATATACCCGACTCGCCCTAACTTGACCCGAACCTGATAATAAATTTAATAACAATTATATGTATATATATGAGGAGCGCTCAGTTGCAAACGGGTCTGTTTGCACAGACCCGTTCAAACTCAGCTTTGAGCTGTTGGATCGTTTCGATCATGATCCAACAGCTCTTATTCGCTCTGCTCATCAGCCCTCTCTCTCACGTAAGTGAGGAGGGATAAATGTTGTGCAATCCAGTTACCTAAATAAATAGATAAACTAGACACAAATTAAAAACCTCGCAAGTGTACGAATCGTTTATAGAAGCGTAGCAATAGCAAGGGTCGATCCCACAGAGATTGTAGAAATTAACTTACTAATCAATAGAAAATGTGAGAATGATAAAGAGTTGTTCTAAAGGTCTAAAAGAAATGAAAAGATTAAGATATACTGAATCACAAATATTTATTAAGTAGTTGGGTTTAGATCTCCACCGATAGTCAATAATGCTAAGTTACCTTCTGAACTTCTTCTTATTACTCATGTTTGTTCTCTTCAAGGGCATGGTATCTACTCCTTAAAGTAATGTTTCTCTAAGCCAAGAATTAGGCATGGTATCTACTCTAATTTGTTTCTTTCATTAAGTATTTAGCATGGTATTTACTAAGTTGCACTTAAAGAAAACATAAGAACAGTGGAAACGAACAAACACTCACGGCTCTAGAAATTGGTATCAGATCTAGATCCCTTAAGTTGATTAAACCAAGAACCCCTAAGGATTCCCTTGTTACAAGTTATGAACACGAGATACGGGTCGTCTCAATATGCTCATATAACAGATTCAGATAGATGGTAATGCAAACTTGATATTCTCAAGTTCTGTATGTCAGTCGACTGGCTGTCACCTCAGTCGACTGCTCTCAGAACTTGAGAACAAGTTTGATTATCATCAATCTATACCAATTCAATCAGATTCAATCAATAAGTAAAGTAGAAGGATTCAGAAGAATATAGCACTACATAACTACGGCTTCAATCTACCCAACAATGAAATTAGTTCCACATAATAATACTTTTATTGATCAACAAGTTCAAATACATGGTTAACATAAAAGAATTAGAAAGAGAAGGAATAAACTGATATAGTTCGGCTAGATGACTCGGCTGGCTGTCACACAGTCGATCGACCGTTCCTTTCCTTATGCTTGATCTCCTCTCTCCTTCTTCAATGCTGATACCGTACTGCTCTTCCCTTGATGATTCAGAAAGTTGTGTAATTTTGTGATTCGGGAGCCTCCGCGTATATCTCTCTTCTTTCGAATAATGTTTCTTGATTGGTATTTATAGAACACGGCTAGAGAATTAGGGTTTGCACTTTTCTTTTTATAGAAAAGTCCTTTTCTTTTATTTATTTCCTCCCTCGTTGCTCTGCGTATTATTTCTTTCTCTTTTCTTCTATTCTTCCTTTTCTGTTCTGATTTGGATTAGATTTGGACGAATCTTCAAATATCTTATCTTTTAACTCTGCCGCCTACCAGTCGACTTGTCTTCGAACCAGTCGACTATGTCGAGACTTCTGAAGATTTTATAGTTGATCATCCAAGTCGGCTGTTGACAATCAACTTCTCTGGGCAGTCGCCTGTTGTAATGGACCAGTCGACTGGTGATCTGCAATTTCCTGTGTATCATCCTTAACATCCTGAATCCGCTTCGTTTCTCTGTTTTAGGTTGTTTCCTATGGAAAAGAGAAAATAAGAGTTAAATATCACATATAGAGCTTTAAAATGTCTAATTGCATCAAGATTATTGCTCCTAAATGTGAATAATATTGTGTTCATCAATAAATACGGTATTTTGTCCCAAAATAACCGTTCGTCTTATACAATCTCTCATTCTCTCTCGCTCGATGCTGATGAATAAGTATTTTTTTGGCGGAAATTGAACCTAGGCCACCGTTAGAAACAACATCCTAGGTACAACAAAATATGTTTTGAACCTTGGTCGTTGCTTCACACAACGGCCTATGTATAACCTCGGCCGTTGTGTGGATCAACGGCTTAGGTTGTACAAGTGTTTTAAAACACTTGAACAGATTTTGCTGTCCTCCTTTCACACTCAGTCTACTCACTTTCTCGCTCTCTCTATCTCTCTCTTTTTCTGGCGAACTCCAACCCATAGTCGAAACCCTAGCTCTTCCACCTTAACTTGACTCTCTCAGTCACTCTCTTCCCATTCTTAAACTCTTGCCATCTTCCATTGAATCTCTCGAACCCAAAAAACCCTAACCTAATGAAATCTCCCAAACCCATCAAACCCTTACCCTAACGAAATTACCCAAATTGTACTCAGCAGCGCAACTACCTCCTCCATCTCATTTCTGAAAACCCATATTGTGAAAGGTATTAACTTTTTTATACTTTAGTAGATCTAGCTATGTTAATTGATTGAAATTTTGTTTAAATATTTGAGTCTACAATTTGGGTATTATGGGTGGTTAATTATATGTTAGTTTCATGATGTGTATTGTATGTAGTTATTTTTTGTAGATGTAGATTGAGTCTTAGTTGTTGTTGCGCACAATTGAGATCCACAAAATTCCGAATTTTCGGGAGTAGGTCGGACTCACCATGCACAAGCCAAATAAAGCGACGCATTGTCGTATTGTTTAAATCGTGAGTCGAAACTTACTTCTACAAGTTACATTGGTTCTTGCATGGTGAGTCTGACCTACTCGCTAAGTTATGAAAATTTTTGATGTCATTTGTGTGGATTTGTCCCATATATCAAACAACAATAACAATTATACTTTGATATTTTTTGAGTGAGTTTTCACTATAAACCCGCACAAATCACATCCGAAAAATACAAAATTTTGTGGGTATGTCGGAATCACCACGCACAAGCTAAGGAGACTTGTAAAAGTGAGTTTCGACTTACAGTTTGCATGATACGGGAATGTATCGTGTTTAATTAATTTGCATGAGTAAAGCGATATATTGCCATATCTTCCAAACCGTGAGTCCAAACTCGCTTGTACAAGTTGCGATGGCTTGTGTGTGGTGAGTCTGACCTACTCACAAAGTTTTGGATTTTTTGGGTGTTGTTTATGCGGTTTTCTCACGTATTTTTCCGTAACTATATATATATACATATATGAATAATGTTATTGTCTCTATAACATCAGTATATTGATAATTGTTATATTATAAATGATGTTAGATAGGGACAGTGGTGAAGGATATTCTGTTGCCGGCGATAATTTTATGTGTGCACAATAAATTGGTAAATGCATGCCACAAGTTGAAGAGCACCTCAAACCAAAGGTCGGTATGACGTTTCATACCTTAGATGAAGCTGAGAACTTTTATTTGGCATATGCTAAATATGGGGGTTTCGAAATACGTAAGGGTGGGAATAAATACAAAGGTAGCCAAGTCACGGATAAGTCTTTTTTGTGTAATAAAAAAGGGACTTCACCGTTCAACCTAGTGAAGGTAGACGGGAGACTACTTCTAGAACCGGTTGCAAAGCTGTCGTTTGTGTAAAAATGAACGAAGAAAGTAGAAAATGGGTGTTGTATTAATTTCATGAACCACACAATCATGTAATTACTTCACCCGGTAGAAGACAACTTTTGCCGCGAAACAGTTCGGTGTCCAAAACCGATAAAGAATAATGAATCAAATGACCCAAGCTAATATCCCTACTTGCAAACAAATGCTTTTCTTCTAAAGTGCTATGGTGTTCACGATAAAATAGGATTCATCGAAAAAGATGCTAGAAATCTACTTAGAGACTCCCACGAAGCGTTGAAAGGAAACGATGGGAACATTCTAATTGATTTCTTTGAATCAAAAAAAATTACGGATCCTTCATTTTTTTATGGTTTTCAAGTAGATCCCGATGGCCGGTTGTCTCATTGTATTTGGGTGGATGGTACATCTAGGATGAAATATGAAGAATTTGGGGATGCACTTTGCTTTGATGCTACATACAATACGAACCGATATGGAATGTTATGTGTTCCATTTGTTGGAATCAATCATCATTGGCAATCAACGTTCTTAGGAGGTAGGTTCATTCCAAATGAGAATGCCTCTTCTTTTGAGTGGTTGTTTCAAAGGGCTAGGAGTAATGAATCGTACGCCATCCGGCATCGTGATGGACTAGGATCGTAGGATCGCCTTCGCAGTAAAGACAGTTTTTCCCCAGACTCGGCATCGGTATTGCATTTGGCTCATTTTGGATAAGTTACCGCAAGAGGTGCGTATGTCTAATGATGTCGATAAGTTTAGGGATGATTTGAAGACTGTCATCTATGAGTCTGAATATGTACATGATTTCGAAGAGATGGAAATTAGTGCTTTTGAAGTACGGAGTTAAGAATAAAAAATGGTTGAATGATCTATTTGATATTCGTGATAAATTGGCACCCATCTATGCAAGAGATTCATTTTGGACAAGCATGTTAAGTAGCCAACGGGTTGAGTTTATGCATTCTTCCTTGAAGCATCATACAGAAAAGAAGTACTCCTTACATGAATTTGTCGTCATCTTCGAAAAATATTTGGAAAAGAAAAGACACAATGAACTTAAAGAAAATCAGTGTAACCGTGAGAGGAGACCGAAATTGAAGACCTAATGGGCGTTGGAAGCACATATGGCTAGAATATACACTTTCAAAATATTCTATATGTAATACCCCAGATCTTGAGCGAACAGTCGACTGGTGGTTTGAGCAGTCGACTGATCTGCGCGGGATTTGAGAATTTGAGAAGGATTTGAGAAAATTTAGTCCCACATAGGAAGTTTGATATGATAATTTGAGTATAAATATAATTAGCCAATGATCAAGAGTCACCTAATCGGTTAACCACCTTTTGAGAGGCAGCCTGTGGTGGGCAGTTGTACTACATAGTATCTAATTTGTCTTCTAAAAATATTAAAATTGTCTGAGTATTGGGGCGGGACGTTACAATTGGTATCAGAGCCGATTTTCGACACCGGGTGTAGAAGAGGTCAGGAGATCTGTGGTGTTGAGAGTCACTTATCTCCGGGATCAGTTAGATCTGCGGTGTTGAGAGTGATTTATCTCCGGGATCGAAAACTATACTACATCGGCTAGAAAGGGCGGTCCTACACTAGATGTGTGCCCTGTACTCAGCGAGGACGCTGAATTCTAAAGGGGGGTGTATGTAATACCCCAGATCCTGAGCGAACAGTCGACTGGTGGTTTGAGCAGTCGACTGGTCTGCTCGGGATTTGAGAATTTGAGAAGGATTTGAGAAAATTTAGTCCCACATGGGAAGTTTGATATGATAATTTGAGTATAAATATAATTAGCTAATGATCAAGAGTCACCTAATCGGTTAACCACCTTTTGAGAGGCAGCCTGTGGTGGGCAGTTGTACTACATAGTATCTAATTTGTCTTCTAAAAATATTAAAATTGTCTGAGTATTGGGGCGGGGCGTTACACTATAAACTCCAAGATGAAGTTACAAAAAGCTTATTATATAATGTGACTTTCGTTACCAATCTTGACACGCCGGATAGTTCAACCTTCCATGTGATGCTTTGTGGAGAATCGAAACCGGGAGGTTGATTCAATTATGCAAACTCCGTCAAATTGTTACTTGTGGTTGTAACATGTTCGAGTTCATTAGAATTCCGTGCAAACATATTTTGGCCGTTCTTCAGTTCTGTCATCACACTTCTCTACCGAATATATATATTAAAAGAATATGGAAACAGTATATGTTGAGAAGAAGTTATACATCTATTCCACATGAAGGATGTAGCCAAAATTTTGCATCTCGCTATTGAGAATTGAGTCATCATGCAAAACAAATGGTTGATCTTGGTTGTTCCTCCGATTCTAGTTACAATTACATTCTCGATCTTATGCTCAAAGACATTGGCAGCGTATCTCGTCTTCAAATACATCCCGACGGTATTTCACAACACCATGAAGAAGGATATGCACAAGCCCATGAAGGACATGCACAACCCCATGCTGAAGCTAGTGGACATGCACGTGCACGTGTGAGGGACCCAGGACAGTGTGTTACAAAGGGAAGGCCTAAAGAGAAGAGATTGAAGCCGATAAGAGAGGAACTTCGTGGTAAAAAACCTAGATGGTGTAAAACATGTGGCTTGCTCGTACTTGGACCTGATTCAAGAAATTGTCCAACCCTAATTGAGGGGTCATATTTATGCAACTTTTGCTAACTTATATTGATAATATTCAATCTAGCTTTGTATTTTGATGTGCATTTATATATAATGTTGACTAACTTAAACTTGTCATTTATTTTAGAGCAACCAATCTAGAAGAAATTATTCTAACCGATGAAGAGAGTTCCGACGACAATTTTGATGAAGAATTGTGAGGTAAAATTTTAATGGGGGTGAAGTATTTGAATTTTGAAGACTAACAATACTAATATCTGATGTTGTTTGAATTTTATAAATCTTACAGGTATTTATTGAAGGAAGCTCCATTGTATGTTGTTGCATCATATTCTTAATTCTATGTAATTGATTAAAGTTATATGTCTTTGTTGTAATTTATATGTTTCATGATAATATATGTTCCAAACGAATGTGGTTGGATGTGTGAATGTACTGTGTTTGCTGATAATGTTTTAGTTATTTTAGTTGACATTCATTATGTTTTTGTTTTGTGTGTGGATTGATGAGCCTTAATATGTTCTTGTCGGAAGATTACGAGTATTGTGAGGGTTGAATGGAATTGGGTATGATATATATGAGAGTAGCAGTTGAAATGAAATTTTTGTGGTATCAGTTTTTTGTTTAATCTTGTCACACCCCGCTTCCCAAAAGAGAATACGGAATACGGATACGTGACTAAGCCCAGCGAATGATTTTCATCATCCATAAGCTGTTCAGAATCTTTACAACATCTCACAAAAATAATCAGAGTCGGAAGCAAGAGAAATCAACCATATATTCATAATCGAATCAAATATACCAACAGAAATTTACTTGAAACCAAAACATAATAATCTCAAACAAATCAGATCTGAAAAAGTCAATATCCTGGGTCACATTGCCTGAATACAAAATAAATTCAAGTATCAAATACAATTGTTCAAATAAGCAACAGAAATAATAATAAAAACTTTAGCACTAATATCTCGTATCACCAACTCCATCTGGCAGCTAATCACCCTGGTCTGCAATTAAATAAATTGCAGAAAGAGGAAAAAGAAAACAAACTCCTGTCAATGCAAGTTACGATCGGCTTGTAGTGCAGGATACAAGTACAGGGAATAAATAAACAGATATAAAATAATAGCAGAAACGAACATGGCATGGTATAGGCACATCAACAGAATAGAATATCTAACATGAATTAGGAAAACAGAATCAAATAGCATGGTATACTAACATGTACAAGTAACATGTGTCAATTGTCAACAGTATGCAGACCTGTATACGGATAGCAGTATCATATAACAGTCAGACAGTAACCGATAACAGTGTCCAGTAGCATGTAACGATAACAGTTAACAGATGTTATTTATTATTATTATCAGACAGGTATGTATGTGTCATAAACAGAGCAAGAATAACATGTTATAAGCAGGTAACAGGTTCAGGGTGAAAGATAAACATGTACAGGCGAAATATAACTCATAATAGAATAGCACAACGAAAATCCTAGTTCAGGAAAGCAAGACAATACTGCACTAAAACTGGGATTCCCGTTGCTACGAAAATACAAATCTTGATCTGTCAAAGAATCTGTTCAAAGAATCCGTCAAAGAATCCGTCAAAGAATCAGGTCTAAAATTAGGTTCTTTACTGAACAGTATGAAAATTCTGCATGTATAGTAATTGTTTGGAAACATAGAACGGTTTGTAAAACTCATCAAATAAATCTACAAAAATTCAGAGTTAATCAAAATCAATTCTAATTGTATGGTGCAAAATATTGGATCAAAATAATACTTTTAACATCACGATAAAAATAGATTACTCTTCAGAATTCATAGAAATCAAAATCTGAAAATCTCTCTACACTCCTGTAGTAAAATAAACATAACTCACAATCCATAAAATGAAACTGAGATCTGTCAGAAGGGTAGGAAAATAGACAGAATTCTCTACAGTTCATATTCACAAATATTTTTAATATACTGTCCTTAATAGGGTCTAAAATACTGAATGAAAACGGGGTAACAGAAAATACAGAATTGTTCCTCATGCACAAATCAACATAGATCATACGGAATTTCTCCAAATCATATCCAAACATGAAATATGGTGTACTAGATGTCCAAACAACAGAGCGTAGGGTATTTTACAAGTCTACAACGAGTTATACTACTATCAACACATCAAGCACACGTTATCATACGAACATGATGCATGTATACAACAAGAAGTGGTCATCCCTAGGTTATTTCATGTCATGTGTGTCAGGTGGTAACTACGGTCGAATCAACACAATAGAGACAATATACAACAAGGGTTCACACACAAGAATTGTCTGTAGAACACAACTGCACTACAGGCAGTAATTAGTACTTGTACTACACAAAGAAAAGAATACTAGTTACTTGCCTGAGAGACGACGTCGGAAACGGCACAAAAGCAAGAATAACGAGAACGGATTTCCGAGCAACGAGCTCAACGAACGGCTACGATCCTACGAACCACAACGAACACACGATCTCCCAATGAACACCCGATCACAAAGAATCCATCACTCGCACAAAAGAGAAAGCGAGGAACGGGAGGCCGGCAGCAAAACACGGCAACGAGGGTGAGCGCAACGAGGACGATAGCACTAGGATGGCGTTGTTGTTCCTGCAGACAGGCAGCGCGCTCAGGAGGGTGGAAGACGGAGAGCTGTATCACGGAGGATGCGGTGCGACGGTAGTGAGAGAACACCGGGGGTCGAGGTTGGCTTGGAGCAACGGGAAGGAGGTGCACAGGAAGTCGGGAGGTATAAGTTGCGGCTAGGAGATGTGAACAGGAGTATAACAGGTGGGTTTATATAGTTGGGGTATTAGGGTTGTGTATGGAGGTAGGGGAGGCGGTACAGTAGGGTGAACGGGTTTATTGGGCTTAACGGGTCTGGGATGGTATTAGTGTTCAGGTTTTGAAAACTAATGGGTTTTAGGAGTTAGAATAGGGTATTAGGTGGAGTATTTGTAGGTTTAATTGGGTTTAGGATAGATAGTAATGGAGACCCATTAAGAATAGAATAGGATTTAAATTGGGTTTAATGGATCCAAAAAGAAATAAAGGCTATTGGATTTAAATTTAAAAAATCCAATAAAGAGATGGGGAACAAAATAAGTCAAACAAAATAAGACATGAACAAATAAAATAACGGGGATCAAGCAAAAGCTAGATCAAGCAGAAATGGAAGAATAGACAGGTAATTAAATCAAAAGATCAAATAAAAGGATGAAAAATCAAATAAATGAATATATTGAAAATAAAGATCCAATATACGGTCCAAAAAAAGATGCAATGAAAGAAATACACCAAAAAGAAAAATACACCTAAAAATACACAAAATGGAAAACAGGGGCTACAAATCTAATTAAAAAAATTAGAAATTTTAACCAAATCAGTTGTTGGACACAATGGCTTAGGTTGATATTAAACTTTTGTAGACCGTTGTTGGAAACAACGGCCTGGGTAGATATGAAAATTTTTCTTCCAGTTGACTACCTCTCTGACGTGAGAAGAGATTACCATGGTTTTAAAATAAAAAAAATCAATAACCTATGTCATTGTTGAAGACAACGGCCTAGGTTGATATGAAAATTTATGGGAGATTTCGTCATGCTCTCTGACTTGAAAGGAGATTACCAAGTTATTTTTAAATTTTTTTTTCAATAACGTATGTCGTTGTTTTCAACGACGGCCTAGGTGTGTATGATTTTTTTCGTTCCAGTTGACTAAATCTCTGACTTGAGGGGAGATTACCAAGTTGTTTTATTTGTTTTTTCAATAACCTATGCCGTTGTTTCAAACAACGGCCTAAGTTGATATGAAATTTTTTGTTCCAGTTGACTTGCTCTCTGACTTGAGGGGAGATTACCATGGTTTGTTAAATTTTTTAGTAGATAAAACCTAGGCTATTGTTTCCAACAACGACCTAAGTTGATATGAAATTTTTTTCCCAGTTGACTTGCTCTCTGACTATTAAGAAGGTTACGAAGGTTTTCTATAAAAAAAAATTCAATAACCAAGGCCGTTGTTGGCCACAACGGCTTTGGTTGATATGAAATTTTTTTTCTTTTTACATCTTTCTCTTATACCCCTATGAACATAAGTTCTTGAACTCTAAACCAATGACATTCTTAATCATGATTTTCGTCTCTAAATTTCATTAGTTTCATAATTTAGCTGTAAAAACGTTCTTGAACTCTACACAAGTTTTATTTAAAAACAAAAATATTCCCAATTTTTTTCCCTACAAAACAAATAATATAATACTAAGGGAAATAGTTTACATATATCTAAGAAAAAAAACTGAAATAAAATATTGAAAAATTCAAAAGATCCCTACCTATAATCACTTATGTATCTCCTATTTAATGTCTAACCCTAACCTTGAAATATATTTTATTCATACGATTAAAATTTAGTTTATTTATAAAAAAAAATTAACGACTAGTGCTACATATTTGTTGTTTAGCTCAGGTCGTTGTGTACATAACCCTAACCCTACCATAACCCTAACTCTACCATAACCCAAACCCTACACTAACCCTAACCTTACCTTCCTAACCCTTACCCTAAAAACGTGCCAAGGGCTTAGTTTCATATGATTTTTTTTTCATTTAAGAACTTTCTCTTATATATCCACGAACAGAGGTTCTTGAACTCTACACCAGAGACATTCATATTCGGTTTTTTCGTCTCTATATATTGTCACTTAAAAATCATTATTTAATGTCTAACCCTAACCCAAAATAAAAAAAAGAAAATGGAAAAAAGTACAAAAGTTCTGTCAACAGTAACCCTACCTAACAAACAACGGCCTACCCTAACAAACAAACGAACTGTAACACAAAATTACCAACGTATAGAATCGTTTGGGTACACACTAACACTAACCTTACCCTAACTATTAACACTTAGTATTATCTTGTTCGGTTATTACGAAGAAGAAAAAAAATGAAATATTTCTTTTTTTAATTAAAAAAACCTACGCATATCTCCTCTCAAGACAGAGAGCAAGCCAACTGGAACCAAAAATTCTTATCAACGTAGGCAGTTGTTGGAAACAACGGTCTAACATATTAAAAAAAAAAAAAAAAAAAAAAACCTTGGCATATCTCCTCTCAAGACAGAGAGCAGGTCAATTCTCCCAAAAATTTCATATCAACCTAGGCTGTTGTTGGAAAGAACAGCCTAGGTTATTTATAAAAAAAATTAAAAATACATAGGCATATATCCTCTCAAGACAGAGAAAGCCAACTGGAACCAAAAATTCATATCAACCTAGGCCGTTGTTGTCGGTTATTTTTTAAAAGAAATAAAAAAACCTTGGCATATCTCCTCTCAAGACAGCGAGCAGGTCAATTCTCCCAAAATTTTCATATTAACCTAAGCCGTTGTTGGAAAGAACGGCCTAGGTTATTTATAAAAAAATTAAAAAATCCTAGGCATATCTCCTCTAAAGAAGAGAGCAAGCCAACTGGAACAAAAAATTCATATCAACCTAGGTTGTTGTCGGAAACAACGACCTGGTTATTTTATAAAAAAAATGAAAAAACTTAGCATATCTCCTCTCAAGACAGAGAGCATGTCAATTCTCTCAAAAAATTTCATATCAACCTAAGCCGTTGTTGGAAACAACAGCCTAGGTTATTTATAAAAAAATTAAAAAAACCTAGGCATATCTCCTCTTAAGACAGAGAGCTAGCCAACAGGAACCAAAATTTCATATCAACCTAACAACGGCCTAGGTTATTATTATTTTTTTTTTAAACCTTGGCATATCTCCTCTCAAGACAGTGAACATGTCAATTCTCCCCAAAAAAATTAAATCAACTTAGCCCATTATTGGAAAGAACGGCCTAGGTTATTTATAAAAAAATTTAAAAAACCTAGGCATATCTCCTCTCAAGACAGAGAGCAAGCCAACTGGAACCAAAAATTCATGTAACCTAGGTCGTTGTGGTAACACTCCGGATCCCTGTTGCCGGACATCCGTGACATAACCAGAATCTTTGCCCTCAAATGCATCTCAACATAAAAATTAACACGGAAATTTAAGAACTTTTATTGCCATCAGAGTTATTACACCATTAGCTACAAATATTATCTTGTCCTTGAATAAGGAATACAAATTACATAACTCATTACATCCTTTTGCAAATAATCTGACCCCTCCAGTGAGGCTAACAGCTATATTCCAGATTGGTAATCGACTGGTCACTGCTGAAACTCCGCCAAGTGGTCTATCTGCTTCCCTGGGACTTGCCCCTCGGCTTGATCCTTCTGCTCCGTGCCCCTGATATTTCTGTACCCGCTTGAATGGTAGGCATGCATACTGCCACTCCATTTGGATGCCCTGCTGGTCTTGGCTCTCCTGCACTCGCAACTCGGTATCTAATACCTAAATAAGTGGGCACGTTAGTAATCATACTGACGCAATGCTGATAAGAAAACAGCGATCTCCAACTAGCAATCATAAACCACTTTGAATGGAAAAAGAAACGTGCATCCTAATTTCCTAGTGTTCGTATATGCAATAACCTGAAGTCTAATGCATAATATAGAGTACCATTCAGATGCACTTAATCTAATGTCAGCAAGACTCTGGATACATATGCATCCCATACTACATATGCTCAAGATCAAGTTGTTTCTCTAGTTTCAGGGATTCGAACCCTCACCATGCAATGCATTCTACTATTGTACTCGACCTAATCCTGATAGATACAATGGTGTCTGGTGAATCCTACAGTTATTACTGCTAAATACAAATACATTGGTGTCTTGTTTGCCACTAGTGCCCCAATCAGATCATACCAAATGTCTGTGACGAACTTATAGATATAAAAATGCATATCTATGGCATCGAAGATCCATGGGACAGCAACCCCATGGTCTGTTCATGTCCACACAACATAAGAACATGACAGCCTCGATGGTCTAAAGCCCCCTATCCGATAGGAAGCTCCCATTCTTACCACGGCACTTCAGGAATTAACAGTGCGAGATACACACAGTAGCACGTTTCCCTAATGACAGGAAGAGACAATCGTGGTTATCACCGCCTAGTACTAACTCTTAGAACGATTTGGATTATAGGGAATCACTCCTAACACTAATTCGGTCTTTGAACGAACAATAAAGAAAACCTAATCAATGCAGTTACTAGATACATGTTATCACTCAAACATACATGGTGTCGTATCAACCGATGCTGAGCCTGACTAGTCTTGACAAAAAAATAACAATTAATCACGGGAATCACATCCACTGATTCCTAATACCTTCACAGGTCCTCGACCATACCCTTGGCCCGTGACTCTCAGCGAGTAGTCGAACGGCGCCCAAAAGATGCAAAAAAATTATGAATAAAGGTAAACACACATAAACACCAATCTTCTGACCATTGACAGACTCAGGCATCAAGACACCAGACACAAAATCGACCACATAGCCATCATCTCAGCTCACTCATGTCCACCATGAGTGCTAGGCAAAGGAAACTTGTCTAAGTTCCAATGAAGTGCTAAACATCTTAAAACTTAATGGCTTGCAATCACCATACTGCGGTATGCAGTGAATTCCCATACTTTCTTCCAATCATGAACAGTTTAAGACATAGTAATAGTTGCGACTCAAGCTAAACCCATCGGAATCCAATAAAATCAGGTCTTCTAGAAGGGTAGGAGACTCTGCTGCAATTCCCTAGTTGAAAAATCTCTAAAATTCCCCATGGAACTCATGTCCCTCGAGTTAACAATGCTTGAAGTCGATTAAGGCAACAAGTTGCTGAACTTGCAACATCCATAACTTCCAAGATACAACTCGGAGAAGCATGATATCACCCATTCCGGAAAGCTAAAACCCTAGGCTACCACTCTCTAGTTAGAAATTTCCTCTAATTCAATCATCTTGATACCATAAAAATCCCATATACTCTTAGCTGTACATCTCTTCATGCACTTGCTGCACTTCTCCAATAGTATAAAAATTTTCTCACTCATCGAAATCACTCGATTCTGGATTCTATGGAAAGGTGGGAGTGTCTACTTCAGCTCCCTAATTGAACACATCCTCAATTCCATCATTAAAGTCCTCAAAAACACCAAATTCCATCAGGTGCACAAACATAGAAGAATTAGTTTATTTAGCAAATATTGTCTTAACTAAGACTAGATCGATCCTAGACTCCGAAAAATCATAAATTCCAAAATAAAAACTGGAATTACATGATTCCAGTTGTTTTACAAAGCTATGACTCTCTGCTACAACTCTTTAGTTGAACAAACTTCCAAATTCTTAACACATAAATCCAGAATTACCCATCTTCATAGACTAGTCAATCTGAACTATGCTAAACCTGGTCTACTTTAAAATTCAATAAAAAATCAACCCCAAGTTCAAAGCTCACGAAATCTGCAACCGAGTTAGCTGGGGGAAGATGGTTGGCTGCGATAACCTTGAAGTATACACATCCCTTACTATGATTCTTAATAAAATCTATGATTTTGTCCCTATTTCCCCTTCTTTGTTTATTGATGTTTTTTCTCTTCTTTTTGTAGTGTAAGGTCGAGTGGTTTCACTTCCAATGTGTGGGTCTGAAACAGCAATCAAAAGGCAAGTGGTACTACCTCAGCTGCTTTGGTTTGCCTAAGCATCGGAAGGGCAAATAAGTAGCTTTTCGAGATACCAATGTAATTTTAGTGCATATAAGTTGCATATTAATGGATGAGCTAGTCTCGGAGGGGTAGAGGGTTATGTAGAAGATCTTGTTGAATAATTTAGTCATGACGAAGAATCTTACTGAATAATTTGATTTGCATAATATCAAGCATTTCTAGCCTTGAATTTTGAGAGTGATGTTAAGATTTATAGACTATTAATCTGTGTTTGTTAATAATTGGTGGATACAAAACGACTGATGATAGTGTAACTGATTGAGAGAAAACAACATTACTCAACAAGCTGATACACAGATGACCAAAAAATAAAAATTAAAAATTAAAAATTAAAAAAAATCCCTACCCTATCCTGGCATTTTAAAACGCAGGTATTGGTTTTTTTAATGAAAAAAATAAAAAAATATGAAAATTAATCTATCCCCGGTGTTGGAAAATGCCGGAATTTTTTTGTCCATCCCCAGTGGGAGCAAACTCCAAGCGGTGTTTCCCGGAGCGCCGTTTCCATTAATCCCGGCGTTTAAAAATGCCAGGAATTCGTTTAAAAATGCTGGGAATTCAAAAAAAATGCCGGGGATTGCGAGTTCTTTTGTAGTGTAACAGGCTAGGACATGTGAACTATATATGTTAAATTGTTTGTTTTCGTTAAAACTCATAACTCTGCTAAATGACACTTCATTAAATATGACAAATGTAAAAGTTGTGCTCCGATTATGATCACTAGAAAATTATTTAGTATGGTCTCTAGGAGCAGACAAGTTCTTGAGTCAATACATTCTGATATTTGTGATCTCAGTAGTTTTGTGACTAGATGAGACGATGATTGATCAGAAGTATTTAATCACCTATATAGATGATTATTGAATGTTTGTCATATATATATATACATGGAGGATGTCGCACTCGTTATTTTGATGAATTAAAATCTGGTTAAATGCTAAGATCAAAATATTTCAAACTTGATAGAGGTGGTGAATATGTTTTAACAATTTTAAGAGAAGTTTGCATCTGGAATAATCACTAGTGCACTCTATACAACAGTCAAAATGGCATTGATAAAAGTTAGAATCAAATACTTAGTGAAATGTTGAATTCTATATTGTTGACTGTTGTTTGACTTTATGTAATTGTGGGTGATATTGTATTGTTAAATCATATTCCTAATATATTACTACACTCTAAATTTTCTACGCCTTGTAGAATATGGGATAAAAACACAAATAATTTTGTTAAAGTGAAAACATGTGGTGCGGTACATTTGCTAGAGTACATGACCCTAGAAGGCCTAAAGTAGAACCTATAACAAATATTTGTGTGTGCTTAGAAAGTGCAGAATATAGTTCTGTGGATAGATGTTGGATCTGTCTAATCTGTGTTAGAAAAATCTAGACTTGTAGAGTTCTTTGAGGATGTCATCAAAGATAAATGTATATAATTATCCAGTCTTCCAGAAACGATAAATGTTTCACAGTTGGAATCAAGAGCCAGCCTTACTGACACTTAAAACTTTAATGGCAAATGAGCCAAGAAGAGTCATTAGTAGACAATGAGATGATTTTGTGTCATACAATAATACTTTAAATTATTTGATCTGCCGAAGGGGACTAAAACTATAGTAATTTAGTGGGGTTTTGTAGAAGAGACTTAATTTTGATTGTACAGTAGCAAATTTTAATGCATTTTAGTAGCTAAAGGATTGACTGGGATAAATGGGGTAGATTTGTTTGATGTCTACTCACATGTTTGTCATATTGCTATAATAAGTATTCTTCTTACCCTTACATTTATTGAAAATTTTGTTATTCATAAAGGATATTTAAACAGTTTTGTACTAAAAGTTTTGTACTTAATGTTTTATACTGAATAGTTTTGTACTGAAAGGTTATGAACTAATATGTTTAGTGAACAAGCTTTACAATTTAGTAAAATCATTGTATGTTCTTAAAACATGTATAGTTGACAAATAAATAGTATGACAAATTTCTTAAAGACCCTAATATATGAATCAAGTAATTCAGATCAGTGCCTCTAACATTGTGGTGTGTCAAATATAATGGCTATTATTTACTTGTTTTTTTGACATGGTTGTTCTTGGAAGTGACCTCTCTATTACAAATGAAGTTAAATTGTGCTATCCAAAGGATTCAGCATGAAACACCTAGGTATTGTAATACCCCGTAATTTCAAAAGAATATATATATATATATATATATATATATATATATATATATATATATATATACTAGATTTGCCCATGGGCACGTACCTACGGCACGTCTTCGGAATGATACAGTATATGAAAGTCTTGTAAGCAGTAAAACAACTATTATGTAGCTCAAGTTTGAATAATAAAACAATAATTAGTTGTAAATAAAAGTCCATGTTTCCATTAGTATATGTTGAAAAATAATTATAAATGGGGGTGTAAAATCCAACTTTTTAGAACTTTGAGTCTGAAAAATGATGAAATTTAACTATTGATGAGATATTTGTTATTTTCAATGTAGCATGAGTAATAAAAAAATGTATAAAAAATCTGAAAATTTACAAACCTGAAATCTGAAAATATAAATTTCTGAGTAAAATAGAGAGAAAATGAGAGAGAGTGAGAGAGGGAGAGAGATTGTTTTGGGGGATTTGAATTTGAGTTTTGGGGGGAAACTTTTGGGCGGGAAAATATATTTTCTCAGGTTAGATCTGGACCATTGTTTCAACCCTATTGAATGAAAGCCACTTGATAGCTTTCTTTGTGTTTTATTATATATATATATATATATATATATATATATATATATATATATATATATATATATATATATATATAATAAAGTAAAAAGGAGAGAGAGAATGTGTAGTGTGTGTGTGTGGGGGGGGGGGGAGGGGGCACGGGATATGAATAGCAAGCATTGTTGTATATGACGTCACCATGGGAAAAGTGGGCCCACCAGGTTAATGTTTGAAAGACAACGACTGTTATCTTGGTTGGTGACGTGGCATATAGGGGGCCCACAGGGCTTCTCCTTGTGTCACGGGATTAGAGGGAGAGAGGGGTTTGAGATTTGTCCCATATCAAGATTTGTACTAGAATAATTTAATATAAATATAATTGCCTATGATCAAGAGTCACCTAATTGGTTAACCACCTTTTGAGAGGCAGCCTGTGGTGGGCAGTTGTACTATAAGTATTAATTTGTCTTCTAAAAATAATAAAAATTGTCTGAGTATTGGGGTGGGGCGTTACAAATGGTATCAGAGCCGACTTTCGATACCGGGTGTGGAAGAGGGTCTCAGTATGATCCTGTAATACCCTGAATTTTTATTAAATGAGAAATTGTTGATTTTACGTGTTGTGTACGTACAAATTTTTGTATAAATATTTTCTTATAAAATTATTTTTTTATAATATGAACAAACAATTGTTTTCTTTCTTTCTCTTTATTTTCGAGAAGCCTATTTTAAAAGTCTAAACTTGTTTTTCTAAATTAATCCCAACCTAATTAATTAAATATTTTATTTTGACCCATGAGTCTAAAAGACCACTATTTTGAAGCCCACAAATTAACTATCCTTTTAATTGTCATAACTTGTCATGTAGACACTATTAGTAGACAATTAATAAATTAATAATGTACAACTTTTAATAGGGGACACTAGTTGGGGCACATGCATATACTAGTGTGTGCATTGCACACCCTTGGGAGGCCGGATTGTGGCTAGAGAAGAGTGGGGGAGTGGAGTTGAGTTGAGAGGTGGTTATGAGATCATGGAAGTTACTACAACTTCCATTTTTATCTTGATCCTTGATCTCTAACTCCTTGATTAATTCCTATCCATCTATTCTCATCCTAAAAGTGTATAAATACCCCTAGTTTCTTCTCATTTGTACACTACAAATTATTAAGAGAAGAAAAGACTAAGAAAAGATTGAGAAGTGTTAGTGAGTAAAAGATTTAGAGTGTGCTTGTGTGTGTGTGTGTGTTCCCTCAAGTGAAGGCCAGCTAGCATCCAAGGAGCATAGGTGGGCTCGGGTTCCAATCAAGCACAAGGAGGAGGCGTTTTGGCAACACAATCTACGAGGAGATGGCTACTTTCTTGCATTTCAAGAGATTCTAGGAGCTTTCATTTCATTTTCTCCAAATAGGTTGGTGTTTCTCATGCTTCTAAATCTAGATATCATGCTAGGAATGATTTGGTAAAGTTACTAAGAAACAACTAAGTGAAATTGGACCCTTGTGTGCTAAATTAGAGATGAAATGGTAATCTAGAGAATGATTGATAAAATGATTGCTAAATGATAAATGGTGAATTAAAGTGCTAGAAATTATCATGTTGTCATGCTATATGTTTTGAATTAAGCTCTATGATGAAATTTGTGCTTATGAAATGAATGATTGATTAAATGCACCATGAAAGATTTGATTGTCTAGGTTTAAGCAACGCCAATGTAGAAAGATGAAAACTTGTGTTCTAAAAATATTATTTCGTGGAAGCCTTGATTATAAATAATATGAAAATTTTGATCTTATTTTCAATGTCAAAAATATATCCATGATTTACTCTAAATTGCAACCTGGTGCAATCGACAGTCGACCGAATTAGAGTTGACAGTCGACTGTCAGGTAATAAATTTCGGATTTTAGTTACAGAACAGTCGATCGACTATATTGTAATAATCGACTGCCCTGATTATTTGTTTTCGAGTTTTAAATCTTTACAGAACATTCGACCGACTATGTTGTAACAGTCGACAGCCCTGTCATTTTATTTTCGAGTTTTAAATCATTACAGAACAGCCGACTGGCCATGTTTTAACAGTCGACTGCCCTGATCATTTTATTTTCGAGTTTTAAATCATCGCATAACAGCCAACTGGCCATATTTTAACAGTCGACTATTCTGAAGTTTCAAATAATATCTGAATTTTCGTGAGATAATTTTCTATGACCTGTGGCCTAGTATAAATGAGAAATTGAGACTATTTTTGCAAGAAATAACTTACTATAAATTGTTAGTTTAAATTGTCTTTGGATAAAGAAAAATGTATTGATTAAAAGAGATTTGAAAAGAGATTTGATAATGGAAAATTTTGAAAGTATGAATGTTAGAAATAGTATTGTTAAAACAAGAATAAGAGAATTTTTGTGGGAAGAATGAATTATTGAATAGGACAAGTTGAATTTATTGTTTATGCATGAGATTGTGCATGAAATTGAAATTAAATGGCATGATAAGTTATGAAGGATATTATGAATATGAATACATGAATGCTATGAACATGAAATGAAAATTATTGTTAATCATGAAAAAGAGAACTTATGAGTATGAAAACTCGATGTTGTAATTATAAGTTGAAATTAAGAACTAGGGTGTAGCTAAGCCTCATTCCGGCAATGAAAGAAATGTTGAGATGATATTTGAAATGAAAAGACCAATATTTGGGTCATATGAAATGATTCAATTAAATTAATGACTAGATACATAGTGAAAATGTGATGAAAGTAAGAGAAAAACATGAGTATGAGGGTCATTGGATTGGCGGCGTAAGAGTATTCATAGGATGTCCCATGATGCGTCATGAGTAGGACGTGGATACTGCTTCAGAGTACCATTCCGGTGGCGATGCTCGTGGGGTGTTTGGTGACTGCGGGTGGTGTCATGCCCCACTTCCCAAAAAAAGGGAATACGAGCACGTAACATTGGCCCAGCGAATGATTTTCATCTCTCCATAAGCTGTTCAGGAATCTTTACAATATCTCACAAAATAATCAGAGTCGGAAGCAAGAGAATCAACCACACATGCATAATTGAATCAATATACCAACAAAATTTACTTAAAACAAAATGTATTAATCTCAAATAAATCAGATCTGAACAAGTCAAAAATCCTGGGTAATACTGTCCAAACACAAAGAATCCAAGTAATAGATATATTGTTCAAAATAAGCGACAGGAAATAAATGAAGATAACAAAAGCTCCAACCAACTAGAACTTTAGATCACATACTCTATCGGGTAGCTGATCATCAAAATATGCAATTTAACAAATTGCTGGAAGAAGGGAAAAGAAAACAAGTACCCGTCAATGCAAGTAACAGGCCGCTTGTAATGCAGGATACAAGTACATGGGAAACTAAAAAATCTAAATAATAGCAGAAACAGATATAGCATGGTATAGCAGAATCAACTAGCATGGTATACTAACATGTGTCAAGTGTCAAAGTCAAATGGCATGCAGACAGATATACAGATAGTATCCAATAATGATGTCAAGTGATAATGTCAGACAGATAACAGATAATCAAATAATCAGATACAGATAACAGATTTAGATTCAGACGTCAGATACAGATGACAGATTCAGATTCAGATGTCAGATACAGATTCTTATAGTCTTAATTACTAACTAGGTAGCACTTCATGTGCCATCCTTTTATCACATAGATTTCGTAAGGGATCATATAGGGCCGTGTACTCAGGGTTCAGACAGATATCAGATAACAGATCAGATAGATAGTACCTAGTGGTTCTCTTATTCTCTACACCTTCCTATAAGAAGTAATGTAGACAGGGTCAGATAACAGATCTAGACAGACAGATAGAACCTAGTGGTTCTCTTCTTCCATACACCTTCCTATGGGAAGTAATGTAGACAGGGTCAGAATAACAGATAACAGATAATCATATGGGAAACACGGCCCCCTTCTAAGTACACATTTCTATGCTTTCCTACTACTAGATCTTTTCCATAAACCCTGGCTTGATCATTTTATAATTATTATCAGACAGATGTGTATGTGCATGAAACAGAGTAAATCTAGCATGATATAACCACCCACAAGTTCAAAATAACAGATAAGCATGTACAGATGGTAAGTAGTCACATAAAAGAACAAAATAGAATACTTCCTAATTCAGGACAGCATGATAGTACTGTACTAAAACAGCGATTCCCGTTACCAAAAATATCAAAACCTGAATCCGTCAGAGAATCTGGAAAATAGACTTCCAACCGAATCAAGTGGATACATATAAGTCATATATTGTTTTAGAAAAACATAACTCAAAACTGATTTGAAACCAGAAAATACGTTCAGACAGAAATCAGTAAAACGAATTCTCAATCAGAAAAACAGCATTAAAACTCCTCAAATAAATCCAGAAAGAATCTGGGGCAATCCCCTATATGTCTAGTCTCAGAATATAAAGTATCATAATATTCCAGTAAAATTAGTTCAGTCAACAAAAATCGGAAAACATCAAGAAACGATGGTTTGGCAAATCTGGAATTCCCAGCACTGCTGTACGAGAACTGTAATATATCGCTAACCGTGAAACGAAATCCAAATCCACCAATGGGAGATGAAAATAGACAAAATAAGATAACTTTCATATTTTAGAAATATTTTTCATACAGAAAAAGGAATTAGGGTGAAAATACGATTCTTTACAGAACAGCGAGCAAAATATAGCAAGTATGGTTTTCATAAACAAGCATGAAATGGTGAATAATGTTGATTCTTGATTTTGATGATCACAACACAGTGCAACATGTGTCTATGTTATACAGCTAACATTGCAGTATACATACAAAAGACTATTCTAGCTGAACAAATGAACAAGCTCAAAAGGATACAGATGAAGACTTCACTCAGACAAGATCCAAGACTTCACTCAAGACAAGACTCAAGACTCAAGACCTTAGCTCAATAATGTCAAATTACAATGTCTTGTAAAAAACATTGTATCTTACTTTTTGTTGAGTCTTAGTCTAATGTAAAGCCTTGTCACACACAGACACACTCAAAATTTCATAATGTGTGTCTCTCAAAACCCCCCCAAAAAGAGTCAAAACAGTTTGAAGAAATTTAACTTTTGAGTACCAGTCGACTTAAGCTTCTGCCAGTCGACTGATAGTACAAAACTATTTAAATTTATTCAAACTCTGATCAGTCGACTCATATGGCAACCCAGTCGACTGTTCGAGAGTTTTTGACTGTTTTCTGTTTTTCAAAATCGAATTTTTCAAACTCAAAAGCTTAGATCCGTTGGTTGACAGTTGGAGTAACTGTCTCCCAACGTTCAGGAGATCAAACTCTTTAAGTAGAGTTCAGATCTCACTGAAAACATATAGAATTCTCTTTGAAAAACCGAGCACTCTTTGTGAGAAAAATTCTAAGTGATTTTTGAGAAATAAAGCTTTCAAGATCGTACTCTTTGGTTCTCTACACTCAGTCCAGTATAGCAACGAATTCGCTCTGGACTGAGTATAGAAGTCGACCTGTTTTATTAGCCACGTGCATCAACACATACACCAACAAGGCTATAGGTTGACTGTAAAGTATTTCCTGTTCTCTTGCTCTCGGTTGGAGAGTGTTTTTGACTCTAGGTTGTAGAGTCGGTTTTGTTTCACTCTTGGTAGTAGAGTGGGTCGGCTTTCTCTGGTTGAGAGAAAGGACTACGGGTTAGACAAGATTGTTGTCGTAACGCCGTAGGGTATTCTTGTAATCTTTTTCAAGAATAGTGGAAATCTCAAGTGGGTTGCTTGGGGACTGGATGTAGGTCGGGAGGACCGAACCAGGATATATCTTGTGTACTCTGTGATTGATTGTCTTGTGTTTGCATTTACTCTTGTTTATTTAAGTTCTGCAAAAAGTTTCTGGACAGTCGACTCCTTGCACTATCAATCGACTGGTCAGTGCCGTTTGTGGTTGTAGTTTCATTGTGCCTTCAGTCGTCTGTCTTATTCATCAGTCGACTGCACAGAGTTATTATTTTTAATTTATTTTGGTTATATCAGTCGACTGGTTCATAACCAAGTCGACTGCACCGAGAAAAATTTCCGCAGTTTTTATTAAACACTATTCACCCCCCTCTAGTGTTTGTTGTCTCGCCTACAGGATCCAACACTTGGTATCAGAGCAAGGTTACAGGCTATGGCAACTACTTCAAATACAAATCAGTACCATGAAGGCCAATCTACACAATGGCCACCACTATTTGATGGAACAAACTACAATTATTGGAAATGCCGAATGAGAATCTACCTTCAATCAATCAACTACGAGATATGGCAAATGACAGAGACGGAATACACTGCCCCTACCATTCCATATGCACAATGGAATGATGATCAAAAGAGTCAGACTATGAACAATGCCAAAGCAATGAATGCCTTATTTTGTGCACTTACAAAGGAAGAATTCAACCGTGTATCCAATGCTACAACCACACATCAAATTTGGCATACACTCGAGGTAACACATGAAGAAACGAATAAAGTAAAAGAGTCTAAAATTTCTGTTCTTGTCCACAGGTTTGAGATGTTCAGAATGAAAGACAATGAGACTGTGTCCGAGATGATAACCAGATTCACAGACATCACAAACTCTCTTGTGGCACTTGGAAAGATTTACACTCAAGCAGAGATGGTTAGAAAAGTCTTGCGTGCACTCACTCCAGAATGGGAGAAGAAAACCACAGCAATAGAGGAAGCGAATGACTTGTCACAACTTTCTCTCGAGAATCTTGTTGGCAATCTCATGGCATATGAGGTCTAACCTGAAGATCGAAAGAAGGATACAGAATCACACCAAGCAAAGAAGAAATCATTGGCTTTTAAAGCCATGACAGACTCAGGAGATGAGGAAGAAGATGAAGAAGAAATAGCAATGTTCACTCGAAGATTCAAGAAGTTCTTAAAGAAGGGTAAGTTTCATTCTAAAGTTAGAGATTCTAATGACCCTCCTACATGTTCAGGTGCAATAAAATAGGTCACATGAAGAAGGATTGTCCCTTAGAAAATGCAAAGAACAAGGGAAAATCATCCAACTTCAAGAAGGGCAAATATTCAAAGAACAAATTTGCCAAGAACAAGAAGGCTTATCAAGCTACATGGGATGATAGTGATTCATCTTCCGAAGAAGAAACGGATGAAAATAACGAAGTGGCAAATGTGTGTTTCATGGCTGCACAAGAACATGTAAGTAATGATTATGATTCCAAAGATCTTCTTGATGCTTTTAATGAAATATTCCAAGAGTTAAAGAAAGAAAAAATTAGAGTTAAGAATCTTGAGAAAGTGAATCAAACACTTAATCAAGAAAATCTTAACCTTGATAAAGAAGTAAAATCCTTAAATTCTCGCATTGCAAGTTTAGATACTGATCTTGAAACTCTCAAAAAGAATTATGAAGAGATTTCAAAGAACGTATCTAAGTTTAACAAAGGCAAAGAGAATTTAAATGATATGCTTCATCATCAAGTTACATCTAGTCAAAAATATGGACTTGGCTTTAAAAAATCTTCTGTAAAAGAATCTCCTGTTGTAAACACTAGTAATAATAAATCAGCATCTATTTCTAGTATTACACACAAGTTGTATGATTTCTTTGCAAAGCCTAAGGTTGTTAATTTTAGTGATAAAAGCAAAACTACCGTTCGGTTAAGTCGACTGAACCATACAACCAGTCGTCTGTCCAGAGAAATTGGATCTTATTCAACGAGATCAAAACCTCTTATAAGTTGACCTAGTGTATCGGCCAGTCGACTGATGTACACCAACAGTCGACTGAAGGACACTGTTAAGTCGACTGGACAGAACAAGTTAGTATGGGTTCCAGTCAGTCTAAATCAGAATGATAGAATTGCTTATATTAACTCATATATGTTAAATGTGTGTAATTCTACTTATTATATTCCTGCTTATGGAGGAAGATCAAACTCTTCATGGGTTTGGTTTTCCCCAAACTAATGTGTTTTGGACCCAATAAAAAGGGTACCATATTTACCTTAAATTTTTTATAGGTACCCAAGAAAGAACGCTGGATATTAGACAGCGGATGTTCAAAACACATGACAGGACATGCCAACCTACTATCCACCATTCAAAGCATAGATGGAGGAACCGTCACCTTTGGAGATAACAACAAAGGCAAAGTCATAGGTATTGGCATAGTCGGTAAAACTTCTAATCCAACTATAGAAAATGTGTTATTGGTTAGTGGTTTAAAGCATAATCTTTTAAGCATTAGTCAATTGTGTGATAAAGGATATAAAATAGTTTTTGAAAAAGATGCATGCTTGATTTATGATTCTACTATGCAAAATGTTATTTTTCAAGGTTTTCGTAAAAATAATATTTATGAATTGTGTTTGAATGCAATTGATTTTTCAAATGACTTTTGTTTAATAGTCTCTAACAATGAATCTTGGCTATGGCATAGAAGATTTGGACATGTGAACATGAAAAATCTCTCAAAATTATCTAAGTATAACCTAGTTAAAGGACTGCCAAAACTATCCTTTAAAAAGGATAAGTTATGTGATGCATGTCAACTAAGAAAACAAATCAAATCCACTTTTAAAACAAAAGAAGTAATTTCTACTAGTAGGCCGCTCGAATTAATTCATATGGATTTATTTGGCCCTACTAGAGTTGCTTCTTTAAATAAAAGTAGATATGTGTTTGTTTTAGTAGATGATTTTTCAAGATTCACTTGGACATTCTTTTTAAAACATGAAAATGATGCTTTTGAGGAATTTGCACATTTCTGTAAACGTGTTCAAAATCAAAGATCTCTAACCATAGTCACTATTAGAAGTGATCATGGTGGAGAATTTGAAAATGAAACATTTACAGAATATTGCAACAAGAATGGTATAACACATTCATTTGCATTTCCTAGAGCTTCACCATAAAATGGAGTGGTTGAAAGGAAAAATAGGACTTTGCAAGAATGCGCACGTACTATGCTTGTTGAAAGCAATCTACCAAAGCATTTTTGGGCTGAAGCTGTTGCTACAGCTTGTTATGTTTTAAATAGAATTCTTCTAAGACCTAAACTAAAGAAGACTTGTTATGAGTTATTTTTTAATAAAATTCCTAAAGTCTCTTACTTTAAGACATTTGGTTGTAAGTGTTTTATTCTAAACACAAAAGATAATTTAGACAAATTTGATCCTAGATCTAATGAGGGTATCTTTTTAGGATACTCAAATAGGAGTAAAGCATATAGAATTTTCAATAAGTCTACAATGACTATTGAAGAATCAATGCATGTTACATTCGATGAATCTTTACCTTCATCAACCTTAAATAAAGATGATGAAACTGATTTATCACCTTTAGATAATGTGATTAAATCCTTAGAACAAACTAATCTGACTGATAAGTCGACTGATAAGGTCTACCAGTCGACTGAAGTAAAGCAGTCGACTGAAGAACAAGTCAAGTCGACTGATCCGATTGTGATATCTTCAACTTTACCAAAGTCATTTGTTGAAGTTAAAGATCATCCTCATGACTTAATAATTGGTGACATCTCTCATGGTATTCAGACACGTTCACACGTTAATATGATCTCTCATACAGCATTCTTGTCGGATTTTGAACCAAAAAATATACAAGAAGCTTGTGAGAATGAATATTGGATGAATGCCATGCAAGATGAACTAAACCAATTTATAAGGAATGATGTATGGGATTTAGTTCCTAGACCTCCTGATCAGACTGTTATTGGTACCAAATGGGTATTCAAAAATAAGTTAGATGAATCAGGACAAGTTGTAAGGAACAAGGCTAGATTAGTTGCTCAAGGATATAATCAAGAAGAAGGTATAGATTTTGATGAAACATATGCTCCTGTTGCTAGACTAGAATCTATTCGTATTTTATTATCTTTTGCTTGTTTCATGAATTTTATATTTTATCAAATGGATGTGAAAAGTGCTTTTCTTAATGGGTTTATTAAAGAAAATGTTTATGTTAAACAACCACCAGGTTTTGAACATGAACAATTTCCAGATCATGTTTATAAATTGAAAAAGGCTTTATACGGTCTTAAACAAGCACCTCGTGCTTGGTATGATCGTCTGAAAACTTTTCTTTTAGAAACAGGATTTGAAATAGGTAAAGTAGACACTACTTTGTTTATCAAAAGAGTTAAGAATGATATCTTAATCATACAAATATATGTTGATGATATAATTTTTGGTTCTACTAATAATAATCTATGTCAAGAATTTGCTAATACCATGAAAAATGAATTTGAGATGAGTCACATGGGTGAACTCAATTATTTCCTTGGACTTCAAATTAAACAGTCCTCTAATGGCATATTTATCAATCAAGGCAAATATGCAAAGGAACTACTTTTAACATGGATAGTACTAGTAGTAAATCCACACCTATGGCTACTACTACTACTCTTGACAAAGATTTATTAGGTAAGAGTGTTGATCAAAAACTCTATCGAGGTATGATTGGTTCCCTCTTATATATTACTGCAAGTAGACCAGATATTATGTTCAGCGTATGTTTATGTGCTAGATATCAATCTAGTCCTAAAGAGTCTCATTTAAAAGCAGTGAAACGAATTTTAAGATATATTAAAGGCACATCTGAATATGGTTTATTTTATCCATGCACCGATAATTTTCAACTTTTGTCATATAGCGATGCCGATTTTGCTGGAAGCAAAACTGATCGCAAGAGTACTAGTGGTACATGTCACTTTTTGGGACATTCCCTCGTATCTTGGTGCAGTAAAAAGCAAAACTCCGTATCCCTATCAACTACAGAAGCTGAGTATATCGCTGCAAGTTTGGCATGTGCACAAATTTTATGGATGAAACAAACCTTATTAGATTATGGTATTTCATTTGAGAAACCCTCAATTATGTGTGATAATACCAGTGCAATTAATTTATCTAAAAATCCGATTCATTCACGTACGAAACATATTGATATTCGACATCATTTTCTACGTGATCATGTTTTAAAAGGAGATATATCTTTAGACTTTATCTCTACTGATAAACAAGTAGCAGATATATTTACCAAACCCCTTAAAGAAGATACTTTCATTAATTTAAGAAGAGAACTTAGCATTTGTGATTTTATTGATATTTGCTAAAAATTGTTTCTGTTAAGTCGACTATATTCTTGAGTAAATCGACTGTACTGGATTTTAAACATATCATTTTTTTTTCTCTGACCAGTCGCCTGATTCCTATACCAGTCGGCTGATTAGTCGATATAAAATTTTTATTTTCTTCTCGACTTAGTCGACTGATATACCCTACCAGTCGACTGTCGCAAGCTCAATCGTCTTCAGCGACTATTCATCGCGTCTTTTGAGATGGAATTCAACTCTCTTTTCACCCGTGATCTCTAATCTCTACCGTCGATTTCTTCTCTCTTTGATCTCAGCCGTTTATTCGCAGTTAAAACCCCTTTACCAGCCGTTTTCTCACCCTTACCAATCTCAAGTTTTTTTACCCCAAATTTCAAAACCCTAGCTTGTGAAGAAGAAGGTCGTCGACTCTCTCTGTGCTGCTAGTGCTTGCCCCTGGTCGAATCTTTCTTTTTCTTAGGTAAAATCCTTTCCCCTCTCTTTTCATGGCACCTAAAAGATCTAAACGATCTCATGAGGGTAGTTCTTCTTCTCAAGACTACACTCAATATCTCTTGAGTCCCGATCTCATTGATCGATGGTACCTTTTTTGTACCATTACAATCTTCCCTGGAAGATTTGTTAACTTCAATGACCTTGATCGTTTCAATCTCATTCCCTTGTTCCAAAATAGTAGTCTTTATGATTTTCTCTCTTTATCAAACCAAACCAATTATTATCCCCAACTCATCTATTTGTTTTACACAAATATGAGAGTTGTACAAAAATCAGATGGGGATGTTGTAATCCGTTCGTCTGTGAAGAATGTCAAAATGACACTCACACCGACTAGGATCAATCAGATATTGGGTATTGATGATGGGGGATTCCCTCTTGATGAAATTCTTTTAGATGATGCTTCTATATTATCTAAAATTTTCTTACCCAATCATGGCCCTCCAATGACAAGCAAAAATATTAAACCTATTGCTAAGCTTGTAGGTAGAATATTAGCCTATAACATCCTTCCCAAAAAGGGTAGTTATGACCAATATTCTATAGAATTACAAAATGCTATGTATGCAATTTTTGGTAAAATTGCTGTCAATTGGGGTCAAACTTAATCAAGACCACACTCACTTTCTACCTTTTGGAGGTCTTCTTACTAGAGTCTTTATAGCTTTTAGTGTTGATCTCGATTCCGAGACCAATGTTGTTACTCGTTATGAGTATTTTGATCGTGCTAGTTTGGCACGAATGAAACTTCTTGATGCTCCTACTAGATCACCCCCTAGGTCTCCTCCTCTTTCTCAAGCTCCTTTAGGTTCTACTTCTAGACCCTCTAGACCTTCTACCTCTACTGATCCACTTCTTCAAGCCAACTACGATGATCCTCGTACCCTATATGACAGTGTTTCCTATCTAATGAAGCATTCAGCCACTGTAGATACCCAACTCCATAACCTAGATTTCAAACTAGACCACATTGATTCTAAGCTTGACAACCTCACTCATCTCTTCAAACTCTCAATTTCATCCTCCTTCTTAAGATGACCATGAAGACTCCGATGAAGAAGATTGAAGACTTTTTATTTTTCTATTATGTAATTTTCTTTCTTAATGCACTTCTTTCTGTATAAGACTTTATCTTAAGTTTCCTTTTAATGCAAAAGTTGTTATTTTGTGCTTTTTGATGATAACAAAGGGGGAGAGATATATATCTGTGTTATGGTTGCTTTATTATCTATTGTTTTGATATTCTAAAACTCTCTGGTCAGTCGACTGCCCAAAAGCATACAGTCGACTGCTGCTAACTACTATACTTATTTTTTTTGCTTATGATTTTTCTAAGTATGGTTTCCTGATCAGTCGCCTGCCATTTTTTTAAGTCGACTGATACATGTTACATTTTTTTTAAGACAATGCATTTTTTGTTTTTATAAGGGGGAGCATGTCTTCACTATGCTTGTATATTATCTTTTATTATCAGCTATTGTGTTGTCATCATCAAAAAGGGGGAGATTTAATGTTGATTCTTGATTTTGATGATCACAACACAGTGCAACATGTGTCTATGTTATACAGCTAACATTACAGTATACATACAAAAGACTATTCTAGCTGAACAAATGAACAAGCTCAAAAGGATACAGATGAAGACTTCACTCAGACAAGATCCAAGACTTCACTCAAGACAAGACTCAAGACTCAAGACCTTAGCTCAATAATGTCAAATTATAATGTCTTGTAAAAAACATTGTATCTTACTTTTTGTTGAGTCTTAGTCTGATGTAAAGCCTTGTCACACACACACACACTCAAAATTTCATAATGTGTGTCTCTTAAAAACCCCCCAAAAAGAGTCAAAACAGTTTGAAGAAATTTAACTTTTGAGTACCAGTCGACTTAAGCTTCTGCCAGTCGACTGATAGTACAAAACTGTTTAAATTTATTCAAACTCTGATCAGTCGACTCATATGGCAACGCAGTCGACTGTTCGAGAGTTTTTGACCGTTTTCTGTTTTTCAAAATCGAATTTTTCAAACTCAAAAGCTTAGATCCGTTGGTTGACAGTTGGAGTAACTGTCTCCCAACGTTCAGGAGATCAAACTTTTTAAGTAGAGTTCAGATCTCACTGAAAACATATAGAATTCTCTTTGAAAAACCGAGCACTCTTTGTGAGAAAAATTCTAAGTGATTTTTGAGAAATAAAGCTTTCAAGATCGTACTCTTTGGTTCTCTACACTCAGTCCAGTATAGCAACGAATTCGCTCTGGACTGAGTATAGAAGTCGACCTGTTTTATTAGCCACGTGCATCAACACATACACCAACAAGGCTATAGGTTGACTGTAAAGTATTTCCTGTTCTCTTGCTCTCGGTTGGAGAGTGTTTTTGACTCTAGGTTGTAGAGTCGGTTTTGTTTCACTCTTGGTAGTAGAGTGGGTCGGCTTTCTCTGGTTGAGAGAAAGGACTACGGGTTAGACAAGATTGTTGTCGTAACGCCGTAGGGTATTCTTGTAATCTTTTTCAAGAATAGTGGAAATCTCAAGTGGGTTGCTTGGGGACTGGATGTAGGTCGGGAGGACCGAACCAAGATATATCTTGTGTACTCTGTGATTGATTGTCTTGTGTTTGCATTTACTCTTGTTTATTTAAGTTCTGCAAAAAGTTTCTGGACAGTCAACTCCTTGCACTATCAGTCGACTGGTCAGTGCCGTTTGTGGTTGTAGTTTCATTGTGCCTTCAGTCGTCTGTCTTATTCATCAGTCGACTACACAGAGTTATTATTTTTAATTTATTTTGGTTATATCAGTCGACTGGTTCATAACCAAGTCGACTGTACCGAGAAAAATTTTCGCAGTTTTTATTAAACACTATTCACCCCCCCTCTAGTGTTTGTTGTCTCGCCTACAGGATCCAACAAATAA
This sequence comes from Hemerocallis citrina, assembly GCA_017893485.1. Classification (NCBI taxonomy): domain Eukaryota; kingdom Viridiplantae; phylum Streptophyta; class Magnoliopsida; order Asparagales; family Asphodelaceae; genus Hemerocallis; species Hemerocallis citrina. The sequence goes on from CM030365.1 coordinate 131,563,045, forward strand.
AACTTATCAATAAAATCCACCAAAATTCTGGGTAATCCTTAGATAGATATAGAAATACTGAACAAATTTCAGATCAAAATAATATGTGTAGCACAAGTATCAAAATAATTTAGTCATCAAAATCATCAAAAAACGAAATCTGGAATTGATCTACACCTCTGTAGTAAAATAGTCATATCTCACACATACGAAAACGAAATCGAGCAAGGTCAGAGGGGTTGGAATGAAGATGAATTCCTCTAAAACTCATGTTTTATACTAAAATTAAGATTCTGACCATAATATGGTCTAAACTACAGATCACGACAGATTATCGGCAAAATACAGAATTTCCTTTAGGAGCAAAACCAACATGAATCACACGAAACTTGGTCAAATCATAACTAAACATGAGTTAGAGTCTACCAAGTGTCCAAACAACATGAAATAGGGTATACGACATGTCCACATAAGTATATCACATGGATCTCACAAGCACACAAGTTTTCATAATTGTTTCATATATACATCACATCAACAATAGGCTAAACCTAGGTTGTTTCATGTCAAATTATGTGTCGTGAGGCAACTATGGTCAAAGCACTATAGGGACAATACTCATCAAACATATATCACACACGAGTTGTCTCTAGAACCCAACTACACTACAAGCGGTATTTTTGATTTGTATCATACAAATGAGTTAGAGTACAAGTTACTTGCCTGGAAGACGACGATGAGAACGGAGCAAGGAGAATAACGGGAATGGATTCCCGGCACGAACACAACGAACATATCGAACACACAAACATAATCCAACGAACGGATCGAACAAACACATGAACCAATCACGAACACAATCGGACGGCTGAGATCGAAGATCAAGATCAAGATGATCGGATCAGATCGGATTGTCAGATTTCCCTGATGATGAAGATAATAATGAAGATCAAGATCAATCGATCAAACGACAGCGATCAAAGGAAATTGATGATCATCATGATCGTGATGATCAAGAGAGATTAGATGGCTAGGATCTAATCAGATGATCAAGAGGAGATCGAAGGCCCACATCCAATCAAGCATGATGATTAAGATCCAACGGACGGCCAAGATCACCCCGTTAGTGATGATCAAGATCAAATCAATGGACGGCTACGAATCAATCAATCATGATCAACATCAAGAGATCATGATCAAAATCAAACGAACGGCCCACATTCAAACCATCAAACCACGTACAACAGCAACCTCAAAGTCAAAGGGGAGTCACTGTGATTGGCATAGGGCGACAAGGCAGCGGACAGCGGCCAGGGGACGGTCGGGATGTGTGCTGGGGCAGCACCGGCGAGGTGGCTGGCTAAGGTGTCATCACTAGTTGCGCGGTAGCGGGAGAGGAGAAGGGCAGGAAGGACACAGGGCGGCATTGAGTGATGCTCGGAGGTTAGCACAGCAGTTGCCATGGCTGGTCTGGAGCTTGCAGTCGCTGCGGCTGTTGGTTGTCGACTAGTGGAGCCGTAGGGTGGCGCGACGGCGGCATGAGCAGGTGGAGGTGCTGCAGGGTGCTGTCAACGAAGTGGGTGCCCTGTTTCTTGACGAAATAGAGGAGGGATGGGGCTAGCGTGCGGTGCGATGCTGCAGGAGGTGCACCGGGGCGTGCTGCACTACGAGGTTACGGCAGGATGAGGGTGCGAGGTGGAGAGGTGAAGTCGGGAGGCAGGGAGATAAGATAAGCAGAAGATGGGTTGGAAGATGAACAGGTGATGAAGGTGAAGAAGAAAGTGGCTGGGGTAAGGGAGATGAACAGGTGGTGAGTATGGGGTATAAATATGCAGAGGTTAGGGTTTATCTGGTGAATAACGGGTAGGTTTGTAAACGGGTTAAGTGTATTTTGGTTTGGGTATAAGTTAATGGATTCTGGGTTATTTAGGGTAGGGTTATTGGACATATGGGTATTTAAAAACAAGGTATTTGGGTTTGATTTATAAATGGGAATATATGAAGGGATTTTAAAATGGGTATTGGGTTTGAAAGCGGGTTAGGGTAAATATCCAATAAAAAAATAGTAATAGGACTTTAATAAAAAATATTAATAACAATAATAATAATAATAAAAATAATAGTAATAATAATAATACTAGAGATCAAAGTAACCATATCAAAAATAAGATTTGTATTACAAATGTAAAATTCATTAAAAAAATAGTTACCATACGATTACTTATCGAAAATTAGGTTTTAATTGAAGATTCAAGAATACCTTTTAACAAAAGAATTTGAAAGCAGTAAAAATAATTTACGAAAATTTTAAATACAAAAAATACTTTTTTGGGAAAACAGGGGTTACAGGGTGATGTCATGTCTATGGTAGGAGGTGAATTACCACAGGATGCCTGCATGATGAGTCATGTGACAGTGCGTTGGGATTCTCTTCAGGGCGCCTGGACGTGAGTTCGTAGGTCATAGAACATCTAGGATACTTACCGTAGTTACAGTAGTAGATTAAGTCATGGCAAGGGATTGAACCCTACAAGATGATGAACGGTTAAGGGCTTACCCTCTGACCTATGTAGTATGGGTTGCATAGACACTGAACAAGTGCGCATTAGTATCATATAATGTAAACAGTTGTATTAAGGACTAAGTGCACATTCACAACATGACATCAATAGGATAGTCCCCTTAGTTGTGTGTGTGAATAAGTTTGTGGTTTGTTAAGTATTGAGAACCATTATACTGTTTTCGGCATAGAGAGGATGGCCGTGTATAATTAATCGTCAGTTGAATGAACTAACGCGCCCACAGTTTCCATGCAGGGAAAGCACATGAAAAAGACTAAGGAGGAATTGATGCTTAAAGATTATTCAAGTGTTGTTGTATTTCATTCATTATTGTAAAATTGCTTTCGCTGTATAAATGTTAATGTAAATGTAACTTTGATGTAAAGTAAAGTTTTAATTTCCTTGTAAAATTGTACAAAGTGAAGTGAAAAGATCCTGTAGAACTCGAATTCAATCTTATTTAGAATTCAGGGTGTTACAGATCCCCGATGTTGAGTCACTGATCTCCAGGATCAGGTGTGATATGCGGTGTTGAGAGTCACTGATCTCTGGGATCGAGGACGACGCCCCATTGGCTAGGAAGAAGGATCCTGCGCTAGATGGCATGCTCCGTACTCAGCGAGGATGTTGATTTCTAAAGGGGGGTGTATGTAATACCCCGTAATTTCTAAAGAATATATATATATATATATATATATATATATATATATATATATATATATATGTATATATATATATATATATATATATATATATAATAAAGTAAAAACGAGAGAGAGAATGTGTAGGGGGGGCACGGGATTTGAACAGTAAACATTGTTGTATTAGTTGAGAGATGACGATGACATCATCATGGGAAAAGAGGGCCCACCCAGTTAATGTTTGAAAGACAACGGTTGTTGTCTTGGTTGGTGACGTGGCATATATAGGTGCCCACGGGGTTTCTCCTTGTGTCACAGGATTAGAGGGAGAGAGGGGTTTGAGATTTTTCCCATATCGAGATTGGTACTAGAATAATTTAATATAAATATAATTGCCTATGATCAAGAGTCACCTAATTGGTTAACCACCTTTTGAGACGCAACCTGTGGTGGGCAGTTGTACAATAAGTATTAATTTATCTTCTAAAAGTAATAAAAATTATTTGAGCATTGGGACGGGGCATTACCAGCACTGTTTTAAAATCCCAAAAAAATGAAATTGTACTTTTTGCCCTCTAAGTGGCAATTTTGCAAAAATACCCTTCTTGATCAAAACTTGCAAAATAAACCAAATTTATTAAAACAAAAAGTAAACTCTTTACTTCTAAGTTGACTAGGCATCATGCCCAGCCCAAAAATTCAAAAATATTTGGAGTTTTCACACCAAGCGGTAATTTTGCACAATAGTCCCTTTTTTGTAATATTTGCAAATAGGTCAAATAAATATCATAAAAATTCAGAAAATTCAAAAATAATACCTAATAATAAATAGTGGGTTTCCCAAAAATATTTTTTTGACTTTAAACTTCCCAAGAAAATATTTGCACGTGTTTTGCACGTTAAAAAGGTAAATTTCAGAAAAATATTTATTAAATCACCAAAAACCATTTTAATTTATTTATTAATATTAAAAGAAATATTTTAAACCGCACTTCAGCGGTTTTTGCAGCAGATTTCTGAAGGCAAGTTATCAGAGTTGCACGGCCTAAGCTACTTAGGAGTCGCAGGATCGCATGCGGAAGAATTTTCCTGAACTTTTTGTATGATTATGTTCCTTTTGTATGTTTGTATTTCCTTTGTTAGATTATATTCTCTTGTGTAATTGTATTTGTATTTCTTAGACTATGTTTTTATCTATGAGATTTAATTTTCTTTTGCTTATATTGTTTGGACCCTATTAGTAGTAGTTCTGAGGACAAAACAATTCTAAGGAGGGAGTGATGTAATACCCCAATTTTTAAAATAATTCTTTTAATATTAATAAATGAATTAAAATGAATTTTGGTGATTTAATAAATATTTTTCTGAAATTTACCTTTTTACACGTGCAAAACACGTGAAAATATTTTCTTAGGAAGTTCAAATCAAAAATTATTTTGGGAAAACACATTATTGATTATTAGATATTATTTGTGAATTTTCTATATTTTTTTATAACTATTTGACCTATTTGCAAATATTACAAAAAAAAGATACTTTTGTGCAAAATTACCACTTGTAGTGAAAACTCCAGATTTTCAGATTTTTGGGCTGGGCATGATGCCTAGTCAACTCAAAGGTAAAGGTTTTACCTTTTGTTTTAATAAATTTGGTTTATTTTGCAAGTTTTGATAAAGAAGGGGTTTTGAGTTTTCGGGTCTGATTTTATATATATGTAGTATAAAGTTCAAAACCATCTCAGTACCCAAAACAACTCAAATCTAGTCGAAACCATCAAAACATCAAAAGCCCAATTTTCGGTCTGTACAAAATCAGACCCAAAAACTCAAAACCCCTCTTTTACTCAAAACTCAATGTTTTAATTCAAAAACCCATCTTGCAACTTATTAAACTTATGCACAAACACTCACCATAGTTTACTCATGAATATAGGTGATTATTGCATGTAATTAATTAAGTTTAACTTCAACAAAACCAAAATAGAGTGTAGGTCTCATATATGCACTATGCACAGTAGAGTCTAGGTTTTGTTCACTTTTGACATAAACCTCATGCAAACTTTGATTTTTGTAATCAAATTAGTAAGGGTATAATTCAAAACAACATACCCATGATATATAAGCAAATTCCAACAAGTATTCAAGTTTTACTCATCAAACTTCAAGAACAATATGTATGTGTATATACACAGTAAAGGTTAGGTTTTTGTTTACTTTTGCATTAAACAACATACAATCTCATCATAACAAGTCAAAACAGCAAGTAAATGAAGGGAAACAACCTACTCATGATTTCTATTAGGTCCTTTGACAATCTCAAGTCATATATATGTAATTTTACTCATCAATAGCAAGGTTTCATGAAAGATTCAAATTTTTAGTTCATCTACTCGTCAAAATTTCATATCATCATACAATCCTTAATCATGATTTCAATAGGCAAATCATCACATACAACTTGCTTAGAGCAAAAGGAAATCAAACATATGTCACTCACACGGTTATGGCTGACGCCTGTAGTTTTGGGGTTAGGGTTATCTCTAGCCTCATGTTTTATAGATAGGTGCCTATAGCGTGGGATTTGGATGCATGAGATAGAAAGATGTTACGACTTATGTAAATTGTAAAAAAATGTGTTGTAAAAGAAAGAATTTGTAATTCATGGTGTTTGTTTTCCGCTATGCTTTGTAAAGAATTATTGTAATAAAAGTTGAAACAATTTCTCTGTGTTTTGGATATGTTTACTATTACAATTAAGGTTGATGCTGGGAATTGTGCCACGTATTTCTAAGATAGCATATTGGAAATTCGGGACGCTACAGAGATTGGTATCAGAGCATATCTTAAATATCACCACTTAAAAGCATAATCTTAAGAGCATGCTTCAATAGTAATAATAAACATGGTGTAAAAATAAACCTAGGTGTGGACATTAGAGTGTGAGTATCTAGGTGTGGACGTTAGAGTGTGAGTATCACATAGAGTTAAAACATGATGTTTTGGCTTGGGGTATGATTGAGGTTTTGCCATGAGGTATTGATGTGAATGTGAATTGTGTTGTGATGCTCTAACTTTACCCTCATTTTGCAGTATTCAGTAATGGCAGGATCCAGGACCAGAAATGGTGGTAATGGTGATGGGCCTGGAAGTTCCCATGGGGCTGGACTTGATCTTAATACAGAGACTGCCACGGTGTATCAGACCTTGAATGCATTCATGGTAGCTAATATGGTACAGAATCAGAATCAGAATCAGGGGGCTGGACCAGTATTTATTAACGTTGATCTGATCAAGCAGGTTGAGTCCTTCAAGCGGATGAAGCCGCTTGTGTTTGAGGGGCAGTTTGATCCAAATGAGGCTGATGATTGGATTAGACAGATGGAGATGACCTTCAAAGTTCTGGAAATCCCAGCAGTCAATAAGGTGAAATTTGCTATGATGCAGTTAGAGAAGGATGTTGGCGTCTGATGGCTGTCAGTGAAGAGGACTTTTGGGGATCAGCAAGTGACTTGGGAGGCTTTTCTGGATGAGTTCAGGGATCGTTTCTTTCTTCTAGATATTCAAGAGAAGAAGGAAATGGAATTCTTGAATCTGCAGTAAGGCAACATGATAGTGTGCGAATATGAGACTAAGTTCGCTGAGCTGTCAAGGTATGCATCGGAGCTGATTGTGGATGAAGCGAAGAAGGCCAAGAAATTCGAGCAGGGCTTGAGGCCGAATCTGAGGTCGAGGATGATTCCTTTGGGCATCAGGTGGTTTGATAAGATGGTCAGTGTTGATTCTTAATTTTGATGATTACAACACAATGCAAAGTTGTTGTGCTACTTCTCATATATTGCAGGTTGTATCAAAGTTATCATGTATGATAGACAAAGGCCTCAAACCAAATTGATCAAGCAAACCACAAGGTTCTAAAGCTGACGAATGATCAAGCAAAACTTCATACAAAGACAATGGATAAAGCTTCACCTCAAGACTCAAGACTCAAGACTCAAGTCAAGACTAAAGCTTCAATGTCTTATAGTCTGTGTCTTGTAAAATAAATGTAATTTTCTCTTTGTTGAGTCTTAGATTGATGTACAGCCTTGTCACACACACACACTCACATATAATTTTATAACTGTGTGTTTTACAAAATTTAATGGTCAAAACAGTTTGAACTAGATCAGCTGTTGAGTACCAGTCGACTGCCGTTAAGGACCAGTCGACTGAACCTGTACAAAACTGTCTGAACTTCTTCAAACTCTGACCAGTCGACTCATAACAGCAACCCAGTCAACTGTTCAAGCCGTTTCGACAGTTTACTGATTTCAGAACTTGTATTTTCGAATTCAAAAAGTTATATCCGTTTTTAATCAGTTGTAGGAACTGTTTCTACAACGTTCTAGGGATTCTACTCTGTAAATAGAGCCTTAGAATCACCATGGAAAGGTTTCAAGAATTTTTGAGAAAAAGTTAAGTATTTTGCCTTCAAAGAAAAAGTTTTTATACAAAGCACTCTAATCTCTAAGTCTTGGTTCTCTGATTTCAGTCCAGCATAACATTGAATTCGTTTTGGACTGAATTCAGAAGTTGACCAAATAGCCATGTACAAAATCACAATCATAACAAGGCTATAGGTAACATCTTTTATTGTTTTTCTTATCCTCTCGGTTGGAGAGTAGGACTCTAGGTTGTAGAGTCAGGTTTTCACTCTTGATGGAAAAAGTGGGTTGCTCTCTTTAGTTGTGAGAGAGGAATACGGGTTGGACAAGGTTGTTGTCTAACATCGTAGGGTATTCTTGTACATTTTCAAAAATAGTGAAAAATCTCAAGTGGGTTGCTTGGGGACTGGATGTTGGTCGGGAGGAACGAACCAGGATACATCGTGTGTACTCTGTGGCTATATCTCTTTGAACTTTTTCATTACTTGCATTTCAGTTTACTCTAAATCTTTCTGGTAAATCGACTGGATGTCCATTCTAAGTCGACTGATCAGACTGATATAACAAACGTCTCAAAAACTCTTTTGGCGAGTTGACTGTCTCTCTTATTTAAGTCGCTTATCAGACTAGTCTAAAATACTCCTCTACTCTGACGCCCTAGTCGACTGATATCTCTTTTATAGTCTACTGGACAGAAGATAACTTTCAATTTCGCAATTATTTTTGGTACAACACTATTCACCCCCCTCTAGTGTTTCTTGCCTTGCCTACAGGATCCAACAGTCAGGAGAGCAGCTATGACAGAAGAAGATATGGATCAGTTCCAGAAGAAGCATGAGACCTAGAACGGAAACAAGAGGCCAGCAATTAGTCAGAGTAGGAAGAAGTTCCACGAGAAGCAGGGCAAGTTCAGTAGGCTAGTGCAGAAGGCACCCGCAATTCAAGGCGTGACTTGTTTCAACTGTGGAGAAGCAGGTCATTATCGGGCAGCATGCACCAAGCCTCGGAAGGCGCAGGTTTTTTATCAGTGTGGTCGTGAAGGGCTTCTCAAACCAAACTGTCTACAGTTGAAGAAGGATGGTGCAGGTGGAGATTAATTTCAGAGGTAGGGGCGAGTGTTCGCATTGACTAAGGAGGATGCGGATAACTGAGAGGATGTGATCCAGGATGTGCAAGAATTTTGAATTCATTCATTTATGTATTAAGTAAAACTTTGTTTAAGAATAAATTGGAGACTTGAGTATCATTCTCCATGTAATAGAATTTGTTTGGGTTAATGGAATAAAAGCAAAAGTTTTATTTGATACTAGTTCTTCGCATACATTTGTGTTGCCCAATTTTTACTAAAGCTTTAGGTGTGGAACCTAAGGTGTTTCCAGGCAGGGTCTTGTCGATGGCAATGCCGTCAGGGGAAAAATTGATTGCTGATCGATATTACGAAGGCTGTGATATCGTGATTGGTGGAGATTATTTGCAATTGATCTCATTGAGCTGCAAGTTCTGGGTGTGGATGTGATTGTGGACATTGATTGGATGGCAATATATGATGCCACAATTGAATTCAAGAGGAAGAGGTGTTAGTGAAAGCACTAGGTGGTTCTGCAGTGACTTTTCGGGAGAAGAAGAAGGACCCGAAAGTGACTGCTACTGTATCTAAGTCGATGATTCCAGATGAAGTCAGAAGCAGATTAAGGAATTTTTGAGTAAAGGGGTTTCATCAATTTTGAGTTAAGGAGGAAGATGTCAGTAACACAACTTTCAGGACTCGTCAAGGACTCTATGAGTTCGGAGTGACGAATGCGCCTGTAGTACTCATGGATATGATGAATCGAATATTGTGGCCATTCATTGATTCCTTCGTGGTGATTTTGATTGATGATATTTTGGTGTACTCAAAGTCGGAGGATGAGCATTCTATGCACTTGGTAGAGGTATTGAAGAAGTTATAGGAGCGTAACGTGTATGCCAAGCTGTCGAAGTGTGAGTTTTGGAAGTTCAAGATAGCTTTCTGGGTCATACCCTTCCTAAGGAGGGACTGGCCATGGATCCTCCGAAGGTTGAAGCTGTGAAGGACTGGCCCAAGCCAACGTCAGTGGGGGGAAGTCAGGAGTTTCTTGGGTTTGGCTGGGTACTACAAGAGATTCATCCAGGGCTATGCACGGATTGCAGTTCCTTTGATAGGGACGACTTGGAAGAATGTAGCATTCACATGGACTGATAAGTGTGAGGCGAGTTTTCTTGAGCTAAAGGAGAGGTTGACGACTGAGCCTATCTTCGCTTTGCCACATGCTGGGAAAGATTATCATATCTTCAGAGATGTGTCTCTCAGAGGTTTGGATGATGCAGGAAGGCAAGGTTATTGTATATGGTTCGGGGCTTTTGCATCCGCATGAGAAGAATTATCCGATGCATGATTTGGAGTTGGCAGTAGAGTTTGATCAGGCAGGTATCGGAGTTGTACTGCAGAGTTTGGAGCGCATCTTTGGCTCAGTCGAGGCAGTAACCTTCCTTGAGAAAGCATATTATGGAAGGTCAGAATTAGATGCAGAGATTCAGAGGATGTTGCAGCAGGTTTCCGAAGGCAAGTTATCAGAGTTGCGCGGCGGAAGCTACTTAGGAGTCGGAGGATCGCATGCGGAAGGATTTTCTTAACTTTTTGTATGATTATGTTCCTTTTTTATGTTTGTATTTCTTTTGTTAGATTATATTCTCTTGTGTAGTGGTATTTCTTAAACTATGTTTTTATCTTTGAGATTTCAATTTCTTTTGCTTATATTCTTTGGACCCTATTAGTAGTAGTTCTGAGGACAGAACTATTCTAAGGAGGGAGTGATATAATACCACAGTTTTTAAATAATGCTTTTAAGATTAATAGATGAATTAAAATGATTTTTGGTGATTTAATAAATATTTTTCTGAAATTTACCTTTTTACATGTGCAAAACACGTGCAAATATTTTCTTGGGAAGTTCAAAGTCAAAATTTATTTTGGGGAAACCCATTATTGATTATTAGATATTATTTGTGAATTTTTTGTATTTTTTTGATAATTATTTGACCTATTTGCAAATGTTACAAAAAGAAGAATTTTTGTGCAAAATTACCACTTGGAGTGAAAACTCCAGATTTTTCAGATTTTTGGGCTGGGCATGATGCCTAGTCAACTCAGAGATAAAGAGTTTACTTTTTTATATAATAAATTTGGTTTATTTTGTAAGTTTTGATAAAAAATGGTCTTTTTGCAAAATTGCCACTTAGAGGGCGAAAAGTACAATTTCAATTTCTGGGATTTTAAAATAGTGTCGGCCAATATTAGAGTGGTTGATTTTGTTTTTAAATCCCAATTAAGTTGGTTTTATTTAATTTTCAAGTATAAGGATCAATATATGTAAAGATATATTTAAAAAAGGTATTTTAGAAATCTATTCAAAAACCCTAATTACTTGGATTTCCGGCCTACTTAAGGTGGGGTGCAGCCGTCTCTTTACTGCACAACACAAAGGATTTCCTTATTATTATTTTCTTGGATTTTCAGAGCGAGGATCTTGGTTTTCTTCCGGAATGAAGGGTTTTCTTCTTCTCTTTATTTTTCTTCGGTTGATTCTTCAATAAGGTGAGTGAAATATGTTTGATTTCCTTTTGCTCTAAGCATTTTGTATGTGATGATTTGCCAATTAGAAAGCATGATTAAGGATTGTATGATAATATGAAATTTTGATTAGTAGATGAACTAAAAATTTGAATCTTTCATGAAACCTTGCTATTGATGAGTAAAATTATATATCGATGACTTGAGATTGTTAAAGGACCTAGTAGAAATGATGAGTAGGTTGTTTCCCTTCATCTACTTGCTATATTGACTTGTTATGATGAGATTGTATATTGTTTAATGCAAAATTATACAAAAACATAACATTTACTGTGTATATAGACATACATATTGTTCTTGATGTTTGATGAGTAAAACTTGATTAATACTTGTTGGAATTTGCTTATATATCATGGGTATGTTGTTATGAATTATACCCTTACTAATTTGATTAAACAAATCGACGTTTGCATGAGGATTATGTCAAAAGTGAACAAAACCTAGACTCTACTGTCCATACATGAGACCTACACTCTGTTTTGGTTTTGTTGAAGTTAAACTTAATTAATTACATGTTATAATCACCTATATTCATGAGCAAACTATGGTGAGTGTTTGTGCATAAGTTTAATAAGTTGCAAATGGGTTATTGAATTAAAAGATTGAGTTTTGAGTAAAAGAGGGATTTTGAGTTTTCGGGTCTGATTTTGTATAGACCGAAAATTGGGCTTTTGATGTTTTGATGGTTTTGACTAGATTTGAATTGTTTTGGGTACTGAAATGGTTTTGAACTTTATACTATATATATATATATATATATATATATATATATATATATATATATATATATATACAATAAGTTCTTTGATGCTTTTACTGATACAAACATGCACAAGTACACACATACACATATTTACATTCATATCCACTTTTTGAAGATTTTGTGAATTTCGATGGGGTTTTGATTGGATTTCAGTTGTTTGATTCTGAGATGAGTTCAAACATTTTATTACTCTTAATTGATGTATTTTGACACTCAAATTGATGCTTAAATCCTTATTTGAACACACACACACATATGTAGTGGTTGTTTTGAAGAATTTTGTGAAAAATCACTTCTTTGAGATCTTGATGTGTTTTTGATGGTTTAATAAACTCATATATGTTGTACAGTTCATACTTTAGCATCCCAGGAAGTTTAATTTTGATTTTACAAAGATCTATCGACGTATCAATTTAAAACATGCAAAGAATTTCAAAACTGCAACCTGTTATAATTGACAATTGACCGAACTGAAGTCGACATTCGACTGTCAGTTATTGAATTTCGGATTTTGTTTGCAATAACAGTCGACTGCTTTGTCTTTGAACTGAAGTCGACAGTCGACTGTCATATTCTTGAGTTTCAAATTTTTGCAGGACAGTCGACTGGAAAATTTTCGACAGTCGATTATCACTGTCCTGGCTGATGGTTTTTCTTGAGTTTCGAATTTTCACAGGACAGTCGACCGTCCATCTTCAACAGTCGAATGCCAATGTCCTGACTGATTGGTTTCTCCAATTTTCTGATGTTTTCTTTAAACGATTGGTTCTTCGATATTATGGGTTATTAATCTACCGTTTTTAAATGACATTTGCTACAGATTACAGTATTTTTCAGAAAGTTATATTTTTGTTGTATTCTAATGGCCTTATTAAGTGAGTTATATGTATTTTCAAACGAATTGATGTTTTGGTGATATTCTTCGACTTCAAAATATGGTTTTCTGTTATTTAATGGATTTAATATTTAATTTGAATTCTGGAATTTAATGAGTACATTATATAGATTTGGATTTTTGTTGATTTAAGAAGTTTTCTTCATATAATCGTTTTGATGATGGATTTGTTAATTTTATTGAAAGTTTTGGTATTGATGGTTGAGTTGTGAATCTCTAGGAGTTGAGTGGGAGTCCTGTGAACCAGCAGATGAGATTTTATGGATTTAGACCAGTGGGGTCTTGGGATTGTTGTTGTGGAATTAAGTTCATCAGGATACACTAACTCTAGAGAAAGGGGATTTGTATTTTTTTATATATAATAACCAACTTAAGGACAGGCACTAGTAGAGATGTGATGGAACTTGGGAAACGTAAGTATATGCTCTTGGGTTTAGGTCCAACGGATGCGTTCCAGGACTTGTGTGTTGTTCTGTCTCGAGAGGACATTTGTATGTTCACGTGTCGAGGGTCTGTATGCCTATTCACGGAGCATGCAGGGTGCATTCACGTATTGAGTGTCGGAGGGCCTATTCACGGGATGTAGCTGGTGTATTTGCACTTCGAGGGCCTCGCAAGCCTATTCGTGGGGTACATGGCAGGGAGGTGATTCTCCAGTTTTTTTTTAGCTATTCTTACATGATGCTTGCGCGTCAAGGGATGTGATGCCTATTCGCGGAGTATTCTGAATCTTGTTTCCATCACCGTAGTAGGATTAGTTGCATAACGAGGGATTAAACCCTATAAAATGGAGGACGTTAAAGGCTTGAACCGGACCTATGTAGTATGGAATGTATAGAATCCGACAAGTATGCATTAGAGAGTCAGCATATAGCATTGATGTTTTCTCGACTTGGTTTAATGCGTGTTGTTTTTTGTTTTTCCTATACTTGACACTTAGTCTAGTTTCACTTCATGTTTTCATGTTTTATTTATTTCATATTCCTTTCATTACTACTATTGCTATGTGTTGATCATAACTTTATTCTTCGTGTTTTATTTGTGACGTATTTTCTTTTGATGTCACTCACACCGTTATGGATGACCCCGGTAGTCTTGGGGTTAGGGTTATCTCTAGCCTCATGTTTTACAGGTAGATGCTTATAGCATTGGGATCTGGATGCATGTGGTAGAATGATAATGTGGCTTATGTAAATTATAAAAAATGTATTGTAAATGAATGAAAAGATTTTAATTCAAGGTGTTTGTTTTCCGCTGTGTTTTTGTAAAGAATTAATGTAATAAAAGTTGAAAATTTTATCTGTGTTTTGGCTATGTTTACTATTGCAATTGAGGTTGATGCTGGAAATTATGCCATGTATTTCTGAGATATTATATTGGAAATTCGGGGCGCTACAGGTTTAAGGGTGAGTTTCGGTTGGCAAGGGATAACTCTTAGTCAAACTCATCAAATTAAAATGTGTTTCAAAAGTGGGGATATAGTGTTTTTTTTTTTTTGATGAAACGGATAGGGTCTTGCAACCCCAGCCAACAGAATAATAATATATAAAACCTGAATCAATAGTCAATTTTACAAGCCGTAAAATGAAAACCAAAAACAGAGCAAAAGGAAAGAATTACAAGAAAGGAAACAAAGAACTAGCAACAAAATAGGGAGGCTAAGCGCCTAGGCTAGGGAGGCTCCAATCACGGCCGGCAGCGAAAAGAACCAGAATCCGCAGCTGGAGCTCGGAAGGGGACCCACCTATGCGAAGCCAAAGCTACAACGATGACTCTGAGCAAGAATACCGCCACAAAAAAGCTGCAATGAGACTGAAAAACGCAGCTCGGCTGAGCTACTCGACCGAAAAGGGCAGCTGCAAGCACCACAAAATAGGAAGGTACAAGTAGGGGGGAGGTCACACAACATCAGAATAGGGAAGAGGTAGCCAAAAAGAGAGCACAAGCAGCTTGCTCACAACATGGGGATATAGTGATTAAAAGTGTATTTTGAAATACCTTACGATTAAGATAAAAGGTTGACACCTAATGATGGTGCAACTGTGAGACAGGTAGATCATTCTAAAAGAATTGAAAGTCTCATGTATACAAAGATCTGCACTAGAATAGACATAGCTTTTTAGGTAGGTATGATCTGCAGATTCACTAATAATCACATACACATTTGAGTGCCCTTAAGAGGCTAATGAGATACCTAAGTGGTACTCAAGAGTTTGTTTTGTGCTACTCAAAGTTTAGTGAAAGTCGAAAACTAGTGAATATGTGTTCACACTAGGAGAGGCAGAAAATTATGAAGATTAAACGGCAAACAAGCATTGCTTTCTCATCCAAGAAATCAGACCTTTATGTTTTATCCTCTGCAGGGGAAGAGGCTGAGTGGATTGAATGAAACATTGCTAATCATCCATTAAGACTTTTAACCTAAATTCTTTAATTCTATTATGTGATTATCAAGCTACAATGCACTGTAGCTCATAACTCCCTCTATAATAGTCAGAGGAGTATATAAGGCTGAAAAAAGCCTAGTTGAACTTTCTCATAAATAAAGTGCAATTGAGACAAAATATGACTAATGCTCTTCCTAAGAGACTTGAAAGTGATCTAATTATCAAAACTGTGGGGAAATGAAGTTAAAAGTTATTGAGTTAAAAGCTTTAACATCCAAGTTGTTTTGGGATTCAGAATCCAATTGGAGTCATCTAGAAGTTCAAACTAAAACATCAATTTTAGGCTGATGGTATGCTTTAGATAATTTGAAAAGTTCTATGTAAATTTTGTTAATATATAATTTTATTCCAATTTTTATGATGCTATATATTTTTATAATTTACTTAGAATCATCTTATTATTCCAAAAGAAAGTGTGAAAACTTGTCTATGTGTTTCCGATATTTAGAATATCGTTATATCATACCAATTTTGATGATATATCTCTTTTATGGATTCTTGTTTCATTCCAATTTTGATGATTCAGAATTAACCATAATTGATTCGACTGTTCTATCATTCTGATATGAAACATATTATAGTTCTTGTGTAGAAACTATACTAGTTCTTGTTGTTTATTTTGTTAAAGAAACTTGATTGTGATGCTTGCGTTACATTTTGCTAAGCTATCGTTGAATTGTACTAAGTTCTAGTGGAACTAGATACTTCATGAAATTTGTTAGAATTCTTAGAGATGTATCTCTTGATATTCTTATTTTCAATAAGCTAGCAAAGATGGAGGAGTTGAATCTGTTAACACAGATTTCAAAAATAATTATTTTCTCAAAATGGATGAGTAAACATAATGCAGTTTGCAAGGACATAGTTTTGGTTTTTTTCTGACGAGAATAAATTTATCACTTGCTTGGTATAACTTCTGTTGAGTTTAAGACTCTTGTGTTCATGAGCTTAAAACTCACATTTTCTTCTTAAAGTTTATTTGCATTTGTTGATTTTGAAACTATGACAGATCTCTATAGTTGGTTTAGTCATTGTGAACTATTCTGTTGTGATATGGTTTGGGAACTATTTAATTATTTTGGTTTAGTCTTTTTTGAACTATTCGGATTTATAATTGATTTAGTCCTTATGAACTGTACATTGAGTGATGCATTTTTATATTTAAAGACTGCTATCAGCCAGTCAGCTTCATGTTGAACTAATGAGATAATCCAGTACGTTTATATATTGAGAATATAGGATGAGATTGTTGGATATATATATATATTCTCACTACATGAATAATATTATGTGTAATATTATTCTATGGGTAACACATGTGTTCACTACCAAAGAAACTCGATTTCCCGACGTTTTTTTATGTCTTTACCGGCGTTTTTTTACGCCGGTAAAACTTTCCACGGCGTTTATAATAGCGCCGGTCCAAATGCCGCCGAATTGAGCGTCGCTGAAAGGAAGGGGTCTACACCGGCGGTTTTACTGGGCGCCGGTAAATGTGGAACCTACACTGGCGACTTAAAAACGCCGGTGTATTGGGTCCTCTGAGTGCCGTCTTTTACCCCCCAGTATACATTCACCGGCGGCTATAAACCGCCGGCGTTCATCAATTGACCGGCGTTTATAGATACGCCGGTGTAGAATGAACGTTCACCGGCGGTCTTTGGCCGCCGGTGTATGTGCGTTTATGACTGCCCGCTTTTCCCTACTCACAAGAACCGGCGTGATCAAAAACGCCGGTAAACCTAACTACACCGGCGTTTATCAAACGCCGGTGTTCCTTTTTGCCGTTACATCTGACGGTATTCACCGGCGTCTAGCGGCCTACACCGGCGTTTGTGTGACCGCCGGTCTATCGCACACTGCAACTAATTCAATAGATAGACCGTCGTTTTATAAAAATCCGGTCTAGCTATGCCCGTTTGTATTCCTTTCTCCGTTTTCCGTTCGATTTCAATTCACAGTTTCTTTTACAAAATCTGTAAACTAATTCATAACTACTGATTCAACCAATTTCATTTCATATTAATGCGCAAATGACAACCAAACACAAGAATAATAAAGTTTAGCACGTGTCATATCCCAAATATCTCAACAAACTAATTAACAGTGTCATAATCACAACCAAATTCACCGCAAAATTAACAGTCATAATCACAACCAAATTAATAGACCGACGAACATCCCAAATATCTCAACATCCCAAATATCTCAAGTCTGACAAATATCCCAACTAAACCGTCTGACATAACTCTCATCCAAAAAAAACAGTCTGACATAACAGCAAGGAGGACATAAGAACAATCATACAGCAAGGACACAAGAACAGCAAGGAGGACCACGGATTCATACCCTCGAGGAGCTTCAGTTCTGATCATCAGAATTTTCTTCATCTGGGCGACCGCTCTGTGAACAAAAAAAACAATAGTTTAGTTCAACAGTACACCACAATACAGAATATACATATTTTTTGAACTTGCAAAAAAATCTAACTGTATCTTAAATTATAAGATCAAAGTGCCAATTGCAAATGGAATTGTTGATGATATATAGAGAGGTAAAATAATTACATTGCAATGCTAAAAATCCGGTACTTAATTTTGTTTTTTAAATATATCTAAAATAACAAAACAAATGAAAATTCAGTATCTAACTTGAAAACTCTATATTCTCTCCCTTGATTGGGAATATCCACTACCTAAAACAGTAAAACAAATAAAAATTCAGTATCTAAGCATCTCTTTCATGGATTGTTCAGACAATCCATGAAACTGTCATCGTGGACGGAAACCAAATATAAGAAAAATAAGAAAAATAATATAGGGCTGATATCAAGTGTATTTTTAGGGAACTGTCATCGTGGAAGGAAACCAAATATATATAGAAGCCAGAAATGGAAACAGAAAGAAGAATGCTAAAGACTTTGGATACACCAGGCTAACATAGCGGCATTTTCCTCATCTCTCTCTCATCCCTTGTTTCCCTTCAGCACACGAACACAAAGAGACATCAGCAACAACAGCAAGAGCGACAAGAACAACAATAATAATAAATTATTATGAACAAGATGTCTCTATATGGGTTTCCAGATCTCCACTCGAGCCCACTCTTTCTAATCACAGCCCAATTAAGAACATAGACAACATCCACTAAACAATCCAATCATAGCCCAGTCAAAATTTGCCATCCTAGATCCAATCATAGCCCAGTTAAAAAAACCATGCCAAAGATTGCAATCAGGTTACATTAACAGTATCTGAAAATGAAAATTTCTCCATTATCCGAGCTTATATGTTGCTCTCCAACTATATCGCAAAACCCAAGTGTTGTGCATATCCGGCCGGAAGATTTTGGCATACGTACCTATATACCATCCTCAGTTCACAGTGAACCCTTTTTTGGTATTAAAAAAAACATGCCAAGAAGACAATCAGGTGCATGAAATCAGCTTCACTAACAGTTAAGTGAACATAGGACCAAAAAATAGCCTTAGAAGACCATCAGGTTTGTGAAATAAGCTTCACTAACAGTGAAATTAAGAAACTGGGGATGCTATGCAGCATACTTAGTTTGGAAGTGAACCAATTTCCCAGTTAAAAAAACCATGCTAAAGATTGCAATCAGGTTACATTAACAGTATCTGAAAATGAAAATTTCTCCATTATCCGAGCTTATATGTTGCTCTCCAACTATATCGCAAAATCCAAGTGTTGTGCATATCTGGCCGGACCATTTTTGGCATACGTACCTATATACCATCCTCAGTTCACAGTGAACCCATTTTTGGTATAAAAAAAACATGCCAAGAAGACAATCAGGTGCATGAAATCAGCTTCACTAACAGTTAAGTGAACATAGGACCAAAAAATAGCCTTAGAAGACCATCAGGTTTGTGAAATAAGCTTCACTAACAGTGAAATTAAGAAACTGGGGATGCTATGCAGCACACTTAGTTTGGAAGTGAACCCATTTTGTGTTAAAAAAACCATTTTTGGCATACGTACCTATATACCATCCTCAGTTCACAGTGAACCCATTTTTGGTATAAAAACAAACATGCCAAGAAGACAATCAGGTGCATGAAATCAGCTTCACTAACAGTTAAGTGAACATAGGACCAAAAAATAGCCTTAGAAGACCATCAGGTTTGTGAAATAAGCTTCACTAACAGTGAAATTAAGAAACTGGGGATGCTATGCAGCATACTTAGTTTGGAAGTGAACCCATTTTGTGTTAAAAAAACCATTTTTGGCATACGTACCTATATACCATCCTCAGTTCACAGTGAACCCATTTTCGGTATAAAAAAAAACATGCCAAGAAGACAATCAGGTGCATGAAATCAGCTTCACTAACAGTTAAGTGAACATAGGACCAAAAAATAGCCTTAGAAGACCATCAGGTTTGTGAAATAAACTTCACTAACAGTGAAATTAAGAAACTGGGGATGCTATGCAGCATACTTAGTTTGGAAGTGAACCCATTTTGTGTTAAAAAAACCATTTTTGGCATACGTACCTATATACCATCCTCAGTTCACAGTGAACCCATTTTTGGTCAAATTCAAATGCCAAGATGACAATCAGATGCATGAAAATAAGCTTCACTAACAATAAAACAAAATGGGTTCACTTCAACAACAGCAACAACAGCAAGAGGGAACCAAATATAGAACAATTGGGTTTTGAATGGAGATTGTAGTCATAGATCAATTCTTCATAGAAGAAAAATACGAATAGGGCTCATAGCAAGTGTAGTTTTAACTGGAATTGTCATCGTGGAAGGAAACCAAATATAGAAGCCAGAAAGAGGAATGGTAGAGAATGAGGATACACCAGGCTAACATAGCGGCATTTTCCTCATCTCTCTCTCATCCCTTCTTTCCCTTCCCAAAACACGAACACAAAGAGACATCAGCAACAACAACAAGATTGACGAGCACAACAATAATAATAAATCATTATGAAGAAGATGTCTCTATATGGGTTTCCAGATCTCCACTCGAGCCCTCTCGTTCTAATCACAGCCCAACTAAGAACACAGACAACAGCCACTGAACAATCCAATCACAGCCCAATCAAAATTGGCCATCCTGGATCTTAATGAAATAAGCTTCAGTAGTAGTAAAAGAAGATGGGGATGCTAGCAGCAAACTCAGTTTGGAAGTGAACCCTTTTTTGGTTAAATTAAGATGGCAAACAGGTTACTTTAACAGTATCTTGAAATGAAAATTTCCAAAGATGCCTCAGTTCACAGTAAACCCATTTAGTATCAAAAAAACATGCCAAGAAGACAAGCAGATGCATGAAATGAGCTTCACCAACAGTGAAAGAGGATGGGGATGCTAGCAGCATACTCAGTCTGGTGGTGAACCCATTATTTGATCAAAAAATCATGCAAAAGAGGGCAATCTGCAGGATACCTTAACACTACCTTAAAATGAAAATTTCTCCATTAATTGAGCTTAATTATATGTTGCTCCACTAATTGTTGTGCCCAACTAAATCTAAAACCAATTTGTTGTGCAAATCACAGACCATTTTGGCGTACGTAGCTATAGCATCCTCAGTTCACAGTAAACCCATTTAGTATCAAAAAAACATGCCAAGAAGACAAGCAGATGCATGAAATGAGCTTCACTAACAGTGAAAGAGGATGGGGATGCTAGCAGCATACTCAGTCTGGTGGTGAACCCATTATTTGATCAAAAAATCATGCAAAAGAGGGCAATCTGCAGGATACCTTAACACTACCTTAAAATGAAAAATTCTCCATTAACTGAGCTTAATTATATGTTGCTCCACTAATTGTTGTGCCCAACTAAATCTAAAACCAACTTGTTGTGCAAATCACAGACCATTTTGGCATACGTAGCTATAGCATCCTCAGTTCACAGTAAACCCATTTAGTATCAAAAAAACATGCCAAGAAGACAAGCAGATGCATGAAATGAGCAACACCAACAGTGAAAGAGGATGGGGATGCTAGCAGCATACTCAGTCTGGTGGTGAACCCATTATTTGATCAAAAAATCATGCAAAAGAGGGCAACCTGCAGGATACCTTAACACTACCTTAAAATGAAAATTTCTCCATTAACTGAGCTTAATTATATGTTGCTCCACTAATTGTTGTGCCCAACCAAATCTAAAACCAACTTGTTGTGCAAATCACAGACCATTTTGGCGTACGTAGCTATAGCATCCTCAGTTCACACTAAACCCATTTAGTATCAAAAAAACATGCCAAGAAGACAAGCAGATGCATGAAATGAGCTTCATTAACAGTAAAAGACCATGAAAATTTCCAGTATCTAAGCATTTATTTTTCTATTAATTCTTCATCCCAACTAAACCATTCAAGTTAAGGAAATCAAGATGCATCTATCTGAAAAATATGCTAAGTTTGGAAAATAAGAGAAATCAAGAAATGATACCGAAGAGAGCGAGAGAGAGAGCGGAGGAGGGAAATCGAAAATACGAATGGGGCTCATAGCAAGTGTAGTTTTAACTAGAATTGTCATCGTGGAAGGAAACCAAATATAGAAGCCAGAAAGAGGAATGGTAGAGAATGAGGATACACCAGGCTAACATAGCGGCATTTTCCTCATCTCTCTCTCATCCCTTCTTTCCCTTCAACACACGGACACATAGAGACATCAGCAACAACAGCAAGATCGACAACAACAACAATAATAATAAATTATTATGAACGAGATGTCTCTATATGGGTTTCCAGATCTCCACTCCAACTCGTCTCTTTCTAATCACAGCCCAATTAAGAACAATTGGTCACAGTCACTTTTAAAGAAACATATATGCTCAGATAATGGAAATTTTCATTTTAAGATACTTTTAAAGTAACCTGATTGCCATCTTTGGCATGATTGCCATCCTCATCTTCTTTTACTGTTAATGAAGCTTATCTCATGCATCTGATTGTCATCTTGGCATGTTTTTTTTAACAAAATGGGTTCACTGTGAACTGAGGATGCTATAGGTACGTATGCCAAAATCCTCCGGATATGCACAACAAATGGGTATTAGATTTAGTGCAGCGATGAACAGGGCTCATATCAAGTATAATATTACGGACTGTCATCGTGGAAGGAAACCCATTTAATATATAACAAGAGTGGATGGTAGAGAATGAGGATACACTAGGCTAACATAGCGGCATTTTCCTCATCTCTCTCTCATCCCTTCTTTCCCTTCAACACACGGACACATAGAGACATCAGCAACAACAACAAGAGGGGATTGGTCCAACAAAAAGTATAGATTATAATAAACGAGATGTCTCTATTTGGGTTTCCAGATCTCCACTCCAGCCCTTTCTTTCTAATCACAGCCCACTTAAGAAAATTAGATTTAGTTGGGCTCAAGAATTAGTAGAGCAACATATAAGCTCAGGTACTGTTAAAGTAACCTGCAGATTGCCATCTTTGGCATGATTTTGTAACAAAAAATGGGTTCGCTGTGAAACTAAGTATGCTGCTAGCATACCAAAATCCTCCAAATCAGTACAACAACGCGGCTGAACAAACCTTATCAGCAGGTCATACAATGTCATCTAAGCATGTTATGTGCCAAAGTGGGATTGGTAATACAATGCATGAACGACACGTAATAGTTGTTTGTGAGTATGCAATAGGGTGCAGCTATGAACAGGGCTCATATCAAGTGTAGTATTACGGACTGTCATCGTGGAAGGAAACCCATTTAATATGTAAGCCATATATGGAGCCAAAAAGAGGGATGGTAGAGAATGAGGATACACCAGGCTAACATAGCGGCATTTTCCTCATCTCTCCCCTCATCCCTTCTTTCCCTTCAACACACGGACACATAGAGACATCAGCAGCAACAACAAGAAGGGATTGATCCAACAAAAAGTATAGATTATAATAAACGAGATGTCTCTATTTGGGTTTCCAGATCTCCACTCCAGCCCTTTCTTTCTAATCACAGTCCTCTTAAGAAACATAGACGAAATACTTATAGATGACAGTCACAATGCACACTCACAAACACTAGTACGTGTCTTTCATGCATTCAAGACCATAATCTCTTTAAAAAACCAATTTAAATACTTACCCTGGGTGGGACTTGGGACTGCTGCCCTATTAAATTGGCCATTTGTTCTTGGAGGAGTGCAACTTGTGCCTTTAAGGCAGTCATCTCCTCGTCCCGATTGCCACTTGAACTAGATTCACTCCGTTCAAATAGCCGCGAGGGGGTTGGTCCCAGGCCCATACCACGGACACGTCCATGCCTCTCCTTTCCCCTAACATCGATCAAGGCAACTCTCTGCCGGGTACGCCAATCTGGGCGTGCCGCCGTAGGGTCCGAATCTGAAGCAGAGGAGATTTCATCATACCTTTTCCGAGCGTTAGTCTGTAAAAGGACATAACAATCAGAGTTAAAAGCAGATGAAATTTCGACTACTCATTAGATATTAGTTCACAAATTACCAGAATCCGTGCTGCCTCAGGGCTCGCATACGTCCCATCCTTTGATTTGTGGGTGGCATCAAAAAAGTCAATGTCCCCAAACTTCGTAGGCCCCCCCAAATCTTCTGCCTATATATTAGTAAGATGAAATGGTTATAAACAAATAACTGTAAGTAAAAAATTGTTCAATACTATTGCGCCTACCAATTCTTCCCGAACCAGAGCGAAGCTCTTTGTACCAGCGGTGTGCAGCACTAGCTGCTTTGACCGACTGGCAGCTCCCACCTCCGCCTTTTTCTGTACATGCCACAATGAAGTTAACAGAAAAATTCATTATAGCCGCCATACAACCACATACTCATTAGATTTTTGTGTGTTTAATGTAAATACCTGACCGATCGCCGAACTCCAGTAGTGCACAAGAAATTGTCAATCTGAAGGCTCCACATTTTCTGGCACATTCACTGCATTCTCTTCCTCTGAAAGGTCTTTGTTATAAAACTTCGACTTCAATTCACTCTTGTGGTCCCTCCACTTCTTGGAGAGTGACTTTTCAACCCAAGGCGTAAGGGAGTCGGGGAACGAGAAGTATTGCTGCAAAATTCATTACCCATCACTAATAATACATATTTCAATAATAATTTTTTGCCGACCAATTATGTATTTTAGATGAGAAATACCTTGATTGTCGTAATAGCAGTGGCCTTTGTGGTGGTTGGCACCTTCGGCCAACTCTCGTATGACAAAGGAAGTATGCGGGGGTTCCTTGCTATAACCCCAATGAAGGAAGAAAATTTACTGGCGTTGTCGCCAACCAGTTGCCCAACACCATTCGCCTCCACCTCGATCCTTTCATCATTCTGAAGCCTCCAAACATTCGTCATCTTAGTCCGCCCACGATGTTTTTTGACAGTGGGCGGCGTGCTACCCTCACCCTCTTCTGTTTGACTGCCACTATTATGTAGTGGCTGCTCATCCCCATGGCTCTCGTTGCCATCATTTATATTTAACCTCTTTCAACGCCTCGGCATGTTGTACCTGTCAAGGATTCAAATACACACATGC
The DNA here is from genome assembly GCA_017893485.1 of Hemerocallis citrina. Classification (NCBI taxonomy): domain Eukaryota; kingdom Viridiplantae; phylum Streptophyta; class Magnoliopsida; order Asparagales; family Asphodelaceae; genus Hemerocallis; species Hemerocallis citrina. The sequence goes on from CM030365.1 coordinate 131,587,916, forward strand.
CAAGAAGACAATCAGATGCATGAAATCAGCTTCATTAACAGTGAAAGAAGATGAGGCCTATGCTAGCAGCATACTTAGTTTGGAAGTGAACACATTTTTGGTTAAAAAATCATGCCAAAGAGGGCAATCAGGTTACTTTAACAGTATCTTAAAATGAAAATTTCCATTATCCGAGCTTATATGTTGCTCTACTAATTCTTGAGCCCAACTAAATCTAAAACCCAATTGTTGTGCATATCTGGAGGATTTTGGCATACAGCTATAGCATCCTCAGTTCACAGTGAACCCGTTTAATATCAAAAAAACATGCCAAGAAGGCAATCAGATGCATGAAATAAGCTTTATTAACAGTAAAAAGAAGATGAAAATTCTAGCAGCATACTTAGTTAGGAAGTGAACCCATTTTTTGTTAAAAAATCATGCCAAAGATGGCAAACAAGTTACTTTAATAGTATCTTGAAATGAATATTTTCATTATCTGAGCATATATGTTGCTCTACTAATTCTTTAGCCTAACTAAATCTAAAACCCAATTGTACAGCATATCCGGCGGATTTTGGCATACGTAGCTATAACATCCTCAGTTCACAGTGAACCCATTTTGGTTAAAAAAACTTGCCAAGATGACTATCAGATGCATGGAATAAGCTTCTTTAACAATAAAAGAAGATGAAATTTCTAGCAGCATACTAAGTTTGGAAGTGAACCCATTTTTGGTTAAAAAATCATGCCAAAGAGGGCAATCTGCAGGTAACTTTAACAGTTTCTTGAAATGAAAATTTACATTATCTGAGCATATATGTTGCTCCACTAATGGTTGTGCCCAACTAAATCTAAAACCGAATTGTTGTGCATATCCGGACCATTTAGGCATACGTAGCTATAGCATCGTCAGTTCACAGTGAACCCATTTTATATCAAAAAAACATGCCAAGAAGACAATCAGATGCATGAAATCAGCTTCATTAACAGTATAAGAACATGAAAATTTCAACATGCATCTATCAGAAAAAAAATGCTAAGTTTCAAAAATTAGGGGAATCAACAGATGATACCGAAGAGAGAGAGAGAGCAGGGCGACGAGCACGGGGGGGGGGGGGGGGGGGGGGGGGAGATAGAGAGAGAGCGGGGCGACACGGTCGTTTCCGTTCGACGATTCACCTCCAAATCGGGATAGGGAGGAGGGAAATCGAAAATGGCGAAGGGAAGAAGGGACGATGACGAATGTTCGAAGGCCGTTGAAGAGGACGAAGCGGAGGAGGCAAACGCGCGAGAAGTAGAGCGAGGAAGGAGGGAAAACGAAGCGCCTTTTTTTTTATTTTTTGGGGGTTTGGGGAAATGGCGAGCGAAAGGTTAGGGTAGATGGGATTTATCGCAGCTTTTCACCGGTGTTTTAATTAGACACGCCGGTGAATCATACACTTCACCGGCGTTTTTAAATAAAACGCCGGTGAATACGCGGATTCACCGGCGTTTTAATTCGGCCGCCGGTATATAACCATCCCATCTGGTGGCCCCATTCCTCATCGCTACCTACCCCGGCGTTACTAGTAAAACGCCGGGGAATAATTGCCGGTAAATCTAGTTTCTTTTGTAGTGATTACACGTACTAATTGTATGGATATCGGAATACGGGTTGAGTGGGTTGAGAACCCAGTACCCAAACAAGTATTGATAGTAGTCTAGGTATTTTAATCTTGATACCTAGGGTAAATATCTCAAGCACCTTAGTCTAGGATATTAACCCTAATTTCTATTATTATTATCGCTCATAATCTCTAACAGCATTTACTGCCCTACCGTCAACATGTGCTCACTGTAATTCCCAGGACATATTTGAAGAGGCATGTAGTCAGTACCATCACTGAAAGCCCAAGTTCTCACAACGGTCATTCGGTAACTGTTTGCTTGGAGGAGGTCATCTGACACCTGGTACCTTTCGTTAATGAAAGCAGCCTTCTCCATGAGCCAGTATGCGTTGACTCCGTTGGTGTAAAATGGCTGGCCGTTCGCCATAAATTGGGTCCCTTTGGCTATAACAAAACCCCCACTAATCGGTTTACTGTAATTACAAAAAATTCAAAATTAGCAAGGGTAATTTTGCCATGTTGGAGGACTAGAAGGGCTAGGAGAAGAAACAAGCAATAAAATACGTGAATAGTCTTCATATTTAGTTATATAGATTAAGAAGAATTGATGAGGTTAAGTTATAAGGGTTTCAGTTTCCAGGGTTTATATAGCACTGTCTAGGGAGAAGAGAGAGATGGGGAGATGAAAATGACTCCTACAAAAGAGTGAGATGCCTTCCTTCTTGTTCGAAACTCCTTCGTTGCAATATGCATGGTCTTGTACGTCCAATTTTTTTTTTTTTGGCATGGTCCTCTTAATTATGCATATTGATGAGGAATAAATGATAGTGGCACAATCAAGAACCTCTGATCTCCTCTAGACCCATCTCCCTGTGATCATCAGGTCAATTAAAGTCCAATGGGCTACAACCAGTTCAGGCCCATAGGCGAACGGGTCCGACCCGGCTCGTTAGGGTTCTAGACCCGTTTTTCCCTGCCTATAAATACCCGACGCCCCCCCCCCCCCCCCGACACACACACTTAAAAGGTAATCAATCTTTCCCCACCTGAACCCTAGTTACTGTTGCTTTCTCAGTGACTGACTAAATCGTCGGAGGGCCTGTCGCCGGAACTTCTCCCAGTGTTTTTAGGCAGTGTGCGGGTACAGAAGACCGAGCCGAGCATCAAAGATCCGAGCCGAGCTACTCGATCCGAGCCGAGCACCCGGCCTCTACCTCTCTGCTGCTACTCCCGAGCCGGTCCTACTCCCCAGGGTCGGACCGACGCCAGTACCACAGTTTCCTCTTCACAAATTACAATAACTCACACTTGCTGCCCCACACTCTAAAAACAAACAGTATCAGGTTGGTGCCGTCTGTGGGAAACTCTCTTAGTACTGTCGCCAGACCAAGCCTAGTCATGGACGTTACCTCGAGTCCGAGCTCTTCCATGGCTCCCAGAAGGGCCGTCACCTTGGCACAACATCCGGACCCTCCACATCATAGCCGCACGGATGCCCAGGGTTCCAACCAACCTCGGATCAACGGCGCGGCCAAACCCTCGAATGCGACTGATTTATGCTGCGTCATCTTAGATCGGCAGGTCAGCCGAACATGGGGAGAGATTGCTTCCAACTCAGTCTTGAACCATCGCCGACAGCCGTCCCAAGAGCGTGATCCAGAACACAGCCGCTCACCTCGTGGACCTTCGCCCCCGCAGGACCCGGTGGGGCAAACCCCCATCACGAGGGCTGAGTTCTAAAATTTCCAGGATGAGGTTCTCCAAGCCATCCGAGGGGGTCAGGGCACTGAGGTCCGCAACATTTCTGACCCACGGTCAAAACAGGTGGCGGCGAATCCCACGGATCGGTCCATCCCCAGGAACAGGCAGGCACCGTCCTTCAGCATTTACAAGAGATGGAGAACTGCCTCGCCCATCTCGGTGAGGGCGGATCGATACCGGATCGCGGTCATTGACAGACTGGACCCCCATTCTCCCCCCAAATCCTAGAAGCCAAAATCCCCCGGAATTTCAGGCCTCTGCAATTCGAGACCTACAACGGCGATGGTGATCCCGCTGATCACATGGAGGGGTTTAAGACCCTCATGATGATTCACAACACAGAAGATCCCCTCCTCTGTCGCGCCTTCCCTACTACCCTTTGTGGTCTGGCTCGGGAATGCTTCTCAAAACTTACCGTCGGCTCGGTCTTCTCGTTTGAACAACTAGATGCGGGCTTTCTAGCCCACTTCGTAACCAGCAAGAAGTTCGAGAAGACGAGTGCTTCCTTTCTGGACCCCAAACAGAAGGATAGGGAATCCCTCCGAAAGTTCGTTCGGAGATTCAATGCCGAGGCAGGGTCTGTCTCCTCCCACGATGCAGGTGTCACCTCCGCAACCTTCCGACACAACGTCTGCCACGGCCAGTTCAAGGTTTCCTTAGCCAAAAGGCCACCCGTGGACTTCCCCGACCTACTCAACAGGGTCGAGAAGTATATTCGGGCCGAGGAGGCCCTCAATCCGGAGGGCACCAAAGAAGCCACGTCTAAGGGGAAGCATAAGGTCGATGATGCCGAGCCCTTCAAGAAACCTGCGAAAGAAACAGCTGGTCTCAAGAGGGTCCCTCTGGTCCCCCGATTCGAGAGATATACGCCCCTGACCCAGAACATCTCAACAATTTTGATGGAGATCGAGGATAAAGGGATCGTCCAATTCCCTCCCCGACCGAGAAATAATGGCAAGAAGCGAGACCAAAGGTTCTACTGCCGCTTCCACCGAGACACTGAGCATGAGACAGACCATTACCGAGCCCTCAAAGATGAGATCGAAGCCCTCATCCAACGAGGGTATCTGAGGGAGTTCGCCCGGGCCAATCCTAAAGACCGGAGAGAACCGAGGAGCCCAAGGCCTTCGCCTCCTCCACGGACTACCAGCCGACGGCCCGAACGGGACCCCGACCCGGAGGAAACTGGGGGACCGACTATCCCGCATGCACTGCGTCAATGGCAGATCCATGGGAGGGAAATCTAATACCTTTCGCAAGGCCTTCGTCCGAATGGTGAACTCTGTTCGGGACCATCCCTCCCCTCAGGTTCAGCAGCGGGCGGTCTCCTTCTCTAGACCTCAAAGGCATCCAGCTTCCGCACTGCGATGCCCTCTTCATCAGCCTTGTCATGGCCAACTTTGAAGTCCGTCGTATCCTGGTGGACAACGGCAGCTCGGTTAACATCCTTTTCTTGGAAGCATTTGAGAACCTCAAACTCCCCCGAGAAAAGTTGAAGCCGGCCGGTTACACCCTTCATGAGTTTTTGGGCATCCCCATACAAATTGAGGGGATTGTGACACTAGATGTAACGGCAGGAACGACCCCACCGACCTTGGGGTTGGGGTCATCCGAGGTAACCAGGAGTCGGCACGTTCGTTCTACATGACCGCGGTCGGGGGCAGGGTATATCCCCTCAACGCAGTTGAGCTCCCTCCCAAGAGGGACCATCCTGAGTCAGAACCGGCTGACGAGCTGGAGGAAGTCTCGTTCGAGGCAGAAGAAAAATCCAAATGTTTCCGTGTAAGCTGCACCCAGTCCCCCGACATGAAGCCGGGCCTGATTGATTGCGTCTGCCGCAACATTGACCTCTTCGCCTGGAATCCATTCGATATGCCTGGGATTTTCGAAGATCTGATCCTGCACCGACTGAGCGTCACCCCGGGCTCCAAGCCTATTCATCAGAAGCGGCGCAAGTTCGCCCGGAGAGGCAACAAGCCCTAAAGGTAAATGTGAACAAACTGTTGTCCACTTGGTTCATTCAGAAGGTCAGCTACCCCGAGTGGCTGGCTAACGTCGTGATAGTAAAGAAGGCCAGCGGAAGCTGGAGGATCTGCATAGACTTCATAGATCTCAACAAGGCATGCCCAAAAGATCTTTTCCCTCTCCCGAGCATCGACTCCCTAATCGACGCGATGTCGGGTCACGAGCTGCTAACCTTCATGGTCACCTTTTCAGACTATAACCAAATCCGCATGTTTTTCCCAGACATCGCTAGGACGTCTTTTGTTATCGAACAAAGTCTATACTTTTACCGGGTCATGCCCTTTGAACTCAAGAATGCCGGGCCACCTACCAGAGACTCGTCAACCGGGTCTTCAAAAATCAGATCGGTTGCAACATGGAAGTATACGTCGACGGCATGCTCGTCAAAAGCCGGCGAGATCGGGACCATGTGGACGACCTTGAAGAAGCATTTGGCTTACTTCGATCCCATGACATGAGGCTCAATCCCGCCAAGTGCGCCTTCGGCGTCTCCTCCGGAAAATCCTTTGGTTTGTCGTCAACCAGCGCGGCATAGAGGCGAACCCCGAAAAAATCAAGGCCATTATCGAAATGGCCCCTCTGAAAAATATTACAAAAGTTCAGTGGCTGACGGGGAGGCTGGCTGCCATCGGCCGCTTTCTCTCGAAATCCAGGGAGAAATCACTCCCCTTCTTCAAGGCTCTCCGAGGGGCAAAAGGCTTCGAGTGGGAAGACCCCCCAACAAAAGGCGTTCGAACAGCTGAAATCATACCTCGCTAACCCTCCACTTCTGAACAAACTTGAGCCGGACGAATCACTCCAGCTTTATCTCTCGGCCTCGGAGAGCGCCCTCAGCGCTGTTCTCTTTCGGGAAGAGGACGGTGTCCAGAAGCCTCTCTACTATGTGAGCAAGGTCTTGCTTTCGGCGAAGACCAGATATGCTAAGATTGAGAAGGTGGCCTATGCACTGGTAATGGCCGCACAAAAGCTTCGCCCTTATTTCCAAGTCCACTCTATTCAAGTCCTTACAGACCAGCCTCTCAAAGCCATACTTTACAAGCCCGAAACTTCTGGCTGCTTGGTCAAGTGGTTGATCGAGCTGAGTCAGTACGACATCAGCTACCAGCCCAGGACAGCTATCAAGGGGCAGGCCCTCGCTGAATTCATCACCGAATCACTATTCTCGAGCCATTTGACATCCAGGAGACAGACCCAATCTGGGAAGTTTATGTCGACGGCTCGTCTTGTGAGGGAGGAAGCAGTGCGAGCGTCATCCTGAAGGGTCCTGATAATTTCGTCCTCCAGTACTCTCTCCGTCTGAATTTCCCGACCTCAAACAGTGAAGCGAAATATAAAGACATGAATGCTGGGCTCACCCTAGCACACAAGGCCGGATCCAGACACATCATGGCCTTTAGCGACTCCAAGCTCGTGGTCAACCAGATCACTGGGGAGTTCAAAGCTGGCGATGCTCGAATGGTACAATACTTGGCGGTAGTCCGTCATCTCTTGGCATCTTTCGAATACCACTCGATAGAACGAATCCCTAGGGAACAGAACGCCCAGGCGGATTCATTGTCGAAGCTCGCCTCGTTATCCTTCGAGGGGCTCGACCGCACCGTCCTGATCGAAGTCCTCCTCAAGCCCAACATCGACCTCCCTGAAGCCTCCTGCCTCACCACTGATCTCCAACCAGACAACTGGATGACGCCCATTCGAAAGTTTCTTTCGGACGACGAACTCCCTCAAGACCAATCCGAGGCAAGAAGGATCAGAGTCCGCTCCGAGAGATTCACCCTGATCAACGGAACGCTCTTTAAGCACTCATACACGATAGCTAACGGTAGACCCTACCTCTGTTGCCTAGCCCCTGATGAGGCCAAGTATGCTCTAAAGGAACTGCACGAGGGGTTCGGTGGATGCCACATAGGGAGCAGGTCGCTCGCCCGAAAGGCCCTAAATCATGGGTACTACTAGTCGACCATGTTGCAAGATGTCCAAGACCTCGTCAAAATGTGCAGCCATTGTCAAAGATTCTCATCAGTGAAGAGACTCCCGCAAGCCAACCTCCAATCTCTGGATAGTCCAACCCCCTTTGCTATGTGGGAGATGGACCTGGTCGGTCCCTTCCCACAAGCAACGAGCCAAAGAAAATTCCTAGTGGTGGACATCGACTACTTCACCAAGTGGATCGAGGAAGAACCCCTAGCCACGATCACCGAGCATCAAACTCAATAATTCTTCTGGAGACACATCATCTGCCGGTTCGGGATCCCACGGGTGCTCATCACCGACAACGGGACCCAGTTCGCGGGCAAGAATTTTTGAAAGTTCTGCGAAGACATCGGCGTTCAGCAACGCTTCTCGTCGATATGCCACCCTCAATTGAACGGCCAAGCCAAAACGCGAACCGCCAAATCCTTGATGCCTTAAGAAGCGATTGGACAATTCACCCAAGGGGCTATGGGTCGACGAACTTCCGAGCATTCTCTGGGCGCACCGAACGACGAAGAGGATCCCCACGGGCGAGTCACCATTTAACCTAACCTACGGCACCGAGGCGGTCATCCCCTTAGAGATCGGCCTCCCTTCGCCCAGGATCATGGCCTTTGATGAGGAGAGCAACTCGACAGACCTCAGAGCCAACTTGGATCTAGTCGAAGAAGTCAGGAAAAAGTCCGCCATCAGAAGAAGCACATACCAGTAACGGGTCAAGAAACTTTACAACAAGAAGGTCCGTCCCACCAACATCAAATAGGGTGACCTCGTCCTCAGGAAATTGGCGATATCCGATCCCAGCAAAAAGAGGAAGTTGGACCCTAATTGGGAGGGCCCATATAAGGTCTTCGAAGTAGTGCGCCCCGGCACATAAGGTCTCCGAGGCAACATAGTCAAGAGACCCTGGAATGCGGATCACCTCATCAAGTACCTCGAAGGGGAGGAATAAACTTCTTATGTAACCAATCCCTTGTAATCGGCATTACATGCCACAACTTTTTGTATGAAAAGATTAAAGAAAAGGGGCTTATTTCTTTCCAAGTTTTTCAGCTCAGATTCTCTATGTAAATTCCCGCACTTTCCACCCTAAGACTCGACGCCTGGCGTTGATCTCGAACATATGGGTAGCTTTCTCAAGCTAAGCCAGCGGAACTCATCGCTCTGTGCCGACCCCCAAGCCTCGACACCCGGCGGTGATCTCGAGCACATGGGTAGCTTTCTCAAGCTAAGGCAACAGAGCTCGTCGCTCCTTGCCGACCCCCAAGTCTCGACACCCGGTGGTGAACTCGAGCACATGGGTAGCATTCTCAAGCTAAGGCAATGGAGCTCGTCGCTCTGTGCCGATCCCCAAGCCTCGACACCTGACGGTGATCTTGAGCACATGGGTAGCTTTCTCAAGCTAAGGCAACGGAGCTCATTGCTCTGTGCCGACCCTCAAGCCTCGACACTTGACGACGATCTCGAGCACATGGGTAGCTTTCTCACACTAAGGCAGCGGAGCTCGTCGCTCTGTGCCGACCCCCAAGCCTCGACACCCGGCGGTGATCTAGAACACATGGGTAGCTTTCTCACGCTAAGGCAGCAGAGCTCGTCGCTCCTTTCCGACCCCCAAGCCTAACACCCGGCGGTGATCTCGAGCACATGGGTAGCATTCTCAAGCTAAGGCAGCGGAGCTTGTCGCTCTGTGCTGACCCCCAAGCCTCGACACCTGACGGTGATCTCGAGCACATGGGTAGCTTTCTCAAGCTAAGGCAACCGAGCTCGTCGCCCTGTGCCGACCCCCATGCCTCAACGCCTGACGGTGATCTCAAAGTCAACGAAGCAGAGGAAGTGTGAAGAGTTTTTGCCCCCTTCGAAATAGTTTTGGGAATCTAAGTGACAGTAAAGGGTTTGCTCCTGGTAGGAATATCATTCATCAAGTTAAACCTTTATAGAGGGTAAGAAGATATGCAGCAGTCCTAAGTCATTCTGTGTGTAACCTTTACTGCCATTTTGTATGCAATCTTTTTGTGCTGAACCCCGAGCCTCGACACCATGCAGCGATCATGAGCATAGGGAGGCCTTCAACCCTCATGTCCTTGCAGCTCGGCTCGGACTCCGAGTACCCAAAGGGGTTTCATCGGGACAGCCAAAGTCTTAAACCTTCGGCTGGGACGTCAACTAACCCCCCTACCCAAAATTTTCATTAAGACTTAGGACGCTCGCCTTCAGCAAGCGCTCCGAGCCCCGAACCAGGGATCGACCCACCTTTCACCCACTGGCAACTGGGGATAAACAGCACTTATAACCGTTACCTCCAATTGTCAGAGGGTGGTAGGAGAGCCACCTCTCTAGGACTCCAGAGCAAAAATTTCAGTTAAGGCACTCGCCTTTGACAAGCGCCCCAAGCGCTGTCTCCGGGATCAACCCTCCTTTCACCCGCTGGCAACTGGGGATAAACAGCACTCATGGCCATTACCCCAAATTGTCAGAGGATGGCAGGAGAGCCACCGGCGACGAGAACTTAAGGTGAAGTGAGACAATTTCTGATGAGGGGGTGAGGGTTATATAGCCCTCAGGATAACCACATTTATGTTGTGGGAAGTCAAAACGTCGGAAGGCAGAACGTCCCCCATTAATGACGTTAGAAGGCAAAAATGACCCCCATTAATGACGTTGGAAGGCAAAAACATCCCCCGTTAATGATATTGGAAGACGAAACGCCCTCTATTGCCAGGCTTTCAGGATCCCTCGCCCTCGTCGTCACCCTCTTGCTCGAACACATCCTTCGGCCCGGCCGTCGAGGACCCGTCAGGAAAGCAGAAGCCCTAGCTTTCTCACAAGATGGAGGAGCCTGGTTCCAGAACCAAACGGGCCTTCTTCGGCCCCACGTCCTCGCCGCATGGCAAGATTTCTCAATCTCACAAGTCCTCGACCCTAGGCTCGGCTCCTGAAACAAGCGGGGATCCTTCCTCAATCCCTCACTGCTCATTCTCAAAAACAAGTTCAGGCAAATCAAAAAGATTAGTTTTTATTATAAATGCCTTGGGAGGTCACAATACAATAATGTTTATTACAACGGCTATCACCTCCACCTAAACTATCCTCAGAGCCCCTCCGAACTAGCACGAGCTAACTCAAACCCCGCCGACCAGCTTGGCTCCACGGCCTGCCCAGTAGAATCCATAGGAGCAGCCAAGGTAGACACACCAGCCACAGAGCTTTGGGCATCGCCCGGCCTCACATATTCCAACTGCTGAATCAGAGATGGCTCGCGGCCCGAGGAGCACCCACCCCCCAAAGAGACCGACATCCCCAACATCATCTTGTAACGCTGAATCTCGATCTCTCTCTTTACAATAACCTCACGAAGGAGTGACTCCGAGGTAGGCCTTTGAACCGAGGCACTTGACATGGAAAATCTGAGGCCCACACCTCTGAGGTCGCGGTCGACAATCGCCTTCTTTAATTGAGCCGCTTCCGCGCTCATCTCCTTCGAATTGCTTTAGAAGTAGTGGAAAGCAAAATCGTGATCACGAGCTTCCTTTCGATATCGGTCAAGAGTGGACTCCAATACCCTGATCTTGCTCTGAAGCCATGTCACCTCGGATTGTCGAGGATCAGACTCGAGGAAGGAAGTCGACATTTGATAGAAGCAAAACTTAAGATCATTCCAAGGCCATGAATTCACAACTTACAATCTTGAAAAATTACACAAGTCGAAAAGGGTCAGACAGGCAAAAGTCAAGGCAAAAGTCGAAGTCAAAACACTTGCCCAACCAAAAATCCTTTGTCATAAATTAGAATACTTTTACAAAATACCACAATGGCCAGTTTACCTTCGGCAAATACAATGTCAAAAACAAAAGGAAAAGAAAAAAACAACTACGGCGTAGGGCCAACCTCTCCCTCGTGTCCGACAGCTGCCAAGGGGTCAACATTCGGCTCGGCGCTGGCCCCTCCGGCTCTGCCTTCCCCATCAGCTGGCGCATTGTCCCCGGCGGTCCTCGGCGGCTCGTCGATCACCATGTCGAAGTCAAAGCCCATCATATCCAAGGTTGGATAGAAGTGCTTGACATGGTTCAGCACCTTGTCGTACACCTCGTTTTTGTCCTCGATGACCATGTCCTGGGCCTTCAAGGTCAGCAACCCCTTCTCCACTTCAAAGGCCTTCCTCAGCGCCGCCTCCTTCCTGAGTCCATCGTCGGCCATTGAGGCTATGTCAGCCTTCAGGGCCTGCTCTTGCTTCATTGAGGTATCCAGAGCGAGCTTCAGGTCCATCATCTCGCGTTTGTAGTGATTGGTCTGGCTCTGCTCGTACTTCAGCTCCAGGTCGTGGATCCTCATTACCAGATTGCCGGTCAGACAAGCCTATAGCCAAGGTAAAAACACTTGAGTAGAAACAAGGTCGCCAAGAACAAATGCGTGAAGACGCAACAGAACCCCATCCTCGGTCACCAAGACTCGTTCTGGCTCAGCGCCGACCCAAGAAACCCCGCCAAAGAAACTCTTCTCCATAAAGCCAGACTATTCCTTCACAACTGGCTTTGCACTGCCCTGCATGAGTGGGGGGCTTGTGATGTGGAATAAATGATGTGGCAATCAGGACCCTCTGATCTCCTCTGGACCCTCCCCCCTATGATCATCAGGTCAACTAAAGTCCAACGGGCCACAACCAGTTTAGGCCCATAGGCAAATGGGTCCGACCCGGTCCGTTAGGGTTCCAGACCCGTTTACCCCTGCCTATAAATACCAACCCCCCCACCCCCCCCCCCCCCCCCCCCCCCCCCCACTTAAAAGGTAATCAGCCTTTCCCCACATGAACCCTAGTTACTGTTGTCTTTTCAGTGACTGACTAGATCGTCGGAGAGCCTGTCCCCCCCCCCCCCCCCCCCTAAAAGGTAATCAGTCTTTCCCCACATGAACCCTAGTTACTATTGTCTTTTCAGTGACTGACTAGATCGTCGGAGAGCCTGTCGCCGGGACTTCTCCCGGTATTTCTAGGCAGTGTGCAGGTAAAGAAGACCGAGCCAAGCATCAAAGATCCAAGCCGAGCTACTGAATCCGAGCCGAGCACCCGGCCTCTACCTCTCTACTGCTACTAACGAGCCGGTCCTACTCCCCAGGGTCGGACCGACACCAGTACCACAGTTTCCTCTTCACAAATTACAAGAACTCACACCTGCTGCCCCGCACCCCAAAAACAAACAGCATCACACACACACATATATATATATATAAATTCGGTCTCAGAATCACATTCTTTTTTAGTATTCTGCAGATGCATATCATTTAGACGTGTCTTTCAGTAGTTTATACATCTTGAAATTACTATCCCCTGTACGAACAAGGAAGGGAAGAGATTAGAAGTTGGCTATGCTCCTTGCCTACAAAGCCTTCCTGCAGCTACTATATCGATAGCACCCGGTAACTTCTAAGTACTAAAATATTATTGAAACTTATAAGAGGGATCTTTTTGTAATATGATATTATGCATTTGGACTTGATTGAAGTTTCTTTGATGAGGGGATCGATCAATGTACAAAAGGACATATGTAGGAGACTGGGTTCTAAGGAGGTTTCTTAATAATAGTATATTGAGGGCTTATGTGACAAAATGAATTATTGAACAGCTATTTAGATGATATGTAAACCTAAGTGCCACTTGAAGAATCCTAAGGCTAATACCTTTATTTAGATATATTCCTTTTGCTTCTCTATAGTTGAAGAGATGATTAGGCGAAAAACCTTAATAATTAAAGATCTTTACGTGCCATATTCTTGGAAGGTGCATGTATATATTCAGAGTTACACAACGGTGAGTTTGGATGATATTAACAGAGGGAAAAGAAAAGCAGAAGAAAATTAAGAAGAGAGGGGAGACTATATGGTGATTAATCGACATGAAGATATGAAGGAATATACAAAATTTTAAAGCGAGATTTGAGTTCTATATGAGTCCATCTTATCTCAGTAATTTGTTTTCATTATATAGTTTATTTGGCTATTCTAGCATATGTTAATCTATATCGACATCATAGGCTTGACATAGAGAGATCGTATAATTATAAACCCTAGCATGATACTACATGAAGGACTAGTCTTACATTGAGTTTTGCGATAATGGAAGCGGAAGCGGAAGTAGTAATCTCCTCAATAGCTTTAAACACCTTGGTGAGCTGCTCATACAGCAGTGGGTCCTACAAATGAAAATACGCACTAGTTCCACACCTTTGTTCCCAATTGGCTGCGAAAGAACAACAAGTATGGAGGAGACCAACAAAGAAAACTTTTTTCCTTATCGTAGGGATCTTGAGGGATTGATATAGGGATAAAATCTATATTATATGGTGTATATCTCGTCTATTTCCAACCCTAGTCTCAACCCCTCTATTTGTAGGAAGAGAATAAAAGGATTATTGTGAAGCAAGAATATATTCTGATATATTATTTCTCTCATCATTTATCTCCTGCCACAAGAGGGTGTAATACTTAGAAAAATATCTCACCAAGTACATGAGGAAAAAAACCTATGTTGGTTGACCAGACTCTATTCATGGAGGGGACTTTAGGGTAAAACCAGCCCAGCCTAGCCCAACCCATGGATAAATCAGGCTCCTCTTGGGGCTTAACCAACTATCCTAGGGTGGGCCACCAAGTTGGGTTTGGCTCATGGGTCTAGCCGACAAGCCCAAACCGTCTAACATCTCCCACTCACACTCTTTGGCTAAGACGTTACACATAGTTGTTCAAGATCATCTCATACATGTCAAGTCCAGTCCGCCCCATGTTCAGCTTGGGGTGTTCGACCGTACGAGCGAAAATTTCCATGGTGAGCATAATGATGAAAACATTTTGCAGCGTGCAAAGAAAGCCACACCACCAAGTAGGTAAAGTTAACCAGGTCATCATCATCGTCTTTGTCCAGAATCTTCCATGTTCACATCAAGTCGAGCAACCACCTTATATCCCAAGTATAACCTAGCTCACAGGTGCATCAGAAACTCTCTATAATGTTGCGCTAAATTTTTTCAGCGAGGCCTTAAATAAACATAATATGCTGATGTGATCAGGGAATCATATCCTTGAACAAGAAAAATTGAGTTCGTCATCTCACTGCTTTCCTAATTGGCACCTACCATACGCACTTTATTTAGGCATCCTTTTGAGATCCAATCAAAGTAGCAAGCACGGAATTGAGAACCCAACTAACTTCTTTGAAATAATGAAGACAGTACCTCGGTCCCAATTGACTGGCTCATAATGGTAAAAATAACAGCAAATCAGGGCCAGCATGGATCTTAAAGCTTCTACGGTTAGATTAACAGTAATGGGCCTCTTTAATAGGTCCAGGCCTTCTTCAGGCTCATTAACCAGACATGTGCCGCTTTTAAGTCCGTTAAAAGCGATTAGGCCCACTAGGAGAGACACCCGGTCTATTAGGGCCGTAAGTCAAATCTCTTATCCCCAACAAGAGAGTAATTTATTCTATCTCTTATGGGGGGGGGATATACAGAAGATATCAAATTTATATTAATCTTCTAACTGATTCTTAGACCTATACCCCTCCATCTGTCAGAAGGTAAATGGTATTCGGAAATTTATCTCTCAAACTTTCTTTCTCTCTCTGGTTATGACTTGAGAGTCGGAGGTTGCATAGTCGGAGCCAACTTAGTGTTTCAGGCTTTTTATAGGTCTATCGGCCGCGTCAACAACTGTCAAATTCAGATCAGTGTGCACTTTCAATGATTCAGATCCAATCCCAGGAGCTCTATCACTTTTTATGACAATGATCAAATGTTAGATCTTTAGTAGTTTTGTTCGAAATCTAAACTCACTATCTGTTTGCTCCCACACCAAAATAAGCAGCAAATTTGAAAGGATCAGCAAAGGAATGATACTCTCCCTTTACTCCAGATTCAATATTCTCATTTGACCATCTTGATGAGCTCTTCATAGCGCACTTCGTTACTAGCCACAAGGCTGAAGAAACAAGTACTTATCTGTTGGAATTAAAGTAAAGAGAAGGAGAATAACTGAAAGACTTTGTCAAGCGCTTCGTAGCCGAGGCAAGGTCCATCTATTCCCGGGATTCATCGATGGCGACTGCTGCTTTTCGCTACAATATCGCTCACAAATACCTACAGACTGAGCTCCTAGAAAGGAGTGACAAGTTTATCAGAGCCAAGAAAGCTCGTTATCCTCAAGGACAGAATGATCCACATTTCGATAAAAAACGGAAGAATACAAGAGAGTAAGGAACCAGAAAGATTCAGAAAGATAACACACCTTAACGTCGTCCACCTCCAGCACCACACTTCGACAAAGTTCATTCCCCTTAACACAAGTGTGTCATCCATCCTCATGGCAGTTGAAAAGGACATAATTATCCGTCATCCCCTAAGATGACCACAGGCAGGAAGAGAAAGGATAGGAACAAGTGGTGCGTGTTTCATGGAAACCATGGACACACCATCGACAACTGCTAAGCCTTCAAAGAATAACTTGAATGTCTAATTCGTCGGGGCTATCTCTCTCAATTTTTCCGACAAAAGAATGACGCTGAAACCCCTCCGACACAGGGGACTAATAATCATCAAGAAAAGCCCTCAAGCACGGGTGTCAAGATGCCTCATTAAAACGCATTGGTCATAAATCTGTGCATGGAAAATCATTAGGTACAATGCATTCTTGTAGACAACGGCAGCTCCGTAAACATCCTCTTCATGGAAACATTTGACACTCTCAAAATCTCCCAAGACCGACTCAAGCCAACCAGATATACACTCCATAGATTCTCTAGTGTCCTCGCGAATGAATTTCTACACTTGATGTGATGGCAGGAAAGACTCTAGCAACTCGAAAAGATGCACTATAATTTATGGCAGTAGATGTCAAAGATGTGTACAACTCCATATTTGGTCGTCGGGCCTGACGGTCTTTCGTGCAGTTTCTTCTGCCTACTACATGAAAATGAAGTTCCCAACAACAGAAGGCATAGGACAAGTTGTAGGAAGCAAACCGGTAGTACGAGCATGCTACACCACCATAATGGGGGGCTTAGTTCTCCCCTTGACGCCATAGAACTACCGCCAGAAATCAGTTAAAGTAACTCTGATCCCGTAAATGAGCTTGAAACTACTACCCTAGACAATCCTACCGAGAACTTCCAAACCTGTCAAACCATCTCCAACCAGGTCCAAATTCGTCAGAGTCAGAATAAAGTAATAGACTTGAATCCTTCGCTCGAAGCCACTCCGCTCATTCAACAGAAAGAAGTAGTCCTTCCTAAACACTTTGACAAACTTGAAGACCTCCTATTTTCTCTACAAAATAAGGGTAGGCTCGCTCCAAAATAGGCAAGTTCAGGCAAGGTCTACAAAGTTGTTTGCCTAGCAGCTCATCAACTTGAAGACCCGGGGGGCATGGAGATATCAGCAAGGAATTAGAATGAGGAATGCCTCATGAACCTCAATAAAGGCACTTAACACTCCCCTCCTCTATATAGTTACAATATTTTGTAATAAAGGACAGCCACTAGATTAGCTGTTTAGTTTTAATTTTCAATAAATATCGCTTTCGTTAGTGGTCACAGCAGGTAATAAAAGCCAGCCACTAAAGCAATCACTTAGTTTATTCTTTTAATAAAAATTCGTCATTTATTTCTGACAAGGTCTTGTACAATTCTCTGGATGCAAACATGAGTTAACTGCCAAGCTTACTCCTAAAAACGGTACCAAAAACTCATTAAAAGCACCTTATAAGACTAGTTTGGAATCCATACTCGTGGCTCAAAGTTGCCTTAGCAACTTGCAGAGAAGCAAGTTTAGAACTTAACTCGCAATTTGACATGCTCTGCAACCCCTAAAACCCTTCAACAACAAGTTCAGCGTCCATACCCATGACTCAAAACTTCTCTAGCAACCTGCAATCATGCATATTCATAGGGATGGCATCAGGTCCGGGCCAGCCCGGGACCGGCCCGGCCCGGCCCGCCCCTTGCCCGGGCTTAACCTCAACCCAGCCCCCATTGGACCCAGTCTGGTCCGGTTCAATTATTTTGGCATTCGTCCCGGTTAGGCCTGGCCCGCTCGAGGCCCGGGACCGGCTGAACCGGCTCGCCCGGGCTCGGGCCGGTCCGGGCCGACCGTTGGGCATTTAATTTTTTTTCCCAGAAATTTTTTTTAAAAAATTTAAAAATTACAAAAATGCCCCCCAACGGATTTATACTGGCTAGTTTTTGGGGGTACTTTAGGAAATCAAAAAAATGGCATTTTCTATAAATACCATACTATTTCTTTCATTTCTCTTCACTAATTCACTCAAAGACGGGGAATGGATCCTTGTCAAGCCCAAGCACGCTAGAAAGGAGGAGAGGAAAGTGGCGAAGTCTTCGTCCTCCGCATCTACAGATCAAGTGACGGCCAAGAAGACGGCGTTGTGCCACAAGTGCACGAGGAGGGGACATACCATTCACGACTGCCCAAATGACTGATTTTGTTATGCGTGCAAGAAGTCCGGCCACATATCGAAGAGTTGCCTTCGTAGTGTGATGTCAGGGATCATGCAGTCGAAGGCTAGTGCTGAGGTGCCCTTCGCTAGGGGATGTAGCAAACCGGTGGTGGCAGGGTCGGAAGAAAGCAATGATGGGAGATGAAAGGTGATCAGGGAAGTGATAACACCTACACCGGTGATGGCCGACTTCGAGAGTCGCTTTACCAACTCCGTCCTCCTCAAGATTCATACTGGGTTTCCTTCAATTGAGGCCATCAAAGAACTACTCTCCGATAGTGCCCGGCCTATCTCAAGACTTGACTGGAATGTGCTAAAGGTTAAGGAAGACGTCCTTATGGTGTTTTGTAAGACGGATGAAATCACACGTTAGCTCTTGGCTATTGGAAGCTTGGAAGGGGAGGATTTTTACATCACATTAAGTAGGTGGTCAAGAGGATTCGGCGCGTTGAAGGTGGACGCGTGTTCGGCGATTTGGCTATGTCTCTTCAACCTCCCGTTTCATTGTTGGGTACG
Source organism: Hemerocallis citrina (assembly GCA_017893485.1). Taxonomy (NCBI): domain Eukaryota; kingdom Viridiplantae; phylum Streptophyta; class Magnoliopsida; order Asparagales; family Asphodelaceae; genus Hemerocallis; species Hemerocallis citrina. The sequence goes on from CM030365.1 coordinate 131,606,275, forward strand.
ATCAGGTTTTCAAAACTTGGTTCATAGCTTCGGTTCCCTTATTAGCATCGACAAGAATACTAACTTCCTCCTTAGAAGACAATACGCTAGGATTCAAGTGGGGGTAGAGGATATTAGTCTAATTCCTTCGGTGATTGTGGCGTTATTTGAAGACGAAAAATATGAGGTTAAGGTGATAGTAGAAAGGAAGAAGAAAGTCTCATTTCGGAGCTCGCCGAAGTACTCGGGATCAAATTCCGAAGCTGGGTTCCATCAGAGGGGGAAGGAAGAAGATGCTCACAATCCGTCGGATCTATCTAGGAGGCATCACAGCCGTTTAGATGAGGTGCACTCTCAATATCCTGATGGCAAGCAGGATCGTCCATAAGAAAGTGTCAAAGGAGATCAACATCGTCCATTACACCAAACAACAAATACCCTCACACGGGATCCACTTACCAGCGGAAAAGAAGGGGCTCAGTGGCGTGGTGCAGATGAGAGACAGCGACGTCTCATTGGCTCATCTTCCAAAGTCCTAGGTATTGTGCATAGATGCGACGCAGTCCTAGGTACTGTTCATGATAGCATCGTTGAGGGGGGGGGGGGGCGAGGGGGTTACCCAGGGGACAGCGACATCTTTCCAATGGGTCAGCGACAGCGGGTTAGGGGTCAGCTATAGTGTCATAGTTATCAGGTCCACATTAATGCCCCTGTGAAAGAAGGACGCATCTCTGAGCTCCAGGCAGAAAATTTGGAGGGGGCACTAGCGGCAGGATGGCCCACCAACAGACAAGCTGAAGTTTTAAGTCTCTCCTCTACAGATTTCAAGGCCACTCTAGACATGGCCGTGAAAACCATTACCTAAAGCCTTCTTCTTGCTGGGTCGGGCCCATGGACTAAAAACATAGAAAGGGACTCGACAGAGGTTACTATTTTCCAAAAAGGAAGGTCTTCGGGCTTCAAAAGCAACGAATTAGAAGATGCGGGAGGGGCGGAAGTCGGAGAGCCAGATGGAGAGGATAGCGACCATAGAACATAGGACAGAGGAGATCAGGGTCAAGGGGAGAATCAACCAGAGTTAGTGGAGGACTTCTCTACGGTGGAAGGCAATATTGGGGCACTAGATGATGTAGGCAGGGAGATTATGGACTCGGACGGCGAATTTGAGAAGTGGGAGAATGAAATAAAGGCACTAACACCGGTCATACAGGATAGTATGGAGACTGAGGGAGGAGAAGCATTGAAGGGCACTGAGGAATCAAAAAGAAAGAGCAAGAGGCAAATTGACAGGTGGGGAGCTAAAGGGGCTAGTGAGGAGGACCTGATCAAATCGGCAGCCAAGACCAAGGAGCCAATGTCAGCCTGTGGAGGTTCGTTCTCAATTCTTAGTTTTATTTCTGATGACTTACTTCTTTACTATGCTAGCATGTTCGGCTTAGATATGGGATCGTCGGGAATAGAACAAAGTAATAGAGTTAGAATTCTCAGGGAGGAAGCTTATAGGTTAAGCCTATAGGTATTCCAGGGTAGGAAGGTAGGATAGACGTTATTTTTAGTTAGTTTACCCATGAGTTACATCTTCTTGAATGTGAGAGGGATGCGCTCCAAGGTCAAGACTAGATTAGTAAATGACACTATAGCTAGGATTAACCTGATATTGTGCGCCATTCAAGAAACTAAGATTGGTGAACAGCAAGGTCATGACTTTGTGGGGTTAAGGACGCTTAGAGATTTTGTGTGGCGGGTTAAACCGGCTAAGGGTATGTCGGAGGGTATCGCAATAGGAGTTGATTCTAAGGTGTTTGATATTATAGATGCTTTCGTCGACAATTTTACTGTCACCCTGGTCATCAAGCAGAAACGAGATGGTTGGGAACACATGGTAACTTCGGTTTACGGCCCATATAATCCGAGCCAGCGGCAGGGATTTTGGGAGGAAATGCAAAACATTAGAGATAGATGGATGGGACTGTGGATCATTGGCGGAGATTTTAACATCACTAGATTTGCTAATGAACACAAGGGTTGGGGTTCAAACGAGAGGGATAGGCAACTATTCAACAATGTCATCAACAACCTTAGTCTCATTGAAATCCAAGCGAGTGATCGAAGATTTTCCTGGACTAACATGCAGGCTAACCCAACCATAGCCAAACTAGATCGAGTTCTGGTCTCCACTAAGTGGGAGGCATTACATCCATTGGCAACGGTGAGATCAATTCCAAGATTTACGTCAGATCATGTCCCACTGGTTCTAGAATGGGAGAATGACATGAGAGTAGGATGGCGCCAATTTAGATTTGAGAAGGCATGGACGCTTAGCCCAAACTTCTCAAATGTCATTAAGGACTCCTGGGAGATGACGACGTCGGCAAACGATGCAATATCTAGATGGATCGTCAAACTTTGCCGACTGAGGAAGCGCTTAAAGAGATGGGCAAAGGAGGAATTTGGGAAAGTCAAAGAAAAGAAAGAAAGGCTAGGAAGGAGAATTCAAGAATTAGAAAAAAACGAAGAGGATAGAGATCTACACGCGGGGGAATTTGACGAGCTAGCCACCAGTAGGACGGAAATATATAGAATTGGAGAAATGGAAGAATGCTATTGGAGACAAAGATCGAGGGTTCAATGGCTTAAGGAAGGAGATGCAAACACTACCTTTTCCACAAGGTGGCCAACGGGAGAAGGCGACACAATCAAATCGGGAGACTATTTGTGGAAGAAGTTTGGACGGAAGATGAGTCCGTTATTAGAAACCATATTGATAGCTCGTTCAGAGATCTATTGGGAAGGAAAAGTGCGCTAAGAAGTGAATTGAGCTCGGACATGTGGAATGAGGGAGCTATTGAGGGATGTGAGAGACTAGAAGAGTCCTTCACGGAGGAGGAGGTGTTACTAGCTATCAAGAGGTTGGGGCAAGACAAAGCTTCGGGACCAGATGGTTTTCCGATTTTCTTCTAATCAAAATATTGGGCCATCATCAAGAAAGATCTGATGGATATATTCCACAAGTTTTTCAACGGGGAGGCGCAGGTGGAGAGACTTAACTACGCGAATGTGGTCCTTATCCCGAAAAATGCAGAAGTGCTAAGATTTAAGGATCTCAGGCCTATCAGCTTGCTTAACGGCTCGTTCAAGATCATCACTAAGACATTGGCCAGTAGATTAAACTCAGTCATAAACGACATTATTGGGGAAGCCCAAAGTGGGTTTGTAAAAGGAAGGGACATCCTAGATAGCATCGCATCGGCCCATGAAATGGTGTTCAGAGGGAACAAAGACAAGGTTGACGGGTTCCTACTGAAGTTAAATTTTGAAAGGCATACGACACGGTAGAATGGGAATGTGTGGACGAGGCAATGAAACTCAAAGGGTTCGGAGTTAAATGGAGGCTATGGATGAAGATGTGCATTAGGAATGGCAAGTCCTTCGTCCTAGTTAATGGATTGATAGGAAGGGAGATCAGATGTCAGAGAGGACTGAGGCAGGGAGACCCGCTTTCACCGCTTATTTTTGCAATAGTTGCTGACGGTTTGTTTGAGATGAATAAAAGAGGAATGAAGGCAGGGTTGACTAAAGGGATTATAGTAAAAGGGGTCTCAGAACCTTTGTCAATCCTGCAGTATGCTGATGACACCTTAATGTTCGGCTTGGCTAAGGTGGAAGAAATTCTGTCTATACGGATTCTTCTAAGATGCTTTGAATTCTAGTCCGGTTTGGCAGTTAATCTACAAAAGAGTTGCGTTACTGCCCTAAGCAACTCCAACGCAGGATCCGCGGAACTTACCTCAACATTGATGCAGTGCGAAACAAAGGAGTATTCGCTCAGGTACATGGGAACGCCGATCAGACCGGGAAAGCTGATTAAGGAGGACTGGATTCCTTTGGTGGAAAACATTGAGAAAAAATTGGCGGGATGGAAAGGAAAATTTCTATCATTAGGGGGTAGAATAACCTTAATCAACTCCGTCCTTAGTAGCATCCCTACATACCTCATGTCGATCTATGAGATTCCCAGCTGGGCTATCAAAAGAATTGATAAATGTAGGCGGAAATTCTTATGGAAAGGAACGCGTTACGATAATAAGGGCATTAACCTCATCAGGTGGGACAGGGTATGCAAGAAGAAAGAATTCGGTGGTCTGGGGATCCTTAACCTCAGAGACATGAATAAGGCTCTATTGTCCAAGTGGTGAAGGAAGATGCACAGACAATGCAAAGCGTGGTGGAGCAACTCGTTCCTGAGATACCGAAGGAGGAAGATTGTTAGATTTGGAGGGAAACCTAGGCATGGTAAGGTGTCCGGTATCTGGAAAGGCGGAGCAAAGGTAGGAGAGATCTACCATATGAACACTAAATGCAGGCTGGGCAAGGGTAACAGCATTAGATTCTAGAAAGACAAATGGTGCGAAGATAATACTTTACAATCACTCTTTCCCGACATTGCATCGGCTGCAAAAAAAGAGGACGCCCTGGTAGTAGATGTATGGAGGCACAGAAACCTAACATTGGAGTTCACGGGAAGCCTCCCTAACGAGTGTCAGCAACAATTGATAAGGCTCAACGCGATACTGCAGGAAGAGGGTACCCAAGACAGGTCAGAGGAGGACGTCAGAAATTGGAGAATAGGGGAAAACCAAATTTATTCGGTTTCAACTGTGTATGGGTTCCTTAACGTTGGTGGGCTGAGGAATGCACATGCAGGTAACATTTGGAAGACTAAAGTTCCTCCCAAAGTAAAAGCTTTCCTTTGGCTAGTTCTTAACGACGGTATCCTATCAAATACTAACCTTAAGAAACGAAACATTCTGAGTGACGCTACGTGCCAGCAATGTAACATAGAGGAAGAAGATACATCTCACATTTTCTTCGTTTGCCCTAGAGCTAGGTTGGTTTGGGAGGTCATGGGTCTGGGCTTTCACACGACTGCAATCCCGAGATGCACCGATGACGTGTGGGGGGAATGGAGATCAAATCACATTAACATAGAGTATAGAGTTCTCTGGGATATTACGGTTGGGGCTAATTTTGTGGAGTCTATGGCTAGATAGGAATGAGTTTTGCTTCCGTAATTCTAGATGTACTTTTCATATGTTACTTCATAAATTGCTAGTTCTAACAGAGGCCTGGGCAGGTCAAGCAGGGACGTGGAAGAAGCCGAGACTGGAGTGAGCACAGTAGATGATGGATGGACCGAGGCAGGGAGGCTTTTAGCTATGTTTGGAGGGATTCGAGCTATGCTGCCCGAACAATGTGGGGAGATATAAATGTATGTGATGTTGCAATTTATATTTTGGGAAGATTTATATTGTAATAGACTGGAATAGGTTTATGTTGTAATGGACCTTTTTGTATGTTTCGTTAATCGATCATTAATGAAACCCGTGACTTTAGTCACTTTTATTCAAAAAAAATTCACTCAAATATCTCACTCTCTACTATTTCTCCAATCAGCAACAACAATTTGGCGATCAACACTCTCTCAAGTGATCAAGATCAAATTTCTCTACATTTTGAAGGAAGGAAAATCAACAACAATCAAGTGATCAACTCATCAACATTCAACAACAACAATCAATACTACTTCTACTCCTAGCTCTCAAGTTTCAACCTTCTTACTGTATTTTAGTATAATTTTAATTTGTAGAATTAACATAGTTGATTATTCATTATTCTCATATAATTTGTGTTTTCTTGATCTTATTCCTCTCATTTTTTTAGATTTTATTTTTAATTTTGGTAAAGTGGTAAAAAAAACATACACTACTCACTCACTAGTTCTTGATATTGTTGTTAATTTTTAATTGAGATAGATTGTTGTTTGTTTTTAATTATTAGTTGACATACATTTAGTTGTTGTTTTCTATCTAATTTTTACATACACTAGTTTTTTATAGTTAAATGGCCTCTAATCGATCAAACGGTGGTGGTAGACATAGTAGTCAAGAATCTACTAGTCATCACATTCCTTCCATTCCTAACCAATATATAGATAGTAAAGAAACATTTATGAATTATGATAGTTTTCCCGATTTGAATGAAACACACTCAAATCCTATAGAAATAGAAGATCATGTAGAACCACAACCATCGGAACAAGGTCCTTCTCTAAACTCAAGGAAAACAACAGGTACTACTTCCGAAGTACACAATTTTTCAATTTTGTCCCTTCAAAAAATGATAAGAGTGTAGGACTTAAAATATTTAAGTGTCAAACCCCATATAAGTTTAAAATAGGATCGGGCACGGGTACACTTCAACGTCACTTAAACAAATGTCAACCACAATTTTCGAAAGATAATCTCACACAACAAAAAATACATCCTAAAACCGGTCAAGTAGATAGTCATACATATGATCACGATCTCATTCGTAGGGGAATGGCTAAATTATTAATTAGGGGTGAATTGCCATATTCGTTTGGTGAACAAAAATATGTAGAGGATTTCGTACAAACCACCTTCAATCCCCATTATAAAAAAATTGCTAGGGATGTTGTTAAGAGTGATTGTAAATTAGTTTACAATGAAACTAAGGATTTTTTGATAGCAACACTAAAATCACTAAACACTAGAGTTTCATTGACATCGGATGGGTGGGTAGGAGTAAACGGGGTTCCAATGATGTGTGTAACATGTCATTGGATAGATTCGGATTGGTTACTTCAAAAGAGAATAATTTCCTTTGGATATGTTAGGTACCCACATAAGGGTGAAATTATAGCCACACATTATGGAAGCATGTAATAATTTTTGTATTTATGATAAAGTGTTTGCTATTGGTTTTGATAATGCATCCAATAATACTAAGGCAATTGAGAGTTTAAAAATAACTTTAGATCCTGTAGAACCCAAAATTTTTCATGTTAGGTGTGCTTGTCACATTTTAAATCTTTGTGTGCAAGATGCATTAAAATATGGAAATGATAAACTAGAAGCAATGAGAGATTGTGTTCATTACATTACATTGAGTGGTCCAATTTATCAAGCTTTTCATGATTGGTGTAAACTTAGGGGCATTGTATGTAGACGTTTTCCTAAAGATGTACGATATCGTTGGAATTCTACCTTTGAATTATTAGGTGTTATTCTTCATTATCGTTTTAATCTTAGAGATTTTTGTGTCGCAATGGGTATGCAAAATTGTATGTTAGATGATGATTTTTAGTTTTTTGCCGATAGTTTGTGTAAATTTTTACAACCTTTTAACGATGCAACTTTGCAATTTTCAAAAACATATACATCAACATCTAGTGGTATTTTACTTGAAATTGTGACTATGATGACAACAATTAAAGATTTGCAAAATGACCCTTTTATTGGAGATATGGTTAATGCGGCATATGTTAAATTTTTGAAATAATTTCATCCAATTCCTATGTTATATTGTGTAGCTAGTGTAATGAATCCTATGATTAAATTAGATGGTACAAAAAATTTAATTGAAATTTTTTACACTTCTGCCCCACACGATGTAATACTAGATTTTGATCATGTTGCTTTTACTCGTAAATTTGAGAATGTTTTGACTAGGTTATATGATTCTTATGATAGGATTTATTCATCTAACAATATTCAAACACAAACACAAACACAAAATGTTGATTCTTCTTCTTCTTCTTCCTCCATATTAGCAAAAGGAAAGAGTCAAGCTAGTATTAGTGTTTTAAATCTTATTAAATCAAAAAAGCCAAGAACCAATTCACCAAATGAGTTGAATTGGTATAATGCACAAAGTGCAGTTGAAGATGTAGAAGATGTGTTACAATTTTGGAAGAGTAATGAAGCAAATTTTAATATTCTTTCTCGTATGGCTAAAGATCTGCTAACAACATCGGTGCCAACTGTTGCATCGAAAAGTGCTTTTTCTCTTGGTGGCAGGATAATGAGCTCGAGCAGGAACCGATTGACAGCCAAAAATTTAGAGATGCTAGTATGCGCCGAAGATTGGATTAAAGCGGAAGAGAGGACCCAAGACTTACTTGAAGCTAAAGCTGGAGCTGGATCAACAAGTAGCGATGAATGAACGATTACATTTAGTTAATTTACATTAAAATGTTGTTCAATAAATTGTAATTAATTGGGAAATTTATGGTGATGAGATTCTATATTAGGTTAACTTGAAGTGCACGACAATAGTCCAATGCCTTCTCTTCAATCTAAGAAGAGGCCATCTCGATCTTTAAATTCAAGTAATTCCCTTGATTTGTAATTTTATCTAAATAGACAAATTTGTATGAATTTTATTCATGTACTTCATTTTATTCAAGAAGTTCAAATTTATTAAATCATGTACTTCATTTATTCATGTACTTCAATTATTTATGAAATTTTATTCTTTGCAATTGTTATGAAATTACAAATCCATATACTTGATCTTTAATAATATTTTACACACAAAAAAATTTCCTTAAACAACGGCCCGGCCCGCGAACCGGCCCAGCCCCCACACTTGGGTCCGGGGGCCTGGTCCGGGCCAAGGTTTCCAATCTTGAGCCCGGCCCGGCCCGCGTTGTGGGGGCGCCCAGCCCGGGTTGGCCCGGGACCGGTCAAACCCGGCCCGGCCCGGCCCAAGTGGCCCGAATGCCATCCCTACATATTCAGAGCTCAGCTCGCCATTCAATATATTTCTACAACCTGTTAAACCCTTAAACAAAAAGTTTGAAATTCATACCCATGGCTCAGAGTTGCTTTAGCAACCTACAAATAAGTAAGTTCAGAGCTCAACTCGCCATTTGACATGTTCCTGAAACTTGTTAAAAATCCTTACAGATGGATTAAAGGTCCATAATCGTGGATTGCAGTTGCTCCACCAAACCTGCAAATAAACAAGTTTGGAGCTGCAGCTGAAATGGTGCTTTGTAGATCACTTTGCAAGACTACTATGTCACACAACGCTTTGGCAAACTTGTGTAGTGATGCTTTTATTTGAAGTTACAGACTCATTGTAATTCAGCAATTATACACGACTCATAGTTTTGTACTTATAACTTTTGATAGTGATATTGGATCCAAGATATAGATTTGTGATAATCCAGTGATTGTAAGGAAACTTGTTGTTTGTGAGATGAAAGCTCTTTTATATGCTTGATCCTTGGTGATGTAACTCATAGTATAGGGTCGATGAGTTGTTGACAAGCGAGGAACAAGGTATCGAACTTGTTATTTGAAGTTAACGAGTTGTTAACAAAGCTCGAGTGGTGAGAAAGGTGTTGAACTCATTGTTTGGAGTTAATGAGTTGTTGATGGAGCTCAAGTAGTAGGCAAGGCGTCGAACTCGTTGTTTGGAGTTACAGAGTTGTTGAGGGAGAGTTGGAACTCTTCAGTTTTGTACCTAGCTAGTTGTAGGAGCAACTCTAGGGAAGAGTTGGACTCTTAATTTGTTGTATGGGTGATTAGCTAGTTGTAGGAGCGACTCTAGGAAAGAGTTGGACTCCAAACTTGCTGTATGGGTGTTTAGCTAGTTGTAGGAGAAACTCTACGGAAGAGTTGGGCTCCGAACTTGCTGTATGGGTCCTCAACGAATTGTGACAGCCACCTCGAGTGGCCCTCACAGGCTTTTTGTAGGACACCACCTCTCCTGGGCTTCTTTAACTCTTGGTAGAAAAAGCCAATCTCGTGGTCTGAGTCTAGCGACCATGACCCGATGCACGCGACCCTCCATGGTAGGAACCAAACTTGACAATACGGTCTCCCCACTTTGAGCATCACTAGGATAACGAGGGGCCCCAATGCAATTGAGCCCACTCTTCTAGTTGTCTACCCTACTCCACCATCTGTTGCACCCGTTCTAACACCAACAATACGCGAGGTGCATGCCGTGCACAACCCCCAAGCTTTACTTGCAGACGGTATATCTCCAAATCCTTCTCAACAAGAACCTTTCTAAAAATAGCGCACTCTTCATTGTTGTCCTTCATCATTTCTAGGAGCAAGGGCATACTGATGAGGCAATCAACATGCAGGAGGGTTAACTCATAGTCTCTTTCTCAACTAAGACTGTCTTGAGACAAAATGTCTCCAACCACTAGTCTTCTGAATTATCACGCAAGCGATAAATCGCTAACTCCGTTATTCGCTACCTCTTGCGAAGCTGCTCAACCTCACCACCTCAAGGCTTCTCCCCAACTCCTGCAATCGTCTACTAATGAGAAGGACCAAAGAGTTATCTCAACATTGACAAAGCAAGGGATACATTCACAAAAGAGATAAACAACAAAATGTCACAACCAAGAGTAACTCCAAGTACAAGAGAACAATACACAAGTGTTTATAAGCAAGAAAGCATTTTTCATATACTAAAAGGAAGATACAAGGGTGTGGTGGCTAGTCCACAACATGACATCATACAGAAATTGAAAACAAAAGCAACTAAAAACACAGAGGATGAATCAACTGTCCACCTGCCTCGGCAGAACCAAGGGCAAATAGCCCCCAGTCGCGAGCCACTCTTTGCCCCTGCAAGAGCGCCGCCCTCATCACCATCCTCCCTGACTCCCTCCTCCCCAGGAGCCTCTCCAGGATGGAGCATCATGTGGTAACTTTTTCGGTGAAGACGGGAACATGCTCTGCAACTTTGCGTAGGACTTATCAATCACACTCTGCAACTTTGCCTTGGCCTTAACCTCCACCTTGGCCTCTGCGACCTTTACCACCAAGTCTGTCTCAGCCCGTGCCTTCTCCAACACCAACACAAGGTCGGCCACCCTCTTTTCTAACGCCTCAAATCCCAAACACTACTCTTTGTCCCTCATCTCTTACACCTCAAACTCCGTTTTGAGCCCTTGACAGCCATCTTCTTGTCTTCTTAGCACGAGAGAACTGTGCTCTTAGATCCTTCTCCTCGGTGGCATAAAATTGATTAAGTGGCCGAAGTGACATGACATCTAGAAAAAGAAGAAAAACATTCAAGACATTGTACTACAAATGGAAAACACTAAAGTCAAACTTCAAAAAACACTAGATGTAACATCAAAGGGTTCCATCTTCAGTCTCTCCCGATGAGTAGGGAGGTAGTGAATCTCATCCAAGTAAGCAGCTGAGTTGCCGAGCAAGCTCTTCTACTGCTTCACGCTCTAGTTGAGAACGTGAATCATCTCCCGCTCATCGCTAAGAATCACTACAGCCTAGTAAAAGATAGGGAGAGGCGAAGGACTCCTTATGATAATCGCTGGGGAAAAAAATCCTATGGCAACATCAGGCGACACTCCCGAAGGCATCATAGTCAGAATGGTTGGGGCTCGAGCAAAGGGATCCTTGGAAGTAAGGGTATGGATCATCGTCCTTTTGCACTTCTTAGGATCATTGGTCCTTTTATTCCAATCAGAGATCAAGTCTTAGAACTCCATCCCTGCATTCTCTAACACCTGACAGAAATGTTTCCCCTATTGTGGCACATGCAACGTGTAATACCCAGTATTTAGAGAGAGTATGTATATATGTATGTATACATATATATGAGCCTATAGATATGGGCCTATAAATATATAATGTTGTATATATATAAGGGGCTTTGATGAAGATGTGGTGGTTGTTGCATTAAGAATTGGGGCCTGGTTGTGTGCATTATGTTGCATGCACATGAGGTTGAATAGGAATGAAATGAGTGGGTTGGGAGTGGATTAAAATCTCATATCGGAGGTTAAATAGAGATTAGGTGTCACGCCCCGCTTCCTAAAAGAATACGGAATATGGTACGTGATTAAGCCCAACGGATAGTTTTCACCATCCATAAGCTGTACGGACCTGCTTGACTCATCATAACAGTAAATATAACAGTATACTCCAACCAGGCATGCAAAACAATCATAACTCAACAGTATTTATTGCATCAATAATAAATGTTTTGACAAATACTAGATCTGGAACGAAACAATAATCTTAGGACAATAAGCCCAAATACAAGTCTCAATACAGTTCATGAAATAAAATAGTTCATCAAAATATTTTAGCAAATTATTCCAATTTCGCAGCTCAAAACTTTTGCTCACCAACTCTAGTAGGTAATTGATCAGCAAAAGCTACTCATATGGCAATTGCAAGGAAAATAGGGAAAACAGGAAAACATAGCACCCGTTAGATGCAAGTCCGGGTCGCAAGCAATGCAAGTAGGAAAATGGGGGGTAAAACTAATTAAACAAGAAATACTAGCATGGAGAAAGCAGTAAATATAACAATCTACAGATAGCAGTAAGCAGCGGAATAAAAGTAGAAGTGTAACAGAAACAGTAAGGGTCAACAGTAACAGTGTGTCAACGGTAGCAGTAATCAACAGTAACAGTGAATCAACAGTAACAGTACAGTCCCGAGTAATCGTAACAGGATATAACAGTGTAAATAGTTATTCTTATTTTTAATGTTTATTACTAACTAGGTAGCACTTCATGCGTCCCATTTATTTACCACATGGTTGCTACATCAAACAGTTTCGCTTTAAGATTTTGTAGTGGAACTTCTATAGGGCAATATATTCATACAAACAGCAACAGTAATAGTAATAAAAAATAGTAACGGTGTCATGGATCATGTCCTCATGCATCCAGAGATAAACAATAGGTACCACAGTAAACAGTGGGGAAACGAGTCCCTTCTGAATATGTATTTCTATATAGTCTACTACTTGATCTTTTCCCTTAAAAACCCCTGCTTGATTTCTTTTAGTATTAATAAACATGTGTGAATGAATATAAATAGGCTAAAGATATGGCAAGAACAGGAAATAGATCTAAGATGAAACAGAAACACAAACGGTTGATTAAATAATTCATAATAATCAAAACAACGACGTTTTTCAGTTCTGGATAGCAAGACACTACTATACCAAATCTGAGATTCTTGTTGCTACAGAATAGCAAATCCAGATACGTTAGAAAATATAGAAACTAGACTCTCTTCCGATTCCAGCACATATATATAAGTCACATATTAATCACAGAAACAGGGTGGAAAATAGCGTTTAATACAGAAGTTATGTTCAGCAGCAAAATCATGTTGATAAGCATGAAAAGAGTTAAAAAATCATCATAATTAAATCTGAAAAAAAATCTGGAAGATTCCTTAACATATCTAGTTTCAAAATATAAAATATCATGAATTTATATTACAGATAGCATAGTCAAAAAAATTTGGAAAACAGAGTAATACGATAAGATCTCGATTATGAAAGTTCAGATACAGCAGTACCAAAACAGAGACAATTCATAAATTATAATTCTAAATCCAGATCCGTCAAAAGGTTGATAAAATAGAAAAATAAGGCTACAGTTATTATTTACAAAGTTTTCATCAAAAATGAATAGAATCAGGTTGAAAACATAGTTCGTTACTAAACAGCAGGCAGTTTGGAAATATATCGGCTAGTTTCATAAGTGTAAAATGAGATACAAAAGTCATTAATTAATTCCACAAAAATTATGGATTTAACCCAGTCATGTCTAAACATACTCATCAAAATATAGAGTTCAAATTCTACTTTTAATACCAGTTTTAAAATAAAACTTCATGCAAAATACATATAGTTTAGAATCTGGAAAATAAGATATGTTGCAGTAAAACAACGATAACTCTTGCATAAAAACTCGGAATTTGGATCCTTCGAAAGTTATGGAAACTAGAAATCAAAGGCTACAAATCATGTTCAGAAACTTATTTATTTTACTGATGTTAACAGGGTTGAAATTACTTTACAAAATAGGACAGCAACAAACACAAGTTCTTTTATGCATTTTATCAAACAACTTAATTACAAATGGTCCAATCTAAGATTTCATACAAAGCATGGGATATGTGGGTTACTCAAATTAGTATAGAATGTGAATCAAATAGTCCATAATGAGATAATACATCCAACAAACATCTATACAATAGTCGACTACAACATACGGTGTGTCACAAACAACATACAGTCAAGATGTTCACTAATCTAATTGTTTCATGCAACGGGTGTCAATTACCGTTACTACTCATGATCAAGAGATGATGTCAACGGTTATACTAACAAATATCGATCATCATGAGAGTACAAATATTTTCATACTAGATTACTTACGGTATTAACATGTATGACAAAAAGAACACATACAAGCTACTTGTCTGATATTGAAGACGACGAATAGAATAATGGGAACGGATCCCGAACAACTAACACAAAGAACACAAACGATAACGAGAATGAGAACTCCAATACTCGAAGCACGTGCACGCAAAAGCACAAGCACAAAGAGACAGCAACCAAACAACAACAAGGGCGATTAGCACCATCAGCAAAGGCAGCGGTGGCATCAGCAAGGACGGTGACGACGACTACTGTAGTGGCACTCGACCACAGCGATGACGACGGGAGGGGGTTTCGGCCTGGGTTGGGTCGCGACGGGGTAAAAGAGAATAGGAGAGCTTACGGGATGGGGGGTCTGGAGGTCGGGGGCATCGTCGGCATCGAAGTCAACGACGGTAGCGAAGGGAAGAAGGTCGGGGGTCGGGATAGGGGAGAGAGATAGGGTGATGGCTAGGAGAGAGGAAATAGGTAATAGGGTTTTGATAATTAGGGTTAGGGTTCAATTAGGGTGGTTATATAGAGATAAAATGGGTTTGGGTGAACTAGGTAGTATCCAATAGGGTAAAAGGAATCCAATAAGAGACAATTAGGCCATAAAATAGGTTTAGACAATAGACGAGATCAAGAACAATTTGCAGGCGAAATAAAGCCATGAAATAGGTTTAGACAATAGGCGAGATCAAGAACATTTTCAGGCCAAATAAAAGAGAATAAAAAGTCGAATCAATGCAAAATGAACAAGAGAGAGAAACAACACACCATAAAATGAAAAGGATTTAAATACAACCAAAAATAAAAATAAATAATAAAATTTTTATTAAATATAATTGAAAATACAAATACAAGTAATAGGGGTTACAAGTCCTACTCACCTAACAAGAAGAATTTCATCCTCGAAATTCAACAAGAAGTACATAGGGTAACCCCAAAAGAAAAGAAAAAAATACAAAATACAATAGCAAAAGAAAAAATAGCAAAACAAGAGCTACACAAACAAATGAGGAAACCTCCGCTGAAAATCCTCCTCCAGCTCCAAGGTCGACTCACCCGGCGAGTGAGGATTCCAAGAAACACGAACAAGCTTGATCACCTTGTTCTTCAAAATCTTCTCCCGCCGATCCACAATAGCAAATGGCGGGGATTTCACAAGACAAATCCGGCCTCACAGATAACTCGGAGTAGTCAATCACGTGACTCTCATCACGGATGTACTTCCTCAGTTGCGAGACATGGAAGACTTCGTGCACTCTAGATAAAGCCAGGGGCAATACAAGACGATAGGCCACCTTGCCTACTCGTTCCACGATGTCAAATGGTCCGATGAACCTGGGGCTCAACTTTCCTCCGCCACCGAAACGAATGACACCTCGCCACGATGATACCTTAAGGAAAACATGGTCTCCCACCTCAAACTCCAAGACTCTAAGATGAACATCAGCCCATCGCTTCTGTCTGTCTTGCGCGGCTTGAAGATGCTTCCTGATCTGACTCACAGCATCCACCGTCTTGGTGATTAACTCTGGGCCTAACAATTTCCTCTCGCCAATGTCATCCCAGCATACTTGCGACCGACACTTACGACCATAGAGTGCCTCGAAAGGAGCAGGTTTAAGACTGGACTGAAAGCTGTTGTTATACAAGAACTCTACAAGATGCAAGTGGTCCTCCCAAGAACCTCCAAATTGCAGCACACAGGACCTCAACATGTCCTCTAGAGTCCGGATGGTCCTCTCTGACTATCCATCTGTTTAAGGGTGAAAAGTTGTACTGTACTTCAACATACACCCCAGACTACTCTGAAGACTCTCCCAAAACTGCGACCTGAACCGCGTATCCCTGTCGGATACAATACTGACTAGAACCCCATGAAGTCTGACAGTCTCTTGCATCTACTTCTCAGCTAAGCTCTCAGTAGACTGTCCAATTTTGAAGGGAACGAAGTGCGTGCACTTGGTCAACCTATCCATAATCACCCAAATGGCATTGTGACCCTTAGGACTCCTCGGCAAGCGGTCACAAAATCCATGGTGATATGCTCCAACTTCCACTCCAGAATGGAAAGAGGCTGAAGAAGTCTGGCAGTCCTCTGATGCTCTGCCTTCACCTGCTGGCAGATCAAGCACTGCGACACAAATCTTTCCACGGCCCTCTTCATACCATGCCACCAAAAATGAAGCTTCAAGTTCCGGTACATCTTCGTACCACCAGGATGAATAGAGTGCGACGATTGGTGGGCTTCCTCAAGCAATTTCTGACGAACTTCACCCTTCGGAACACACAACCTGGACCCAAAACAAAGAGATCCATCTGAGTGAACAACCATATCGGTCATCTTACCCGCTTCAACTTCAGCTCGGAACCCTTACAATTGCTCATCACCTGCCTGAGCCTCCTTAATCTGCTCAACCAGAGACGACTGCAACTGAAGCATCATGCAACACTAAACAAAACCTGGCAAGATCTCATCCAAATCCAACCTCCTCATCTACTTAACAAGCTCTCTTTGCTGAGTTAGGAACATGGCAGCTGGTCTCCTACTCAAAGCATCTGGCACCAAATTCACTCTACCAAGATGGTATTGCAAACTGATGTCATAGTTAGCCATCAACTCCAACCATTGCCTCTGCCTCATGTTCAGCTCCTTATGAGTGAACACATACTTGAGACTTTTGTGGTCAATAAAGATCTTCACTTGGTCTCCAAGCAGATAATGTTTCCATAACTTCAAAGCAAAGATTACGGCAGCTAGTTCCAAATCATGGGTAGGGTAATTCTTCTCGTGCGGCCTCAACTGTCGAGACGCATAAGCAATAACTCGACCCTTCTGCATCAACAATGCACCTAGGCCCTTATCAGAAGCGTCACAGTGAACCACAAAACCACCTGTACCATCCAGAATAGTCAACACAGGCACTGACGTTAACCAGCTCTTCAACTCAGCAAAAGCTCCACTACAAGCTCCATCCCAAACAAACTTCTGATCTTTCCCAGTCAACTTAGTCAACGGACTAGCTATGTTTGAAAAGTCTTGGATGAACTTCCGATAATACCCAGCCAAACCAAGGAAACTTCTCACTTCCGAAACTAACTTAGGAACTGGCCAATCCTTGACCGCAGAAATCTTGGATGGATCAACAGAGATACCATCGCCTGAGATAATGTGCCCCAAAAAGATAACTCGATCCAGGCAGAACTCACACTTGTTAAGTTTTTCATAGAGCTGATTCTCTCGCAAGGTCTGCAGAAACAACCTCAAATGATCAGCATGATCCTTCCGATTTCGAGAATACACCAGAATGTCATCTACGAAGACCACGAAAAATCTGTCCAAAAATGGAGAGAAAACCATGTTCATCAGACTTATAAAAACTGCTGGCGCATTCGTGACTCCGAAAGACATCACAAGAAACTCATAGTGCCCGTATCTGGTCCTGAACACAGTCTTCTGTACATCAGCTGCCTTCACCTTCACTTGATGATAACCAGAGCGAAGGTCCAACTTCGAAAAAACAGCAGCTCTGTAGTGCCCCGAATCCCTGTTACCGGACATCCGTGACACTCACCAAGATCTTTACCTTCAAATGCATCTCAACACAGTAATAACATGGAAATTTAAAAACTTTTTATTACCAAATAAGTCATTACATCATTGATTACAACCGATAACTTGTTCTTGGACAAGGAGTACAAATTACATCTGCTCATTACAACTTATTATGAAATATTTATAGACTCCACTTGTAAAGCTATGAGCTGCCTCGTGGAATGGTAATCGACTGATTACTGCCGAACTTCGCTGAGTGGTCCATCGGCTCCCCTGGGACTTGCTCCTCGGCTCCAGACTTTTGCTACGCGACTCTGATATCTCTGCACTTATTTGTAAGGTAGGAGTCGATACCTAAAAAGTGGGGAACGTCAGTACTTCAACTGACGCAAAGCTGATGATAACAGCGATCCTCTAAAGTTCAATCACAACCAATAATTTATGCAAAAGAGAAAAGTGATGTGCCAAAACAAGGGTTTAATGGATTCGGGTTCTAGTGCAGTGTTATGCCATGACCCTATGACTAGATGCAGCAAACTCACATCCCTGACTCTAATGCAAGAAAGACTTAGGAGCACAAATGCATCACATACTACATACGCCCCCAAATCTAGCCGTCTTTCTCCACAATTTAGGGATTCGAACCCTCGCCATGCATCCTGCTCTTGTACTCAAGCAGTTCCCAATAGATTGTCCGTCGCCCAAGGAGGTTGCAGTAGGTCAGTCTAGTTCCATCCCTGCAGTGCCCAAGTAGTCACCGCCAGTTGGTACCCGCGTACGGACCTCCTCAGAAAGCTGTGTTGAATCCGATCACTCGACCGATTGATTTCCCATGTCCACCCCTAGACTGACGCATGCGTGTTCACCCCTAGACTGACGCATGCGTGTTCACCCCTGATCGGGTTATGAACTTATATATATACCAAAAACACAAAACCCCTGCGCATAGGGACGTGAGCACCTCGGGAGGTCAAATCCTCCTAGCCTCCCGTACCTTACTCCGGCAAAGCTTTGGGAATTAACAGATCGAGATACGAGCCGAGGACTCATCCATGAGTCCCGAAAATGTATCCCTACGACTGGAAGGTACAACATTGACTATGGTTTACTATGACTAATGCAATTTTCCAACCCCTTAATATGCCATTCTAACCCCTCTTACTCTAATTACTTCGGGTAAGATATAACTGCTTCCCCACTTGCCTATCAACCTCTGGCCCTGGCGATACCGGTTCGGTTCGCCACTTCCCCAGCTTAGAATTGTCCAGTATTCCGGCCTACATTCGCCGCTGCCTCGGCTGTGAATGTGTGTTCACCCTCGTGAACTTATAATAATGGCATGGCTCGGATGTCCTACGCTTTGGCAGAAGTTTATAATGTAGGGCTGACAGGTGCAGGGTATCCCTTACCCTAGTGACTAACTCGAGTCACACATCCCACTCTGGGAGTCTACAACCTCAATAACAAATATCAACCATCCCTAGACAAGAGTCATCAACTCTGACAGTATACAAGGGAAAATGTCCTCACAATACCTAGTCGACAACAGACTAAGCGACCTATGGGGTTTCTGCCCGAAACTTGGAATTGTCATAACTCTCTCCATACAACTCCGATTGGAGTGTAAGAGCCCAATCCGGAAAGGTAAGATCCTAGGCTACAACTTCCTAGTTGATCATGAACTTAAATTCATTCATCTTGATCCCCAAAATAGTCTCTCAAGTCTCAGCCTGCGTGCTTCCTATACACGGGCTGTACCTTACCGGTAGCACAAAACACTACTCGTTCGTCAGAACGTCACAAACCCAATTTCTATAAAAGGGTGTGGGTGTCCTCAACAACTCTCTAGTTGGTCATGAGTCCAAATTATACCAATAAATCACCCTAACACATACATCTCTCACCAATGCACTAAATCACACAATGGGTCTCTCTAAATTCTCTAAATCAGAGCACTCAGATCCACTCTAGGTCTCTGTCCAGTATTACAAAAATTATAGTAAATCAACCCTTTACTGGAATCACCTAAAGTTGGTCTTGTTGGAAAGATATAGGTGTCTAATACAAATTTCTAATGAATCAGGTTCTCAAATTGTGCTCTTAATGAGCCTCAAATGTCCAATCTCTACAGCGTATCCAAACTTGCTGAAACCAGCACAATGCATACTCATAAAATCATATTAAATTCCGTACTCATCCAAATGACACAAAATTTATGTTGATGAAACTAGAGATCATGCTAAACAACATGCAAAAGACGTCATGTTAAAAATCCAAGTATACAGTGAGTTCTATCTATTTCAATTTAGCACAGAAAGTCATCATGCTCTTCAGTTCAGCTTCAGCTACTGATTAAAGATCAATTTTTCTCAAGCCTATAAATTCATCCAAACATTTTCCTGATTTTTTTAGAGAATCTAGATGCATGCAGGAATCTAGGGTAAAAATTTCAGATCAAGAAAATGCTCCAATAAATTATGAAAATTCCTACAACATCAGTCATTCTGTTTATCATTTGCTGTTCTGCCTTACGACACAGTTGCACCTTACGATTTTATTAAAATATCAAATGACCACATAAAAAACTGAAATAAATCATGAACATTCTAAACACATGTGAACAATAACTAAAAATTTCATGGTCTAATTCTTTGTATTTTTATCTCGGGAAAATCAACAAAATAGCATTCTGAATCAGTTTCCTAGTTTCAGTTCTGATTTCAACTTTCAACTCTTAGATGATCATCCTAGCACATCCTATCATCCATGCATGCAAACAAAATCAATTAAAAGATAAGAAATGAAGGTTTAGAGAAACTCCCCACCCTTGGTTGTTGTAGAGGAATTGATCTCCTTGAGCTTCCTTCCTTGAAAAATCCTTCCTTGAGTCTTCTTCTTCACTCTCTCTTCTTCCTTTCCTTTTCTCTCTTGGAGAAATTCTAAAATTTCCAGGGCAAGGAGGTGGAATGGAGTGGAGAAACGAAGGAGAAGAGAAGGGGATATGGGCCGGTTTTGGGGCTAGGGAGTAGTATAAGTTAGTAGGGTGGTTTGGTCAAAACCATGGCTTGAGCCCCTTGTTTTGTGGTTGTTGTGTTGGCTACCCATATTAAGGGTAAATGTGTCCCTACGAGTGTGAGATGAGAGGTTTATCGAGCGCACGCAATATATATCTACTGTAGTATCATACAGTATTATATTTGCATAGGCGTCGTACCGAAAACTAGCGTTTATACTAGTATCGATCCTCCTCGTTCTCGTGCATCATTTCGAATGCCATCCTCCCAAGAACCGTCCTGTAACCCTAACCACACACCACGATAGCAAAATCAACCCATAATACTACAATCAAGTGCACGCATACGGAAAATATATGTACATATATATTTTTTCAGGTATCGTACAATACGGGATGTTACAAGCTCCACCCAACTGATCAAACAAATCATCAATCCTGGGTAGCGGATTCCAGTTCTTCACTGTAACACTGTTCAGCTCACGATAATCCACGCACAGACGATGATGCCAATCCTTCTTACAGACAAACAAGATAGGAGCGCCTCATGGGGACATACTGGGCCTGATGAAACCAAAATCCAACAAACCCTGAACCTGCACCTTCAGCTCTGCTAGCTCAACTGGTGCCATCCGATAAGGGCTCTTCGATATCGGTGCAGTACCAGGCTAAGCATCAATACAGAATTCAACATCTCTATCAGGGGGTAGCCTAGGCAACTCCTTGGGAAACACATCCAGAAAATTCCACACAACAAGAGGCGCAACCTCACAACCTGAATGCAACTCCATTGCACAACCAACATCGATGACAACTTCCTGACCATGCCCAAGGGGTAACTCCCCAGCATGGAACTCAAATTCCTTATGGCCTGGCATCCTGAAAATAACCTTCTTCGCTCGACAATCAATGATCGCACGGGTCTCACCCAACCAATCCATGCCAAGAATCCCATCAATCCCTGAACTGCTAATCACAATCGGATCTGCTCTGAAATTAGCACTCCCAATCACCACGGGACTCTGCTTGCACTCTCGGGAACAAACAAAAACACCACCACCTGTAGTGATATGCCAAGCAATTGGCAACTCACTGCACACCAACTGATGTTGATCCATAAAGCGGGAGGAGACGAAGGAATGGGTTGCCCCGGATTCAAAAAGAACACGAGCTGGAACAGAATGAACAAGAATAACACCTTAGATAGAGCCAAAACAAGGGAAAAAGATGAACAGACGAAAGATAACCAAGGAATATGAAAAATGATGCAGAAAGACAACATGAAGAAAGCTGCAAGAGAAATAAATGAAACAAGGAAAAAATAACAGAACAACAAAAGAAAACACCAAAGAATACCTACAACAACTTCCTCCACAGTTTGAGCTTCCTCCACAGTCAAGTTGAAAGTCTGACCTCTCCCTGGAGAAGCGATCCTCTGACCGAAAATCTGATGCTGAGGGGGAAGTGGCGGTCTAGCCTGACTATGGAATGACGCAACTGTGGCCTGGTCGTGCCTCCTCCGAGAACAATCTCGAACCAAGTAGTCAACAACACCACAGCCGAGACAAGGGCGATTGGCCTTCCAGCAATCCTTGCGCAAATGCCCAAGGGCCTGACAAAAGTCACAAAAAACATCCCTCCGTGGAGGATTAGGATGGTAGGGAGCTGTTGTAACACCCTGAATTCCAAATAAGACTGAATTCGAAGTTCCACAGAATCTTTACACTTCACTTCGTATAATTTTATAAGGAATTAAAAACTTTTATTACAACAATGATTACATTTTACACAGCAGAAGCAAATTACAACATTATACATGAATTAATAACAACTTGAACATTTCTTTAAGCAACAATCCATCTTTAGTCTTGTCAATCACTTTATCCTGCATAGAAACTGTGGGTACGTCAGTTGCATACAACTGATGCTATGATATAATACATCAATTTCTCTTACTTAGAAAGCGCACACTTGTCACAAAACAAAGCTAAGGGGGACTATCCTATTGATGTCGTGTGTGAATGAGCACTTAGTCCTTAATGCATTTATTTATATTACATGACACTAATGCGCACTTGTTCGGATTCTATGCATCCCATACTACATAAATCCGAGGAAAAGCCCTTAAACGTTCTTCATCTTGTAGGGTTGATTTCCTCGCCATGATTTAAACTACTACGGTAACTACAGTAAGTATCCTAGGTGTTCTATGAGTTACGAGCCCACGTCCAGACATCCTGGAGAGAATCCCACGCACTGACACATGACGCATCATGCAGGCATCCTGTGGACAATTCACTTTCGCCATGGACAATGACACCACCCGTAGTAACCAAACACCCCACAAGCATTGCCACCCGTACGATATCCTAGAGTAGTATCCATGCCCTGACATGACGCATCATGAGGACATCCTGTGAACACTCTCACACCGCAGATTCAATGACCATCATACTTATGTTTTTCTCTTACTTTCATCACATCTCCACTATGTGTCTAATCCTTAGATAATTGAATCATGATGAAAAATCAATACTCTAGAATTAGCATTACCTCTACATCGGTCTTAAATATCAATCATTAACCATGACCCAAACTTGGTCTTTATTTATCACATTTCTCTTTTCAAAACTTTCATTCTTGCCGACGTGAGGACTTAGCTAAAATTCTAGACTCAATTCTCTTTTGATGCTCATCAAATGAGAGTATACATATTCACAAAATTTCACATTTCATCATGTTTCTTTTAAATTTATTTCTCCAAGCCCAACTTGCATAATCTTAAACAATCTTACATTAAACTTTACTCAATAATTTATATGTCAAAAACTCATTTTTGAACTCTTCACAATTTTCTCTATGTTCAACAAAATTATTTTTATCTTTAATTACAAAAAGAATCATATCCAACAATTTTATTAATTCTTATTCTCAAAAATTTACTTCTAATTCTCATTATAATAGTTCAAATATTTAGGAAATAATTTGTATGAAATCTAGGTATTTTTAGAAAATTTTCTAATATTTTTCTCAATTTTTTTAACCTTAAAAACCTTTTAAAAAAATCAAAATATAATAAAAAATCAAAACTCCAAAAAATTGGCCAGAGGCCGATTTCGAACCATGCATAGAGGCTCCACGAGTGCACAGTAACGTCACCAAACCGAACCCAATAACCAGAATGACCAAAGTGACTAACTGTCTAGTAGAGGAATAAAAATATACTTGAGTTTTGGGTTCGGGTTTTGAATAAAAATCACATTTTGGAAAAACAAGTTCTCTGCCAAGACTCGAACCCAAGCACACAGTGCCGCCGTGCTATAGTAACGCTCTAAGGGCACACCTGAAGACTAGAATGACCAAGGCGACCAATCGATGAGACATGGGTTGAGTTAATTGTAAACCAACTCTCTGTTTGTTACTAATATTTCATATTTCAAAAACTCTTGAACTCTTTTCTCCTCTAATTTGTTCCATGAAAATTTTCAGATTACTGATCTTATAAATTTGCAACATAATAGTATTTTAAAATTATTATTTTGACATAAAAACCTGAAATTTTCTTTCTAATTTGCATTCTATGTCTACAATTTCAACACTTGAAAGCAACCATGATTTCCACCAAATTTATCACTACAATTATCACATAAGGTTGTTTTCTTGCTTTCTTTTATTTTCACAACATTTCTAGAACACAATTCTCTTCTATCACACTAGTGTCACAATACTTAATATAGCATATAACCAATATTTCAATTAATCAACTGGCCATTTATCCACATATATTTTGCATCTAGCATGGTTCAAAATTCACATTTTCATAGCGACATGATATTTCTAATGTAGTGATCACAATTTATAGCAACTATCAATCAATTCATCAAGCTTTCACTTCATTTCTAACTAGTTTCTTTTAAAGCAACACATGGCCAAATTAACTAGTTTTTCTTAGCAATTTTATCAATTTAAGCCCTGGCATGATATCTACATTGGAAGCTTAAGAAATCACCCACCTTTTTGAAGGAAAACAATTAGAAAGCTCCTAGAAATCTCCTTGAACACACAAACGGTTCCTTCTCCTCCTGGATTGTGTCACCAATAGCGCCTTCTCCTCCTTGCTTGATGGAACCTGAGCACTTTCTCCCCTCTAGATGTTTGTCCGGCCTCCTCTAGGTGCAAGAACACACAACTCAACTCTCTCAATCTATTTACTCACAATTGCTCTCAATCTTTTTCTCACAACTAGTTTTCTTTTCTTTCTTTTTCTCTTGTAAGTTTTTTTTAGTGCATTTCATGAAGAGAATGAGGGGGGATTTATACTCTTTTCAAAGCAAAATGGAGGGCCAAGATTGATCTAGATAGATGTAGATTAGGGGCTAGGATGTATTAGGGAGTTAGAAAAACTACCAACGAACACAAAACTACCTCTCCACTAACCCACCTCTCCCACTCTATCTTGAAGCCAGCTGGCCTACCCCCATGCACACTCAAGACACGTGCTAGTGCAATGCACATGTCACACAATGCACCCCTAGTTACTAGTTGTTCATGTTAATTTAGTTAATTTGTTACAAAAATAAGTTTACCTTACAAGTTGTGTTATTTAAAAAAGAATTAAATTAATGGTCTCAATCTAGTGGGCTAAAAGTCTATGGCCTTCTAATTAAAATAATTAAATTAATTAGTGGGGGCTAGAGTTAGAAAATTAGCCTACTGTTTAAATAGGCTTTTAAATTAAAACGAGAAGAATTAAAATACTTGTTCATGATATGAAAATAAATAATTTTTAGGGGAAAATGTACATAAATTTGCACGTGCAAAACACGTGAAATCAAACAAACTCTTATTTACTTATAATTGAAAATTCATGATGTTACAACTCTTCCTCCTTAGAATAGTACCATCCCCGAACTAAGCTTAAAGAGTGAGAAAACAAACACAACAAGAATGAAAACAAATACAAATCCAACAAAGAGCTCAGGATGATCCTTCAACATCCTCTCCTCGAATTCCCAAGTAGGCTTTTCAACCAACTGGTTTCTCCATACTACTTTAACCAACGGTATTGTCTTGTTCCTCAAAACTTTCTCCCGACGATCCATGATCTCAACCGGTAGCTCAATGTAACATCCTGAATTTTTAATTATAATTAAATAAGAGTTTATTTATTTTTACGTGTTTTGCACGTACAAATTCATGTGCATTTTCCTTAGAAAATTATTTATTTTCATACAATGAACAAATATTTTAATCCTTCTCTTTTATTTTTAAAAAGCCTATTTAAATTCTAGGCCTAATTGCTTATTCTTAGCTCACACTAATTAATTAATTATTTTAATTAATAGCCCATGGGTTGTAAAAGCCCACTAGTTTAATTCTTTTTTAGTTGTCATAACTTGTAGTGTAGACTAGTTTTGTAGACAATTAATTAAATAATTATGTACAACTAGTAACTAGGGGTGTGTTGTGTGACACGTGCATTGCACTAGCACGTGTCTTAGGTGGAGCATGGGGTAGGCCGGAAAATGGCAAGAGAGAGAGGGGTGAGTTGCTGTAGTGGAGACGTGGTTTTGAGTTCATGGATAGTTGCTTTAACTCCCTAATTCATCCTAGCCCCTAATCCACAATCATCTAGTTCATCCTAGCCCTCCATTTCACTCAAAAATATGTGTAAATACCCCCTCCATTTCTTCATGCAACACACCTGGGAAAAAAATGATAAAAGCGAAAGAATGAAAGAAACAAAAAGTGAGAAAAATATTGAGAGTTTGTGAACAAAAGATTGAGTGTGCATTTGTGTGTGTCCCTTTCAAGTGGAGGCCGACCATTCACCAAAGGAGCAAGGAGAGCTTCGGGTTCCACCAAGCACAAGGAGGAGAAGGCAACTTGTGGCACAATCTAGGAGGAGAAGGATCGCTCATTGTTCAAGGAGATTTCTTGGAATTCTTTTCATTTGTGTTTCTTCGAAATAGGTGGGTGATTTCTCGAACTTCTACTTTAGTTACCATGCTAGGATTGAATTGTGATCATGCTAAAAATGAATAGGGAAGAAATTTCCATGCTTTTGTTTAAGTAGATTAAGAGGAAAAGAACACTAAAATAATCTATATGAAAAAGTAGTAGAATAAATAGAATGTGTATGTGAGTATGTGTATGATGAATTGGTAGTTTATTATTTGCATGCTAAAATGGGTGAATTATGATTTGTTGTGAAACTTGTCTATGCATAAAATGAAAGATACAATATGTGGAA
The DNA here is from genome assembly GCA_017893485.1 of Hemerocallis citrina. Lineage (NCBI taxonomy): Eukaryota > Viridiplantae > Streptophyta > Magnoliopsida > Asparagales > Asphodelaceae > Hemerocallis > Hemerocallis citrina. Next base: position 131,633,116 of record CM030365.1, read on the forward strand.
ATTGTGATTATGGATGGATTATGGAATTTAATTTAATTGTCATGAAATGTTAAATAGATGAAATTGTGATAAAAATGTGTTTATGTGTCTTATACAAGTAGAATTGTAATAATTTGATTTATTTAGCCCTAATTGTTTCTTAAAATATGTAGTTGGGAAAATAGAACTAAATTGATCAATTAAATCCGTAGTAAGGAATGAAAGAAAAAAAAAAATGTATTTGAACTCAATGAGAATGAGGAAAATTGTTAATAAGAAGATTTTTGTAGAAACAAATGTTTTATGTTGAAATGAGTTTATTTTAATCTATGGTTTAAACTAACTAAGGAGAAAAAGTTTTGTGTTAAAAATGAATTCCATGAACATTATGAAAAATGCAAGCTACTATTTTTTGTAGAAATTATACTCAGGAAAAATTTACTTTTTATAAGAACCATTTGAAAGAGAAAAATCGAGTTTTAGAGAATAATCTAGAAACGGTATAGTCACAAACAAAAGTGTTTAAATCAAAACTCTTTACGGGTGAGTCACTTGGACCTACTGGTCATCGGGTGCATTTTAAAAGCGTCACTGTAGCAAAGCAGGGCCATTGGCCTTGGGTTCGAGTCTCGGTAAAAACATTATTTTTTCAAAAATCTGATTTTTCTCAAAATCCGAACACAGAACCTTAAGTATAATTTAAGTCCCACTTTAACCAGCAAGTCGCTGTGGACTTTTCAGTCTTCGGTGGCGCATTAAAAGTGTTACTGTAGCTGGGCGGGCTCTGTTGTGCTTCGGTTCGATTCCTGGCTTCGGCAAAACATGTTCTTGATTTTTTTTTTTGATAAAATATTATTTTTTTGAGTTTTTAAGCATTTTAAAAATAGAGAAAAATTATTAGAAATATCAGAAAAATATCTAGACTTTAAGGAAAATTTTCTACAACATTTTGATTTATTATAATGAGGTTTAGAAGCAAATTTTGGGAAAAGTGATTAATAAAGGTTCTTAAAAAAATATAATTCTTTTGTAATTAAAGATGAGATTATTTTTATTAAACATAGAAAATTGTGAAGAGCTCAAAAATGAGATTTAACGTATAAATTATTGAGTAGAATTTAATGTGAGATTGTTTAAAAATATGCAAGTTGTACATGGAAAATTGTTTCAAAAGAAACATGATGAATTGTGAAATTTGTGAACAAGTATTATAACGCCCCGAATTCCAAAATACACTGAATTCGAGATTCCACAGGATCTTTACACTTCATTTAGTACAATTTTACAAGGAAATTAAAACTTTTCTTTTTCATCAGAGTTACATGAATTCTTACACTTTACATTTTACAGCGGAAGCATATATCACAATAATTTACATGAAATGACAGCGGAAGCAGTTTACAACATTTATACAAGAGTACAACAATGAATAATCTCTAAGCGTCAATTATCCTTTAATCTTTATCAAGCCATTTATCCTGCATACAAAACTGTGGGTACGTCAGTTTATTCAACCGACAAAAATTATACACGGCCATCCTCTCTATGTCGGAAACAGTATAACGATTCTCATTTCTTAACAAACCACAAACTTGTTCACAAACAAAACTAAAAGGGACTATCCTGTTGATGTTGTGTTGTGATTGTGCACTTAGTCCTTAATGCAATTATTATGTTATATGACACTAATGCGCACTTGGTCGGATTCTATGCATTCCATACTACATAGGTCCGAGGGCAAGCCCTTAATCGTACTTCATCTTATAGGGTTCAATCCCTCGCCATGATTTAAACTACTACGGTAAGTATCCTAGGTGTTCTATAATCTACAAGCCCATGCCCAGGCAGCCTGGAGGGGAATCCCACGCACTGACACGACGCATCGAGCAGGCAGACTATGGACAATTCAGCCTCCGCCATGGAACAATGGCACCACCCGCAGCCACAAAAACACCCCACAAGCGTCGCCACCGGGACGATAATTCTGGAGTAGTGCCCACGACATGTCATGATGCATCAAGCAGGCAGTCTGTGGATCACTCTCACACCGTCAATCTGATGGCCCTCATACTCGTGTTTTTCTCTTACTTTCATCACATCTCCACTATGTATCTAGTCCTTAGTTTATTAGAATCATGAACAAAAATCAATTCTCTAGAGTTAGCCTTTCCACTATGCCGATCTTAATCATTCATTCAACATGACCCAAACCTTGGTCTTTCATTTTAAATTTCATTTCAATTCCTTTCTTTTCAATGCCGGTGTGAGACTTAGCTACCCTCTAGTTCTCGATTTCAATTCACAATTTATACAAGAATTGAGCCTCTCAAGCTCATAAGTTCATGTTTCATATTCACAGAAGATTCCCTTTTCATGTTCATAGCTTTCGCAATCATAAAACTTTTCATAAATTCAATAGAATGAATTACTTCACTTCATGTGCAATTTCGTGCAAAGACAAATAGAATTTACTTTTTTTTTCTTTCTAAATTGTCACAACCAATCTTTATTCATCAACAGTAGATACATAATCTTTATCATAAAGCAAATCTAGAATTCTGAGATGTCGAAAAAGGATCTAGACAGTCGACTCAGAACATACTCAGTCGACTTGTTCAGCAAAAGAAAATTATTCAAGAAAAGTTTCGGGATAGTCGACTGCTGCACATAACCAGTCGGCTGTTCCGCAGTGTTTAACACTCTAAAATATCAATTACGGGGCAGTCGACTATTTCTCAAACCAGTCGGCTATTCTGCAGGGTTTTGATTTGAAAACTTTTAACGTTCGGGACAGTCGACCACTACATCTATTCGGTCGACTGATCAGAGTTAAATTTCGAATTAAGGAAATGTTTCTTCCTTCCTTTTATCAATTAGCACACAGCATTTTTGTTAAACTAGAGTATTGATATGGCTAAAATTGGGGTTAAATCGGGACCGTCCAGATCGACCACGAATCTTGAAGCACGGGGTTAAAAAGGTAATTTCACATACAGATGGATCCAAAATGGGTATTGGGTCTCCGCCTCACGAAACCAACCGCCCGCGAATAGATCCACTCCAACTGGGCGCGGGTTCCGACCCGATACAAGCCCGGTCCACCAAGGGAGAATCAGGCCACTGATTTGATTAGATCAAATCAATAAGCTTGATTTGCTCTCACCAGGGAATCAAGGCCTACTTTCCTAAAACAGAATAGGAGGATTTTGCTCCTAAATGTTAGCCAGGAAATCAGGATCCAAATCATTCCAAAGGCGACTATAAATACAGCCCCTCTACCACCAAGACCAGGTTAATCACTTTTTCACCACTTAAGCTCTTTCTTAATCTTTTACTGATTACTGACAAGAGCGTCGGAGGGTGCGTCACCGGAATCAACCCCGGTGTCTCGCACTTCCTTGCAGGTCGCGGCAGGAGCAAGAAGGCCGAGTCAGCTGTTCAGGTTTTCCTCGGATCCACAAATTCTATCTGTTTACCCCCACACCGAAATCAGCGGTAACAGATTGGCGCCGTCTGTGGGAACACCACACGAACAGTCTCAGTCCATTCTCCGCCGTCCTCTGCAGCCATGCTGCCGAAGAAGAATAGATCCAGAGGGTCGAACCGTGGGGGCAACCCCACCGACCCGGCGAATGAAGCTCCGGTCAATCCTATCCTTCAATCCGACCTCCCTCCGCTGACCCAGCAGGTCCCACCTCCTCCTCCTCCCAAGCAGCAGCCCAACAACGGTCCGTCCGGTCCTAATGGTCGGAAGGAGAAGCAGCCTGTCAATCCGGGCCACGTCTCGGTCCACAATGGGTCCTCGGACTCGATGGCTTCCCATCACCCCGACCTCCGCATCACACTCCAAAACCGCCATAAGGACGACGACCTCCGTACCCATCTTGACGAGAGGCGGGCCCGAGAGGGAGCCTCCCGCCAGCGTCAAGGTGAGCGGTCGCCACGTCGTCGGGACGGCAGAAGGTCCCCGGAACGCAGAGGCCGAGCGGCGTCCCCTGAGCGCCGAAGGAGGAGGTCCCGGTCCCCCAGGGATCGGCGCCATCCGAGGGACCGAGATATGCCCATCAGCCGAGCCGAGTTCCTCCAGTTTCAAGAGACCGTTCTGCAGGCCCTCAATCTCCGACAGAACGGCCAGAATGCTCAGAGGGTTCCGACGCCGCCCAGGGATCCCAGTCCCCGGCGCCGAACCCGGAGTCCTTCCCCGGCTCCCAGCCGACAGCAACGGCAACAGAGTCCTCGGCGCTCCCAGGAGTACCGGCGCCGCAGTCCACACTCCCCTTCCTACGAAGAGGAGTCCGGAGGGTCGTACGACTACCAGCGGAGGGACGACGCCCTCATCCGCCGTATCCATGAGGTGGAGAGGCGCATCGGCCGCATGGACAGGGAGGAAGAGTCCCGAGCCGGAACCTTCCGTCCCAGCCGACCCCCCTTCTCTCGGTCGATCATGGAGGCCCATATACCGAGGAACTTCAAACCGCCACAGTTTGAAACATACTCTGGGGAGTCCGACCCAGTCGACCACGTCGAGAGCTTCAAGACCCTGATGCTGATCCATCAAGCTTCCGACGCAGTGCTCTGCAGGACCTTCCCTGCCACCCTCCGGGGGTCGGCTCGGGAATGGTATTCTAGGCTCGCCCCCTCGTCCATCTTCTCATTCGAACAGTTTGAGACACTGTTCATTACTCACTTCGTGAGTAGCCGACGAGCCGAGAAGACGAGTCTTTCCTTGCTGAACCTGCGGCAGGAGAAGCAAGAAAAGTTGCGGGACTATGTGAAAAGGTTTACCGTGGAAGTCAGGTCAATTGCTTCCTTGGACCAGTCCGTGGCTACCGTGGCGTTCCAGTCGAATGTCCTTAACGCCAACCTCCGATCATCCCTGGCCAAGAAGCCCCCGCATGACTTCGCTGACCTCCTACTGAGGTGCGAGAAGTACATCCGGGCGGAGGAGGCCGAAGCCCTTCCGAGCTTCGGGGGCACCGCCGCGGGGTCAAAGAGGAAGGCGATGGGAGAAGAAGGGTCCAAGAAAGCTCAGAAGGACATGGGCGGTCAGCGCCGCCCTCCCCCCAGGTTCGAGAAGTTCACTCCCCTCACCACTAATGTCTCTACTATCCTCATGGAGGTAGAGAAGGAGGGAATCATCCCTTCGGCCCCGAGGATGCACACTCAGGCGAAGAGGACGAACAAAGATAAGTGGTGTCGCTACCACCGAGACCATGGGCACGACACGAATGACTGCCGAGCTCTGAGAGATGAGATCGAAGCACTCATTCGGAGGGGGCAGTTGGCCAAGTTCGTGAAAGCTAACGATCGAACAGATCGGAACTCACCTCCTCCTCGGGGGGCTAACAAGCGCTCCGAGCGGCGCGAGGAGACACCCGAGTTCGAAGAAGAACGGGTTTTGCACCTGATCCACGGAGGCCCAATGGGGGGCTCCTCTAATTCCTCCCGAAAGGCCTTCGTCCGGGAAGTCAACTCGGTCCACAGTGCCCCTCCCCCGAAGGGTCTCGGCGTCCCTGTGTCTTTCTCCGATGCCGACCTTGAAGGAGTCCGAACCCCCCATTGCGATGCCCTCGTCATCGACCTCCGCATGGCCAATTTCAAGGTGCAGAGGATTTTGGTGGACAATGGGAGTTCGGTCAACATCCTGTTCCTCTCGGCCTTCCAAGGCCTGCAGCTGTCCCGGGACCGTCTTAAGCCGGCCGGTTATACTCTCCACGGGTTCACGGGGGTCCCGGTAACCGTCGAAGGGGTGATAACCCTAGATGTTACTGCGGGAAGCACCCCTACTACCCGGACCGAGCCGATGGACTTCATGGTCATCGACGTCCCGGCAGCATACAATGTCATCCTAGGCCGTCCCGGCCTAGCCGCTCTTGAGGCTGTCCCCTCGGCATACCACTTGAAGATGAAGTTCCCCACTCGTTCGGGGGTAGGGGAAGTCAGGGGAAGCCAGGAAACAGCTCGGAAGTGCTACATGACTTCCACCGGGGGACCAGTGCTCTCGCTCGAGACACTCGAGATCCCCGAGCCGAAGGCTCGCCCAACGTCCGAGCCAGCGGACGAGTTAGAAGAAGTACTCTTCTCCGACGAGGATCCGAGCCGAAAATTCCTCGTCAGCAAGTCCTTGCCGACCGTGCTGTTCTCCAACTTGATGCGGTGCATCCGGGATAACCGCGACCTGTTTGCTTGGTCGGCCGCGGATATGCCCGGCATCTCCGAAGACTTGCTCGTCCACCGCCTAAGCGTCGAACCGGGGTGCAAACCGGTTCAGCAGAAGAGGCGAAAGTTCGCTCCCGAGCAACAGCAGGCAATCAAGGAGGAAGTGGATAAGCTGCTGAAGGCCAAGTTCATCCAGGAGGTGAATTATCCCGAGTGGCTGTCGAATGTTGTAATGGTCAAGAAGTCCAATGGCTCATGGAGGATATGCATCGACTTCACCGACCTCAACAAAGCGTGTCCGAAGGATCCCTTCCCTCTCCCGAACATCGACACCCTAATCGACGCCACCTCGGGCCATGAGCTCCTCAGCTTCATGGATGCCTTCTCGGGGTACAATCAAATCCGGATGTTCCCTCCGGACATCGTGAAGACCTCCTTCGTCACCGACCAAGGCCTCTACTGCTACCGTGTAATGCCGTTCGGTTTGAAGAACGCAGGCGCCACCTACCAGCGCCTCGTCAACAAGGTTTTTCAGCATCAGATCGGCCGAAACATGGAGGTGTACGTTGATGACATGCTCGTCAAGAGCATCCGCGGCACCGACCATGTAGCCGACCTCCAGGAGGCTTTCGGTGTGTTGAGAAAGTACAACATGCGGCTAAACCCGAACAAGTGTGCGTTCGGAGTCTCCTCCGGCAAGTTCCTCGGTTTCATGGTGAGCCAGCGGGGAATTGAAGCTAACCCCGAAAAGATTAAAGCCATATTAGACATGGCCCCGCCTCGGAACGTCAAAGAGGTGCAGAAGCTCACCGGCCGGCTCGCAGCCATCGGTCGGTTCCTCTCCAAGTCAGGGGAAAAGTGCCTCCCCTTCTTCAAAGCACTCCGGGGCGCTAAAGGATTTGAATGGGGCTAGGCACAGCAAGAATCGTTCGACCAGCTGAAAGCCTATCTGGTGAACCCCCCTCTGCTCAGTAAGCCAATCCCGAGCGAGCCTCTCTTCATCTACTTGGCCGCTTCCGAGCAGACCTTGAGCGTTGTTCTGGTAAGAGAAGAAGACCGGACCCAAAGGCCCATTTACTACGTGAGCAAGGTGCTTCGGGACGCCGAGCTCCGCTATCCGAGGATAGAGAAGATAGCCTACGCTTTGGTCATGGCAGCAAGAAAGCTTCGGCCCTACTTCCAATCTCACTCGGTCGTCGTCCTCACCGATCAACCCCTAAAGCAAATTCTCCACAAGCCAGAGACCTCGGGCCGGCTGATGAAGTGGTCCATAGAGCTAAGTCAGCACGACATCTCCTATCAGCCTCCGACGGCAATTAAGGCACAGGCTCTCGCCGACTTCATTGTAGAGTCCACCATCCCTGAGGTCGGCCACGTCCCAAATGGGCCCCCCATTTGGACAGTCTTTGTAGACGGATCCTCTTGCAGTGAAGGAAGTGGCGCCGGCATTATCTTGAACGGCCCTGACAGCTTCGTCCTGCAGTATGCGATCCACATGAACTTCAAGGCCTCGAACAACGAGGCGGTGTATGAGGCTCTCATAGCTGGCCTCGGACTCGCACGAAGTGCTGGGGCGCAGCGCCTTTGGATTCGCAGTGACTCCCAACTAGTCGTGAACCAGGTCTTGGGCGAATATGAAGCCAGGGACGAGCGAATGGCGAAGTACCTCGCCAAAGTCCGGGACCTCATGGGCCGGTTCGAAGAAGCCATCATACAACGGGTCCCCCGGGAGGAGAACTCACAAGCTGACGCTCTCTCCAAGTTGGCCTTGTCTTCTCTGCAAGGTCTCGAACAGACCGTGCTGATTGAAGTCCTCTCTAAACCGAGCATCGAAGACGAGACACCTCGCTCGGTGGAGTCATTGCCGGTCATGCTGCAGGACAATTGGATGAAGCCACTGGTAGAATTCTTAAGGGATGGAGTTCTGCCCTCAGATCCCAAAGAAGCACGCCGAGTCAGAACCCGGGCCGAGCGATATGTCTTGATCGAGGGCATTTTGTACAAACGCTCCTTCTCTCAAATAGATGGCCGACCTTATCTAAGGTGCCTCTCTCCGGAACAGGCCGAATATGCCCTACAGGAGCTTCATGAAGGCATCGGAGGAGCGCACTCCGGGTTTAGGTCTTTGGCCCGGAAAGCTTTGAACTATGGGTACTTCTGGCCGACCCTTCTTCAAGATGCCGAGCGACATGTTCGGCGATGCAGCTCCTGTCAGAGACACTCCAACATCCGACGTCTCCCCCAGGCTAACCTCACCTCCCTATCGAGCCCTATCCCCTTCGCCATGTGGGGAATGGACTTACTAGGACCTTTCCCACCGGCTCCGGGTCAGCTCAAGTTTTTAGTCGTAGCCATCGACTACTTCTCGAAGTGGGTCGAGGCCGAGCCCCTCGCCACAATAACCGAGAGCAAAGTGGTGCAGTTCTTCTGGAAGAACATCATATGCAGATTCGGCGTCCCCCGCGTCCTCGTGATGGACAATGGGACTCAGTTCACTGGCACGACATTCCGAGCCCTATGCGACGACCTCGTCATTCAACAGCGCTTCTCGTCCGTCTCACACCCTCAGTCGAACGGACAGGCCGAGAACGCTAATAAGCAGATCCTTGCAGGAATCAAGAAGAGGTTAGACAAGTGCTCCAAAGGATTGTGGGTCGACCAACTCCCTAATGTGTTGTGGAACTACCGCACAAGCAAGCAGACGCCCACCGGAGAGTCCCCTTTCAGCCTTACTTATGGGGCCGAGGCCGTGATACCCCTCGAGGTCGGAATTCCTTCCCCTCGGCTCGTAGCCTATGACGAAGCGCAGAATGCCAGGGACCTCAGAGGAAACTTGGACCTGATAGATGAACTGAGGGAAAGGGCATCGATTCGGCAACAGAATTACAGAAGGAGAGTCGAGCTAGCGTACAACAAGAAGGTCCGACCCGCCAACCTTGAGCAAGGAGATTTGGTGTTGAGAAAGCTAGCCATATCCCTCCCCAGTCAGAGGAGCAAGCTAGCTCCGAATTGGGAAGGGCCGTACCGAATCACAAAGGTTGTCCGGCCTGGGGCATACCGGCTCGAAGACATGGATGGCAGAGAGCTTCCGAGGACCTGGAATGCCGACCACCTCCTGAAATACCAAGAGAGCGCTTCGGCGCCTCTCTAAGTAATCCGAGGTGTCGAACCATTCCTCTCCTCCAACTTGTAACCCATTTTTTCTCAAATTGTATTATGTAAAACGGCTCGCCGTCAAATATCAATAAAGAAAGCTCTGTTATGTTTATGAATATGCATGTCACTTTCCCCTCGTATCACCTACATTTTATGTTGCAATCTCAACCAATGGTTCGGAGTCCACGTTCGGCTCGGCCTCTTTCCCTCAGTTCGTCTCCGGACGGACTAGAGGCGGACCGCCGTTCCGAACTGCTCCCACAGCCGTTGAACTATACCGATGGTTCGGAGTCCAACACTCGGCTCGACTTTACCTCCTCGGCTCGTCTCCGGACGAACCAGGGGTAGATCGCCGTTCGGAACTGCTCCCACAGCCGTTGAACTATACCGATGGTCCGGAGTCCAACACTCGGCTCGACTTTACCTCCTCGGCTCGTCTCCAGACGAACCAGGGGTAGATCGCCGTTCGGAATTGCTCCCACAGCCGATTGAACTATACCGATGGTTCGGAGTCCAACACTCGGCTCGACTTTACCTCCTCGGCTCGTCTCCGGACGAACCAGGGGTAGATCGCCGTTCGGAATTGCTCCCACAGCCGTTGAACTATACCGATGGTTCGGAGTCCAACACTCGGCTCGACTTTACCTCCTCGGCTCGTCTCCGGACGAACCAGGGGTAGACCGCCGTTCGGAATTGCTCCTACAGCTGTTGAACTACACCGATGGTTCGGAGTCCAACACTCGGCTCGACTTTACCACCTCGGCTCGTCTCCGGACGAACCACGGGTAGATCGCCGTTCGGAATTGCTCCTACACCCGTCGAGCTCCAGCGATGGTCCCGGGGTCCAACACTTGGTTCCTAGTCCATCTAAACTACTAGCCGAAGACTGAAGACTCACAAACTCGGTCGGCTTCCGAGCAAGTGGCTTCCCGAGCGTGTAAATGGGGAAAACGCACTTTCCCCTCAACTTTCGTACGTGATCTCGATCAGACGGCTCAGATCAAGCCACCAGCGCAAAACGACAAGATAACGTTTTCTTGGGAACTGAGCCGCCTCGAGATTCGCGCCTACGTTCGACGGCTCAGATCTCGCCACCTACTCTAAGCGACAAAATAACACCTTTTTGGGTACAGAGCCTTGCCGTACCGTGTCAGATCCACTAAATGACAAAGAGCCGCACCCCTAGAGATCCATTCGGCTAAACAGACGCGCTCGGCTCAAAGATCTCGGCACGACCGATACGGTTACGAGCGAGTACAAACATACAAGGCAACGAAAGGGAATTTTATTAATTGTCGGCGCATAATACAAAACATTCCATTACAAAGTGTTGGCAAACAAAACACACAATGCCCGACCCGCTACACTTGTCTCTCATATAAAAACATCCTCACTAAACTGTTCGTCCTCTTCGGCAGACGACTCCTCCTTCTCCCCCCGGAGCCTCGCCATCACACCACGCAAATGCCACATCTCTGAGAGCAGGTCATCCCGCTCGGCGACGATCTTCGACTGAATGTGCCGAATGCTTTTGACCCGAAGAGCGTTGCTGAACGCGGTCTGCGAGTCTTCGTCCTCCCCTGCGAAGCTCAGTTCGACGATCTTATTCTCCAAGCGTTGGATCTCGGCTTCCTGGAGACTGAGGACCAACGAAAGGTGGTCCCACTCACTCTCGGCTCGGCGTAACTTCATGCCAGCACTCCTAGGGCTCAGTACCACTGTTCCAGAGGTGGCCTCGGATTCAGAGTCATCATTCGAACGCTCGGAGTCTGAGCCATGGATCGTCACAACGAGCTGAAAAGAAGAGAAAAAGAATAACACAGTTTCAATACACTACCGGAGTCTAACACTTGAAAATTTTTTAGAACTATTTGCATTCAGATATGATAATGTTACAGACGGTCGGTCGACCCTACAGCTAAGTTGTTACAACGGTCAACAAAAATAGGAAAACGACAGAATCAGAGCCTCTTCGGAAGGGGAGTGCTTCGGTTTAGGGAAACACGAGGACGGCAAGGTCTACCCTCCGAACCCGACCTTAAACCAACGAAGCGCGACCCCCCTTCGCTACTAGCTCTAACTGCGACGCCAGCCGAAGCCCCGCTCGACGAGGCAGCCGCACTGCTCTGAGCGTCAGCTGGACTCCGCCTGGTCAACGGCGAGCGCATCGCAAGTTCGTGGAACGTAATCCCCCTCTCGCTTTCTTCGCGAGTGCACGAAGTACTGCGAACGTTAGCCCTGACCGGTGCCGGCTTGAGCGACGCGATCTCTTCCTCCAGTTCGATAATCCTATCCCTCAAGACGTCGTCCTTCGCCAACTTCTTCGGTCGCGGGGCCTTCGGCGAGCCCGAGGCATTGGCGTTATCAGTCGCGAGCCGTCGGTAATGGGTGACTTCAATCCCCCTATCTATTGTGATCCTTCTGAGCCTGTCGATTTCGGCCGATAGCCTCTTGCACTCGGTCGACGCTTTCTCCAGTTCGGAAGCCAGCTTCTCCCTCTCCGCCGAACGTTCTTTTTCCGCTAGCTCCAAGTATTGGACCTCGGCCAAAAGGTCGTCATTCTTCTGCTCGACGGCAGTAAGTTCTCTACGGAGGTTCTCAACTTCGCCTTCGGGAGAGGAGGCTGAAGAGCGCTTCCGGTACTGGTACAGCTCGCGACCATACCTCCGCAGAGCCGCCTTCGTATCCTCCAGCCTGCCGAGCAGGAGATATCGCTTATACCGGCTCTGAGAGAGCTCGTCCTTCGTCTTCACCAGCTCTTGCTGAAGGTATTCGGCCTCCGTGATCGGACCGAATCTCACCTGAAATGCAGAGATAAATCCGAGGCCCAACACTTGGAGAAAGTTACGCCAAAACAAACACTAAGTCCGAGACTCAACACTTGGGCAAATTTTGGCCAAACAAAACATTTTTTCATTCAAAATTCGAAGAGTTCTACAACAGCGGTGGCCAGTCCGCAGTTAGGCTTACAAAAACAAAAAAAAAGGGGGAGAAAAGAAGACAACCGAGTCAGGGGTCGACCTTTTTGTCGTTCGGGTCCATCGACCCCTCGGCCTTGTCCTTGCCTTCGCCTCCGCCACCTCCTTCGCTCCAGCTCTCCTCCTCGGAGTCGTCCTCCTTCTCCTCCTCGGTCGCGGCCTTCCACGGGTCCTCGACGGGTTCCGTCTCCCCCTCGGGGCCGATCAACTCCTCGGGGACAACCTCCTCCCCTTCCACGAGGTCATAGAAGTTGTAGGTGGACGTGTCGAAGCCCGGGTTCTTGGCGACCACTTGTTGCAAGGCACGGCCGTAGGCGTCCAGCATGTTCTGGGTCATGTGCATCGCGGCCTCCTCCTACACGGCTTTCTTCACCCTCTTCACCTTCCTGAGGTGTTTGGCCTTGATCTTCTCAGCCCTCTTCCGAGCATCCTCCGCTTCCGACCGAGCCTTGGCCAACTCCTCCCTCAGGTCGGCAGCCTCCTTCACCGACGCCTCGAGCTTGGCCGCCGAATCCTTCAGCTCGGAGACCTCCTTCTCCGAGGCCTCGAGCTTGGCCGCCGCGTCCTTGGACAGCAGAACAGCATCGGCCAGCTGCTTCTTCAGCCCCTCCACTTCGGTGGCCCTCTTCGTCGAAAGAAGCAACTCGGAATCGAGCCGCTTCGCGACCTTGACGCGCTCCGTCCTCTCCTTCTCCTTCTCCTGATCCTTCCTCGCCATCTCCTCGAGCAGGAAATTGAAGTGGCAGATGATCTGAAAGAGAGCAACAGAGTTACAATCCGAATCCAAGTACTTAGAAAATTTTCTAAGGAAGAAATTCAGATGAAGAAGAAATCAGCCTACTTACCGACATGGAATCCCGGGCGATCTGCATCACGGCGTCCCCTGCCATCCCGGCCTTCAGGGTCGCTCGATCCCTCGGGGTCGGCAGATGCCTTACCGCCTCCATGCAGATGTTCCCGTCGCCCAGGAAACCATCGGCGTTCATCACCTGCCAGTCGGGGACGAAGATCTGCTTGTGACGCTCGGTTAAGATCTTCTCTGCCTCGGCAGTGAGGGGCGGAACCGGCATGGACAGCGCATCCTTCACCCCGAACACGCCGCTCGACGAACCCGGAGCGTCCGTCCCCGGGGTCGGCACAGGTGCATCCGAGATAGGGGGATCGAAAATATTGACCTCCCCCTGCTCGGGGACCACGACCTTAGTCGGAGAGACGAGGACCTCAATCTCCCCCTCCTTCAGGACCGCGACCTTCGGTTGGTCGGCAGTCTTTGCGACCGAAGGCTTCTTCGAAGCCCGGCTGTCCTGAGGCGCTGCCGACGGCCTCTTCTTCTTCTCCTGCTCTGCCCGGCCCTTCGCCACCAGAGCCTTGTAATCAAGCTTCATTGTCTCTGCAAAAGCCGAATGAAAAAACTTAGAAAATTTTTCATGAACTTTAAACGAGGATTATAAATACCAGCAGCATACGAGGGTCGATCGGACTGAGACCCCCACGGAACAGATGCTCCTCCGTAATATCCTTCCAGCTTAGCGCTGGCAGGGCGAGAAGCTTCCTCTGGACCTCAGCCTCCTCAGCATTCAGCGGGACGTCCTTCTTTGTACGCTTAGGCAGGCCGTCCGTCGCCCAAACTGTCGGTATCACCCACGGCGTCAGATTTCGGACGAGGAAGTATTTATCCTTCCAATGTTTGATCGAGTCCGGGTTCTCGATCAACTTAACTCCCGTCCGAGGAGAAAGGAAAAACCTCTGTTCATGACGCCTCGGCTGGCAAGGTTTGAAAAGACTCCGAAAGAGGAATATAGTCGGCTTGGCGTCGACCTCTTGACATCGGAGGAGAAACGCCACGACATGCCTCCAAGTGTTCGGCATCAGTTGGGCGGGACTCAGACCATACCAGACCAAGACTTCGACCACGAACGGGTGTAGGGGAAAGCGGAGCCCGGCGATGAGGGAATCGACCGGGAAGACGCATATATCCGGCGAGGACTTTGTGTTGGCTCGGAACCCCGGGCCAGGAAGGAGTAGCGCATACTCAAGCAGAATCCGGAAACCCTCTCGGATCGTGCGGAGATCAGCCTCGGTGAGAGTCGAGATCCTGTGGTCGACCTCGGACAGCTCCCTAGGCTCGTTCTCCTCCACCAGCTTCGCCGTACCTTGAGTGACCCTCTCCAAGGAATCCTCGGCGTAATCTCGGACGCCTCCCACGGTCGATACGGCGATGAGCTGCCGACCAAATGCCCCCGCTCTCTTCGGCGTTTCCACTATTGTGATCACGGCTTTGCCCTTTCGGGACTCCGCCGCGACTTCCTCGGGCACTTCGGCCACTTCACCCTCTTTATCCGGACGAACAACGTCTTGCTCGCTCAGCTCCATTACTCCCTTCCCTTTATCCCCTCGGCCAACGGCTTGCTCCGAGGCGGGGGTCTCAGCCGAAATCTTAACCATGTTTTCCTAAAAAGAGAAGGGAAAGAAACTGACCTTGAAGTGACAGGTACGGTCGAAAAGTTCACCGGAACTAAGAACGCTACCGCGACAGCTAGCAAGGCCACCCAGGGAGGTAAAAACTGCGAAGCAAAGTAAAAACGGAAGAGAGAGAGTAAAAGTGAAAAGTGAAGACTTGGTCTTGGGGGGGTGAAGATTTATAGTAAAATTGGAACGTCCCTTGGACTTCCAATGAAACTTCGCGACTTTTGGGCTACTCTCGAAACGTCACGAAGGCCCATCACCACTACTCCTCTCACCAAGTCAACTGCTCGGCCCCGAAGGATCCAAATCCGACCTACGAGCGATCCGAACACGCCGACAGCAGGGTCCGGTCGGAGTCCGAGCAAGTGCCTTCCCGAGCTGGTAAATGGGAAAAACTCACTTTCCCCTCAACTTTCGCGCCCGATCTCGATCAGACGGCTCAGATCTCGCCGAGAGCACTAGACGACAAGATAGTGTTTTCTTGGGGGCTGCGCCCGTCTCGAGATGTGCGCCATCATCCAGCGGCTCAAGATGCGCCACGTCGCTCGGACGATTGGACCCTCGGATGCCTCACCTATGCCTAGAGGAACCTGGAAAAATTTTGATTCAGTTTTGAGGCGCCGCCTTCGGCGAACACCCCCCAGGTCCCGTGCATCGGTCGGTATCCCGCCGACCACGAAACCCGGTCGGGAACAGATAGGCGCTCCCCCCATCTCTAACTTCCCCGGGCTGACATCCATCAGAAGCCATCAGCCCGGAAGGAAGACAGAGATGAGAGGGGACCCATCAACACTCAGAAACCGGGAGAAACACACCGTCCCGAGCTTGTTATTTACAACTGGAAGGCGCGGCATGTCAGAGGACACCGACCGCAGCGCCTTCACAGTTGCAAACAACGGGCTCGGACGGTCCAGAAGCCCGAGCTGCAACCCATGATAGAGAAGTGCGCCATCCCGAGCTAGTTGGTTGCAACTGGAAGGATCAGTTTGTCAGAGGACTCTGACAGCGGCGCCTTCACAGTTGTAACAAACGGACTCGGATGGCCCGGAGATCGGCATCGGACATGGATCGTCCTTCTCCCACCAAGACCTCCGCCTGCTTCGGCACTCACTTCAGAGCAACCAAAGAAGGCAGAAGATCTTGGTGAGAGAACGACCACCCGTCCTTCCGAGAAGGCCCATCCCTCGGATCTGGACTATGGTCGTCACCACTCTTGCCTTATTCTCCCCCGCTCCTGACATCCACTTAGGGACCGTCCGGAACGGGAGAAGATAAAGGTAAGAGAGCGACCACCCGTCCTTCGGAGATAACTCATCCCCCGGCTTCGGACTACGGTCGTCACCACTACTACCTCGTTCCCCCTCGCTCCTGACATCCACTTGGGGGCCGTCGGGAACAAAGGGAAAACCAGGCAGAAGAGCGACCACCTCTCCGAACCTCAAGAGAGAAGCTACCCAAGGCAGATGCCCCCGAGGTCTGGAACTCAAATTGGCTGTGACGAAAATGACAAAGGGAGTGGAGTACTTATAGCCTGCCTCCTAGAACCAGCCATTATGACCCTCGGAAATCGAAGCGCCGCGTTTTAATTAAGGGAATTACTGATCCTCGGAAGCTGAAACGCCACGCATTAATTATCCTTAGTGACGTCGGGAAGGCGAAACGCCACACAAGTCACGAAGCGCCATTAACACCATGGGGAACAGAGCCATCTCAGATTGCCAAAAACCACAGGCCCTCGGTCGGCTGCCGAGCAAGGGCCTTTCCGAGCGTGTAAACGGGGAAAACTCACTTTCCCCTCAACTTTCGCGTCTGATCTCAATCAGACGGCCCAGATCTCGCCGAGAGCACTAAAAGACAAGATAGTGTTTTCTTGGGAACTGCGCCCGTCTCGAGATGCGCGCCCACATCCAACAGCTCAGATAACGCCACGTCCCTCGGCCTGCCGAACACCAATGCCTTCGGTCGGCATCCGAGCAAGTGCCTTCCCGAGCTGGTAAATGGAGAAAAAAAGACACCGAGCTACGTGGACCGCTGGATCTCTCAAAAATTCGCGCTCCCAATGATGAAGAGCCCAGATTGCGCCACGTGCGCTAAAAGACAAGATAGTGTTTTTTTGGGAACTGCGCCCGTCTCGAGATGCGTGCCACTATCCGATGGCTCAGATTGCGCCACGTCGCTCGGAACGCCGAACCCCCTAGTCTCCGGTCGGCAGCCGAGCAAGTGCCTTTCCGAGCTCGAAAATGGAGAAAAACGCTGCCGAGCTACAACAGCCATCAGATCCTTCCGAAATTGGTGCTCGCCCATGATCAATGGCTCAGATCCAGCCACGCCATTAATCGGTATTTAAATCGTTTTTTATTTATTTTAATCGTTTTATTTGTTTAAAAATTGCGAAAAAATTGCTAAAAATTCGGGAAAATTAGCTAAAAATTCTGGGAGATAATTGAAAATTCGGGGACACACTTTCGGACCCCGGAGCGAGCAATTATTACCCCGAACGCACCGCTAAAGCCCCCGAACGATTAGCAAACACATCGCAGAATTAAACAAATACTTCGAAAAAAGTAGATAAAAGACTGTCAGGTACCCGACGCGACTCAAGAACAGCACACAGCGTCAAAGGTCACCTCACTACCCCCTTTCTAGATTCAAAATCCCACATTTGGACTCCGATACAACGCCACCAGCCACTGAAACTGCTAAACTACTCCTCAAAGTCTGATCACGCTCAGCCTTTAGGAGTGGGGGGCTCGTGATATGGCTAAAATTGGGGTTAAATCGGGACCGTCCAGATCGACCACGAATCTTGAAGCACGGGGGTAAAAAGGTAATTTCACATACAGATGGATCCAAAACGGGTATTGGGTCTCCGCCTCACGAAACCAACCGCCCGCGAATAGATCCACTCCAACTGGGCGCGGGTTCCGACCCGATACAAGCCTGGTCCACCAAGGGAGAATCAGGCCACTGATTTGATTAGATCAAATCAATAAGCTTGATTTGCTCTCACCATGGAATCAAGGCCTACTTTCCTAAAACAGAATAGGAGGATTTTGCTCCTAAATGTTAGCCAGGAAATCAGGATCCAAATCATTCCAAAGGCGACTATAAATACAGCCCCTCTACCACCAAGACCAGGTTAATCACTTTTTCACCACTTAAGCTCTTTCTTAATCTTTTACTGATTACTGACAAGAGCGTCGGAGGGTGCATCGCCGGAATCAACCCCGGTGTCTCGCACTTCCTTGCAGGTCGCGGCAGGAGCAAGAAGGCCGAGTCAACTGTTCAGGTTTTCCTCGGATCCACAAATTCTATCTGTTTACCCCCACACCGAAATCAGCGGTGACAAGTATGTTCAATATCGATACAACATGCAATTTCATCCGGTTACCATCATCATAAACATAGTTTACAATTTAATGTAGAATTCTCATAACTTGTATATTCTTTCATATAATTACGATTTCTACAACACATTTTTTCTTTACTCATTGTTGGTCTACAGAGATGAATATTAACTCCGAATTAGCATACTATAGTAAAATCAAGATAATAACACACATTAATCATATCATTTCATGGGGTTTCGAACTGTATATATTTCATTTCATTAGACCAGTCGACTGTTCGACGTGATCGGTCGACTGTACAGAAAAATTCCAGTTTCTCAAAATGTCTTTAGTTCTTTTTCATTCATTCAAATTTTTACGTGATATATAGCATGGAAGATTTCAACATAACAATCATTCTATCAATCCAATTTTTTTTTACACGCATAATGACAATTCAATCTCAATCCTAGCATGATTTCTAATCTAGAAGTCATGAGAAACACCCACCTTTTGAAGAAATAAAGCGAAATCCCTTAGAGCTTCCTAGTTGCGATGTATGTATCCTCCTCCTTGCTCCTTGCCAGAATCGAATCCTCCAATTGGTTATTGGTGGCCAGCCTCCAAAGAACAACTCAACTCTCTTAAAAAAAAATTTCTTCTCCAATAGATTTCTAATGTAGAAAACAATTAAATGGGAGGGGTATTTATACACAATTTTTGGGTGGATTGGAGGGCTAGGATTTAGTAGATGGTTATAGAATAGAGGGTTAGGATGAGAGTAGGAGTTATAATAACTACCCACACACTCAAGTAACTACCCACACACAAATCCCCACTTGTATCCAAACTGACCCCAATTAGTGTGCTCATGCACGTGTACGTGCAATGCACGTGCATTCACTAGTCCCCCATAATAAAAGTTGTACATTTTATTTTTTGTAAAAATAGTCTTATAAAAATATTCTACATTACAAGTTGTAATAAAAGAGAAATAGCTCATGGGCTTTATTTAATGGGCCAAATTAATAGTTTACAAAATAAATTAGATTGGGCTAAAAAGAAGGCTTTTGTTTATTTGAAGAAAATGGGCCTTTATAAAAACAATTAGAGAACACACACACACACACACACACACACACACACACACACACACACACACATATATATATATACACACTATCCATAATGGAAAATAATTATAAGATTTTTATACTACAAAATTTCACGTGCGCAAATTAATAGTTTTCATAAATGAAAATCGGGGTATTACAAGTATAATGAACATGAAAAGAGAATTTAGACTAGAATTATAACTAAGTCCTTACATCGGCAGGAATGAAAGTTTTGAAAAGAGAAATGTGATAAATTGTGACCAAGTTTGGGTCATGGATAATGATTGATATTTTTAAGACCGATGTGGAGGTAACGCTGAATTCTAGAGTGTTGATTTTTATTCATGGTTCAATTACTTAAGGATTTAGACACATAGTGAAGATGTGATGAAAGTGTGAGAAAAACACAAGTATAAGGGCCATCGGATTGGTGGTGTGAGAGTGTTTCACAAGCTGTCTACATGATGTGTCATGTCATAATGTGAACACATCTCTGGAATTATCGTCCCAGTGGCGACGCTTGTGGGGTGTTTGGTGACTACAAGTGGTGTCATTGTCCCATGACGGAGGCTGAATTGTCCATAGGTTGTCTACATGACGTGGGATTCTTCTCCAGGCTATCTGGACATGGGCTCGTAATTCATAGAACATCTAGGATACTTACCATAGTTACTGTAGTAGTTTAAGTCATAGCGAGAGATTGAACCCTACAAGATGAAAAACGATTAAGGGCTTGCCCTCGGACCTATGTAGTATGGGATGCATAGAATCCGAACAAGTGCGCATTAGTATCATGTAATGTAAATAACTGCATTAAGGACTAAGTGCACATTCACACACGACATCAATAGGGTAGTCCCCCTTAGTTTGTTTTGTGAGAAGTGTGTGCTTTCTAAGTAAGAGAAATTGATGTATTATATCCTAGCGTCAGTTGTATGCAACTGACAAACTCACAGTTTCTATGCAGGATAAAGTGAATGACAAGACTAAAGATTGATTGCTGCTTAAAAAAATGTTC
Source organism: Hemerocallis citrina (assembly GCA_017893485.1). NCBI lineage: Eukaryota > Viridiplantae > Streptophyta > Magnoliopsida > Asparagales > Asphodelaceae > Hemerocallis > Hemerocallis citrina. The sequence goes on from CM030365.1 coordinate 131,653,316, forward strand.
AAGTTATTATTCAATTCATGTATAAATGTTGTAATTTATAATTCCACTGTGTTGAAGTAAACTCTGTTGTAATAAAAAAATTAATTCCTTGTCAAATTGTACGAAGAGAAGTGTAAAGATTCTGTGGAACTTCGAATTCGATCTTATTTGGAATTTGGGGTGTTACACTCAGTATAACTCAGATCCAGCTGCAAACCTTCCGGTACTTCGGGCAAATGGTGACTAGGATCTGGAATGTAACCTCTCAGTATAGACACATCGAAGACATTGTGCACCTGAGACAACTCCTCCTGTAACTCCAACCGGTAAGCAATTTTCCTGATCCTTTCAATATCTTGTACTGGCTTATGAACCTTGGGGCTAACTTCCCACCTCTGCCAAAACGAATCACACCTTTACTAGGTGATACCTTCAGAAAGACAAAGTCACCAACCTCGAACTCAAGGTCCCTCCTCCGGTTGTCTGCATAGCTCTTCTGCCTTTTCTGAGCATCCACCAACCACTTCCTGACCGAAACGATCTTTTCAGAGGTCTGCTGCACGATCTCAGGCTAAAACATCTGCCGCTCCCCTACTTCAAACCAGCAAACAGGTGTTCTGCACTTCCTGCCATACAGAGCTTCGTACGGCGCCATCCCAATACTAGTCTGAAAACTGTTGTTGTAGGCAAACTCTACAAGAGCTAGATGCCTTTCCCAACTGCCTCCAAAATCTAGAACACAACACCAAAGCATATCCTCCAGAACCCGATTGACTCTCTCAGTCTGTCCATCATTCTGAGGATGGAAGGCAGTTCTGAAATCCATCTTAGTACCCAAAGTTGTTTGAAGACTCCTCCAGAAATGCGAAGTAAATCGCACATCTCAATCAAACACAATGGTCAATGGAACACCATGAAGCCTGACAATCTCTCCAACATACAGCTCGGCTAACTTGTCCATAGACGAAGTGAGTTTCATAGCCAAGAAGTGAGCTGATTTGGTTAGTCGATCGACTATTACCCAAATTGCATCATTACCCTTCGAACTCTTGGGCAAACCCGTGATGAAATTCATACTAATGTTATCCCACTTCCACTCCAGAATAGGTAAACGGTTGCAATAGACCTTCGAGCTTCCAATTCTCCGCTTTTACCTATTGACAGATCTCACACTTCGCCACAAACTCAGCCACATCGCGCTTCAAACCTGACCACCAGAAATGTTGCTTGATATCCTTATACATCTTGGTACTCCCAGGATGTACAGATAGAAGAGTAGTATGTGCCTCCTGAAGAATACTCTTCCTCAATTCTGCTTGATCCGGAACACAGCCTCTCTCCAAACCACAACAGTTCATCCTTGATCTGAAACCCTGACAATCTGCCAGCACCAACCTGCTCCTTCATCTTCTGAATCTCTGCATCTTCCTTCTGACTCGCTATAATCCTCTTATTCAGCGTAGGCTGAAGCCTCAGCTGAGCCAAAATTGATCCCAAGCCTTGCACAACAACTTCAATACCAGTCCGATCCAACTCCTTTGCAAGATGCCTCTAAGTCGTAATCAAACTGGCCAAACTGCTTTTACGGCTAAGTATATCAGCAACAACATTAGCCTTCCCATGATGGTACTTAATCTCAGGACGGATGTCCTCAAGTACTTCCAACCATCTCCGTTGCCTCAGATAAAGGTCTTTCTGCTGAAAGATGTACTTCAAGTTTTTGTGGTCCGTGTACATGTTCAATTTCTCACCGTACACGTAATGTCTCCATTGCTTCAAGGCAAAGATAATCGCAGCCAACTCCATATCATGAGTCGGATAATTCTTCTCATGCGGTCATAGTTGCCTAGACCCATAAGCGATCACTTTTCCTTCTTGCATCAAGACACAACCAAGCCCACGATGTGAAGCATCGCTGTAAACATCATACTCAACACCTGTTCTAGGCAAAGCCAAAATGGGGGCAGTAGTCAGCTTCTCTTTCAACTCCTGAAAGCTTGTCTCGCACTGCTCGGTCCACTTGAAATTTACATTCTTCTTGGTCAGACCAGTGAGCGGCATGGCTATCTGAGCATAGCCTTGGATAAACCTCCTGTAATATCTAGTTAGCCCAAGAAAACGTCTAATCTCCTTCACTGTAGTAGGCCTTGCCCAATCCTTCACCGCCTCTATCTTCTGCGGATCAGTTGCCACTTCCTCCTTAGAAAGGCCTTGTCTGGACGTGAGCTCGTAACTCATAGAACACCTAGGATACTTACCGTAATTATCGTAGTAGTTTAAATCATGGTGACGGAATCAACCCTACAAGATGAAGAATGATTAAGGGCTTGCCCTCGGACCTTTGTAGTATGGGATGCATAGAATCCGAACAAGTGCGCATTAGTGTCATGTAATATAAATAACTGCATTAAGGACTAAGTGCACATTCACACACGACATCAATAGGATAGTCTCCTTTAGCTTTGTTTTATGACAAATGTGTGCTTCCTAAGTAAGAGAAATTGATGTATTATAACCTAGCATCAGTCGGTTGTATGCAACTGACATACCCACAGTTTCTATGCAGGATAAAGTGATTGACAAGACTAAAGATTGATTGTTGCTTAAAGAAATGTTCAAGTTGTTATTAATTCATGCATAATGTTGTAATTTGCTTCCGCTGTGTAAAATGTAATCATTGTTGTAACAAAAGTTTTTAATTCCTTGTAAAGTTGTGCGAAGTGAAGTGTAAAAATCCAGTAGAACTTCGAATTCAATCTTATTTGGAATTCGAGGTGTTACAGCTATCCTGATGGCAAGGACTGGAGCTGGCCTCCTGATCGGACCTCCAGTAGGCCTAGCAACAATAGTAGCGGGGTACTGCACAACTCGCTGATAAGGGGTCTCACGAGCACGAGTCTGCTCTGTCTCTTGAGCTACCTCCAAGGCATCCACATAGGTACGGAGACGATGGGCGGCCAAGTGCACCTAAATACCCTGATCAAGATCCAAAAGGAACCTCCGAGCACGATCCTCCTCATTTGCCACCAAGGTGGTAGCAAAGCGGCTAAGTATGGTGAATTCCGCAGCATACTCGTCCACGGATCTAGGGCCATGTTCCAAGAAATACTTGGTGTCACAACACTGTATATACTATGTGTAACAAAATCTCAAAACATGGCACTAATAAATCAACCAAACAACCAACCAACAAACCTGCTTCAGGGCCAGAAATTGGTGCTCCATCTCTACCCGGGTGATGCGCGGAAAGAATTTTCCCGGGAAGCTTTGAGCAAAAGTGGCCCAAGTAAAAGGCTGCTCTAGCCTCTCGGATTCTGCCCTCCACCAGATGTGGGCCAAATCCACCAACTGGACGCATACCATATCCACACAGTCGGCATTGTCGACCCTAGCTACCTGTAGCAGACTCTCCGTTCGTATCAGCCATTGCCCAGCCTCAAGTGGCGTCTCAGTACCAGCAAACTTATCAGGGTGCAACCTCATGAAATCCGCAACAGTACCCGGATAAGGGGGCACAATTACAGGGGCAGGCACAATGGGGGTCGGAACAGCATTCCGGTTAGCAGCTTCTAAAGCAGCCTTAACCAGTTCACTATGCTCCTGTTGAATCTGAGCAATCTGCTGGAGCACCTGAGTTACAGCTGCCAACTCAGGATCGCCTTCTTGCGAAGATGAACCATTCCCAAAAGCCATAGTCTGCACAAAACCCAAAACAATTAGCATTCAAATCCAGTTGATTAATAATTATTTGGGCAATGCATGGCCTGTCGGGAGTCAAGTAAATTCGATCGAGTCAAGCCTGCCTAATGTAATAGTCAAACTAACACATTAGCCAAACCTGATGCTTTGATACCACTAAAAACCTTGTCATGCCCTATTTCCCAAAAGAATACGGAAAACAGTACATGACTAAGCTCAGCGAATAGTTTTCACCATCCATATGTTGTACGGACCTGCTTGACTCATCATAACAGTAAATATAACAGTATACTCCAACCAGGCATGCAAAACAATCATAACTCAACAGTATTTATTGCATCAATAATAAATATTCCAACAAATACTAGATCTGGAACGAAATAATAATCCTGGGACAATAAGCCCAAATACAAGTCTCAATACGTTCATGAAATAAAATAGTTCATCAAAAAAATTTAGCAAAGTATTCCAATTTCGCAGCTGAAAACTTTTGCTCATCAACTCCAGTAGGCAAATGATAAGCAAAACCTACTCATATGGCAATTACAAGAAAAATAGGAAAAACGAAAAAACATAACGCCCGTTAGATGCAAGTTCGGGCTGCAAGTAATCCAAGTAGAAAAATGTGGGAAAAACTAACTAAACAGGAAATACTAGCATGGAGAAAGTAGTCTAGCAGTAAGCAGTGGAATAACAGTAGATGTGTAACAGAAATAGTAAGGGTCAAAGTAACAGTGTGTCAACGGTAGAAGTAATCAACAATAACAGCGAATCAACAGTAACATTAAAGTCCACAGTAACTGTAACAGGATATAACAGTGTAAACAGTTATTCTTATTTTTAAAGTTCATTACTAACTAGGTACCACTTCATGCGTCCCATTTATTTACCACATGGTTGCTACATCAAACAGTTTCGCTTTAAGATTTTGTAATGGAACTTCTATAGGACAATATATTCCGACAAACAGTAACAGTAATAGTAATAACAAACAGTAACGGAATCATGGATCATGCCCTCATGCATCCATAGATAAATAGTAGGTACCACAGTAAACAGTGGGAAAATGAGTCCCTTCTGAATATGTATTTCTATATAGTCAACTACTCGATCTTTTCCCTTAAAAACCCCGTCTTGATTTCTTTTATTATTAATAAACTTGTGTGAATGAATATAAACAAGCTAAGGACATGGAAAGAACAGGAAATAGGTCTAAGATGAAATAGAAACACAAACAGTTGATAAAATAATTCATAATAGTCAAAACAACGACGTTTTTAGTTCTGGACAGCAAAACACTATTGTACCAAACCTGAGATTCCCGTTGCTACAGAATAGAAAATCTAGGTCCGTCAGAAAATATAGAAACTAGTCTCTCTTTCGATTCCAGCACATATATATAAGTCACATATCAGTCAAAAAAATAGGGTGGAAAACGACATTTAATACAGAAGTTATGTTTAGCCAGAAAATGCAAAATCGTGTTTATAAGCATGAAAATAGTTAAAAGTCATCATAATTAAATCTGAGAAAAATCTGAAAAATTCCTTAACATATCTAGTTTCAAAACATAAAATATAATGAATTTATATTACAGATATCATAGTCAACGAAATTGGAAAAACAGAGTAATACGACAAGATCTCGATTCTAAAAGTTCAAACACAGCAGTACCAAAACAGAGATAAATCATAAAGTATAATTCGAAATACAGATCCGTCAAAAGTGTGATAAAATAGATAAATAGGACTTCAGTTATTATTTACAAAGTTTTCATCACAAACGAATAGAATTAGGTTGAAAACATAGTTCGTTACTGAACAGCATGTAGTTTGGAAATATATCGACTAGTTTCATAAGTGTGAAATGAGATACAAAAGTTATTAATTAATTCCACAAAAATTATGAATTGATCCCAATCATGTCTAAAATTACTCAGCAAAAAATAGAGTTCAAATTCTACTTTTAATATCAGTTTTAAAATAAAACTCCATACAGAATACATATAGTTCAGAATCTGAAAAATGCGATATGTCTGCAATAAAACAGCGATAGCTCATGCATAAAAACTAGGAATTCGGATCCGTCGAATTTTCTAGAAAGTGGAAATTAGAGGCTACAAATCATGTTCACAAACTTATATATTTTACTGATATTAACAGGGTCGAAATTACTGTACAAAATATGACATCAGCAAACACAAGTTCTTTTATGCATTTTTATCAAACAACTTAATTACAAACAGTCCAATCTAAGATGTCATACAAAGAATGGGATATGTGGGTTACTCAAATCAGTATATAATGTGAATCAAATAGTCCATAATGAGATAATACATCCAACAAACATCTATACAACAGTTGACTACAACATACGGTGTGTCACAAATAACATACAGTCAAGATGTCCACTAATATAATTGTTTTCATGCAACGGGTGTCAATTATCGTTACTACTCATTATCAAGAGATGATGTCAATGGTTATACTAACAAATATGGATCATCATGAGAGTACAAATATTTTCATACTAGATTACTTACGGTAAAAACTTGTATGACAAAAAGAACACGTACAAGCTACTTGCCTGATATTGTAGACGACGAAAACGACGAATAGAATAACAGGAACGGATTAAGTATATTCTATTTGTCGTTTTCGTCGTCTACAATAATGGGAATGGATCCCGAACAACGAACACAACGAACATGAACGAGAACGAGAACGAGAACCAATACTCGAAGCACGTGCACACAAAAGTACACACACAAAGAGACAGCAGCCAAACAACAACAAGGGCGATTAGCACCGACAGTAAGGGTAGCGACGGCATCAGCAAGGATGGCGACAATGGCTACTGTAGTGGCGCTCGACCACAGTGATGACGACGGGAGGGGTTTCGGCCTGGGTTGGGTCGTGACGGGGAAGAAGAGAAGAGGAGGGCTGGCGGGATAAGGGGTCTGGATGCCGGGGGTATCGTCGGCATCGAAGTCAACGACAGCAGCGAAGGGAAGAAGGTTGGGGGTCGGGATAGGAGAGAGAGATAAGGTGACGACTAGGAGAGAGTAAATAGGTATTAGGATTTTGATAATTAGGGCTAGGGTTCAATTAGGGTGGTTATATAGAGATCAAATGGGTTTGGGTGAACTGGGTAGTATCCAATAGGGTAAAAAGAATCCAATAAGAGACAATTAGGCCATGAAATAGGTTTAAACAATAGACGAGATCAGGAACAATTTGCAGGCCAAATAAAAGAGAATAAAAGCTGAATCAATGCAAAATGAATCACAAGAGAGAGAAGAACAACACACCATCAAATGAAAAGGATTTAAATACAACCAAAAATAAAAATAAATAATCAAAATTTTATTAAATATAATTGAAAATACAAATACAAGTAACAGAGGTTACATTAGGAGAGTTTAAATAGAAAATGATAATGATCCATAAGTACCAACTAGCTATAGCACTTTTGGTGAGGTTGTGCCATGTGAGGGGCCGTGATTAGGTTTCATTTTTGCGTACGCGTGTGTAGGTACTTACGGAGCTGAGCGAGGCTCGGGGCGTTACAAATGGTATTATAGCCGTCTTTGACCCTCTATTTTTTGGAGTTTATTGTATATTCCTTTTGAGATGGAAAAACAAGATCGTCTGTACGGGTTCCTAAACTAGAGGAATTTAATAGTTCTGAATTTAACAGATGGAAAAGGAAAGCACGATGTGGAATGAAGTTTGTGAAAATATTTGATATTTGACTAACAAGTTATGATGATTACGTTGAGAGATATGAATGTGGATACAATTGTTGGAGTTAGTAGGGTAGTGAGGATGTTGCTAGGATGAATCCAAATATGAAGATAAGTCGTCTCTCATATCTATGTTTTAATCATTGCTTAATTGTTTGTTTGAGTTTTGTTGTTAAGTGCTAAAGTTCAAAACTTTATTAAGCATTATTTATTCTTATGAGTTCGAATTTATAATTGTGTGCTAAAGTTCAAGGAATTATTTTGAGACATAGGTTTATTGTGAAATAAACAATTACATATTGACTATTTTCTATGATAATTGTAGGAATTTCAAAATTACTTACAAATCGCATGTGTTTGATGGATTCCTCACAACTTGGATGTTTGTCTGAAGGATAAATAGGTCTGCAGTGGCAGGCTTCTCTATCGAATTTGAAAAATACTTCTAACGTGAAGTATCAATATGATCTACTTTAATCCTTAATAGTACTTTTCATGTGATGATTGAGCTATCCCAACTTATATTAAATGATTTGTAATATATTTTGGGATTTGAGAATTTTGATCATAATTAATCTCGTGTTATAACTAGAATGTCTAAGGTTCTTAAGTGTACCTCATCAAACTATGAGTATAAGTATAGTGGCTAACCCTCCATTTGCAGTGTGTGAAATCGTATATTTTCTTCTCTAATAAAGATTGATGGATAAGTTCTATGTCAAATGTCTATAACTTAGGTGGGAGCATCCCGTAATGGAGGATGTGACTCCATTAGTCACATCTTGTTCTTTCTCATTCATTGTATTGTGTGTGCAAAGTTGAATTATAATATATTGGTCATTATCTTGTTTAGCGTTTTGATAATAATGAAGAATGATTAAAGAAAGAACTCTTCACTCAAAGTGTTTGAGCACTTGGACATTGTTAGAACCACGAGAGAAAGCAAACGGTTTTGTGAAATGTGCTAAAGTAATTTTGTATTAACAAAATCGTTTGCTTTATACCGTGCACGTGTATTTTGTACCGTTACGGGTAATATCCGTAACGTGTTTCACTACGTATTTTGGATTCTGACTATTTATTTCTCGTCTTCTAAAAATTTATTTTATCCTATTTGAGTCAACTCAAATATTAAATTTCAATCTCTGTATTTTTACGTGCTTTATACGTATTATCGATGCACGTATCGATTACGTATTTTTCCACCGTTACGTGTAATATTTTGATGTGTTTAAATTTTTGATTTCATGACTTGTTCGAATTCATTTTTATAAACGGAAATTCATTTTTCTCTCATTTTGATTTAAATATTATTATACGTGTGGTGCATGTATTTTCTATGAAAGTAGTGATTACGTTGGGAAATGTATAAAAATTAATGAAATATATTTTTCATATGTTGTATTTCTTTATGAAAGTTTCACCGTCGATAAATTCTATTGCGTATTTTAATATTTTATCAAAGCGGAGGAATGGTGGGCAGCAGGTACCACAAGCCCTCTGTCCTACACATCTATCTACGTGCGACGCACGTATTTGCGGTGCACGTATTTAGGCGTATTCTTTTTTCAAAATAAAATTTTGGAAGTGTGTGTGTTTATTTTATTTTTGCATGAAAAATATAATTTATAATTAAACTAAACTTATTTAAACATTTACTATATATTATAATCTATATTTTAATATAAAAATGTATATGTATATGTATGATGTAAAAATATTAAAATACGCAATAGATTTTATCGACGGTGAAACTTTCATAAATAATTGAAATACAACATATGAAAAATATATTTTATTAATTTTTATATATTCCCCAACGTAATCACTACTTTCATAGAAAACACGTGCACCGCACGTATAATAATATTTAAATCAAAATGAGAGAAAAATAAATTTCCGTTTATAAAAATGAATTCGAACAAGTCATGAAATAAATAATTTAAACACATCAAAATATTACACGTAACGATGGAAAAATACGTAATCGATACGTGCACTTGCACGTGTAAGCACAAGAAGAAGAGTGGCGGTTGGAAACTTTGGCTGACTTGGTGAGTGGGAGAAAGATTAGTGGGGTAATGGGTTGTTTAGTGGACAATTTGTTTTATTAACTACCTAATTAATTTCTATAAATATCCCGAATCCAACCATTCACTCTTCTCCTTCCCCTTCTTTTTTTCTCTGCCCAATCCGAACCCCAACAAACTCACCTTGCTTCTCCACCTACTCACATGTATACACATTTATAACTTATATACATGTGTGTATATATATATATATATATATATATATATATATATATATATATATATATATATATATATATATATAGAGGAATGCTCCATGGAAAACGAGTTTGTTTTCACGGGTTGGAAAACACCAATCTGAGCCGTTGGATCCCTTTTGATCGTGATCAGCGGCTCAGATCGCCTTGTTGGGAACAACTGCCTAGGTTATAAAAATTTAGAACAAAGCTGTTGTTCCAAACAACGGCCTATAATTCAAATTTTTGTAACCTAGGCCGTTGTTCCAAACAACGGCCTAGGTTATATCAATTTTTTTAGAATCTGTTCAGCGAAGAGTTATTTGGGACGAAATTCCCAAAATAACCCTCCGCTGAACAATTGAAACAGGTTATGGGGAGCTTGATCTAAGCCGCTGATCACGATCATGAGCGATCCGACAGCTCAGATTGGTATTTTCCAACCCGTGAAAACTAGACCCATTTTTAATGGAGCATTCCTCATATATATATATATATATATATATATATATATATATATATGAGGTGTTGGTCCTATTACCTGGCCGAAATGGAGTTGGGAGTTTTTGGGCACATTTCTCCCTTGTGCACTGATTTTTGAGCCATCGGATTGAAGAAGAGGATTGCTTTGGGGGTTTTGCTTGCATAGATGTTTTTTCATTGGGTGGGTGTTTCTTAAATCCTTTCTAATTTAGAAGTATGATGCATGCTAGTTGATATATGGTTTAATTGTTAAACTTTGATTGGTAGGATGAATGTAGATTACATGATCTTAATTTAATTATGTCATGATGTGTTGAAATGGTATTGTGAATCAAACAAATGACTAGAACTATCGCTACATTAGAAAGAGAAAGAGTAAGTATCATGTAGGGAATTATTGGAATGAAAATTGATGTATGCTAGAATGTTCTTATAATAGTCAAAATAATATAACATGTATGAAAAATGGTTTTATAATGCGATTATAGTAGAGAAATAGTCTCACTAGTATATATTTAATGAGTATAAGGAATTTTTATAAAGAAGTTTTGATGAGAGACAACTTTTTATTTGAAAATTTGATAATGTGAGTTCTTTAATGCAAATTGGGAGAAAATTTTATTACATTGTCAAAAATAAGAGTTTTATAAGGTTTAATTATATTCTGCTATATTGTATGTTTAAAGAAAATATTCTGGAAGAGAATTTGATTTGAACAATACAAACTAATTGAGAAATCGAAATTTTGTAAAGAAAAATTTGCAAACAGACAGTACGTATAAAGATATTTCATTTCCTCTTCATAACAGAGGATGGGTTTGGAAATACTTGTTTATGGTGTGAGTTGATAGTGTTGTGAACAGTGCTAGAAGTCTTGGGTTCGAGTCTTGATGGGCTCTGTTTTATTCCAAAATTTGATTTTTCCCAATAATACAGTGCACCTGTATATAAGAAAATCAATTGGGTTTCTATCCCTAACTATCTTTGGCCTTTTTAGTCTTCGGGTGCGAATTAAAAAGGTTACTGTAGCATGGGCGAGGGTCACGGGTTCGAAACCTGGCGCCACTTATAATATATTTTTGAGTTTTTTGAGATATTTTGAGTTTCTAAGAGCATAAAAAAATTGGAAAAAAAATACTATTATTTCTCTAAAATCATATAGACTTTATAAAAAATTATTTCTACAATATTTTGATATATTTTTGTCAAAATTGGAAGTGGATTTCGCCTTAAAACAATTTGTTTAGTGAACTTAGTTTCAAAATTAAAGAAGAGATTTTTTGTGCGGTTAAAGAAGATTAAAGTGGGATATGATTAGACTCTTCTTGATTAATTTTCATGGTTATAAATATCTTTGATTGAGAATATTTGAATTGCACACAATGCTATGAGTGATTAAATTGATAAAAGAAGTTAAAGGGAGTTCCTTCATGTTATGAGATTATAAAGAAATGTTTTCTTTGAGAAAGAGTTTATGAAGAAAGAAATTGAAATATTATTTTGAGATTGAATGTAACATATTGTTGATCTCTAAAACGAGATAGTTGTTGGAATTTAGAGGCTAGGTGAGACCCATAGAAATCGGCAGTTGTTATTAATATGAATTTGAGAGCTAACCAATATCGGTTGAGCATCTCTTGAGAAGTAGCCAGTTGGGTTGACTGTCTCTTGTATTTGGTTTAAGTCCGGTAGGATAAGCTAGCTCTAGGATGTGATGATTTTCTTCTAAAACAAACTAAAAACTTAAGGACATGCACTATAGTGGAGATATGATGAAAGTAAGAGAAAAATACAAGTATGATGGCCTCGGATTCACTGTGTGAAAATTTTTACAGGCTGTCTACATGATGCGTCATGTCATGATGTGAATCTATCTCCGAAATTATCGGGATCATGGCGACCCTTGTGGGGTGCTTGGTGACTACGTAGTGCCATCGTCCCATGACGGATGCGGATTATCCATAGGCTGTCTATATGATGTCTCCTGTCATGACGTGGGATTCTAACCACCTCCTCCAAACCAGGGGGAACCAGGATTTCCTCCAATCCTATTGAACTGGCCCCTAATGGGTTGAGACCCGCCCTCAACTAGTTGGATCCATTCATTGGTTAGCGGGTCCAGGAGGAGGGACCCGGTTCCCAATTCGGACCTGTTTGCAGGCGAGATTACCATCTTGCCCCTGGAACTTTGAGATTTGCGACCATTTTGAATGGTTCCGATTTAACCCCCATTTTTAGCCATATCACGAGCCCCCCACTCCCAAAGGCTGCGTATTACAGCCTTATGGGAGTAGTTCTGTTGTTTCAATGGCGTTTAGGGCTTTATCTGAGTTTTCAATGGGTGCTGGAATCTTGTCTGAGGGGTGATAGTGTTTTCCCGAGCTGGTAGCATACTCAAAGTGGCTTTTAGGTTGCTCTGGATCTTTGGTGATTTTTTCTCAATTTATATCATTCGTTCGAACCATTTACTTAATTTTGCAAAGTAACGACTCACTTTCCGAGAGCCTTAATTAATCATTCTGGACAATAATTATTTAACCCGAGGCTAAAAAATGCTCCCCCGAATCTATAACTATTTTCCAGAATTTTTAATTAATTTTCCAAAATTTTTAATCATTTTTTGCAATTTTTAAATAAATAATCCGAATTAATAAAATAGAAAAAGGAATTAATCGCCGTATTATGATGTGGCCAAATCAGAGCCGTTGATCACTCATCGGCAAGGATTTCTGGGCGATCGGACGGCCAGGAGAAAAAGGGGTTCTTGCGATCTGAGCGCACGGTCAGGCGAACGCGTCGAACGGTGTGTCAAACGCGGCGACCGTTATGTGGAGTTTGGCGAACAGTAAAGAGGCATTGACTGGTCAACGATATTTTTGGTGTTTTCAGCTCGGAAACACGTCTGCTCGGATTTTACGGTGAGTATGGCGAACGTCTCGTCGAGCTTGGCGAGCTGAAAGAGCGTTGACTGATCAACGATATTTTTGGTGTTTTCAGCTCGGAAACAAGTCTGCTCGGATTTGACGGCGAGCCTGGCGAGCGTCCCGTCGAGATTGGCGAGAACAACGGCAAGCTGAGAAAGCGTTGACTGGTCAACAATATTTTTGGGGTTTTCAGCTCGGAAACACGTCTGCTCGGATTTGACGGCGAGCCTAGCGAGCGTCCCGTCGAGCTTTGCGAGCGCAACGGCGAGCTGAAAGAGCATTGACTGGTCAACGATATTTTTGGTGTTTTCAGCTCGGAAACACGTCTGCTCGGATTTGACGGCGAGCCTGGCGAGCGTCCCGTCGAGCTTGGCGAGCGCAACGGCGAGCTGAAAGAGCGTTGACTGGTCAACGCATTTTTTGGTGTTTTCAGCTCGGAAACACGTCTGCTCGAATTTGACGGCGAGCCTGGCGAGGGTCCCATCGAGCTTGGCAAGCTCAACGACGAGCTGAAAGAGCGTTGACTAGTCAACGCATTTTTTGGTTTTTTCAGCTCGAAAACACGTCTGCTTAGTTTTGATGGCGAGCTTGGCGAGCATCCTGTCGAGTCTGGCGAGCGAAACGGCGAGCTCAAAGAGCGTTGACTGGTCAATGCATTTTTTGGTGTTTTCAGCTCGAAAACACGTCTGCTCGGATCTGACGGCGAACCTGGCGAGGGTCCTGTCGAGCTTGGCGAGCGCAACGGCTAGCTAAAAAAGCGTTGACTGGTCAACGCATTTTTTGGTGTTTTCAGCTCAGAAACACATCTGCTCGGTTTCGATGGCGAGCCTGGCGAGCATCCTGTCGAGTCTGGAGAGCAGAACGGCGAACTCAAAGAGCATTGACTGGTCAACGCATTTTTTGGTGTTTTCAGCTCGAAAACACGTCTGCTCGGATCTGACGGCGAGCCTAGCGAGCGTCCTATCGAGTCTGTTAAGCGGAACGGTGAGTTCAAAGCGTGTTGACTGGTCAACGCATTTTTTGGTGTTTTGAGCTCGGAAACACGTCTGCTCGGATCTGACGGCGAGCCTGGCGAGCGTCCCGTCGAGCTTGGTGAGCGGAACGGCGAGCTCAAAGAGCGTTGACTAGTCAACGCATTTTTTGGCGTTTCGTATACTTAACCGCTTAGACTTCCGCGCTTGTTGGGCCGGTCAAGTTGTCCAGCCCAAGCCCATCGAATTTTCCTATAAGTCTCCACCCCCTTTCATTCTTACTTCACTTTCTCACTTTTTCTTCACCGGAGTTTTCTTCTCTTCACAGAGCTTCCAACGTTCTTTCCGATCTCCGACAAGCATTCCGACCATGGTTTTCACTTCCCAGGTAACTTATTTTAATTTAAAGAGATGTCTAGGGTATCGTCCGGCGAAGAGGCCTCCTCCTCGAGCGAGTTCGAAGTACCCCTCCGGTCGATTCCTTCTTTGGTCGACAAAGGGAAGGCCACGATCGTTTATTCCTCTCCGGAAGTAGGAGAAGATGTTGGCACCGTAGGCGGAGGTGGCGAGGCGGCTCTCTCATCGACAGTGGTGGAAACGATTGTCGAGAGGGATCGGCGGATGGGAGCGTTCGGCAGGCATTCAATCGCCGTATCAACTCTTGGAGGGACCAGGCAGTATAGTTCGGAGAATTTAAGGCGAGCGGGGCACGGTCTAGCCCAATTTTACGAGGAGAACAATTCGAGGGAACGCACGGAGGCAAACGAAATCGTCAGCATTCTGAAGGAGTCCAATCTGCGAATGGTTCGGATGTGCTTCATGATCCCTCCTGAGTTCGAACTCATCGTCCCGGAGCCAGGGGTCAGGTCTTGCTCTTCTCTCCCCTCCAACACTTGCATTTTTCCATACGATGCTTTCTATGCGGGGCTTCGTCTTCCTCTGCACCCTTTCGTAAGGGGATTGCTTCAATGGTATGGGGTCTGCCCTATTCAACTGATGCCGAACATTTGGAGGCATGTCATTGGGTTGATCCTCCACTATCAGGCAGTCGGGATCGAACCGAACATGAACATGCTTCTTCGCTTGTATAAGATCCATTAGAAGACGATGACGGAGTACACTTTCTACCTCACTGCTCGGAAGGGCGTGAAGTTGGTCGACAACCCCGACTCCGTGAAGTGTTGGCAGGACAAATACTTCCTTGTTCGGGGCAAGAAGCTGTGGGACATTCCCACGGTATGGAGAGAGGATGTGCCGAAGAGGGCGAAGGCGGAGCCATCTTTGAGTCCGGAGGAGGACAAGATGGTCGGCATCCTCTTGGATCGGCCGACCCTGCATTGGAGGGAGATCACTGAGGAGAGTCTCTTTGGGGGAGGCCTTAGCCCTATGGACCCTAGTACGAGTCTTTTTTTTTCTTCAATAGAATGTGACAAGATTCTAATCTCTCTCTTTTTTTCTATCTTTTTTGTTCGCAGGATCTGCCACCATGGACTTCGACGATATCATGAACAGGCGATCGGCGCTGATCGGCAAGCGCGTTGAGGAGAAGAAGAGGAAGCGTGCCGTAGCTCGCCCAACTACGTCGAAGGCGGCTCGAGTTGAGAGCGCCACCGCCCCCATTGTTGACTTGGAGGCCGCTCCTTCTTCCGTTGCTCCGCCGACGAAGGAGCTCGACTGTTCGGCCACTCTTGCCATGTCAGCCCCACCTCGTACGGCGGCGGCCGAGGAGATCCTAACGGACCAACTGAAGAAGATCTTCGTGCCGGATTGGCAGGTCCTTAGGCACGACAGGTTTCTCGGCGACTCGACGAGTTCCATGGATACCGTCCGTAGTCTCGCTACGCCCAAAGACAAGGCAGCGATGGAGCATGGGACCGTGGGCGACTCGGCATTGGAGATCGCTAAAGCACAGATGACGGTAAGTCTTGACTTCTCGCTCGACCTCTGCCCCTTTCTTTCTGTTCTACTTTTAAACCGTTGCTTTTTTTTGTAGGCGATCTGTCATTTCAGCCACTTACTGACGCGAGTGGCGGAGCAAGAGAAAGAGTTGAAAGCTCTTCAAGATTGGGAGAGGTTGGAGCATTCGAAGGCCAAGAAGGAGCTAGAGGCGGCCGCACTCAAGATCGAAATGCAAGCCACCGAGATGCGACTGTTGGAGGAGGCGAAGGCGAAGGACTCTGCCGTCATGGAGGAGGAGATGGCTCGGCAGTGGGTGGCTGAGCGTGAGAAGGCCGCATTCGCGATGTTCACGGTGGTGAAGGAGGCCAAGGTGGCGGCAGAGAAGGAGGCGATCGGCTACCTCGAGCAGAACATGCGCAAGGCCTACGCCAAGGTGCTAAAGGATGTCGGCGAGCGTATTCCCGGCTTCGACTGCTCGGGATACTTCTTGTTACCCAACGAGGCGAAGACAGTCGCGGAAGGAGAAGAAAAGGATGAAGGAGAGGAGGAGGTCGCCGGCGACAAAGACGTAGTAACTGAGACGCCATTATCTATGGCACCGGCAATAGGGGGAACTGAGGGCGGCGAAGGTGCCTTAGCGCTTGTGCATCCATCCGCCGAGGTGGACACTCAACTCCCCTAGAGTTTCTCTTGTGTTTTAGCAGTAGTTTTTTTTTTCTAAGGTCTTTTTGTATCAACACCTAATAGCGGACCGGCCACCGCTTTCTTTTGTAATTTTTGGACTTTAATGAAAAGAAGAACTTTTGAGATTTTGGCCCATGTTTACAATGATTGGCTTTTGAAATTTTTCTAAGTGTTGAGAACAACCTGCTTTGAAATCTAGCTAAGTGATAAGAACAACTCGCTTTGAAATCTAGCTAAGTATTGAGAACAACTCGCTTTGAAATCTAGCTAAGTGTTAAGAACAACTCGCTTTGAAATCTAGCTAAGTGTTAAAAACAACTCACTTTGAAATCTAGCTAAGTGTTGCTCGAGCTCAGCGTTATTATGTTCTTGCTTTTCAGACTGCGGAGTTGCGTCTGGTCGAGGCATCTTCGAACACTGAAGCGGCTGAGTCCTCTCGTCTTCGAGCCGACTTAGGAGCGACGGAGTTGGCCCTTTCTCGCAATCGAGAGTGTTTTCTCAAGAACTAATTGGAGCTGGAACATCTCAAGCTATCGCTGGCAAAGCGTATCTCCGAGTTGAAGCAACTAAAGAAATGAGCTCGAGAGGCCCCCCCTGAAAGGGAGGTGGAGTCACTTCGGCAGACCCTATTTGACGTCATGGCAGAGATAGATGGTCTGAAGAACGTGGTACTAGAGAAGAGCTTGGAGACGGCGCAGCTTCTGCAAACTATCATTGAAGCTCCTCGTATGGGTAGTACGAGCAGAATTCCTCGCCTACAGGTTAAGATAATGGATGATTCGCTGAGGGGGCGGATCGTTGAGCTAGAGATGGAGGTTCACCGACTACGACGTTTTGCAGAGGGGAGCAACATTAGGACCACATCATGCCCTCGAGACGAGTACTCACAGGGACGATCGTTTCACGAGTTGGCATCATGTTCGCCTCCCATCCCAGGGCATCCTGGGGATGCTCAAAGTGAAGTTGCTGGTTCGTCAAGCGAAGCCTTAGCCAGGGCAACGCTCAGGGACACCACTAGGCTTGCCAGCTTGGGGATCTCAACAAGTGCAGGGTCGCAGCGACAGAATATTTGCCATCCCCGTTTGTCGCTAAAGAGGAGTATCCCACTACCTAGAAGGCGTTGAAGTAGTCTTGTAACTTTGGCTTCTCAAATTTTGTAACTTGTTGTAGAGATGAGCAGTTGGTCTTGTAATCTGAGTTGTTCTTCAGGCTTTATAGAAATGAAACTTGTTTTCTTATTTACACTTGTGTGTTTTGTTAACATTTATGGTTGTCGACGGTTGTAGGAGCAATTCTGAATGGCGAACCACTTCTTACTCGCTCATAAGCGAGTAGTAGAAGCAGAGTCGAGCCAAGTGTTGGACTCCAAACTTTTTCGTTTAAGAAAGAGTCAACAGTTTTGGGAGCAATTCCGAATGGCAAACCACTTCTGACTCGCTTATGAGCGAGTAGTAGAAGCGGAGTCGATCCAAGTGTTGGACTCCGAACTTTGTCGTTTAAGAAAGAGCCAACGGTTGTGGGAGCAATTCCGAATGGCGAACCACTTCTTACTCGCTTATGAGCGAGTAGTAGAAGCGGAGTCGAGCCAAGTGTTGGACTCCGAACTTTGTCGTTTAAGAAAGAGTCAACGGTTGTGGGAGCAATTCCGAATGGCGAACCACTTCTTACTCGCTTATGAGCGAGTAGTAGAAGCAGAGTCGAGCCAGGTGTTGGACTTCGAACTTCGTCGTTTAAGAAAGATTCAACGGTTGTGGGAGCAATTCCGAATGGTGAACCACTTCTTACTCGCTTATGAGCGAGTAGTAGAAGCGGAGTTGAGCCAAGTGTTGGACTCCGAACTTCGTCGTTTAAGAAAGAGTCAACGGTTTTGGGAGCAATTCCGAATGGCGAACCACTTCTTACTCGCTTCTGAGCGAGCAGTAGAAGCGGGGTCGAGCCAAGTGTTGGACTCCGAACTCGTCGTAAAAAAAAAATTTGTGAGTAGAGTTGGACTACCCAAAAATAAAGGATTTACACGAAAGATAGATAAGTTGCAAGGGAGAAATTTATCTTTTATTGAAAACAACTGGGCAGCCGCACCGCCTTTTACATTTCAATAAAAAGGAAGATACAAGTAAGATTTTTGCAATCCTGGGAAGTAGCTTGGAGCGGCGTTTAGACACCCTCTCGGTATTTCATCAAATGCTCGGCATTCCAAGTACTTGGCATCTTCCTGCCCCCCGGGTCTTCAAGTTGATACGCGTCCAGGCGTATAACTTTGGAGACCTTGTATGATCCTTCCCAGTTGGATGCCAGCTTGCCTCTCTTGCTTGGATCCGAAATTGACAATTTTCTCAGCACTAAGTCCCCTTCCGTTATGTTGGTCGGCCGTACCCTCTTGTTGTAGGCTTGAGTGATCCTACGATGATAGATCTCTTGGTGGATTGTGGCTCTCTCGCAGATCTCGTCAATGAGGTCGAGGCAGTTGCGAAGCTGGTTCGCGTTCTGTGCCTCGTTGTAAGCTATGAGACGAGGTGAAGGTAGACCCACCTCCAAAGGGATAAGGGCTTCTGATCCGTATGTGAGGTTGAAAGGGGATTCACCCATCGGAGTTCTTTTTGTGGTGCGATAGCACCAAAGCACATTGGGGAGTTGTTCGACCCATTGCCCCTTGGTGGACTTGTCGAGCCTCTTCTTCAAACCTGAGAGGATTTGACGGTTCGTGTTCTCCGCCTGGCCGTTAGACTGGGAGTGCGCAACTGAAGAGAAATGCTATTGGATCCCAAGATCAGTACAGAAGTCATGGAATGCAGCTCCTGTAAATTGGGTCCTGTTGTCGGTTACGAGGATGCGAGGTACCCCATACCGATAAACAATGTTCTTCCAGAAGAACTTCTGGATCCTGTTCTCGACGATCATTAAGAGAGGCTCGGCTTCTATTCATTTGGAGAAGTAGTCTATTGCTACCACCAAAACTTCAGCTGACCTGGTGCCGAGGGAAAGGTCCGAGCAAATCCATTCCCCACATTGCGAAAGGGATCGGACTTGCCAGGGAGGCAAGTTGCGCTTGAGGCAGGTGACGGATTGGGGCGAACTTTTGGCAGGAGTTGCACTGGCAGACATACTCCTCAGAGTCACTTAATAGTGTAGGCCAAAAGTATCCGTAGTTCAAAAGCTTTCGGGCAAGTGATCTTGCCCCCAAGTGTGCACCACATAGACCATCGTGGGCTTCCCTTAAAGCGTAAAGCACCTCTTCCGGAGAGAGACATCTTAGATAGGGCCTCCTATCGACTTGGGTGTAGGAGCATTTGTACATGACCCCGTCTAGGAGTGTGTACCGCTCTACCCATGTCCTGATCCTCCTTGCTTCTTTCGGATCTTCGGGGAGGACACCGTCTCGGAGATACTCGAGCAGGGGCTTCATCCAGTGTTCCCTAAGTGTTAGGGGGTACGCTTCCATTGGCTCCAAGCCATCTCCGTCGATACTAGGTTTGAAAAGAACTTCTATTATGACAGTTCGCTCCAAACCTTGGAGGGACGAGGAGGCGAGCTTAGAGAGGGCATCCGCTTGCGCGTTTTCCTCTCGAGGAACCCGCTGGAGTTGAACATCTCTGAAGAGAGTGAGAAGCTCCCTTACTTTTGCTAAGTATCTGGCCATTCGGTCATCTCTCGCCTCGTACTCCCCGGTCACTTGATTGACCACTAACTGGGAGTCGCTGAAGACCCTTACCTGTTCGGCACCCGCCTTGCCAGCCAAGCAGAGTCCTGCAATTAGGGCTTCATACTCTACCTCATTTTTCGATGCTGGGAAGTTGAGACGAAGGAAATACTGAAGGATAAAGGTGTCGAGGCTGGTCAGGATGACGCCGACCCCGCTTCCAACGGCACAGGAGGACCCGTCCACATAGACGGTCCAGACGGAGGGGTCGGCCGGCGACGACCAGGGCTTGGGCTTTTATAGCCATCCAGGGCTGGTAGCTGATATCATGCTGACTTAGCTCGATAGACCATTTCATGAGCCGCCCGGACGTTTCCGGCTTGTGAAGAACCTGCTTCAGCGGTTGGTCGGTAAGGACGACTACCGAGTGAGATTGGAAGTAGGGGCGAAGCATACGGGCCGCCATGACCAAGGCGAGTGCCATCTTTTCTAGTTTTGGATAACAGAGTTCGGCATCGCGGAGCACCTTACTCACGTAGTAAATGGGCTTTTGCGCCATTTCCTCTTCCCTCACGAGAACCGCACTGAGCGTTTGGTCCGAGGCTGCGAGGTAGAGGTAAAGGGCTTCTCCGGGTGCTGGCTTACTCAGGAGAGGGGGGTTGGATAAGTATTCTTTGAGCCTGTCAAAGGACTCTTGCTGCTGCGGCCCCCACTCGAAGCCTTTAGCCTCCCTGAGGGCTTTGAAGAAGGGGAGGCACTTCTCCTCGGACTTGGAGAGAAATCTCCCAATGGCCGCGAGGCACCCAGTGAGCCTCTGCACCTCTTTGACATTGGAGGGGGGAGCCATTTTGAGAATGTCTTGGATTTTCTTGGGGTTGGCCTCTATGCCTCTTTGGCTGACCATAAACCCGAGGAATTTGCCCGATGAGATGCCGAACGCACACTTGTTCGGGCTTAGTCTCATAGTATGCCTCCTGAGCACCTCGAAGGCTTCTTAAAGGTCGAGGGTGTGCTCCTACCCTCGAGTGCTCTTGACCAACATGTCGTCGACGTAGACCTCCATGTTTTGGCCAATCTAGTCTTGGAAGACCTTGTTCACCAGGTGTTGGTAGGTAGCCCCTACATTTTTCAACCCAAATGGAATAACGCGATAGCAGTAGAGGCCTTGGTCCGTCACGAATGAGATCTTCGAGACGTCCGGTGGGAAAATCCTGATTTGGTTGTATCCCAAGAAGGCATCCATGAAACTGAGCAGCTCGTGCTCGGAGGTCGCATCAATGAGGGCATCGATGCTTGGAAGAGGGAAGGGGTCCTTCGGGCATGCCTTGTTGAGATCCGTGAAGTCAATGCATATCCACCAACTTTCATTGGCCTTCTTGACCATTACCATATTGGAGAGCCACTCAGGGTAGTTAACCTTCTGAATAAAGCGGGCGTTGAGGAGTTTCTCAACCTCCTCCTTGATCGCCAGTTGCCTCTCGAGGACAAACTTTTGCCTCTTCTGCTGGACAGGTTTGACCCCAGGGGTAACGCTCAGATGGTGCATCGAGAGCTCTTCCGAGATTCCAGGCATGTTCGCTGCAGTTCATGCGAAGAGGTCACAATTCTCCCGTATACATCGGGAGATGTCTTGTTTTATGGAGGGGGAGAGAGTTCTGCTGACGCGGAACGTCTTAGTGGTGTCCTCCTCGGAGAAGGCCACTTCCTCCAACTCATCAACGGGCTCGGAGATGGTTTGGCATCCCTCCTAAGGAAGTTCAAGTGCTTCCAACGAGAGAATTGGACCCCCCATCGAGGTCATGTAGCACTTCCGTGCCGCCTCCTGGCTTCCCCTCACTTCTCCCACTCTTGAGGGAGTGGGGAACTTCATCTTCATATGGTAGGCTGAAAGGATGGCCTGAAGCACGGCCAAGCCTGGTCTACCCAGGATAACATTGTAGGCGGCCTTGAAGTCGACCACCATGAAGTCCATTTGCTCCGTACGAGTTGTCGGGGCCTTTCCAACCGTTACATCGAGAGTTATAATTCCCTCGACTTTAACCGGGACCCCTGTGAACCCGTGGAGGGTGTAGCCCGCAGGCTTGAGCCGGTCACTGGACAGCGGGAGGCCTTTGAAGGATTCCAAGAAGAGTATGTTAACGGAGCTGCCATTATCAACTAAGATGCAACAAACTTCAAAGTTCGCCATGCGAAGATTGATAACGAGGGCATCACGGTGAGGCATACAGATGCCCTCCAGGTCCCTGACGGAGAACGTCTCTGAGACCCCGAGGCCCTTTGGAGGAGGATGGCTCTGTACGGAGATAACCGCTCTTACGAAGGCTTTTCGAAAGGAGTTGGAATCTCCCCCCATTGGGCCTCCGTGAATCAAGTGCAAGATGCCCTCCACCTCGGCCTCCGAAGTCTCCATGCACGGCTCGTTTCGCCTGTTAACTCCCCGAGGCGGCGGGGGTGGATCGGCTCAGTCCCTCTTCACGAACTGGTTGAGTTGTCCTCGCTGGATGAGGGCCTCGATTTCATCCTTCAAGGCCTGACATTCATCAATATCGTGCCCGTGGTCCCGATGGAAACAGCACCACTTACTCCGGTCTCTCTTCTTCACCGAAGTGTTCATCCATGGGGGAGGCGGTAGGAGGCCCTCGTTCCCTATCTCCATGAGGATGGCAGATACACTCGCATTAAGCAGAGTAATTTTCTCGAACCGAGGAGGGGGACGCTGCTAACCCCCGTTGTCCTTCTAAAGGTTCTTAGCTCCTTCTTCTTCTGCACCTTTCCGCATGTTTCTGGAAGAGGAGGCCTCGAAGGTAGGGCGGCAGACGGCTTCTTCCACTCGGATGTACTTCTCGCCTCGAAACAGAAGCTCTGAGAAGTTCCGAGGGGGCTTCTTGGCGAGGGACGCCTTGAGGTCAGCATTGTGGACATTGGACTGGAAGGCGAGGGTGTCGATTGAGGGTTCCAAAGAAGCAATGGACCTAGCCTCGGCCGTAAACCGTTTGACATAATCCCTCAGTGGTTCACCCTTCTTTTGACTGAGGAACAATAGGGTGTCGCTCGTCTTCTCGGAGTGCCGACTGCTCACAAAATGCGTGAGGAAAAGAGCTTCAAACTGATCGAAGGAGAAAATGGATGCCGGCGCCAGGCGCGAGTACCATTCCCAAGCCGGCACCATGAGTGTGGCTAGGAAGGTCTTGCAGAGGAGGTAGTCGGAAGCATGGTGGATCATCATGAGAGTTTTGAAACTCTCGATGTGATCTGCGGGGTCCATCTCCCTGTTATAGGTCTCGAAGTGGGAAGGCTTAAAGTTGTCGGGAACTCGAGCCTCCATAATGGTGCGGGAGAATGGGGGCCTGCTCGGACGAAGGTCCCTTGCCAGTCGCCCCTCATCTTGGTCCAGCTAGCCAAGGCGCCTCTCCATCTCGTGGAGACGGCGATAGACCGAGTCCTCCCTCTGGTCCTGTCTGGCCGAGCCCCGAGACTCGCTCTCATGACAAGGAGGACTGGGGCTGCGGCAGTGATAGCTCAGAGTAGGAGGTGGACTGACCGAGAGACGAGGGTGACTTAGGGTAGGTCACAGACTGTGAGAGCGGCGATGATCATCGGGAGAGGGGCGGCGATGGCTCGCAGCCTGCCTTGGACTTCTGGATCAGCTGAAATTGCTGGAATTCTGCCCTTGTGACGGGGGCCTCCTGCTCATGATGGTTCTGAGGTGCCTAGCAACCCGCCGGGGAACGGCTCCGTCTTGGGCAATGATGGGGTGACTCTCTTCGCCTACGGGGGGAGTTGGACGTCCCTCGGTTTGATTAGGTTGGTGAACGGTCCCTGGCCTGCTCGTGGCGAGGGTTCGACCCTTGGGCCCGCCTCTCCTCCAGGTGAGTACGGAGATCGGGTCCGTGCTTGGTCTGCCCATTGTTGATCACATTCTGCAGGTCCTTTGGAGTGGGGGGAGTATAGGACGCCATAGAGTCGGTGTCAGAATTATGGATGGAGACCCAAACCTGATGGACAGGTTGTTTGTGATGACTCCGTCGGGAGGGTTCCCCCACTACAGCCTGGGGTCCCGAAGGCTGCTGGATGGACTGCGGAGCCCAAGGATTGAGCTGTTGGGTTGGCTGGTTGGGAGGAGGGAGATCCCCCTGCACAGGAGGAGGAGGAGGAGGGTGAGAGGAAGTTATCCTTCGGTTGGAGTTCGTGGGTCTCTTTTTGTGAGGCATGGCTGGGAGTTAGGTGGGCTAAAGGAGGAAGAGGGGATTGTTTGTTGAGTGGAGGTTCCCACAGATAGTGCCAATCTGTTGTCGCTGAATTCGGGTGTGGGGGCAGCAGATGAGATTTGTAGGTTCTTGAGGAACTCACAAAGATCTACCCCTTCTTCTTCCTTGGAAATTGGCTGGATCCTTTGTGCTTCCTTATGACCTGCACAAACATTCGAGACACCGGGATGGATACCAGTGACGAACCCTCCGACGATCAAGTCAATACACAAAAAAAAGAGAAAAAAAGCTCGAGTGTGCAAAGTGTGATCACCTTCTACCGTGGGAGATTAGGGGGGTTTTATAGCCGCCAACGGGATCTCCTTCAGGATCAGGGAGAATCCCTACTTCCCGGTGTGGTAGGATACGGGTGGTTATAACCACCTCCTCCAAATTAGAGGGAACCAGGATTTCCTCCAATCCTGTTGAACTGGCCCCTAACGGGTTGAGACCCGCTCCCAACTGGTTGGATCCGTTCATTGGTTAGTGGGTCTAGGAAGAGGGACTTGGTTCCCAATTCGGACCTGTCTGCAGGCAAGATTACCATCTTGCCCCTGGGACTTTGAGATTTGCGACCATTTTGAATGGTTCCGATTTAACCCCCATTTTTAGCCATATCACGTAGTTATCGTAATAGTTTAACTCATAACGAGGGATTCAATCCTACAAGATGAAGCACGATTAAGAGCTTGCCCTCGGATCTATATAGAATGAGATGAATAGGTTCGAACAAGTTTGCATTAGTGTCATGAAATATAAATAACTGCATTAAGATTAAGTGCACAAGTACAGAAGACATCAATAAGATAGTCCCTCTTTAGATTTGTTTGTGATGCATTCAAGTTTGTGTTTGTTAAAGTATTAAAGAATCGTTATATTTTTGCCATAGTGAGGACGGCCGTATATAATATTGCGTCGGTTGTAAGCAACTGACGTGCCCACAGTTTCATATGCATGACTTGGAATTTACAAGAAGATATAAAGATGAATTTGATGTTGATGATTAATTAAATGCTAAAGTTGTTACAATTGTACAATTATCATTGTTATTTCATTTACTTTCCTCTACGTTATGATGTGAAATGACTTTGTTGTAATAAAAGTTTTAAATTCCTTATAAAATTGTATGAAGTAAAGTGTAAAGATCCTGTAGAACTTCGAATTCAGGCTTATTTGGAATTCGGAGTGTTACAGAGTGGTTGCAGAGCCACACTTTAATAAGTAGTACAAATTTATAAGGACGGTATATTAGGGTGGACATTAGAAGTGTGAGTTTAGCTTATAGAGATTTAAATCTCTAATATTATAATGGGAGAAGGCCTTAGTGTCATTTGTCATTTTGTCATTCTACCAACAAGTGCAACGCATGTACATAACTAATATAAA
Organism: Hemerocallis citrina; assembly: GCA_017893485.1. NCBI lineage: Eukaryota > Viridiplantae > Streptophyta > Magnoliopsida > Asparagales > Asphodelaceae > Hemerocallis > Hemerocallis citrina. The sequence goes on from CM030365.1 coordinate 131,679,236, forward strand.
AAAGGTTTCCATTTCAAATCCTCCCTACGTCAGAGTTTTTATTTTTATTTTTTGAAATTATTAAAAAGTGCATTGCACTAGTATAAGTAATTTACATTTGTGTTGCTCTATACACTGACGTTTTCTCTTCCCTTTCCCTATTAGATGGCTAGAGTCATGAATGATGAAGTTATGAAACTTGCATTCATGATACTCTCCTTATATATATTGATGTGAGATTGTATGTGAGTACATTTTTTCTTGGTATCAGAGTGGCGTGCGGAAGCGTGGTTGGTTGAACCATCATTCATGATACCTTACATGTAGACACACTTCCCTATTTAAATTTTTCTTCGTGAATTTTTATCATAGTACTTTTTCCACATTCAATATTTTTCAAATAAATATCTTCATATACTACTAAATCACTTGAATATCTATTATTTTGTCTATCTTCCTTAGTCTTGATCTTTTAAACTTGTTTTATCTATCTTTGAATCTCAAAATTTTGTCTTTCATATTTTTTTGTCACTTTATGTTTATCCGTTTACATTGCTATTACTTTACGTATTTTATTAAGTTTTAGATTACCGCTTATTAAACTAATATTGCAACTATTATTTTCTTCATTTATTATTTCTATTATATTTTGAATTTTGCTTATGTACATTCATTTTATATGATTTAATTTCGTGATACTACATTTTTCCATTTACTTATATTGTCTTATATATTTTAGTATATTTTAACAAGATTGAAATATTCTACTCATATAAATATGACCTACCATTTTGTTTTATTGTCTACATTCGATACTATTGTTATTACATATTATTTGCTAATTTGTTTTGTTATATTCACTTTTACTATCAATCGCTACTCATTAATTTTTTAGCTTTACACTTCCCTAATATGATACATACACCCACTATGTATACTTTATCTTTATTCTCAAATTTTAATTGTCTTTACATTCTTAGTTACTACATATATTTTTCCACTGATTTCTATATTTGTCATATAATTCAATATACTTACCATACATATTATTTTACCCTCATCCAATTACTACATTACTATTTTTATATATGATTATTTATATTTATTGCCCTAATTTGCTACACTACATAATTATTGTTTTCATTTGTATTTTCAGCTCGTGCATATACTTTACATCATTTTCGTCCTAATATTATAAATCAAATTTTTTTCATTGCTACTAATTAGTACCATTTATGTTTGATATATCCTATACATCTATTTTGATATTTTATCGTGTAACTTTCTTTTACTCCTATTTTTATATCACATATTTCAAACATAACATCATACTTTATTAAACACCCAACATCCAGCACACATGGAAGATTACATCTTTTCATCTTCCGTTTGGTGCAACCTGATGTCGAGCGGGCAAATCTGCAAGTAGACGTCAATGAAGGCAAACTGCAACTAGATATCGGGGAGGCAAAGTCTGCAACCAAAAGTCCCGAAGACAAACTATAATCGGAAGTCGTAGAGGCAATTCTACAACTTGAGGTCAAGGAGGCAAGCCAGCAATTGGACACCAACGAGGAGAACCTACACCAGAAGGAAATTTTCTACTTTGATAACCCCTACTTTGTTTTCTATAATATTTACTTACCCCTATTCTATTTTTTACTAGTTTATATCATTTTATAATATTTTACAACCTAGCACTAAATTAATTACCAGATTATTTATACTAGTTTCTATCCTACTTGCATATTTACTACTTAATTTCAACTATCTTGCCGTCTTCTTCTTATTATTTTGTGTCTTTATATAAGTTAGCATTTCATACCACTTCATCTTATTTTATAATATTGCTATTAACTTATCTTAGATTTGGTGGCTACTCACTTAACCAAAAATAATAATAATAATAATAATAATAATAATAATAATAATAATAATAATAATAATAATATAAAATTATTTATACTTTTTCTTCGAGTCATAATTTATTTCTATATGATTAGTTTTTGCATTGTCTCAATAATATGTTACTACTTTTACAACTATAGTGTCCTATTTATATTTTTCATATCATAACATTGTTTGTTTCACCCAATAATTTTATGCCTATGTACATATATAATTTTGTATGTTAGTTTTTCTTTCTCTACTTGACAATTCGAAAGTATTTCGATGTATGCCTTATATATTTTTAATTTTCAAATCGTATGTATAATGATTATAGTTACCTTACAAATTATTTTTTTAATTGGTATACAAAACCATTTTATGTTGTATATACTTTTAATTAAATTTTATTCTCATTTATTTTTCCAAACTGTTACCAATAGTCTTCTTTTAAATTGCTAAATCAATTTTTGTCATACTGTACCAAATCAGTTTGCGATTTTCTACCGCTTATTAGTTTGATAAAATTTGATTACTAAATCTACTTATAAATTATCTATTGACTATGTTTCTCTTTATTGCATTGTTTTCCGAACTATTCCACAATTAATGACTACGTTTATTTTTCATTTTATCTAATGGTTTACTTAATATTATTTTTGTATGAAAATTTCTCTCAAATCCGTCCTGTCTTTTTGTCACATTTCTTTTCTTATGCTATTTTCCTAGTTTTCTTGTTCCATTTTTATGAAATTTTGATACTCATAGTTTTCTTATATAGAATTTGTCTTGTTCTTCCACACTACTTAATTTTATAATACATTTATTTTCATAATGTTTGCACTTTTCTATATACAATAATGATATTTTTCTTTTGTGTGTACAAAGTACAACTTTTACCTTAGTAGAGTTCTGAGGACAGAACTAGTCTAAGGGGGGAGAGTGTAACACCCCGCAAAATTGGAAATGACAATTTTGCCCCTCATGTGTTACGCACGTGTATTTTGTACTGTTACGGGTAATATCCGTAACGTGTTTCACTACGTATTTTGGATTTCGATTATTTATTTCCCGTCTTCTAAAAATTTATTTTATCCTATTTGAGTCAACTTATATATTAAATTTCAATCTCTGTATTTTTACGTGCTTTATACATATTATCGATGCACGTATCGATTACGTATTTTTCCACCGTTACGTGTAATATTTTAATGTGTTTAAATTATTTATTTCATGACTTGTTCAAATTTATTTTTATAAATGGAAATTTATTTTTCTCTCATTTTGATTTAAATATTATTATACGTGCGGTACACGTGTTTTCTATGAACGTAGTGATTACATTGTAGAATATATAAAAATTAATTAAATATATTTTTCGTATGTCGTATTTCAGTTATTTATGAACGTTTCACCGTCGATAAAATCTATTTCGTATTTTAATATTTTTACGTGCAACGCACGTGTTTGCGGTAAACATATTTAGGCGCATTCTTTTTTCAAAATGAAATTTCGGAAGTGTGTGTTTATTTTATTTGTGCATAAAAATTATAATTTATAATTAAAGTAAACATATTTAAACATTTACTATATATTATAATCTATATTTTAATATAAAAATGTATATGTATATGTAGGGATGGCATTCGGGTCACTCGGGCCGGTTCAGGCCGGGTTAGCCCAGGCTTTGCCCGGTCCCGGGCTTACCCGGGCCGGGCTCGAAGACTACACGGGCCGGGCCGGGCCGGGCTCATGGTTGAAAACATTGGCCCGGACCTGGCCCCCGACCCCAAGGGTGGGGGCCGGGCCGGTCGGGCCGGTTCGCGGGCCAGGTCGGTATTTTGGGCGGTTTTTTTTGTAATATATTAAAGATCATGTCTTAAATTGTAATGGAAGGAAGGAATGTTATGACTAGTGGACTCTTGACTACTATATCTACCACCGCCTCGTGATCGATTAGAGGCCATTTAACTATAAAAAACTAGTGTATGTAAAAATTTGAGAGAAAGCAAGTGTACGTTTTAAAATTTAAACTAAAAAAACAACTAAATGTATGACAACTAATAATTTAAAACAACCAACAGTCTATCTCAATTAAAAAATAACAACAATATCAAAAACTAGTGAGTGAGTAGTGTATGTATGTTTTACCACTTTAACAAAATTATAAATAAAATCTAAAAAAATGAGAGGAAGAAGTTCAAGAAAACCCAAACTAATTAAGAGATGTATATCAGAATAATCAACTATGTTAAATCTACAAATTAAAAATATACTAAAATACCGTAGGAGTGATGTTTGAAGAATGATTGTTGAGAAAGTTGAGAGCTTAATTGTTGTTGTTGATCACTTGATTGTTGTTGATTTTCCTTCCTTCAAAATGTAGAGAGATTTGATCTTACAAAGTTGAGAGAGTGTTGTTCACTTGATTGTTGTTGTTGATTGGAGAGATAGTAGAGAGAATGAGAAATTTAAGTGAATTAGTGAAGAGAAATGAAAGAAATGGTGTGGTATATATAGAATATGCAAATTTTTTGATTTTCCAAAGTACCCCCAAAAACTAGCCAGTATAAATCCGTTGGGGGGCATTTTGGTAATTTTTAATTTTTTTTATTTTTCGAGAGGAAAAAAAACCTGAAGCCAACGGTCGGTCCGGACCCTGCCCAAGCCCGGGCGGGCCAGTTCAACCGGTCCCGGGCCTTAACCGGGCCGGGCCAAACCGGGCTTTTTGGCTATTTTGAAGGACCTGACCAGGCCCATGGGTAGGGGGCCGGTTCGCGGTTCAGACCGGACAGGAGGGGGGCCGGGCTGTGCCGGTCTCGGGCTGGTCCGGACCTGTTGCTATCCCTATGTATATGTATGAATGAAGTGTGTGTAAGTGCGATGCACGTACACGTGTAAGCACAAGAAGAACAGTGGCCGGTTGGAAACTTTGGCTGACTTGGTGAGTGGGAGAGAGATGAGTGAGGTAATGGGTTGTTTAGTGGATAATTAGTTTTATTAACTACCTAATTAATTTCTATAAATATCCTTAATCCAACCATTCACTCTCCACCTTCCCCTTCTTTCTTTCTCTGCCAAATCCGAACCCTGGCAAACTTACCTTGCTTCTCCACCTACTCACATGTGTACACATATATAACTTATATACATGTATATATAAATATGCATATATTTACATATATATATATATATATATATATATATATATATATATATATATATATATTGAGGTGTTGTTCTTATTACCTGGCCGAAATGGAGTTTGGGGTTTTGGGGCACATTTCTCCCTTGTGCGCGGATTTTGGAGCCATCGGATTGAAGAAGAGGATTGCTTTAGGGGTTTTGCTTGCACAGATGTTTCTTCATTGGGTGGGTGTTTCTTAAATCCTTTCTAATTTAGTCGTATGATGCATGCGGATTTTGGAGCCATCAGATTGAAGAAGAGGATTGCTTTAGGGGTTTTGCTTGCACAGATGTTTCTTCATTGGGTGGGTGTTTCTTAAATCCTTTCTAATTTAGGCGTATGATGCATGCTAGTTGATATATGCTTTAATTGTTAAATTTTGATTGGTAGGATGAATATAGATTGCATGATCTTAATTTAATTGTGTCATGATGTGTTGAAATGCTATTGTGAATCAAACAAATGATTAGAACTATTGCTAAATTAGAAAAAGAGAAAGAGTAAGTATCATGTAGGGAATTATTGGAATGAAAATTGATGTATGGTAGAATGTTCTTATAATAGTCAAAATAATATAACATGTATGAAAAATGCTTTTATAATGCGATTGTAGTAGAGAAATAGTCTCACTAGTATATATTCTATGAGTGTTAGGAATTTTTATAAAGAAGTTTTGATGAGAGACAACTTTTTATTTGAAAATTTGATAATGTGAGTTCTTTAATGCAATTTGGGAGAAAATTTTATTACACTGTCAAAAATAAGAGTTTTATACGGTTTAATTATATACTGATATATTGTATGTTTAAAGAAAATATTCTGGAAGAGAATTTGATTTGAACAATACAAACTAATTGAGAAATCGAAATTTTGTAAAGGGAAATTTACAAACAGACAGTATGTATAAAGATATTTCATTTCCTCTTCATAACAGAGGATGGGTTTGGGAATACTAGTTTGCGGTGTGGGTTGATAGCGCTGTGAACAGTGCAAGAAGTCTTGGGTTCGAGTCTTGATGGGCTTTGTTTTATTCCAAAATTTGATTTATCCCAATAATACAGTGCACCTGTATATAAGAAAATCAATTGGGTTTCTATCGCTAACTGCCTTTTGCCTTTCTGGTCTTCGGGTGCTAATTAAAAAGGTTACTGTAGCATGGGCGGGGATCACAGGTTCGAACCCTGGCGCCATTTTTAATATATTTTTGTGTTTTTTTTAGATATTTTGAGTTTCTAAGAGCATAAAAGAAATGAAAAAAATTATTATTATTTCTCTAAAATCATCTAGACTTTATAAAAAAATATTTCAATAATATTTTGATATATTTTTCTTAGAACTGGAAGTGGAATTCGCCTTAAAACAATTTGTTAAGTGAACTTAGTTTCCAAATTAAAGAAGAGATTTTTTGTGTGGTTAAAGAAGATTAAAGTGGGATATGAATAGACTCTTCTTGATTAATTTCCATGGTTATGAATATCTTTGATTGAGAATATTTGAATTGCACACAATGCTATTAGTGATTAAATTGATAAAAAAAAGTCAAAGGTAGTTATTTCATGTTATGAGATTATAAATAAATATTTTTTTTTGAGAAATAGTATATGAATAAAGAAATTGAAATATTATTTTGAGATTGAATATAACATTTTGTTGATCTTTAGAAGGACATAGTTGTTGGAATCTAGAGGCTATGCGAGACCCATAGAAACTGGCAGTTTTTATTAATAAGAATTTGAGAGCTAACCTGTGTCGGTTGAGCATCTCTTGAGAAGTAGCCAGTTGGGTTGACTGTCTCTTGTATTTGGTTTAAGTCTGGTAAGGTAATCTATCTTTAGGTTGTGATGATTTTCTTCTAAAACAAACTAAAAACTTAAGGACAGACACTATAGTGGAGATGTGATGACGGTAAGAGAAAAACACAAGTATGAGGGCCTCGAATTGACGGTGTGAGAATTTTCACAGGTTGTCTACATGATGCGTCATGTCATGACGTGAATCTATCTCCAGAATTATCGGGATCGTGGCGACGCTTGTGGGGTGCTTGGTGACTACGTAGTGCCATCGTCCCATGACGGAGGCGAATTGTCCATAGGCTGTCTACATGATGCGTCATGTCATGATGTGGGATTCCCCTCAAGGTTGTCTGGACATGGGCTCGTAACTCATAAAACATCTAAGAACTTACTGTGGTTACCATAGTAGTTTAACGCATAACGAAGGATTCAACCCTACAAGATGAAGCACGGTTAAGGGCTTGCCCTCGGATCTATGTAGAATGGGATGCATAGGTTCGAACAAGTGTGCATTAGTATCATGAAATATAAATAACTGCATTAAGATTAAGTGCACAAGCACAGACGACATCAATAGGATAGTCCATCTTTAGCTTTGTTTGTGATGCATTCAAGTTTGTGTTTGTTAAAGTATTAAAGAATCGTTATATTTCCGGTATAGCGAGGATGGCCGTGTATAATATTGCGTCGGTTGTAAGCAACTGACGTGCCCACAGTTTTATATGCAGGACTTAGAATTTACAAAAAGTTATAAGATGAATTTGATGCTAATGATTACTTAAATGCTAAAGTTGTTACAATTGTACATTTATCATTATTGTATTTCATTTACTTTCCACTGCGCTATGATGTAAAAAGACTTTGATGTAATAAAATTTTAAATTCCTTGTAAAATTGTACGAAGTGAAGTGTAAAAATCTTTTGGAACTTCGAATTCAGGCTTATTTGGAATTCAGGGTGTTACAATTAAATTGTTTGTTGTTGTCAAAATTCATAACTTTGTTAAATGACACTTCATTAAAATATGACAAATGTAAAATTTGTGCTTAGATTATGATCACAAAAAAATCATTTAGTTTGGTTTCTAGAAGTACACAACTTATTGAGTCAATACATTCTTATATTTGGGATCTCAATAGCTTTGTGACTAGATGAGATCATGGTTGTTCAGAGGTATTTAAACACTTTTTGTTGCTGCTAATTTTGGTGTGGGAGAAAAACAGATAGTGAGTTTATATTTGAAGGAAACTACTAAAGATCTAACATTTGATCGTTTCCATAAAAAGTAGTTAAAGCTTCTAAGAGTTGATCATGATCGCTGATTGAACACCATGATCTAAATCCAAAAGTTGCTGACGTAGCCGATGAACCTGCAAAAAGCTAGAAATACTGGGGTGGCCCCGGCAATAGACCCTTCGACGCTCAGGTCAGAACCAGAGAGAAGAAGAGAGTTTGAAAGAGATATTGTGAATAACCTTCTGACTGAAGAGGGGAGAGGGTATTTATAGGTCTGAGAGACAGTTTAAGAGATTGAGATGAATCTGGTAGATTGATATGAATTCTTTATCTCCTGTTGATTCTCCCTCTTAAGAGATAAGACTCTCTTGTCTAGGAATAAGAGACTTGACTTACTACCCTCATGGGTTGGGTGTTTCTCATAGTGGGTCAAATCTGTCATTTTTAATGGGCTTGAAAACTACTCATTTCTTGTTGGACGAGCCTAAAGAAGGATCGAACCTGTTAAAGGGGCCCGTTATGACTAATCTACATGTAAAAACATTGAGATCTGTGTTGAAATCATACGACTCTGATTGCTGTGATTTTCGCCATTATCATAAGCCCCCCACTCCCGAAAGACAATTTTCTTGACTTTCGGAAAGTAGTTCACCTTGTTTTAGAATTTAGGAGCACAATCTTAACTCTAAGGGATGATTGGAGATACCTTCAATTAATCAGAAGCTTTTAGAGGTGGCAAATATTTTTATGGAATTTTATGGAATTTTTCATAATTTTTGGATTTTTTGAATTTTTAATAATTTCCCCAATTTTAAAATCACTTTTTAGAATTTTTTAATTAATGTACCCAAATTTAAATTATTTTTTCAAAGTTTTAATTAATTTTCAAAATTAAATATTTATTTTTGGATTTTTTAAATTAATTTTTTTAATTAAAAAAATGAAATTTGGGAATTTTTTATTCATTTATCATACCGGTACGGTTTTTGAAGTAAAATGAAGCATCAATCAGGTCAAGCTCTTCCGCTTAGTGACTGACTTTGGCTGTTGTGATTCGATCGCTATGATGAGAGAGGGATCTGGTGTGCAGATCACGCTCGTGCATGATTCTTCAGGGGATCCAACAACTGGCGTTGAGACGAGCGGTTAGAAGAAAGCGGAAGGGTGAGGGGTGACATGGCTACATCTGGCACTCTGATCAAACGCATGAGCGAATATCTTGGAGATCCAAAGTCCAGCAGCCACTATGGAGGCCCCCTAACTCGCCCGACAGTTTTGTTAAGCTATGGTCATTCTTTCTTAGATTTCAGAGCTTTGCTGACCTAGCCTTTCATCGTGCTACAAATTTGGATGATCAAGGTGTCCAAGGTTGCTTCGAACTTAGCATTTGGTCGACTTGAGCTTTCGTTGCTATTTCTTCTTGGTCAAGCTATGGCCTCATGTCATCGTCGAGCTACTCATCTCGTCAAGCTATTCCCCTCATCGAGTTATGCATTTCATCGAGCTTCATTGAGTGATGGGTTTAGTCATCGGGTTATGGCTCTTGTCAAGCTATGGGGTCTTGGTCGAGTTGTTGCTTCACCATCGAGCTATGGGCTCTTCGTCGAGCTGCTGCTTCACCATCAAGCTATGGGATTAGTCGAGCTATAGGCTCTTGGTCGAGCTGCTACTTCCCCATCGAGCTATGGGATTAGTAGAGCTATGGGCTGTTGGTCGAGCTGTGTTGCTGCTGATTTTGGTGTGGGAGCAAACAGATAAATTTGTGGATTCTTGAAGAAAACAAATATGTAAACCTATTGACCTTCACCGGAATTTGACTGGTTTCTTACTACTGCCGTGAACCTACAAAAAGTTCAATACACCGGGATAGATCCCGGCGATGAACCCTCTGACGCTCTTGTCAGTAATCAAGAAGACTATGAAAGAGCTTTATGTGGAAAAAGATTGATTACCTTGTTATGGTGGGGAGAAGGGTATTTATAGTCGCCTTTAGAGATAGTTTAGAGATAATGATTTATCCCTATATCCCGATGTTTTCGGAAAAGATGTAGAGTTTAAATCGTTTCATAGAGATAACCATGAATTTTAATTACTTTTTAAATATCTGAATTGGTTTGTAACGGGATGCTACCCATACCATATAGGACAGATCCGTTTATGGGTTATGGGGCTTTGAAGAAAGACCCAGTTCCCATTTCAGACCCGTTTGTAAGTGAAAGTACCGTTTAACCCCTGAGAGCTTTAAGATTTGTGCCCGATTTGAACGGTCCCGATTTAATCCTATTTTTAACCATATCACGAGCCCTCCACTCCCGAAGACTGAGTTTAACAGACTTTGAGGAATAGTTTTATTGTTCTAATGGCGTACGAAATTTTATCGGAGTTCATAAGGGAGTTTGGATCTTGCTCGAGGTGTAACGGCGTTAATATGAGCTTGTAAAATGCCAAAAATTATTCTTAGAATTTTCTAGAATTTTTGTGATATTTCTAGATTTTTCTGAATTTTTTCCAATTTTTAATTATTTTTTGAATTTTTTATTCAATTTTTGAATTTAAATAATTAATTATAGAAAATTTTAATTAATTATTCTAATTAAATAATTACTATTTTCAGAATTTTAAAATTATTTTCTGAATTAATAATTATTTTCAGAATTTTTAATTAATTTTTTTTCGATTTTTAATTAATTATTCAGATTTTTTAAATAATGAATTCAATTAACTAAATAAATTAATTAATTAAATTTTACCTGTACACATGGCACAATCCTGTGCGTTGATCACGATCAGAGGGCACACATCGCAAAGCGGGGTGTTTTTCCCCATTTCACGTTTGGAACACCTTTTGTTTGGATCCCGTCGCCTACCCACCAGACTTCGCCACGTGGCCGATCAACATTGACCGTTTATCGCCACGTGCCCTCCCCCCCCCCCCCCTTTTCTTTTCTTTCTTTCTTTCTTTCTTTCCCTTCTTCTTCTTTCTTCGGCCTCTTCCTCGTTCGTCTCCCGCTTCGTCGAGGGTGACGACTGAGCTCGAGGAGTGAAGCTCAGTAGCGGAGTGATGGAGGTCGGCGATGAGAGCTCGTCGAGGCATCGGTGGAGCTCGCGAAGGAGGGGAGCTCGACGGAGCTCGCTGATGGAGGAGTTCGGCGAGTTGGCGAGGGAGGTTGACGATGGTGGAGCTCAGAGACAGTGAAGGGGAGCTCGATGAGGAAGTTGGAGTTCGACGAAGCTCCAAGCTTCGGCTACTTGTGGCGAAGGTGGAGGGTTGGAGCTCGGTGTTTGAGAAGCTGAGCTCGTTGATGAGAGCTCGACAACGGAGAAGGTCAACACCGAGGCGTTAATGGAGGGGAGCTCATTGACGAGAGCTCGACGATGGAGGAGGTGGGTTCGAAGCTCTTCTAGAGGGGAAGCTCGACGCTTCAATTTTTTGGCACAGAAGAAGCGCGGCGAGGGAGCTCGATGTTGGAGCTCGGAGATAGTGAAGGGGAGCTCGATGAAGAAGTTGAAGTTTGACAAAGCTCCGAGCTTCGGCTACTTGTGGCGAAGGTGGAGGTTGGAGCTCGGTGTTTGAGAAGCTAAGCTCATTGACGAAAGCTCGATGACGGAGAAGGTCGACACCGAGGAATTAATGGAGGGGAGCTCGTTGATGAGAGCTCGGAGATGGAGGAGGTGGGTTCGAAACTCTTCTAGAGGGGAAGCTCGAGGCTTCGATTTTTTGGTGTGGAAGAAGCTCGGCGAGGGAGCTCAGTGTCGGAGCTCGAAGGAGGGGGCCCGATCTCGGTGTTCAAACTCGTCGGTGGAGATGTTGGGTTCGACGAAGCTCGAGGAGTGGAGCTCGTTGATGGAGTTGGGCGAGCTCGGTGGATGATGGAGCTCGGCGGATGATGGATTCAGCGATGGTGGGTTTTGGCGCTCAGTGAAGAAGAAGGAGAGGAGTTTGGGTTTGGGTCTCTAATAGGTCCGAACCCGAACCGTTAACCCTTTAATAATATATTTTTTTGTTTGCTTATTCTTGGGCGAATCTGATCCATTGATCGTGATCGAACATGAATTTTGAGGCAGAGTTTTTTTTTTCAATTTCTAGTTCGGTGGCACGTTTGCTCGGATTTCGGATCCGAGCATCATGGCAAGATCTGAGCTGTCGATCAGGATCGAGCTTGCATCTTGAGGCAAATCTGATCAGATTTTGGATCCGAAGGACGTGGCGAGATTTGAGCCGTAGATTAGGATCAAACTCTGATTTTGAGGCAAAGTTTTTCCTCATTTTCACGTTCAGAACTACGTCTGTTCGGCTCGAATTGGCGATCACGGAGAACGTTTGGAGAATGTTTTGAAGAACGTGGACGAACGAATAGGCGAATTGTCGGCGAACGATTTTGGCCTCGTTTCGTTCGATTGTTCGTTTGTTCGGTGTGCCTCGGTGAATGGCTTGGCGAGCTACAGCTGAGCGATACATGGCATTGACCGTTGACTGGTCAATGCTGACTGTTGACCGGCCAACGCCATTTCGCTCATTCTCTGATCGGATCACCGTCTGTTCGGCAAGTTCGGCGAGCTTCATTGTAACTAATTTTCGCGGAGCTACGGAGGTCCGATTGGGGTATTTGACCACTCACTTCGAAGCTGACTTGAAGATCTACAATTTCTCTTCAGAAATAAGTTGAAGAATCACCCTTTTTCATGGTCAAAATAGTCTCGCAACATCTTCGTCTTCATAAAGTTGAGAAGAGCTTTGTATGATTCTATCGGGGATCCGCTCTTGGAGGAGAGTTTTAAGGTCAAGTTAGGCTCCGAACTCTCTTGGAAGAAGGCCGCTCAAGAGGTGAGCGGGAGGAGGAGCATAGTCAGACTCTAGAAGAGAGCCATTTGGGAGACGAGTTTGAGGAGAACTCTAGGGAAGAGTTGAGCTCTGAACTCGTTTGGAAGAAGTTCGCTCTGGATTCGAGCAGAGCGAAGAGCTCCACTAGGCTCTAGGAGAGAGCCATTCGGGAGATAAGTTTGAGGAGCAACTCTAAGAGAGAGTTGAGCTCCGAACACGTTGAGAGGAAGGCCGCTTGAGAGGCGAGTTGAGCGAAGAGCTTCACCAGGCTCTAGGAAAGAACCATTTGGGACACAAGTTTGAGGAGCTACTCTAGGGGAGAGTTGAGCTCCGAACTTTCTTGTTGCAAAACTTATCTAGTAGTGGGAGTAGTATGAATGTTCGTTTTGAGCTCCGAAACCGCATACTTGCAAGCTATAAGGGCAATTTCGAACCATGATTGTGAACTTTGAGCTTGTTGTTAAGAGAGTTTCAGTAGTTGTGGAAGCAATTTCGAATGGTGAGCTACTTTGTACATTGCTTGCGTGCAAGTATCAAAAGTAACATCGAACCAACTATTGGACTCCGAACCTGTTGTTAAGAGAGTTTCAACAGTTATGGGAGCAATTCCGAATGGTGAGCTACTTTGTACATTGCTTGTTGCAAGTAGCAGAAGTAACATCGAACCAAGTGTTGAACTTTGAACTTGTTGTTAAGAGAGTTAACGAGTTGTAGGAGCAATTCCGAATGGTGAGCTGTCCCGCATTTGCTTGTTTGCAAGCGGCTAAAGCAACATCGAACCAAGTGTTGGGCTCCAAACTCGTTTTTTGAGCTTAGTAAGTTGTGGGAGCAGCTCTGTAGGACAAGCCGGACTCCGAACTTACCATTTAACGAGTCGTAGATGTGACTTGGAGATATAGAAATGAGGCAAATGCAATAATTTTCAATAGAAAAAAGCTAAGTTTTATTGAAAAAAACTAAGTGGCCGCTTCAATGGGGCGGGCCGTTATTACATGCTTTTTGACCATGTTACAAGCATAGGCCTTATTGAAAACTAAAATCCTACTTCTACGATAGGGTGAAGGCCACTTGGGAGGAGTTCGGTTCTCCCCCCATTGGACCTCCATGGATAAGGTGGAGGATGGCCCCAGGTTCGAAATCTTGGAACTCGGCAATCCTCTCTGTTCGCTTGTAGGCTCTTCGGGGTGGAAGATCGACCCCATCTTTTGGGATGAACTTGGCCAGGTGTCCCTGCTGTATGAGTTCTTTGATCTCCTCTTTAAGAGCCTGACAATCATCCGTTTCATGGTCGTGGTCCCTATGAAAGCGGCACCACTTATCCCTGTTTCTTTTCTTACCAGGGGTATTCATTCTAGGGGGACCGTGGAGTAACCCTTCTTTTTTCACCTCCATAAGAACTGCTGATATACTAGCATTTAGGGGGGTGAACTTCTCAAAACGAGGAGTTGGGCGGCGTTGGCCATTATCGTCCCTCTGGAATTTCTGGGACCCTTCTTCGCTTGTATTCTTCCGTTTGTTCTCTGAAGATGATTCCTCAAAAGTGGGGGGGTTGAAAGCCTCTTCCGCTCAGATGTACTTCTCACTCCTAAGTAGGAGTTCTGAGAAGTTCCGAGGAGGCTTCTTAGAAAGGGACGCCTTGAGGTCGGCATTAGTGACATTGTGTCAGAATACCGCCGAGGCTACTGATTGGTTGAGGGAGGAAATAGACCGGGCTTCGGCGGTGAAGCGACGAACGTAATCTCCTAGGCGTTCACCCTTTCTTTGGCTAAGGGTCACCAAAGATGCACTTGTTTTCTCAGCTCGGCGACTGCCCACAAAGTGGGTGAGGAAGAGCTCCTCAAACTGTTCGAATGAGAAGATGGAGGCGGGGGTTAGACGGGAGTACCACTCTCACACTGGTCCCCTTAATGTTGCTCTGAAGGCCTTGCAGAGGACTGCATCCAAGGCTTGATGAATCATCATGAGAGTTTTAAAACTCTCGATATGATCGGCCAGGTCCGACTCCCCATTGTAGAATTCAAAGAGGGGCGGCCTAAAGTTTTCGGGGATCAGATCTTCCATGATGGCTCTGGAAAAGAGAGGTCTGCTGGGGCGGAACCTATTGGTCCATTGTTCTTCTTCGGGATTGATCTTGTTGAAGCGCCTCTCCTTCTTGTGGAGACAGCGGCGGACCGAGTCATCCCTTCGGTCGGATCTAGCCGACCCTTGGGACTCTCCTTCATGAGGGCGTATAGCGAGGGTTAGGGGCACGCTGATCCTGACTCATGGCAATATTAAGAGATCACATGATATCTTGTTTGAAGTTCTGGATCTCGGCCCGAGTGACTGGTGCCCCTCCTGCTCGGCGATCCCTAGGTGTGGACCGGCTTACTGGAGTAGGACTTCTCTGCCGATGACGTGTAGGAGACTCTCTTCGCCTCCTTGGGGAAAGGAGTTCCTCGATCTGTAGGGGGTTCGGACTCTCGAGACCCCTGGGTACTCAGGTTGATGGACTCCCTCAAGGGCTCGCCATCCATTCAAGTGAGTTTGGAGGTCAACCCCCTGCTGGAGGTTAATAATTACTTGACGGAGATCCTGCTCGGGAGGGCTTTGAGAAGACATAGAGTCAACTGAAGGATTATAGACCGAGATATGGTCATGAAGAGGATGTTACTTTGGACGATTTCGACGAGAGCCCCCCTGGGCAGCTCCCCGAGACCCTGGAGGGGCCTATTGAGGAGGAGGCTATCGAGGAAGAACATCTTGGACTGGAGGAGGAAGAAGAAAAGGAGTGGCTCTTCGGCTGGAGGCCGCTACCTTCCCCTTCTCTTTCGGATGCATGGTTTGAAACTACTTTCGCTGAAGAAGTAAGGTTGGATTACTTTTTCTGTTTCCCACAGACGATGCCAGTCTGTTGCTGCTGATTTTGGTGTAGGAGCAAACAGATGAACTTTTGGATTCTTAAAGAAAATAAATAAGCAAACCTATTGATCTTCACCGGCATTTGACTGGTTTCTCGCTACTGTCGTAAACCTGCAAAAAGTTCGATACACCGGAATGGATCCCGATGACGAACCCTCCGACGCTCTTATCAGTAATCAGGAAGATTATGAAAGAGCTTTATGTGGAAAAAGATTGATTACCTTGTTATAGTAGTGGGGAGGGGTTTTTATAGTCACCTTTAGAGACAGTTTAGAGATAATGATTTATCCCTATGTCCCGGTGTTTCTGGATAAGATGTAGAGTTTAAATCGTTTCATATAAATAACCATTAATTTGAATTACTCTTTAAATATCTGAATTGGTTTGTAACGGGCTGCTACCCATACCCAATAGGACAGATTCGTTTATGGGTTATTGGGCTTTAAAGAAAGACCCAGTTTCCATTTCAGACCCGTTTGTAGGTGAAAGTACCGTTTTACCCCTGAGAGCTTTAAGATTCGTGCCCGATTTGAACGGTCCCGATTTAATCCTATTTTTAGCCATATTAAGCTGCTGCATCACCGTCGAGCTATGGGATTAGTCGAACTATGGGCTCTTGGTCGAGCTACTCGTCCCCGCCGTCAAGCTACGGAGTTGGGAATCTCATCGTTGTCGAGCTATGGAGTTGCAGACGAGCTCCTTCGCCATGTTCATCAAGCTACTAGATTTGAAGTTGAGCTCCGAAGAAGAGGGTTGTTTCATTGAATTTCTAGGTTCGAGTTTGAAATCGGGTTTGAACCCGAACCTGAATCCTCCATTTACGCTGAGTTTTAGTCTCATGGTTTTCGGGTAGTAGGTTTGTAACCTGAATTTTCTTCACTTGATACAATTTCAGAGGTTCTTTGTTTTTTGAAACCTTTTGAAGCTCTCTTTGCTATTGGAGTTTGGGTGCCTCTTAGAGCTTCATGTTAGGAGCTCGCTTTTGTAACTTGATCATCACTTGGAGTTCCTCGGTATAGCCGAGGTAAACTAGCTTGGCTATGCTGGATTTTGGATTTTTGATCTCATTCCATTTCGAAGCTTTCATGTGGAGTTTTTGATGTTTTCGAATCCCTTGGTGAAGTTCAGGTTGGAGTTGGAGTTGGGCTCGAAGTGAATTTGAGTTTGTTGTTGAACGTAGGTATTAGAGAGTTTGTAGACTTCACGACCTCAAAGCTTAGGTGGTATTGGGCTTCTTTTGTTAGTGGTGATTTTTGTGCCCACTAAGTATTTGTTGGGTGGTGTACCTCGTCGAATTGCTCTACTATTGACCAAACGTTGTGTTGTTCGCTTGTTTTCTCGATTAAATGCCCCACCGTTCATTTGGCTGAAACATCTTTTCGTATCCAAGGATTGTGTTGTTCACTTGTTTTGTCAATGTAGCGTTTTGTTGTTGAACGAGTGTTTTGTTGGTCTGGGAGCTGAGTACTTTTATTGTTGAATCTCTTGTGTGTAGCTGTCCGAGAAAAAGTTGTTGTAGAGACAGACTCCGGAAAGCGGTCGGACTGCGGACTTGCTACTTGATGCCCGCAAGTTTGTTGAGACAACCGTGAGACGGAGTTGAACATTTGAACTTTTCGTTTGCGCCCGGCATGTTCGTAGAGGCGTCTCTGAGATGGAGTTGGTTGTTGAACTTGCCGATTGCACCCAATATGTTTTTAAAGGATTCTCTGAGATAGAGTTCATCGTAGAGCTTGTCAATTGATCCTGGCAAGTTTGGATAGACAACTCGGGGACGGAGTTAAATGTTTGAGCTTGCCATTTGATCTTGGTAAGCTTGTAGAGTCAACTACGAGGCGAAGTTGAACACTAAGCTTGTTGTTTGATCCCAGCTAGTAAATAGAGGGCTCTAGGCAGAGTTTGAGACAACTCTGAGATGGAGTTGGATGCAAGGCTTGTTTTTTGATCCCAGCAAGTTTGGAGGGACGACTTTAAAGCGGAGTTAGTCATAGAGCTTGTCGTTTGATCCCAACAAGTTAATAGAGAACTCTTTGATTGATTTAGATGTTGAGCTTGCCGTTTAAGCCCAGTAAGTTTGGGGAGACAACTCAGAGACTGAGTTAAACGTTTAAGCTTTCCATTTGATCCTGGCGAGTTTGTAGAGCCAACTCTAAGGCGGATTTGAACGTTGAGCTTGCCATTTGATCCTGGCTAATTAATAGAGGACTTTGCGGCGAAGTTTGGACGTTGAACTTGTTGTTTGTGCCCAGTGAATTTTGTAAGGGAAACTCTGAGATGGAGTTGGATGTAGGGCTTGTCGTTTGATCTCAGTACGTTTAAATAGACAACTCTGAGATGGAGTTGATGTAGAGCTTGCAATTTGATCCCAGCAAGTTAATAGAGAACACTGCGATGGAATTGGATGTTTGAACTTGTCGTTTGATCCCAGCAAGTTCAGAGAAAACTCTATGACGAAATTGAACGTCAAGCTTGCCGTTTGCACCCAGCATGTTTTGGGAGGCAACTTTGAGTCGGAGTTGAACGTTTGACTTGTTGTTTGCTCCTAGTCAGTTTGGAGAGATAACTCTAAGACGGAGTTGATGTAGAACTTGTTGTTTGTTCTCAACAAATTTACAAAGAACTATGTGGCAGAGTTGAGGGATTGTTGGAAGGAATCGAGCAAGAAGCAGGGCATTGAACTCATTGTACGGAGTTAAAAATGTTGTTAACACTGCTCGAGTGAAAGAGCAGAGCATTGAACTCGTTGTTTGGATCCAACAAGTTGTTGATGGAGCTCGAGCAATGTGCAGAACGTTGAACTCGTTGTTTGGAGTCAACTAGTTGTTGATGGAGCTCGTTCCTAGTTTTCTTGATATAGAAGTGAAGTCATATTTTTTTTGTTCAGTGTTGAAGTGATTCCATTCTTCTCTTTGCTGACAAGTAGTTGTGTACATCGAATGAGGTCCCCAGGACATTGAGCTTGCTTTCCTTTGTGAAGCGCTGTGCTTGACGAGGTTGGGACTCATCTGTTTGTGCGGCACTTCATGCGAGACAGAGTTGGAGCTTTCTCAGGTGAAGGTGGTCGAAAAAACTTGGAGCTTGCCCGCCTAAGGAAGTATTGCCTTGAATTTTATTCTTAAGAGTTGAGGCGGCCCTGGAAAGTTGTTAGCTGGCAGGAGCCCTGTAAAAGGGTTTGTGTCTCTTAGGCGGAGCATCCCTCTATTGTATAGATGGAAGAATGACTTGCAGGACAGCTTGTTGTATAATATTTGCAAAACTTTTGTGGCGATCCTTAGGCAAGAAATGTAGACTCGTTGTAATTCTGCAATTGCAATGAGACTTGTTGTTTGTGAAATAAGAAGTTTTCTACATGCAAGTGCTTTGTCCTGTGAGTTGTCGTCTTGGGGGTTGGCTAGTCATAGAAGTTTCTCTTGGGGAGAGTTGGACTTCGGACTTGTCACTTTGTTAGCTAGTTGTAGGAACAACTCTGAGGTAGAGTTCTTTGCTAAACTTGCTATATGGATCCTCCAACAAATTGTGAGATTCACATAGAGTGGTGAGATGAACTCCAAATGTTGCTTGTGCAAGTTTTATTGGAGTAACTACAATCCACGATTTTGGACCTCTAATCTGTCTTTAAGGAATTTTAACAATTTTTAGGAACAGATCGAATGGCGAGTTGAACTCTGAACGTGCTTGGTTGTAGGTTGCTAAAGTAACTCGGTTGCTAAGTAACTCTGAGCCACAGGTATGGATTCTGAACTTGTTAGTTTAGGTATTAACGAGTTGTAGGAGCATATCAAATGGCAAGTTGAACTCTAAACTTGTTTCATTGCAAATTGCTATGGTAACTCCGAGCCATGGGTATGGACTCCAAACTCGCCTTTTTAGGAGCTTTTAATGAGTTTTTAGTGTCGTTTGTAGAAGCTTGGCATTTAACTCATTGTTAGCATCTGTAGAGTTGTACAATAATTCTACAAAAATTAATACTAAATTTTATTGGAAAATAAAACTAAGCGACTGCTCTAGTAGCTGGCCTTTATTATATTTAGTGACCGATAATCGTTCTTTATCTAGAAAAATAGTGAAAATACATAGAGTAGACAAGACTTAAGCGCCCTTGTTGAAGTTCATGGAGCGTTCCACATTCCAAGTCCCTACTGATATCTCCTTGCCCCCCGGGTCTTCAAGTTGATGAGCCGTCAGGCGAACAACTTGTAGACCTTGCCTGGACATGCCTGTTTTGGAGCGAGCCTCTCATTATTTTGCATACAATATGAAAGATTTTTATATTCTTCAATGTGTTTAGGCATGACTATTTCTTTCCATTGAATGAGCGGAGTGGCTTCGGGCGGGGGATTCGGGTTTATTACTGTCTCATGAGAAGAACGAATTTGGACTTGGTGGGAGATGATTTGAAAGGTTTGGAAGTTTTTGGCAGAATTTTCTAATCCAGTAGATTCGAACTTGTTTACGGACTCGGTGTTACAGAGATTGCTTTTCGGCGGTAGCTCTAAGGCGTCGAATAGGAGAACCGAGCCCCCCAATGTAACTGTGTAGCATGCTCGTGCTGCCTGTTGGCTCCTACAACTTGGTCTACGCTGCTATTGTTGGGAATTTAATTTTCTTGTGAAATGCGGAAGCAACTACATGGAAGGCCGCTAGGTCGGGACGGTCGAATATACTGTTATATGCGGCTTGATGTTGACTACCGTAAAATCCAGTGCTTCCATTCGGGTAGTAGGGGTTTTTCCTGCCGTCACATCAAATGTGATGATTACTTCTTCTTGAACGGGGACACCGGAGAATCTGTGGAGTTTATAGCTGGCTAGCTTGAGTCAGTCTCGGGAGAGTTTTAGGCCATTAAAAGTGTTCATAAAAAAGATTTTTACCGAGCTGTCGTCATCCATCAGGATGCGGCATACCTCATGATTCACCATGAAAAGGTTTATGACCAATGCGTAGCAATGAGGTGTTCGGACACCCTCTAAGTCCTTATCGGAGAAAGATACCTGGACCCCGATGCTCTTAGCAAGTAGGATGTTATGTATTGAGTTGACTTCCCTGAAAAATGCTTAGTGGGAGGAGTTGGAATCTCCCCCCCCCCCCCCATCCCCATCGGACCTCTGAGAATGGAGTGAAGAATGACCGTGTGTTCTGAGTCTTGGGATTCGAAGGGCCTCTCTCGACGCTTATTAGCCCCCCCATGTCAGAGGGTTTCAGCGTTGTTGTTTTATTGGAAAAATTGACAGAGATAACCCCGGTGAATCAAGTCTTCAAGTTAGTCTTTGAGGGCTCAGCAGTTATCGGTATTGTGCCCATGGTCTCTATGAAATGCGCATCACTTATTCATGTCTCTTCACTTACTAGATGTGTATATCTTGGGGGGAGGGATGATTATTCCGTCCCTCTCAACTTCCATGAGGATGGTTGATATGCTTGCGTTGAGATGAGTGAACTTGTCGAAGCGTGGTGTTGGAGGTGGACGGCGTTGACCTATGTCGTCTTTCTGAAACTTCTTGACTCCTTTCTCGCTTTCATTCTTCTGTTTGTTCCCGGAAGGTGAATTGTTGTTGCCTTAAGGATGAAGAGCTTGCTCGACTCTGATATATTTGTTTCTCCTTTCTAATAGCTCAATTGAAATCGTTAGGATGCTTCTTCGTGAGGATGGCTTTCAGGTCTTTGTGAGTTATGTTGTGGCGGAAAGCGACAATCACCACCGATGAGTCTAGGAGGATATGGACCTTACTTTGGCTATGAAGTACTTGAAAAAATCTTTCAGTAGTTCTCCGTCCTTTTGCTTCATTTCTAATAGGGAAGCACTTGTCTTTTTCAGCTTTGCGGCTAGTAACAAAGTACACTGTGAAGAGCTCCTCGAGCTAGTCGAAGGAGAATGTTGACTCTGGAGTTAGGCGCGAGTACCAGTCCATTACTGATTATTTCAAAGTTGTTGGGAATGTACGACACATGAGCGCATCAGTGGCATTATAGACCATCATGGGTGTTTTAAAACTCTCAAAATGGTCCACCGGGTCTGTGTCTCCATCATAGGATTCAAATTGAGGAGCTTCGAAGTTCTTCGGAATGAATGCATCATGGATGGATTTGCTGAAAGGATGTCGGTGGGGCGGTAGACCCTGCTGAAGCAGTTCTCGCCATTCTTCATTTGTTCCAGGCGATCTTCTACCTTTCGGATGCGGCAAAGGACTTGGTCATCCTTCCCCTTGGATCCAATTGAATCGCCGGATTCTTCTTCTTTCGAGGGTTGACCCTGATCTTGACTGCCTTGGGTGGCTCAGAGTATGTCAAGCTTGAAGTTTTCTAGTTCAGCCCTAGTGACTGGGGCCTCCTTTTCTTTGTTTCTCTCAAGATGCTTTCAACTCTCACGAGTCAGGCTTCTTTCTGCAGTGTGCCCCCTGTGAGAGGATGAGTATCTTGATCTTGGCCTTCGGGGATAGTTGCTTCTATGGTTTACTTGACGTTCTGAGTGGTAGACCTCGGTTTGTGCGCCACTCTTTTAAATGGATCCGTAGGTCAGTTCCTTGTTGTCTGGCGCTGATGATTTGGTAGAGATCTTTTGAACCCCGAAGACCTTGCGAGGCCATTGAGTCGCTGGTAGATTATGGGCTGAAATGTGGTCTTGTAGAGGGTGTTATTCATGAAGGCTTTGTAGAGAGCCCCCAGGTGCCTCTCCATTGATAGGAGCTTGACTAGGTTGATGGGGAGGATCCAGTTAATGATAAGGAATTAGGTCATCCACAGGATGAGCTGGTTGACGAAAAAAGTTACTGCGATAGCTTGAAGCCATCGCTCTGCCTCTTAGTCTTGGTGGCATGGCGGTAAGTCTGATCTGTGTAGTTTCCCACTGACATCACTAATCCGTTGCTGCTAATTTTGGTGTGGGGGCAAATAGATAGTGAATTTATATTTGAAGAAAACTACTAAAGATCTGACATTTGATCGTTGCCGTAAAAGTAGCTAGAGCTCCTAAGAGTTGATCTGGATCGTTGATTGAACATTGTGGTCTGAATATGATGGTTGCTGACACAACCAATGGACCTGCAAAAATCTTGAAACACTGGGGGTGACCCCGACGACAGACCCTCCAATGCTCAAGTCAGAACCAGAGAGAGAAAGAGAGTTTAAGAGATAAATTGTGAATTACCTTCTGACTGGGGAGAGGGGATGGTATTTATAGGCCTGGGAGACAGTTTAGGAGATTGAGATGAATCCGGTAGAATGATATGAATTCTTTATCTCCTGTTGATTCTCCCCTTTAAGAGATAATACTCTCTTGTCTGGGAATAAGAGATTTGATTAACAACCCTCATGAGCTGGGTGTCTCTCCTAGTGGGCATAATCTGTCACTTTTAATGGGATTGAAAGCGGCCCATGTCTTGTTGAATGAGCCTGAAGAAGGCCATGACCTGTTAAATGAGCCCGTTATGACTAATCTGCCAATAGAAGCTTTGAGATCTGTGCTGGAACCGTACAACCCTGATTTGCTACGATTTTCACCATTATCACTTTTGTACATAATTAGGTTTTTCATATATGTGTAGAACGAAGCACTTGTTATTTTTAAGGAATTAAGAATCTAGTTAAATGCTAAGGTCAAAAGGGCTCAAATTTAATAGAGGTGGTGAATATGTTTTAATAATTTTAGAGAAATTTGCATTTGGTATAATCTCTAGTGCACTCTATTTACCGCAGTCAAAACTGTATTGATAAAGTTAAAGTCAAACACTTAGTGAAATGTTGAATTCTTCATTATTGACCGTTAGTTTGACTTTGTGTAATTGTGGGTGATGTCATATTGTTAATTATATTCCTAATATGTTACTACACTCTAAATTATTTCCACCTTATAGATTATGGCATAAAACACACATAATTTTGTTAAAATGAAAATATGAGGATGTATTATATTTGTTATGGTACCTGACCATAGAAGGCCTAAAGTAGGACCCAGAACAAATAGTTTTGTTTACTTAGAAAGTGCAGAATGTTGTGTTGTAGACTGTTTTGGATCTATCTAATATGTGATAATAACATCTAAAATTGCAGAATTCTTTGAGGATGTATTCATCAAAGATAGAGGCATAAAGTTATCTAGTCCTACAGACACGGTCAATGATACATAGTTGGAATCAAGAACAAGCCTTATAGAGACTTAAACATCAATGACAAATGAGCCAAGAAGACACTTTAGTAGATAATCAAATGAGTTTGTTATTATATAATAATACTTTAGAAACATAATTTTGTTGAAGAAACATAATTTTGATTGTTCAATAGCAATTTTAATGCACCTTTAGTAGCTAAATGATTGACTTAGATAAGTGGGATAGAATGGTTTGATGTCTACTCACATGTTTCTCATATTGCTACAAAAATAACTTTTCTTGCCCATACATCTATTGAAAACTTTGTTATTCATTAAAAATGTTGTAAATAGTTTTGTATTGAATTTTTTTGCAATGGCCTGAAAGTTTTGTACTAAACGGTTTAGAGAACAAGATTTACAAACTGGCAAAATCATTGTGTATTTTAAAACATGTATCAAATCTAACTCATCAATAATTTGAAATTTTTCTTAAAGAGCCTAAGATTTGAATCAAGTAATTCAGATTAATGTCTTTAACTTTGTGTGTCAAATATAATGGCTATCATTTGCTTCTTTGTTGTTGATATGCTTGTTGTTGGAAGTAACATCTTTATTATAAATGAAGTTAAAACTATGATATCAAAACAATTGAACATGAATTACCTAGGTGTTGTGGACACCATAATAGGTAGGTAGGCAAGGGATAACCCATAGTTAAACTCATTAAGTCAATAATGTGTTCCAAAAGTGGGTTATTTAGTGATTAAAAATATGTTTTGAAACATCTTATGAATGTAATAATAGGTTGACACCTAATGATGGTGCAACTATGAGTTAGTTAGATCATTCTAAACTTATTGAAAGTCTCATGTATACAATGATCGTCACAATACCATATATAGCTTTTGAGGTGGGTATGATCTGCACGTTCACTAGTAATAATATTAATACACATTGGAATGCTCTTAAGAGGCTAGTGAGATACCTAGGAGGTACTCAAGAGTTTATTTTTTGCTACTCTAGTCATCCTTATGATTTGATGCATTATAGTGCTTAGAACTTAGTGAAAGTTGATCAACTGGGAGACATGTATTCACACTAGGAGCAACAGACGTATTATGGAGACCAAAAGATAAACAGACATTACGCTATCATCCATAAAATCAGACCTCTATGTGTTATCCTTTGCAGGGAAGAGGTTGAGTGCATTGAAGGACTTGTTGCTAGTCATCCATTAAGTTTAAAGTAAATTCTCTAGTTCTGTTCTGCGACTATCAAGTAACAATGCATTGTAGCTCAAAACTCACTCTACAATAGTAAGAGGAATACATTAAGGCTGAAATAATCCTAGTTGAACTTTCTCATAGATAAAGTGCAATTGAGATAAAGTATGGCATAGATTAGTGACTTGGAATATAGGAACATTGACAGGAAAATGCATAGAACTAGTAGACACTATGATTAGAAGGAATTATTAATATAGCTTGTTTACAAGAAATAAATTGGGTAGGGAAAAAAGCTAAAGGGGTAGATGATTCTAAATTATATTATACCGGTAAAATTAAAAATAGAAATGAAGTAGGAATTTTAGTAGATAAGAAATTCAAAAGAGATGTAGTAGATGTTGATGATGGTAAAATTCACAGCAGATCAGAGCCGTACGATTCCTGCACAGATCTCAAAGTATCTATAGGAAGATTAGCCATCACAAGCCTCTTTTACAGGTCTGGTCCCACTCCAAGACATGGACTTCTTCCAAGCCCATAAAAAGTGACAGACTAGGCCCACTTGGAGAAACACCCAGCCATGCAAGCTAGGACTCAAATCTCTTATCCCCTAACAAGGATATCTTATCTCCTGAGGGGGAGAGACATAAAAGAGATACGGAAGTTTAATCGATCCAACAGACACAAATCAATCTCTTGAAATGTCTCTCAGGACTATAAATACCCCTCCCCCCCTACAGTCAGAAGGTAATCAACAATTTGCCAGTTTTTACTCTCATACTCTCTCTCTCTCTCTTTCTGACTTGAGCGTCAGAGGGTCTGTCGCTGGGACCATCCCCAGGTGTTCCAAGCTTTTTTTTGCAGGTTCATCGGCCGCATCAGCAACCGTCAAATTCGGATCACGGTGGTCAGTCAACGATCCAGATTTATTCTCAAGAGCTGTAATTGTCTTTAACAGCCAAGGTCAAAGGTCAGACTTTTAATAGTTTCCTTCAATTATTAACTCACTATCTGTTTGCTCCTACACCGAAATAAGCAGCAACAGATTGGCACCGTTATAGAGATGAAGGGTCGACTGCTTCTTACGTAACTGTGAAACGCAGTCGACTGCGATGCAAGCGACCGTCATGAGGTGTGGTCGACCGTTATCGCGCTTTTCATAACGAATCCACTTTATATTCTTACCAAAAATTAATCAATCACCAATCAATTAAATCTCACAAATATAGAATAATAGCAACTGGTCTTGATAGCTTTCTTGGGCACTAATCAACATGTGCTCTTTTTGAATAACTTCTTCTTTTGCTTGATCTTGCAATCTTTCTTTATTGCTTTCCTTCTATGCTTATTTTCTTTATTGCTTTCCTTCTTTGCTTATTCTTGAATCTCTTTTGAATCACTTATTGATATTATTTTAACTTGAAAATCTGAACAACTTAATTTAAACTTATTAGTATTTATAGACACGTTTTGTGCACACCAAACTAAGAGTCAACAATCCCCCCCTTTTTGTATGAACAAAACATGCCTTTGAATGTTGAAAGTAAAAATAAAATAATAAGGCATATAAATACTCCCCCTGAATTTAGTACATTCTGTAACATAGATTTTCATAGATAACGATTAAGAGAGATTTGTAAATACTCCCCCTTAATTCAATACTTCCTGTTATACAGAATATTTTCATAGAAGATATATTAAAGAAGAAATAATAATATTCAATATACTATTTACTTTCAGTTACAAAACATTCATAAAAATATTCTCCCCCTTTTTGGAACACATCAAGAGGGAGCAAAATTAAGTATGTAACATACTCCCCTGAAAGCCATTTGAAAATCAAAAGAACATTTATTAAGCAAAACAAGAGGTTAATTTGGGGAACATGATAAAGCATGAGATGAATTTGGGAAATTTAATAATTTTTTAAAGCAGAGGAAAATCTACTTACATGATACTATTGATAGCAAAACTCTTTGATAAATTTGAGATTTTCATGCATTTGGGAGAGCTCTTCATGGTATCATAAATTTGAGATTTTCCCAATACAGATGCGAGGCAGAGAACAGAAGAAGAGGTATTTCAATAAACCAATATTGTAGAAAATTGTGAATAGAGGGTTCGTAAAAATCAAAACAAGCAACCAAGAAAAGAACCGGTCGACCGCAAAACCAGTTGAGCATATAAGATAAAGAATCAACCCGAGAGCAAACCGATCGACCGTACGGTCGACCGCGCACCCTGTAAAGACAATTCTAATGATAGACAAAAGACAGAGAGCGAACCGGTCGACCGTAAGGCCGACCGCAAATACTGAAGTTCAATTTTTGAAAAGCTCGCAAAAAACAAAAACAAAGACCGAGAGCATGCCGGTCGACCGCCCAGTCAATTTTACACCTTCTCAGTCGTACAGTCGACAATCCAATCGATCGAAACCCAATTTTAAGCAGAAATATCAATAACATTCAATTCTCCTTTCAAGAAATAAAATTGTTTTTCATCTAAAGGCTTAGTAAAAATATCATCAAGTTGAGAATTAAATGAGTTTAAATTTGCTTACCAGACAAAGAATTAAACTAAAATTGTTTTACTTCCCTTTTCTTTTCTTGATAGTGATGCAAAAGTGTTGTTTTCATCCATCATGAGCTTTAGGCATCCACTATAAAGGTGCTACCGATCTTTAGGTGAAGTGCATTGATGTACCTACATTAAGATTAGTATGTATCCAAGAGGTACTGTTCCGGTACTTGTATTTTTCTTTATCCAAATGAAGTTAGTATTTTTTTAAAGCAATAAGAAATATGTCCTAATCTACAACAATAGTGACAAGTAATGCGATTATGCTTTGGATCATGCACATATGCATAATTGTGTGTTGATTTGTAACTATTTTGGTGTCTATGCATATGTGTATGACAAGATTGCTTAGATTTTTGATGTTGCATTGGCTCATTGTAACCAAGCCCTCGATTATCATGATAAGATCTTGAATTCTTTGTAATAAGGTAACTGGGCCCTTCATATTTTTCAACAACTTTCTCGAGCTCAATTACTCTTTTATAAAGTCTTTTCCTAGTCATCTCATCGTCTTTAGTGTTCCAACGAAGAGTGCCTAGGGTAGCATCAAGTATTCTATTTTGCTCAAGAGCTTTGTTACAACCTTCTACTACCTCATCAAATTTTTTTTTACATTCTTTTAAATCATCAGTGAGCTTAGCAATATAAACAGATTTCTCATGAATTTCTCTCAAATGTTCATCATGTGTTGCTAAGGATTCTTGAATTTGTTGTTTTAAGAGTTCATTTTTCTCTAGCAATACCTCATGATCTTTTCTAAATGACTCGAATTTTTCCATGATCAAGGAATTTTTATTTTTCAGTTTTTGATTTCTAGTGATGCAAGAGTCATGAGATTCATTTGAAATTTGTTTATATTGTCTTAGTTCATGAATCAATTTCTTAGCATAATCTTTTAATCCATTACACATATCTACTAACTCATCATAAGTGGGTTCTTCGATTACCTCTTCTTGAGATGGTGATTGCACCTCACCATTCCCAAGAGCCATGAATCCGACATTGTTGTGATATTGTTCATCTTCACTTGAATCTAAGTCTAGCCACGTTGCCTTCAACGCCTTCTTTCTTAATCCTGAATTGGAGTGATGATAATCTTTGTTCCTACCTTTCGATAGGGAACATTTTGGGTGTATATGTCCTGGCTTGTTGCATTTGTAGCACACATCATTTTTGTCTTTGTCTCTTTCTCCTTGTGACCTACTGTACTTTTTGCGTTTGAGATGCTTACAGAATTTTTTAGTTAGCTGTATGAAATCTTCGTCTGATTCTTCATGGTCTGATTCTAATTTTGATGGACATGATTTCTCTGCTTTTAGAGCAATGGTCCTCTCTTCGGTTTTTGGTTCAATCCTGATGTTATGTCTGTATCTTTTAGTCTCTGTCATCTCCATCTTGTATGTCTTCAGCTTCCCTTGGAATGTATAGTAATCGAGTCCCTTTTCCTTAAGGGTTTCCCTCATTGCAGTAGGTTTTACATCCCACTGGGGCGTGAGACAGCTTATGAGTTTTCCGACCTTTTGGTTATCATCCAACCCCTTTCCTAAGCTCTCAAGAGCGTGTGCAATGATATCAAAATGAGCAAGCATTTTATCTACGTTTTCTCCAGGCAACATACGAAAAACATCAAACTTATAAAAATATAAATTTACTTTAGCTTTTACCTCAGAAGCGGTTCCCTCATGCCGTTTCAGCATGTTGTTCCAAATTTCGTATGTTGTCTTATAATTTTGCCTGCATCGCATTAATTCCTCATTGTTCAACCCTGCATAGAGTGCTGTCATAGCCATGAAATTTGCAGTTTTCAATGCCAGTTCAGCTTTTGTGAAGGCCCTCTTTCCATCGCTGACAGGAATCTCAATTTTGCTTATGCACATGTTCCATACTTCTTCTCCAAGCATCTGTAAGAAATGAGACATACGAACTTTCCAAACATCATAGCATTTTCCATCAAAATATGGTGAGCGTGTTAGACTTGTCCAATAGGAGATGAATGACTCCGATGAGTAGAAGTTTTCGGGAGGAGGGATTTCGGACATTGGACCTTTTGCTTAAGCTTTTAAGCTTTTGATAAGCACCTCGCTCTGATACCACTGTAAATCACCCTAGGGGGGTGAATAGGGTGATTGTGCGGAATTTAAAAAATTAAAGAAAAATTAAAACTGAGTTGCAAAAGTAAATGAGAAGATAAGAGATGCAAACACAGATAGCACAAGTGACGCGGCGATATAACGTGGTTCGACCCCCAGGTCTACATCCACACCACCTACTTGTAGCAATTCTCCGCCACATGCGTTCCACTATACTCAAACCCTTGTACAGTGATTCTCGGATTCAGGCTAACAAACCTATTATACCTACAGGACTTCTAACACAAGTCTCGTCAATCTCACCAAAGTCGAAGAAAAGAAAAGAACTCAAGATCCTCAATGATCCTGACTGAAGAATACAAATAGTTATCACACACGGATTGATTGTTGAAAGATTAGTTCAGAAAATTTTTCTTAGAGGTAATATATGAAGAATACACAGTGGGTTCGTCCCAATATATAGACTTGGAAGTGTATCGATCAAAAATAGAAACAATACATTCCAAAAATGTGAACGCAAAGTTCGGTCGACCGCAATTACGGTGCAGTCGACAGTTCATCTCTCTGACATAAAGTCGAGAGATGAAGGTTCGACTACTTCTTACGTAACTATGAGGTGCAGTCGACTGCGATGTGGTTGACCGTCATGAGGTGCGGTCGACCGTTATCGCGCTGTTCATAACGAATCCATTTTATATTCTTTCAAAAAACTAATCAATCACCAATCAATTAAATCTCACAAATATAGAATGATAGCAACTGGTCTTGATAGCTTTCTTGGGCACTAATCAACATGTGCTCTTTTTGAATAACTTCTTCTTTTGCTTGATCTTGCAATCTTTCTTTATTACTTTCCTTCTTTACTTATTTTCTTTGTTGCTTTCCTTCTTTCCATATTCTTGAATCTCTTTTGAATCTCTTATTGATATTATTTTAACCTGAAAATCTGAACAACTTAATTTAAACTTATTAGTATTTATGGACATATTTTGTGCACACCAAACTGAGAGTCAACAATTTGGATACCTAATGCATATATAAATAAATTTCAAATCATTTGATCTCATGCTTTTTAGGTTCTTATTATTGCTAAGAAATGCAGATCCATTGGATCTCATATGATTACAACAGGTCACATTGCAGTCGGGTACATGACAACAGCTTATCTCCTATTGAAATTCTCCCAAGTTAGAAGTCAGTGTTGAAGATGAGACTGAAACTAATATTTTCAAGCATGTTAGGGACGACAGGGGCAGACCATGTTACTCGAAGACATCCTTCAAGTCAAAAATGGAAAACCAAAATTGTTAATGATATGGAATAAATGAAGTGGCACAATCAGGGCCCTCTGATATCCTCTGGACCTTCCCCCCTGTGATCATCAAGCCAGCTACAGTCCAATGGGCCACAACCAGCTCAGGCCCATAGGAAAACGGGTCCAACCCGGCCTGTTAGGGTTCTAGACCCGTTTACCCCTGCCTATAAATACCCAACCCCCTTCTCACTTTGGAAGGTAATCAATCTCTCCCCACCTGAACCCTAGCTGCCTAGTCTTTTTCTTAGTGACTGACTAGATCGTCGGAGGGCCTGTCGCCGGGACTTCTCCCGGTGTTTCTAGGCAGTGTGCAGGTATAAATGACCGATCCGAGCCGAGCACCCAGCCTCTACCTCTCCGTTCCTACTTCTGAGCAGCTCCCGCTCCCCGGGGTCGGACCGACGCCAGTACGGTTTCTATTTCACAAATTACAAGAACTCACACCTGTTTCCCCATACCCCAAAAACAAACTGCACCAGGTTGGCACCGTCTGTGGGAAACTTCCTCTTAGTACTATGCCAGACCGAGCCCGATTAGGGACGTCACCTCGCGTCCGAGCTCCTCCATGGCTCCCAAAGCCAGAAGGGCCGTCTTCTCAGCAAGACATCCAGACCCTCCACATCCCAGCAGCACGGATGCCTAGGGTTCCAACCAACCTCGGGTAAACAACGCGGCCAGACCTTCGAATGCAACTGATCTACACCGCGTCATCTCAAACCGGCAGGCCAGCCGGACTAGGGGAGAGGCCACTTCCAACTCGATCTCGAACCATCACCGACGGCCGTCCCAGGTGCGCGATCCAGAACACAGCCGCTCGGCCTGTGGACCTATGGGGCAAGCCCCCGTCATAAGGGTCGAGTTCCAAAATTTCCGGGAAGTGATCCTCCAAGCCATCCGAGGCTGCCAGACCACCGAGTTCCGCAACAGCTCCGACCCACGGTCAGGAATAGGAGGCGGTGAATCCCGCAGATCGGCCCGCCCCCAGGAACAGGCAGATGTCGTCCTTCGTCGTTTGGAGGAGATGGAGAACCGCCCGGCCCATCTCGGCAGGGGCGGATCAGTACCGGGTCGCGGTCATCCGCATACTGGACCCCTTTTCTCCCCCAAAATCCTAGAAGCCGAGATCCCTCGGAACTTCAGGCCTCCTCAATTCAAGACCTACAATGGCGAGGGTGATCTCGCTGATCACATGGAGGGATTTAAGACCCTCATGATGATTCACAGCGCTGCTGATCCCCTCCTCTGTCGTGCCTTCCCTACTACCCTTCGTGGCCCGACTCGGGAATGGTTCTCCAAACTTACCCCCGGCTCGGTCTTCTCTTTCGAGCAACTAGAGGCGGGCTTCCTAGCCCACTTTGTGACCAGCAGGAAGGTCAAGAAGACGAGCTCTTCCCTTCTGTACCTCAAACAGAAGGATGGGGAATCTCTTTGTGAGTTCGTTCGGAGATTCACCACCTAGGTGAGGTCAGTTTCCTCCCTTGACGCACGGGTCGCCTCCGCAGCCTTCCGACACAATGTCCGCCACGGCTAGCTCAAGGCTTCCTTAGCCAAGAAGCCACCCGTGGACTTCCCCGACCTACTCAACAGGGTCGAGAACTATATTCGGGCCGAGGAGGCCCTCAATTTCGAGGGCGCCAAAGAAGCCACTGCTAAGGGGAAGCGTAAGGCCGACGATGCTGAGCCCTTCAAGAGATCCATGAAAGAAACGGCTGGTCTCAAGAGGGTTCCCCCGGTCCCTTGATTCGAGAGGTATACACCCCTGACTCAGAACGTTTCGGCAATTTTAATGGAGATCAAGGACAAAGGGATCGTCTGATTCCCTCCCCGACCGAGCAACAACGGCAAGAAGCGAGACCAAAGGTTCTACTGCTGCTTCCACCGAGACACCGGGCACGATACCGATCATTGTCGAGCCCTCAAAGACGAGATCGAAGCCCTCATCCAATGAGTGTACCTGAGGGAGTTCGCTCGGACCAATCCCAAAGACCGGAGAGAGCCTAGGAGCCCGAGGCGTTCACCTCCTCCCTGAACAACCAGCTGGCGGCCCAAGCGGAACTCCGAACCCAAGGAGATAGTGGGACTAGCTATCTTACACTGCGTCCACCGCCGACCCATGGGAGGGGAATCCAATACCTCTCGCAAGGCTTTCGTCCGAGAGGTCAACTCTGTTTAAGACCATCCCTCCCCTCGGGTTCAGCAGCGGGCGGTCTCCTTCTCTGGGGAAGACCTCGAAGGCATCCGACTTCCACACTGCGATGCCCTCGTCATCAGCCTTGTCATGGCCAACTTTGAGGTCCGCTATATCCTGGTGGACAATGGCAGCTCAGTTAATATCCTGTTCTTGGAAGCATTTGAGAACCTCAAGCTCCCCCGAGAAAAGCTCAAGCCAGCGGTTACACCCTTCACAGGTTTTTGGGCGTCCCCGTACAAATTTAGGGGATTGTGACACTAAATGTAACTGTAGGCATGACCCCCATCCTCCGAACCGAGTCGATGGATTTCATGGTGGTCAATGTCAAGGCAGCATACAATGCCATCCTCGGCTGACTTGGGCTATGTTCGTTCCAGGTCGTCTCCTCGACCTACCATCTGAAACTGAAGTTCCCCACAGACCTCGGGGTCGGGGTTATCCGAGGCAACCAGGAGTCGGCACGTTCATGCTACATGACCGCGGTTGGGGGTGGGGTATTTTACCTCGATGCAGTTGAGCTCCCTCCCGAGAGAGACCATCCGGAGTCAGAACCGTCGAATGAGCTGGAGGAAGTCTCATTAGAGGCGGATGACAAATTCAAACATTTCCGTGTGAGCCACACCCTGTCCCCAGACCTGAAGCCGGGCCTGATTAATTGTGTCCGCCGCAACATCGACCTTTTCGCTTGGACCCCATCCAACATGCCTGGGATTTCAGAAGATCTGATCATGCACCGACTGAGCGTCGCCCCGGGCTCCAAGCCCGTTCATCAGAAGCGGCGCAAGTTTGCCCCAAAGAGACAACAAGCCATAAAGGTTGAGGTGGACAAACTATTGTCCGCTCAATTCATTCAGGAGGTCAGCTACCGGAGTGGCTAGCCAACGTTATTATGGTGAAGAAGGCCAGCGGAAGCTGGAGGATCTGCATAGACTTCACAGACCTCAACAAGGCGTGCCCAAAATACCCTTTCCCTCTCCCAAGCATCGACGCCCTAATCGATGCGACATCAGGTCACGAGCTGCTGATATTCAGGGATGCCTTTTCAGACTATAACCAAATTTGCATGTTTCCCCCCGACATTGCCAAAACGTCTTTCGTAACCGAACAAGGTCTGTATTGTTACCGGGTTCTGCCCTTCGAGCTCAAGAACGCCGGAGCCACCTACCAGAGACTCGTCAACCGGGTCTTCAAAAATCAGATCGGTCGCAACATGGAGGTATACGTCGATGACATGCTCATCAAAAGCTAGCAAAGTCAGGACCATGTAGACGACCTTGAAGAAGCATTTGGCATCCTCCGATCACATGACATGAGGCTTAATCCCGAGAAAAGCACCTTCGGTGTCTCCTCCGGAAAGTTTCTCGGGTTTATCGTCAGCCAGCGCGGCATAGAGGCGAATCCCAAGAAAATCCAGGCCATCATCGATATGGCCCCTCCCAGAAATGTTAAAGAGGTTCAGTGCCTAACGGGGAGGCTGGCAGCCATTGGACACTTCCTCTCGAAATCCGGGGAGAAGTCACTCCCCTTCTTCAAGGCTCTCCGAGGAGCCAAAGGTAGGGATGGCATCAGGTCCGGGCCAACCCGGGATAAGCCTGGCCCGCTCGAGGCCCGGGACTGGCTGAACCGGCCCGCCCGGGCTCCGGCCGGTCCAGGCCGACCGTTGGGCATTTAATTTAATTTTTCTTCCAGAAAATAAAAAAATTTTAAAAAAATTACAAAAAAGCCCCCCAATGGATTTATATTGGCTAGTTTTGGGGGGTACTTTAGGAAATCAAAAAAATTGCATTTTCTATAAATACCATACCATTTCTTTCATTTCTCTTCACTAATTCACTCAAATATCTCATTCTCTCCACTATTTCTCCAATCAACAACAACAATTTGGTGATCAACACTCTCTCAAGTGATCAAGATCAAATTTCTCTACATTTTGAAGGAAGGAAAATCAACAACAATCAAGTGATCAACTCATCAACATTCAACAGCAACAATCAATACTACTTCTACTCCTAGCTCTCAAGTCTCAACTTTCTTACGGTATTTTAGTATAATTTTAATTTGTAGAATTAACATAGTTGATTATTCATTATTCTCATATAATTTGTGTTTTCTTGATCTTCTTCCTCTCATTTTTTTAGATTTTATTTTTAATTTTGGTAAAGTGGTAAAAGAAACATACACTACTCACTCACTAGTTCTTGATATTGTTGTTAATTTTTAATTGAGATAGATTGTTGTTTGTTTTTAATTATTAGTTGTCATACATTTAGTTGTTGTTTTCTATCTAATTTTTATATACACTAGTTTTTTATAGTTAAATGGCCTCTAATCGATCATCACATTCCTTCCATTCCTAACCAATATATAGATAGTAATGAAACATTTATGAATTATGACAGTTTTCCCGATTTGAATGAAACACACTCAAATCCTATAGAAAAAGAAGATCATGTAGAACCACAACCATCGGAACAAGGTCCTTCTCTAAACTCAAGGAAAACAAGAGGGACTACTTCTGAAGTACACAATTTTTTCAATTTTGTCCCTTCACAAAATGATAAGAGTGTAGGACTTAAAATATGTAAGAAGTGTCAAACCCCATATAAGTTTAAAATAGGATCAGGCACGGGTACACTTCAATGTCACTTAAACAAATGTCAACCACAATTTTCAAAAGATAATCTCACACAACAAAAAATACATCCTAAAACCGGTCAAGTATAAAGTCATACATATGATCACGATCTCGTTCGTAGGGGAATGGCTAAATTAGTAATTAGGGGTGAATTGCCATATTCGTTTGGTGAACAAAAATATGTAGAGGGTTTTGTACAAACCACCTTCAACCCCCATTATAAAAAAATTGCTAGGAATGTTGTTAAGAGTGATTGTAAATTAGTTTACAATAAGACTAAGGATTTTTTGATAGCAACACTAAAATCACTAAACACTAGAGTTTCATTGACATCGGATGGGTGGGTAGGAGTAAACGGGGTTCCAATGATGTGTGTAACATGTCATTGGATAGATTCGGATTGGTTACTTCAAAAGAGAATAATTTCTTATGGATATGTTAGGTACCCACATAAAGGTGAAATTATAGCCACACATATTATGGAAGCATGTAATAAGTTTTGTATTTAAGATAAAGTGTTTACTATTGGTTTTGATAATGCATCCAATAATACCAAGGCAATTGAGAGTTTAAAAATTACTTTAGATCCTGTAAAACCCGAAATTTTTCATGTTAGGTGTGCTTGTCACATTTTAAATATTTGTGTACAAGATACACTAAAATATGGAAATGATAAACTAGAAACAATGAGAGATTGTGTTCATTACATTACATTGAGTGGTCCAATTTATGAAGCTTTTCATGATTGGTGTAAACTTAGGGGCATTGTATGTAGACGTTTTCCTAAAGATGTACGACATCGTTGGAATTCTACCTTTTAATTATTAGGTGTTGTTCTTCATTATCGTTTTAATTAGTCTCGTGTCACAATGGGTATGCAAAATTGTATGTTAGATGATGATTTTTGGTTTTTTTGCCGATAGTTTGTATAAATTTTTACAACCTTTTAACGATGCAACTTTGCAATTTTCAAAAACGTATACATCTACATGTAGTGGTATTTTACTTGAAATTGTGACTATGATGACAACAATTAAAGATTTGCAAAATGACCCTTTTATTGGAGATATGGTTAATGCAGCATATGTTAAATTTTTGAAATATTTTCATCCAATTTCTATGTTATATTGTGTAGCTAGTGTAATGAATCCTATGATTAAATTAGATGGTACAAAAAATTTAATTGAATTTTTTACACTTATGCTCCACACGATGCAATACTAGATTTTGATCATGTTGCTTTTACTCGAAAATTTGAGAATATTTTGACGAGGTTATATGATTTTTATGATAGGATTTATTCATCTAACACTATTCAAACACAAACACAAACACAAAATGTTGATTCTTCTTCTTCTTCTTCCTCCATATTAGCAAAAGGAAAGAGTCAAGCTAGTATTGGTGTTTTAAATCTTATTAAATCAAAAAAGCCAAGAACCAATTCACCAAATGAGTTGAATTGGTATAATACACAAAGTGCAGTTGAAGATGTAGAAGATGTGTTACAATTTTGGAAGAGTAATGAAGCAATTTTTAATATTCTTTCTCGTATGGCTAAAGATCTGCTAACAACACCGGTGTCAACTGTTGCATCGGAAAGTGTTTTTTCTCTTCGTGGCAGGATAATGAGCTCGAGCAGGAACCGATTGACAGCCAAAAATTTGGAGATGCTAGTATGCGCCGAATATTAGATGAAAGCGGAAGAGAGGACCCAAGACTTACTTAAAGCAAAAGCTGGAGCTGGATCAACAAGTAGCAATGAATGAACGATTACATTTAGTTAATTTACATTAACAAATAAATTGTAATTAATTGGAAAATTTAGGGTGATGAGATTCTATATTTAGGTTAAGTTGAAGTGCATGACAATAGTCCAATGCCTTCTCTTCAATCTAAGTAGAGGCCATCTCGATCTTTAAATTCAAGTAATTCCCTTGATTTGTAATTTGATCTAAATAGACAAATTTGTATGAATTTTATTCATGTACTTCATTT
This sequence comes from Hemerocallis citrina, assembly GCA_017893485.1. Taxonomy (NCBI): domain Eukaryota; kingdom Viridiplantae; phylum Streptophyta; class Magnoliopsida; order Asparagales; family Asphodelaceae; genus Hemerocallis; species Hemerocallis citrina. The sequence goes on from CM030365.1 coordinate 131,717,156, forward strand.
TATTCAAGAAGTTCAAATTTATTAAATCATGTACTTCATTTATTCATGTATTTCAATTATTTATGAAATTTTATTCTTTGCAGTTGTTATGAAATTACAAATCCATATACTTGATCTTTAATAATATTTTACAAAAAAAAAAAATTCCCTAAACAACGGCCCGGCCCGGCCTGGCCCCCACACTTGGGTCCGGGGGCCAGGTCCGGGCCAAGGTTTCCAACCTTGAGCCCGGCCCGGCCCGCGTAGTGGAGAAGCCCGGCCCGGGTTGGCCTGGGACCGGTCAAAACCCGATCAAACCCGGCTCGACCCGGCCCGAGTGGCCCGAATGCCATCCCTAGCCAAAGGCTTCGAGTAGGGGGACACCCAGCAACAGGCATTAGAACAGCTGAAGTCCTATCTCGCCAACCCTCCACTCCTGAGTAAACCCAAACTAGGCAAACCACTACAACTATACCTCTCAGCCTCGGAGAGCTCCCTCAGTGTCGTTCTCGTTCGGGAAGATGACTGCGTCCAGGAGCCTCTGTACTACGTGAGCAAAGTCTTGCTTTCGGCAGAGATCAGGTATGCTAAATTGGAGAAGGTGGCCTACACACTTGTAATGGCCGCGCGAAAGCTTTGTCCTTATTTCCAAGCCCACTACATTCAGGTCCTCACGGACCAGCCTCTCTGTCCTTCACAAGCCCGAAACTTCAAGCCGCTTGGTCAAGTGGTCGATCGAGCTGAGTCAGTACGACATTAGCTACCAACCCAGGACAGCCATCAAGGGGCAGGCCTTCGCCGAATTCATCACCGAATGCACTACTTCCGAGCCATCCGACATTCGGGGGACCGACCCGATGTGGGAGGTTTATGTCGACGGTTCATCTTGCGAGGGAGGAAGCGGAGCAGGCGTCATTCTGAAGGATCCCGATAACTTCGTCCTTCAGTATTCTCTCCAACTGAATTTCCCAGCCTCGATCAATGAAGCAGAGTATGAAGCCATGATCGCAGGGCTCACCCTAGCACACAAGGCCGGGTCCAGGCACATCAAAGCCTTTAGCGACTCCCAGCTCGTGGTCAACCAGATCACCGGGGAGTTCGAAGCTCGCGACGCTCAAATGGTACAATACTTGGCGGTGGTCCATCATCTCTTGTCGTCTTTCGAGTACCACTCGGTAGAACGAATCCCCAGGGAGCAGAACGCCCAGGCGGATTCCTTATCGAAGCTCGCCTCATCATCCTTTGAGGGGCTCGACCACACCGTGCTGATCGAGGTCCTTCTCAAGCCTAGCATCGACCTCCCTGAAGCCTCCTGCCTCACCACCGATTGCGAACCCGACAACTGGACGACGCCCATTTGAAAGTTCCTTTCGGAGGGCGAACTCCCTCAAGACCAATCCGAGGAAAGAAGGATCAGAGTCCACTCTGAGAGATTCACCCTGATCAACGGAACGCTCTTCAAGCGCTCATACACAGTGGCCGACGGTAGACCCTACCTCTGTTGCCTAGCCCCTGACATGGCTAAGTACGCTCTGAAGGAACTACACAAGGGGATCGGCGGATGCCACATGGGAAGCAGGTTGCTCGCCCAAAAGGCCCTAAATCATGGGTACTACTGGCCGACCATGTTGCAAGACATGCAAGACCTCATTAAAAGGTGCGGCCCTTGCCAAAGATTCTCATCAGTCAAGAGACTCCCGCAGGCCAACCTCCGATCTCTGGCCAGTCCGACCCCCTTTTCCATGTGGGGGATGGACCTGGTTGACCCCTTTCCTCAAGCAACAGGCCAAAGGAAATTCCTGGTGGTGGCCATCGGCCACTTCACCAAGTGGATCGAGGCAGAACCCCTGGCCTCGATCACCGAGCATCAAACTCAACAATTCTTCTGGAAGCACATCATCTGTCGGTTCGGGATCCCATAGGTGCTCATCACTGACAACGGGACCCAGTTCGCAGGCAAAAATTTTCGAATGTTCTGCGAAGACATCGGCGTCCAGCAACGCTTCTCGTCGATTGCCACCCTCAATCAAACGGCCAGGCCAAAAATGCGAACCGCCAAATCCTTGACAGCCTTAAGAAGCGATTGGACAATTCACCCAAGGGGCTGTCTCAACGAACTTCTGAGCGTTCTCTGGGCGCACCGAACGACGAAAAGGATCCCTATGGGCAACTCGCCCTTCAACCTAACCTACGGCACTAAGGTGGTTATCCCCTTAGAGATCGGCCTCCCTTCGCCCAGGATCATGGCCTTCGACGAAGAGAGCAACTCGGCAGGCCTCAGAGCCAACTTGGATCTAGTCGACAAAGTCAGGGGAAAATCTGCCATTAGAAGAAGCATATGCCAGCAACAGGTCGAGAAATTCTACAATAAAAAAGTTCGTCCTACCAACATCAAGTAGGGTGACCTCGTCCTCAGGAAATTGGCGGTATCAGACCCCAGCAAAAAGAGAAAGTTAGCCCCTAATTGGGAGGGCCCGTATAAGGTCGCCGAAGTAATGCGCCCTGGCACCTACCAACTCACTAACATGGGAGGCAACCTAATCAAGAGACCCTGGAATGTGGAGCACCTCATCAAGTACCTCAAAAGGGAGGACCAAACTTTTTATGTAACCAATCTCTTGTAATTGGCATTACATGCCGCTGATTTTTATATAAGAAGATTCATTTCAGCTTAGATTCTTTATGTAAAACTCCTTATGTAACCACTTGAAGTCTCGACACCCGGCGGTGAACTCCAGCACATGGGTAGCTTTATCAAGCTAAGTCAGTAGAGCTCGTCGCTCTGTGCTGACCCCCAAGCCTCAACACCCGGTGGTGAACTCGAGCACATGGATAGCTTTCTCAAGCTAAGGTAACTGAGCTCGACGCTCTGTGCCGACCCCCATGCCTCGACACCTGATGGTGATCTCAAGCACATTGGTAGCTTTCTCAAGCTAAGGCAACTGAGCTCGACTCTCTGTGCTGACCCCCAAGCCTCGACACCTGGCGGTGAACTCGAGCACATTGGTAGCTTTCTCAAGCTAAGGCAGCGGAGCTCGTCACTCTGTACCGACCCCCAAGCCTCGATGCTCGGCGGTGAACTCGAGCATGTGGGTAGCTTTCTCAAGCTAAGGCAGCGGAGCTCATCGCTCTGTGCCGACCCCCAAGCCTCGACACCCAACAATGAACTCGAGCACATGGGTAGCTTTCTCAAGCTAAGGCAGCGAAGCTCGTCGCTCTGCGCTGACCCCCAAGCCTCGACACCCAGTGGTGAACTCGAGCACATGGGTAGCTTTCTCAAGCTAAGACAGCGGAGCTCGTCGCTCTGTGCCGACCCCCAAGCCTCGAAGTCAACAAAGCGGAAGAAGTGTGAAGATTTTTTGCCCCCTTCGAAACAGTTTTAGGAATCCAAGTGATAGTGAAAGATCTGCTCCTGGTGGGAATATCGTCCATCAAGTTAAATCATTATGGAGGGTAAGAAGATATGCCGCAGTCTCAAGTCATTCGGTGTGCAATCTATACTACCACTTTGTGTGCAACCTTTCTGTGCCGAACCCCGAGCCTCGACAGCATGCGGAGATCATAAGAATAGGGATGCCTTCAACCCTCGGATCCTCGCAGTTTGGCTCGGACTCCGACTTCCTAAGGAGGTATCATCAGGACAACCAAAGTCCTAAACCCTCGGCGGGGACGAAAACTAACCCCTACCCAAAATTTTAGTTAAGATTTGGGATTCTCGCCTTCCACGAGCGCCCGAGCCCTGGACCGGAGATCGACCCACCTTTCACCCACTGGCAACTGGGGATAAATAGCCCTCACAGTCGTTACCCCTAATTGTCAGAGGGTGGCAGGAGAGCCATCGACCCAGGACTCCTGAGCAAAAATTTCCGTTATAGCACTCGCCTTCGGCAAGCCCCCCGAGCATCGTCTCTGAGGTCGACCCTCCATTCACTCGCTAGCAACTGGGGATAAACAGCATTCACGGCTGTTACCCCCAATTTTCGGAAGGTGGGAGGAGAGCCACCACTCTAGGAATCCTGAGCAAAAACTTCAGTTAAGGCACTCGCCTTCGGCAAGTGCCCCGAGCATCGTCTCCGGGATCGACCCTCCTTTCACCCACTGGCAACTGGGGGTAAACAGCACTTACGGCTATTACCCCCAATTGTCAAAGGGTGGCAAGAGAGCCACCGCAATGATAACCCAGGTGATGTGAGACAATTTCTGATGAGGGGGTGAGGGTTTTTATAGCCCTTAGGTAACCGCATTTATGGCATGGGAAGTCGAAATGGCGGGAGGCAGAGCGTCCGCCATTAATAAACGTTGGAAGGCAAAACGTCCCCCATTAATGACGCTGGAAGACGAAATGCCTTCCGTTGACAGGCTTTCAGGATCCCTCACCCTCGTTATCACCCTCGTGCTCGAGCACGTTCTCCGGTTTGGCCGTCGAGGACCCGCCATCGGACAAAAGAAGTCCTAGTTTTCCCCTAGCTGGGGGAGCTCGGTTCCCGAACCAAACGGGCCTTCTTCGGCACACATTCTAGCCACGCGGTGAGATTTCTCCATCACAAGTCTTCGACCCTCGGCTCGGCTCCCGAACCAAGCAGGGATCCCCCTCAAACCCTCATCGCTCGTTCTTAGAGACAAGTTCAGACAAACTGAAAAGATCATCTTTTATTATAACGCCCTGGATGACCACAATACAATAAGATTTATTACAACAACTAGCACCTCGACCTAAACTATCCTCAGAACCCCTCCGGGCTCGCACGGGTTAGCTAGAACCCCGCCGAGCGACTCAGTTCTGCAGCCTGCCTTGCAGAGCCCCTAGGATCGGCCAAGGAAGACACGCCGACTACAGAGCTCTGAGCATCGTCCAGCCTCACGTATTTCAACTGCCGAATTGGGGATGGCTCACGCCTCGAGGAGCGCCCAACCACCGAGGGGACCGACCTCCCCAACATCATCTTATAATGTTGGATCTCGATCTCTTTCTCCACAATAACCTCACGAAGGAGCGATTCAGAGGTAGGCCTTTGTACCGAGGTGCTTGACATGGAAAATTCGAGGCCCACATCTCCGAGGTAGCGGTCAGCTATCGCCTTCTTCAGTTGAGCTGATTCCGCGCTCAGCTCCTTCGACTTGTTCCGGAAGTAGTGGAAAACGGTATCGTGATCGCGGGCTTCCTTCCGATATCAGCCAAGGGTGGACTCCAATACCCTAATCTTGCTCCGAAGCCATGTCACCTCGGACCGTCGAGGATTAGGCTCGGTGAGAGAGGCCAACATCTAATGGAAGCAAAACAGAAGATCATTCCGAGGCCATAAATTCACAACGGACAATCTCGAAAAATTACACAAGTCAAAAAGGGTCTGACAGGCTCAGACGATCAACCCAAAATCAAGGCAAAAGTCGAGGTTAAAACACTTGGCTAACCAAAAATTCATTGTTATAAATTAGAATACTTTTAGAAAATGTTGCGGTGGCCAGTCCGCCTTTGGCAAATACAACATCAAAAACAAAAAGAAAAGAAAAGAGCAACTACGGCGTAAGGCCAACCTCTCCCTCGGGTCCGATGGTGGCCACGGGGTCGACAATTTGCTCGGCAATGGCCCCTCCGGCTCCGTCTTCCCCTTCACCTAGCGCATTGCCCCCAGGGGTCCTCGGCGGCTCGTCGGTCACCATGTCGTAGCCGAAGCCCGTTAGGTCTAGGGTCGAATAGAAGTGCTTGACATGGCTCAGCGCGTACACCTCGATCTGGGCCTCGATGACCATGTCCTGGGCCTTCAAGGTCAGCAACCCCTTCTCCACATCGAATGCCTTCCTCAGCGCCGCCTCCTTCTTCAGCCCGTCATTGGCCATCGAGGCCAGGTTGGCCTTTAGGGCCTGCTCCCGCTTCATCGAAGCATCCAGAGCGGTCTTCAGGTCCATCATCTCGTGTTTATAGCGATTGGTCTGGCTCCATTCTTACTTCAGCTTCAGCTCATGGATCCGCATCACCTGATTGTCGGACATGCAAGCCTACGACCGAGGTAAAAATACTTGAGTAAAAACAAAGTTCTAAGGGACAAGTACGAAAAGAATGAAACGCAAGGCCTTGAAATTTAGCTGCACGCTCGCCAGAGCCCACCTCATGTAGGCCGACTCGAAGGTGTCGGCACCCATACTCTGCCGATCCCAAGGCGTGGCCATCTTGTCCACGAACTCCATGGAGATGGGACCCTTGGTCAGAGTGTCCCCCTGGTGGATGGCCCAGTCAGGAACCCAAGGTTGGAGCCCCTCTTCCCCAACCATAGCCTGGGCATCAGTGCGAAGGGGGGGAGACCCCCCTGCACAACCTCCTTCACCTTCAGGGCACCAGCGCTGGGCACGATCGCGGGCTCCTTCACCTGAGCGGACCGCGCCCTCTTCGCCTTCGGCTCGGACGGAGCCTCGGAAGCTACTTTGGAAGGGGCCACCGCCTGCTTTCCCTTCTCGGATTGCTCCACCTTTTGCTTTTTTAGGGCGAACCTCCTCTCCTTGATCACTTCAGGGTCCATCTCTGCAGAAAATCCCATTAAAAAATGATGAGCACAAAAGAGAATCACAAAAAGAAAAACGAACGAAAAACATACTAGGCAGGGCGGGGCTCAGTCCGACGCGGACCATGTGACTCTCTGTCACTTTCGGCCAACTTATGCTGTGGCGCTTATGAAGATGCTCCACGAAGGCCCACTCCTCGGCCGAAAGATCACCCTTCTTGGGTCCCTTGAAATTCGGCTTGTAGAAGTTCCACCTCGTCGGTATATCCCATGGCTCCTCACTCCGAACGATGAAGTACTTCCTCTTCCATTCCTTTATCGAGTCGGGGTAGCCATGGACGTCCTTACCCCCACTCCGAGGCGATACATTATAGATCACCTCGAACTCTCCTGACGAACTGACTCCCAGCATGGCTCGGAAGATGCTCAGCCTCAACAGCACCCTCCTCTCTTCGCACAACAAGATGAAGTTCACCATCTGCTTCCAAAAGTTTGGCCCGAACTGCATCGGATACAACAAGGCCCAATTAGAACTTCACAGATGAAAAGATTGATGGGTGCCTCAGCCCCGAGGAGAACGCGTCAACAGGGAAGATGCAGTACCAGGGCGCCAGAGGGTCGGTAGGCTTGAGACTAACGCTAGGGACCATCAGCTCGAACTCCCTCCCGATGAAGTAGCTCGTGCGGATCACCGAGAGGTCCCCCCCTTCAAAACGGAGGGAGTACCGTCCATCTTAATCCTCACCTGACTCGGCGAGGAAGGTTGTACCCCACGACGGACCAAATCCCCAATGTCGTCCGGGTACTTCCTGATCAACATAGGCTGCGGCAGAAAGGGGACCTCCAACTTTCGGGGAGCAATTGTCCTATCCGGACTGCTTGGCATATTCCACTTCACCCTCTTCTTCCGGACCTTAGGAGACTTCTCGGGCGACAGGGTCACCAACGGCTCGAGGGCGGGGGCCCTCGAGGGGGAGCCCATCCCCTCGCCCTGACCACCCTCAGTTCTTGCACCTTCGGTAGATGGCACCCCCTCGGTAAGGGACCCCTCGGAAGATTCCTCCTCTTCGTCCCTGTCATCAGTATCCTCCTCACCCGAGTTGCTGCTCTCCACCACAAACGGCTTGCGAGTGCGCAGTGGCTGCACGGCAAGCACTTCCTCTTCCGTGTCCCAAGAAGTCGAAGAATCCGAAGGGGTCGAAGAATCTAATAGGCCCATATGAACAACACTAACAGAAGTAGAGGCGAATGAGCCAGACTGAGCCCTAGACATGATAAAAATACCAACCTGGGTAGAGCTAAAACATAAGATCGCCGGGAAACTCGTCGACGGTAACAGAAAACTTCAAGAGAGAGAAGCTCTGAATTCTAGAGTGAGAGAAAGAGTAAAAGTGAGAAATGAGAAAGGGGGAGTGGGTTGCACCTATATAGGGGATTTACTGTGACTCCTCGATTCTCGCAAAAGTCTCTTGGGCTCGCCTCTTCTCGCCGACCCCCATAAGTCTCGACGGTCGACCTATATCTCGAGCACAGGGGTAGCTTCCATAAGACAAGTCTTTTAGGCTCGCCTCTTCTTACCGACCCCCATAAGCCTCGACGGTCGACCTATATCTTGAGCACAGGGGTAGCTTCCACAAGCCAAGTATCTTGGGCTTGTCTCTTCTCGCCGATCCCCATAAGCCTCGACGGTCGACCTATATCTCGAGCACAGGGGTAACTTCCACAAGCTAAGTCTCTTGGGCTCGCCTCCTCTTGTCGACCCCCATAAGTCTCGACGGTCGACCTAGATTTCGAGCACAGGGGTAGCTTCCACAAGCCAAGTCACTCAGGCTCGCCACTTATTGCTGACCTCTATAAGCCTCGATGGTCGACCTATATCGCGAGCACAAAGGTGGCATCCACAAGCCAAGTCTTTTGGGCTCGCCTCTTCTTGCCGACCCTCATAAGCCTCGACGGTCGACCTAGATCTCGAGCACAAGGGTAGCTTCCACAAGCCAAATCTCTTGTGCTCGCCTCTTCTTGTCTACCCCCATAAGCCACGACGGTCGACCTAGATCTGGAGTACAGGAATAGCTTCCACCAGCAAAGTCTCTTGGGCTCGCCTCTTCTCGCCGACCCCCGTAAGCCTCGACGGTCGACCTATATCTCGAGCACAGGAGTAGCTTCCACAAGCCAAGTCTCTTGGGCTTGCCTCTTCTCGCCGATCCCCATAAGCCTCGACGGTCGACCTATATCTCGAGCACAGGGGTAACTTCCACAAGCCAAGTCTCTTGGGCATGCCTCTTCTCGCCGACCCCCATAAGCCTTGACAGTTGACCTATATCTCGAGCACAGGGATAGCTTCCACAAGCCAAGTCTCTTGGGCTTGCCTCTTCTCGCCGACCCCCATAAGCCTCGATGGTCGACCTAGATCTCGAGCATAGGGGTAGCTTCCAGAAGCTAAGTCTCTTGGGCTCGCCTCTTCTCGCCGACCCCCATAAGCCTTGATGGTCGACCTATATCTTGAGCACAAGGGTAGCTTCCACACGCCAAACCTCTTGGGCTCGCCTCTTCTTGCCGACCCCCATACGCCTCGACGGTCGACCTAGATCTCGAGCACAGGGGTAGCTTCCACCTGCCAAACTTCTTGGGCTTGCCTCTTCTTGCCGACCCCCATAAGCCTCGACGGTCGACCTAGATCTTGAGCACAAGGATAGCTTCCACAAGCCAAGTCACTTAGGCTCGCCTTTTCTTGCCGACCCCCACAAGCCTTGACGGTCGACCTATATCTCGAGCACAGGGGTAGCTTCCACAAGCCAAGTCAGTCAGGCTTGCCTCTTCTTGCCGACCCCTATAAACCTTGACGGTCGACCTAGATCTCGAGCACAGGGGTGGCTTCCACAAGCCAAACCTCTCGAGCTCGACACTCCGAGCCGACCCCATTCAGCATTGTGAATGAAGGGAATCACCAAGATCTGTTCGACAATGCTCGATAGTAGACCCCCATGCTCGGCTACCGAGCCCCTCGTGCTCGGCTATCGGGACCCTAACCAGCCCGGCGCCAACCCTAACCAACCCAAGCCACAAGAACTCTCTTCCGACTCTTCTCCATGTAACCTGACTACTCCTCCACGACTTGCTAGGAACAGCCCCGCAGGAGTGGGGGGCTTGTGATATGGAATAAATAAAGTATCACAATCAGGGCCCTCTGATCTCTTCTGGACCCTCCCCCATGTGATCATCAAGCCAGCTAAATTCCAATGGGCCACAACCAGCTCAGGCCCATAGGCAAACTGGTCCAACCCGGCCCGTTAGGGTTCCAAACCTGTTACCCCTGCCTATAAATAGCCAACCCCCTCCTCACTTTGGAAGGCAATCAATCTCTCCCCACCTAAACCCTGGCTGTCCAATCGCTTTCTCAGTGACTGATTAGATCGTCGAAGGGCCTGTCGCCGGGACTTCTCTCGGTGTTTCTAGGCAGTGTGCAGGTACAGAAGACCGAGCCGAGCAAAGCTGCTAGATCCGAGCCGAGCACCCGACCTCTACCTCTTCGTTCCTATTTCTGACACTACAAATAAGAAGGCAAACCCCGGCGCTTGTTTTGTCGATTCCCGACGTTTATAAACGTCGGGGTTGGTCCCCCCGGCACTTCGAAAAGCGCCACCGCAAGCATCGTGCTTTCCCCCTCCAGGGTTGCGGAACACTTTTCCCGGCATTTTCAAACACCGGGGTATATACCGACGTTTCCAAAATGCCGGGTTATGTTGATTTTATTTTTTAATTTTGTTTCCTTTAAAAGACCTATCCTGGCGTTTGAAAACGCCGGGGTAGGTATTATTATTATTAATTTATATATATATATATATATATATATATATATATATATATATATATATACACATTTAAGAAAACAATTGTGTGGTGGTTGTTTTTTTGTCCATTTTATCAAATCAAATACATGTAATTCAAATCAGAATCATTTTCCAGAATTCATTCTAATATTTGTCACAAATCTATTAATCAAACATAATAAACAATATATAAATACATCACAACACAAATTCATTCCAATAATCAAGCATAATAATATAAATTATGTTCGGTGCAACAACATTACAATCTCTAGAGTTCAGGTTTTCTGGTAGACACACTAGAGTAATTTACAACATAAATGACAACCATACAATAGATAGAGGGCATTATTTGTTAATAGTAAATTGAGTATGCTCCTAGTTAAAGTTAGGCAAAGAGCCAGAAGTTCTTCTGCCATCTAGTGCTAACCAAGTAGCCACCAACTGCCCTACTCTGTTTCCTTACTGCAAGAGTCAAGCACTCTGCTTTGTTGATGCATTGCTCCACAAAATCTTCACTGCTGCTCCTAAACAAACTGCGAGATTTTTGAACAAGAGATTAAACAATCAAACTTCCAAATTTGTTGGTGATTAAATTGGAGATTTTGGTAATGGTCAAATCTTACCAAGAAAAAAACAGGGAGGGTTTGCCCTGACTTATGACCAAAACAGAGGCCTACAGCTTCTTAACTTGGCTGAGCACAGTTGCCATCTTTGGCCCTTGAATCACCAGTGCTTCCACCTCCACCTGAACAAACATTGCACCAATGTTTATAGCACAGCTAGGTTATGTATATTAAAGCAAAATTAGAATAGTCTCTAAACTCGGGTAGCTTTAAAAGTAGACCTTAAAATCTACAATCAACCCATCAATCATTCTCATAGCATCAAGTAGTAGCTTTATGTACTGTAGCCTAAAACTTTCAAAGTAGACCTTAAAATGTTACAATGAACCCATCAAACAATCTCATACAATCAACCCATCAAAAAATATCAATGTACTTAATTATTTAGAATTCAAAATTTTCAGCAAAGCATACATAGAAAATGTACTGCAGTATACATTTGCACGGTACTGTGCAAACATACATAGAAAAGAGGGAGAATATACAAGAATAATATCTTGCTTTTATTAGACAATGCATATGATGCAATTAATCAGAGCAAGTAGAACCTAATGCCACTTGATATAGTCATTTGAAAAGAAACAAACAATTTAGAGGTATCTAAAAAAAGAGAGTTTCCGATGGTCCATAACCTGTTTGGATGAGAGTCCAATCTTCTCCAAATTAGAGAGCTGGGGACCATAAGAAAAAAACTACAGTTTATATCATCTGTTCAGTGTGATATTTAACGATGACGTTGTCTTTTGTTACGAAATTACATATATATTACCAGATGTTGTAATACCTTTAGTTGGAGAAGCTCCTCTCTGTTTTTTGGATGAAAAGAAACACAAGCAATAGAGTTAGTTCTACTGAGAAAAATACATGTTTTGATATATCTGAAAAATCCAATGTCATGAAATTTGTTTCAAGAAACATGCCGTTCAATACCTTGATAAAAATGCTTCAAATGTTGTTATCATGGAAATTTAGAACTGTACAGATATGTGGATGAAGAACATAGACATCTACATTGCAGTTGGCTGGCTCTTGGCTGTAAAGATAGGGGAACTCTTGGGGTGTTTGAAGTAATATGGGGTACATTGGCTTTAAAAGCCTAGCATAGGAAACAACTACAAGTCATGGTATATTGGTATATAATTGGTGGTTCCTATCAACTATGGAATAATTTCATCTTCTGTTATCTCTAATACTTTTAAAAAAGAATACCTAAACTCAAAATAAGTCCTGGGAAAGAATAAACATTTAAAAAAGAATAATGAACTTAGACAAGTCCTGTAAAATGAGAGCGACTTAAAGATTTAAGAAGGGTAGCAGATATATCATCTATTCCATAACTGAGATAAATTTAAGTGCGAGATTTTTTTGCCAGTTCAATGGAATGGATTTCATAGCTAGCATTTGAACGCATTTTGTGAAGATGACCCCTCAAGATATGTTAAGAAGCATATGTTCCCGGAAAATGTTAAGAAGCATAAGAAAAGACCACAACCACACCCATTTTAGGAAAATCGAGACTAGCAAAGCCCAGAAGCACACGAAATTCTAATGAACTTCCTTATGAAAAAGTTTATCTGCACATTTGCTTTTATGATCATTAATATAGCCTACCAAAGTCTAACTATGCACAAATATTTTTTGGACTCTCAAACTCTTAGACCATTCCATAGTAGCATTTAGCTCTAAAATGACCAAATTACACTAATATACAAGCTTCAATGAAAAAAGACTTACAAAGGCAGATCAGGTCCATCGTCATCGTTATCTCAATCTTTGCCACCATTATCGCTCCTTGCCACGTGCATCTCTTGCTTTTGCTTCCAACTCTCCATCCTCTCCTTCCACGCCACGCTTCCATACCCATAAGCTGCAAGATCCTTCGATGGATCCATAGATCTAGGATGCACTGCAAAATATATCATACCCAAAAATTAGTACAAGCCCAATTACAAACGAAATAAGAACTTGACCAATCAAATTCAACCAACGAACTAATCTCGCTACCTGGAACGCTGGGATCTGCAAAGGGAGCAACAAGATGAATGTTCTTATTAGCCCTAATTTTGTCCTTTCATGTAACTGAAACAAAACTGACTTGAAAATAGCGATGGAAACCCTAGATCTAAGATGATCTGTACCTGGTTCTTGAATTCTGATCGACCAAAATCGATTTCAGTTGAATCGGTCGGTAGAGGATTTTGGGGAAGATGGCGATGGCGACGTGGGGTCACGGCGATGCAGGGCAGCGATCGATAACGGCGAAGGACGACGATGACGACGGTGTGTGCGAGAGCGACGACGAAGACGACGAAGGATCTTCTTGATCGATCGGCTTGATCGATCGGTGCAAAATCGAAGAGCGGAAGAGATAGGTTTCGGAGCGCAATGTTTGGGCGCGAAACTTGAAAAAGAGAGAGAGGGAAGTGGGCAATAATCAGGGGGTGTGGGGTTTGTTAGATAGGATATATCCCGGCGTTTTAAAGCGTCGGGGTTTGAAAATAGCCGGCGTTTATTAACAAACGCCGGGGTTTCTTTGGACCCCGCTGGCATTTTTATAAAAGCGTCGGGGAATGTCCCGGCGAAACACCCCAACGTCGGGGTTGTTTCACCGGGTATTCCAATATCTTTTGTAGTGCGAGCTGCTCCTGCTCCTGCTCCCCGGGGTCGGACCGACGCCAGTACTACGGTTTCCATTTCACAAATTACAAGAACTCACACCTGTTGCCCCCACACCCCCAAAAACAAATAGCATCAGTTAAATACTTTCAAAGCAAAAAAAAAAAAAAAGCATGTCTAGGATGTTCATGTCTCAGATCTCGCACAGAACTAAGAGCATTTGACCTTGCTCCCGAAGTTCATATTGAACTAGATAAGGAAGCTTGAGCAATGTATGAATAATAAACACATGAACAAAAGGCAGAGATATCAAGATATATCAAGCACTTGCAGTTTCACTGTTCAACATTAAATTAAAAAAAATATGAGATGAAATTTCGACATTTATTCAAAAAAAAAAATCGACATTCAGCTCTCTTTTAAGTTCGAGAACAATCAAATGTACGGTGATAGTAGAAATATTTGTAGAATCTGTATGTCCTTTTTATTGATCCGTATGGACTGTTTTATGTTTTGTAAAAATATTAGACAAATTTGTAATCTAGATATATTATCTAATCAAGGAATGTTAATCATGTATTATATAATTGAAATTGCAGAGGAATCAAATTGTACCGTTAAATTGTATCTTGATATAGTATCTAGTGGCTTCTCTCCTGATGGCTTTATTTTACAGGAACTCTCACTCTTCAGCATCATCTTCATTGTCGTAAGTCTCCACCCATTACATGAACTCAAAAAAGAAACTCTTTGAAATAAAAAAAGGAACCCGCATAAACACAAAAAAAATGAAAAAAGAAGACAAAGAAAAAGAGATTTAATTATGAAAGGGTAAGAATAAAGAATGTAATTTAATAATTCTAAGTTAACGGATGAGGTTAAGTTAACGGTGAAATAGATTAAATATATTTTTCAAACGTTATATGAGTACTAGGTTTGCCCGTTGACACGTGCCTACGACACGTCTTAAGAACAGTGCACCTTGTTCGATCATTTAAAATAGTTTTGGAGGTCCAGCAAATTAATTGAAGTAGTAAACATATTATATGAGAAACTTTTGGGAGTCCAGCAAAAAATATATTATATGATTTTTTTGATTTTTTTGAATTATTTTTAAAGTTTTAAATTTTTAATTTTTTTAGTTTTTTAGTTTTTTATTTTAAATTTTTTTTTAAAATTTTTATTTTCTTAATTTTTTGAATAGAAGAGGGAGAGAGAGAGAAAAAAAAATAATTAAATAAATATAGGAGTTGTTTTGGGTGGGGGTTTCAATTTAAGTTTTGGAGAAAAATTTTGAGGGGGAGGGGGGGGGGGAAATATATTTTGTGAGATTAGATCTGGGCCTTTGATTTTTGGGGATTGAAGGAAAGCCACTTGATAACTTTTTTTGTGTTTTATTATACTAGTATTATACACGTGCATTGCACGTGGAAAAAATGAGGAGGAGGGAATGAAAAGGACAAAAAAAATCTAGTATTATACACGTGCGTTGCACGTGGAGAGAATAGGGAGGGGAATGAAAAGGACAAAAAAAAATCTACCAACACGTGCACTGCACGTGTTGACAAAATAAAAAATATTTACAAATGACACTAAGCCCTTCTCCCATTACAATATTAGAGATTAGAGATTAGAGCATCCACTATGGTTCATGCTATATTTTAGTTATTTGGATATTTGCTTTTAGAAGATAATCGCTTTCGCCACTATGGTAAAAGCTATAATTTGCAAAAAAAAAATATTAAAATATATAGACGGAAGAAGATCCTCCGTCTGCTCTCCATTTTATTTTTTTGCTTTAAAAAAAAACCCAACCGGAAGAAGATCTTCCGTCTGGGTTTTTAAATTTTTTTAAAAATGTTTTTAAAAAGGCCAGCCGGATGTTCATGTTCCGTTTGGGATTTTTTGAATTTTTTTTTTTTTGTGTCCTTTAGGAAAAGGACAAAAATAGAAAAGGACGAAAAAAAAAGGGAAAAAAAAAAGAAAGGGACGGAAGTTAATCTTCCGTCTCTTTCAATTTTTTTTAAAAATAATTAAATAAATATAAAGACGGAGGATCTTCTTCCGTCCATACAATTTTGACCGGTCAAATTGTATAGACGGAAGATCTTCTACCGTCTATTCGATTTTTTAATTCCAAAGAAATCAAAATTTTTGATAGACGGAAGATCGTTTACCATCTTCTATAATTTCCAAATACTATTCTGCCCTGCTATATATGGCTGACTACTGTTCACTACTCTGCTATAAACTAGGTTTATAGCAGACCGTAGTGGCGTAAAATTTTCCAAATTTTGCATTTTTTAGGTAAATAGCCAACCATAGTGGATGCTCTTAGAGATAGATATTGTATTAAGTTAAACTTTAGGTAATTTGTTTTTGGGCAAAAGCCAAAGTACCCCCCCAACGTTTGGCCCGAGTACAAAATGCCCATACAGCATTTGAAAAAGTACAATAAACCCATTTCTCCGTTAACTTAACCCCATCCGTTAAGTTATAAATTATAATTGTTAAATTACTTTTTTACCCTTATCTTTTCATAATCAAATCTCTTCTTTATTTTTTTCCTTTTTCTTCATTCTTTTTTTTCAAATTCTGATCGATCCGTCGATTGAATAAATTAGAGTTCTCAGAAACCCTTGCCATGGCCATGAAGCTCCTCATTCTCCTAGTTGTGCTGCCGCTTCTCTCTCTGCAAAGTAATTTGCTATTAGTCATTCATAAATTTCAGAGATCCTAATAACCTTTGTTTACTATTTTTACTAATGTGTTCAACAGAATTTTCATCAGCTGCCCTGTTGATTTTACCTTTTGACACTTGGGCATTTTACATGCTACTCAGTCCACAAAAGTATAAGCAGTGTGTTGTCAGTTTCTTAATTTAGGGGACACATTACTATCTTACACTTTTAGTTTTTATTAAATTGCTACCATAAGTTCCAGATTTCATCAGCTACAAGGTACATGACAGCAGCCCATTTCAGGGGATATAATTTTGATGGTTCTCTTGTTTCACCTATATCTAGAGTTTCAGAGCTCGGACTGCGAATCCGATTGTTTCTCCTGTTAGAACACTAATAGTAGATTAATTTTCCAATATTTTTTCAGCTTCTAATCATTCCAGATTTCAATATATACAGAACACATTCACATATTTTTCATACTAGAACACAACAAGACAATTGACTTGTTTCGCATGTAACTTGTGATACATTAATCAGAATCTCCGTTTGTTTTTACTGATTTGCAAAATCATCCAATTTATTTAAAACTCTATAATTTCTCAGATTTCATCAAAACAAAGAGAGTGAAAGACCCACCTTTATACAATTAAAATCAGGATTCGACACACAACTTCTTACTCTTATATTTACTACCTATGGCCATGGCAAGGGTTTCTGAGAACTCTAATTTATTCAATCGACGGATCGATCGGAATTTGAAAAAAAAGAATGAAGAAAAAGGAAAAAAGAAAGAAGAGATTTGATTATGAAAAGATAAGGGTAAAAAAGTAATTTAATAATTATAACTTAACGGATGGGGTTAAGTTAACGGAGAAATGGATTTATTGTACTTTTTCAAACGTTGTATAGACATTTTGTATTCGGACCAAACGTTGGGGGGTACTTTGGCTTTTGCTCTTTGTTTTTTGCCCATAATAATTTAGCACACACTTTGAGCCTAAAACAACGGCCAATTAAAAACCTAGGCCCGAATCTGACCCACTTTTAAATACAATTATACCCATATAAACCCCCCCCCCCCCCCCCCCCCCCCCCCCCCCCCCCCCCAAAAATCCACATCTCCCCCATCGTCTTCTTCTTCCTCAATTCGTCCCCCAAAAAGAAGAAACCTCGAATTTCCCAATTCGGATCCACGATGCGTTACAAAAACATCCGAAAACGAACCCTAGATCCCTATCTCAACCCCGACTCCAAAGTCGAAGAACAACGCAGCTACCCAAAATCCCCAATTAATTTACTATTTTTATCAACCTAGGGTTTCCTTCCAAGTTTCAGTTTTGGATTTCAGAATGGTACCGGAAGAGGTGAAGTTCCTGCAAAAGCAAAGGGAAAGGAAGCAGGGAATCCCTGCGCTCCCGACCGTCCGGTCGGGATCCAATGGCTTGCAGAGGGCGGGAGGAGACAAGGGGGAAGGCGATGGAGGAGGAGGAGGAGAGAGGGAGGACTTGGTGCTTCAAGATACCTTTGCTCAAGAGACCGCCGTCACCATTGAAGACCCCAATATGTAATTTTTCGCCATTGCTTTAAATTCCGCTCTTAAATTTTAAGACCCTATTTTCTGTTTCTTCTATAAATTCTAGTGCTGTAAAATGGCGGGGTTCTAACTCATAAAGAAGTGTGTGTGTGCGCGCGCGCGCGCCTGTGTTTTAGTGGTTTGGGATTAGGGTTTGGGGTGAGAAAGTTGACAACTTCTTGGGTTCACTTGGGGGTTGGGCCTGTCAATGTATTATTGGGGAAGAGAGTTGAGTTTAGGAATTGGGATGGAGAGCCAATGTGGAAGGAATGTGAGCTTAGGGTTAAGATTTAAGGAGGAATTTGATTGGTAAGAATTGTCGGCTTAAGGTTTGAGTTAGAGCTTGAGGAAGAAAATCAATTGGGGAAGACATATATTTCATTGGAGTGATATAAAGGAATTGTATTTCGGATTAGGATAAAATTATCATAAATTGGCCACATGAGTGGCACATGGAAATGTTGTAGTGGAATCTTTGGTGACGGGCTATTTGAGGATTTAAACTAATCTAAACTAGAAACTTTGAGTTATTTCTTGAAGGGAAGGCCAAGTAAGGGTGTTTAATGCTATAAAAATGCAACTTTGAGGTACTTTATGATAAGGTAGTCATATTTTCTTAGTGAAGCATATTTGGTTGAGAACCATAGAGAAATTCAGAAAGTTCTCTTTCTTTAATGTGCTAGTAGTAGTACCAACCTTACTATTATCAAATTAGACAAAGTAAAGCTCTTGTTCAGTCGTATAAATTGTTTTGGAAAGAGAAGGAATGACTTAGCTAGTACTAAGTATACAATGACATTTAAACATTTATGGACTTGGGTGGGTTTAATTATGTAGATCCCTATCTAGACATGGTAAGAAGACAAATACATCTTAGGATCTATATCCTATACAATAAGATTCTGTCTAGTAGATACAATTTCAACCATCCAACACAAAGATTTGGGTTGGATTCGAGTTCATTATCAGGTACCATTGCTATCCCTACGTTTTAAGTCTTAGGATCAATGCATGGCATATGATGCCCACAATGACCGTCTTCGGTGGCCAGAGTTTTAAATACAAAAAGTGAAGTCAAGGCGCTAAACTCCAATATCACATGAAGCAAGAAGATCTGGCCGATCTCAATTCAATCTGGCCGATCTGGATTGTTTTTCAAGGGGCCGCTCCAATGCAACCCTTAAATTTCGGGATCGGCGAGATAACTGAGGGATTGGCTGAGTTAGCAATTGGATCGAATGGATCGGTCCGATCCCAACCGCAAGCACCGCTCCTATGATTAAAAAATTTCAAAATATGAATTTTTTATTCATGTGGATCCTCTTATCCAATTAATAAAGATGTAATTGTATAATAAACATTTCTTCATGTCTAGCTTATATTTTATTTTTTCCTTGTATATAAATAAAATTTATATTGTTTGGTGTACTTATTTTTATTTTTTTAGTTTTATTCTACTTTAATCATAATGTTTAATTAAAATGTTCAAGTATGTAATTGAAGATACTAAATTTATAAAAAGAATTATTTAAATTCATTACTTATCTTTTAAAATTAATTATTATTTTTAAAAAAAAATAATCTAATATAGAGACATTTTAATTTTTTAAATAATATCTATTAAATGCCCGATCCAAATCTGATACATCGATCTAATACTAGCGATCCGGCCGATACCGACCCTGATCCAAATATTTGGAAAAATCTAATCCCGAGTTTTAAAACCTTCCATAAAGGCACGACCCAAATGAAGAAAGGTTCCAAGTTACAAAAATATAAATAAATATAATGTTATTTGTCGCACGTTTAGTAATCTACTCATTTCTTAACTAGAGGACGACCAAAATATGAAAATAATAAGGTAAACAAGTATACATATACCAACAAAAGACGTAAGTATATGTCTTACAAAAATATGTTATAATATAGACTATCTGACTAAGATAATTGTAGTTTATTAACTTCAAAACTAGCAAGTTATCATGTAGAAAAGAATGCACAATTGCACATAGCCACCCACATAAATTGCACATAGCCACCCACATAACAAAGTATATAATGATGTGAATTAAAAGTTAATAAGACCTCAAATATACTCAAACTGCTCAACTTTTTCAGGACATAGCAAACCAAGTCATACGGATCATAACAATAGATGTTGGAAGCATGGGAAAGGAACAGAACGAAAAGACGGGGGAGAGACCATATCTCTGAGACTTTATATCCATTTGATTTTTTCACCTACAATCACAAATGTTGTCTTCACGGGCACTTAACTAAATAAAGTAAAACTTAAGAACATAGGTGCTATCAACACAAAAAGAATAGATACCTATGAAGCACAGATACCTATACGGGGTGCGAGTACGACACCTCACGGGTACGGGAATACATGATTTATAAAAAAGTGAGATACGAGTGCATTGGTGGGTACATTAAATATAATATATTTTATATTAAATATGAATAAATATTTATTCAATTTGGTAAACATGCAAATATTTGAACCATTTCATAGAACTATAAGAATATGCTATAATTGTAAGCTATTTTGGCGAGGGGAAATGATAATCTAACTATCAAAACACTAGGTTTACTTGTTTTGTGTTTGAGCATAATATAACATTAAGTTTTTGAAATTATACTAGGGCCCTAAACATTTATCTAAACATAATTGTATCAAAAAGTTGCAAACATGTATTAAAAAGTTGGATACTTCTTGGGTACGCACCCGGAACTTTCCAAGGAGTATTGGCACATCACACCTCACCCGACACAGGTTCATTAGCTGTTTGGAAGTACCTATGCTTCCTAGATCTAAGCAGTTAAAATCCCTGATTACGCCCTAATTAATTGCTAATTGGAGGCTAAGCGATTATTTTTTTAGCGATTTACAATATGTTACTAGTAGCGATTTAAGCGGGTATAATCGGCCGATTAACCAATTAAATCTCCTCTAATTTTCATACTCGTTTACATTATTTGTGCTCAATTTGGCCCAAATTCAAATCCAAATTCAAAATCCAAACCCCTTCTGGTCCTCGCGCAAACCCCGCACTGGTCTTCTGCCTCGTGCAAACCCAAACTCAAACTGATTCTCTTCTTCTTCCTCGAAGCAAACTCAGACCTGACCCGCTGTCGCTCCCCTTGCGCCATTGCATACTTGACCAGACCTGCATCTACTGCACCTCCTCTTACTGCTCGTGCTGTTGCTCCTCCTCGATTATTTTTGTTTGTTGGAACCGACCAGTAAATCCGATCCGACCCACATCCAGAATCCAAACTCAGCTCAAACCAAGTACCTCTTCTTTTTCTCTATAATTATATGTTCCTATTTAATAATTTCATAATAGTTTTATGTTAGAGTTTAGGGTTGCTACATAATGAGGATATATATATAATAAAACACAAAGAAAGCTATCAAGTGGCTCTCCTTCATTCTCCCAACAAATCAAAGGCCCAGATTTAACCTCACAAAACATATTTTCCCCTTCAAAAGTTGCCCCCCAAACTCAAATTCAAATTTCCCACTCAAAACAACTCTTATATTTATTTGATTTTTTTTCTCTCTCTCTTTCCCTCCCTTTTCTATTCAAAAAATTAAGAAAAAAAAATAATTTTTTTTAAAAAATAAAAAACTAAAAAACTAATTTTTTTAAAAATAATTCAAAAAAGTTGAAAAAAACCGTATAATATGTTTTTTACTGGACCCCCAAAAGTTTTTCATATAAAATATTTGCTACTTCAATTAATTTGCAGAACCTTTAAAACTATTTTATATGGTCAAACATGGTGCACCGTTCCGAAGACGTGCCGTATGCACGTGTCAACGGGCAAATCTAGTATATATATATATATATATATATATATAAACACAAAGAAAGCTATCAAGCGGCTCTCCTTCCATCCCCCAAAATCAAAGGCCCAGATCTAACCTCACAAAACACACACCCCCCCCCCTCCCCCTGAAAAAAAAGTTTTTCCCCAAAACTCAAATTCAAATTCCCCACCCCAAAACAACTCATTTATTTATTTAATTATTTCTCTCTCTCTCTCTCTCTCTCTCTCTCTGTCTCTCTCTCTCTCTCTCTCTATATATATATATATATATATATATATGGAAACATGGACTTTTATACCCCAATTTATAATTATTTTTCACCATATACTAATGGAAACATGGACTTTTCTTTACAACTAATTATTGTCATACTACTCAAACTTCAGCTACATAATTGTTGATTTACTATTTACAAGACTTTTTATATGTTGTATCGTTTTGAAGATGTGCCATAGGCACGTGGCCACGGGCAAATTTAGTATATATATATATGGGCAATGCTCCATTGGGAACAGCGACCTAGCTTCTAACATAAGCCGTTGTTGGAATCCAACAACGGCTTATGTTTATAACCTAGGCCGTTGTTCCCAACAACGGCCTAAGTGGTTTTCACGCGTTTTCACATCATTTTTGTTTGCAATAAAGCATTGCTATATATCTATATAATAAAACACAAAGAAAGCTATCAAGTGGCTCTCCTTCAATCCCAAAAAAATTAAAGGCCCAGATCTAACCTTACAAAACATATTTTTCCCCCAAAAGTTTCCCCCAAAACTCAAATTCAAATCTCCCACCCAAAACAACTCCTATATTTATTTAAATTTTTTTTCTCTCTCCCTCCCTCTTCTATATAATATTAAAAAATTAAGAAAATATATATTTTAAAATTTTAAAATATTTAAAAATTTTAAAATTTTAAAATTTTAAAAATTTAAAAACTTTAAAAATAATTCAAAAAAAATCAAAAAAAAAACATATAATATGTTTTTTGCTCTATGTTTGCTACTTCAATTAATTTGCTGTACCTCCAAAACTATTTTTTATGATCAAACAAGGTGCACCGTTCTGAAGACGTGCCGTAGGCACGTGTCAACGGGCAAACCTAGTATGTATATATATATATATATATATATATATATATATATATAATGATTTTTCCGATTAACCGATTAATCACTAATCGCTCTTAAACCGATTAGTTCCAAAAACCGATTTTAACTACCTAGTCCTAGATTAAACTAAAAAAGTTAAATAGGCCACGCCTTTGACATGTCCTGCCTCTCGCCTTAGGCACCCGCCTACTCGCTTTTTTGGTGTCTGATTGAACTTGAGAGCGCGTACCAACTACACAACCGAAGATCTTGCTTTCTACATTGCCTGATGGCCTGAGCCACAAGGTTCTCGCCTTTTAAAACTTTGCTGGTGATGTTTGCAAAGTTGTAGTCTCTGTGTTTAAGCTCGTCTCTACATAAGTGCTTATAAGTAGTTTTAACCTATGAAGCATCAGTACTCAAAAACGGGCTTCGAACCTGTATCGGGTGCGTGTCCGGGTCGGGTATGCTCGGATACGTTCTAGGTACATATGGGGTGCGTATCTGGGGACTTATTGAATAATAAAAAATGGGTGCGTTGCGGGTGTGAGCGGGTGTGCCCGTTAGGAGTTTTTTTAATTAAAAAAACATCTCTCTTTTTCATATCCAATCTTTCTCTCTCCCTCTCTCTCTCTCCTTCTCAAATCCTAATCCCCAATCAAGCTGTCGCCCCCCGTTGCTCCCCTGCCGTCGCTTACCTCCTGCCTCCTCTCTCTCCTAAGTCCCGAAGCCCACCGTTGCCAGCGCCTGCCTTCTCTCTCTCTCAAACCCTAATCCCCAATCGAGCCACCACCCTATGTTGCCCACCTCACCTGCCTCCTCTCTTTCACAAGTCCTGAACCCGAACAAAGACCGTCGCCAATGCCTTCCTTCTCTCTCTCTCTCCCCCAAGCTCCGACTGTTACGTGCGTCCTCTCTCTCGCTCTCTCCCAAGCTCCGACCATCGCCTGCACCTGCGTTGCCTCCTCTAGCCTTCCCAGTTTTGATCTAATCTTAATCTTCTTGTTAATTCAGTAAATGAAAATTTTGTTAATATGGAATGAATAAGAATTAGTAGTATGAAGTTATTAGTATAAACTCAGAATTAGTAGTATGAACTCAAAATTGTGAAAGAGGAGGGGGGTTGGTTAATCAGAAACAGAAGTAATTCTTAACGGTTCTTAATGTCTTCTTCTCAAAATTAGTAGTATGAAGTTAGCTAATTGTTACTGACTTACTGTTGAATTATTTAGTTACTTACTGTTGGTCTTAGCTACTGTTTGTACTTTGTAGTTACTGTTTGTAGTCCACTAGTCTAAAGTTAAAAACTTAATAGACCGTATTAAGCTAATTTGTATGTTAGTTGCTACTTGATAGTATTGTAATTTGTATGTCATTTACATATTTATAATTGTTTGTTACTTGTTAGTTTTTAATTATAAATTGTAATACTTTTGAATTTTTATTATAGATTTTCTTTGAGAATGACTTCTACGGATGCGAGTAATTGATGTGTCTAATTTATATATAAATATTTCTGCTCATTTACCCATTAAATTGCTTGTTTTCGCTGATATTGTTTATAATTTCTTTTATTTCTATAAGATTTCAATTAATTAATTATTTTTTAAGAAATAATATTTTTGATGCAAAAAGTAAAGATTTGTGGAAAAAACCAACAAACAAAGTAAAACTATGGATTTATCAATTTTTATTGTTTTGTTGAGTAAAAGTACGACAAATAATCTTAGAAGGATTTTAATGAGCTATTATGATTTTTAGTTAGTTTAATTAATTTTAAACTAATAACTTTTTTTTTATTTAAAAATTCTAATTTCAGGTATTATCTTTTGTGTATGCAGAAGCACGTGGTTGGCAGAAAAAGAAAGAAAAGGGGAAAAAAGAAAGAAATAAAATTTTGGATTAAAAAGGAAGGAAATAA
The DNA here is from genome assembly GCA_017893485.1 of Hemerocallis citrina. NCBI lineage: Eukaryota > Viridiplantae > Streptophyta > Magnoliopsida > Asparagales > Asphodelaceae > Hemerocallis > Hemerocallis citrina. The sequence continues at coordinate 131,741,814 of CM030365.1, forward strand.
ATGAAGAGAATGGATCTTTCTGCAAAAAGCGCAAACCCTAACTCCTCTTCCCGTTCTCTATAAGTACAAACCTTTAGAGAAGATTCAAGAGGTGACGGCTGAATTAAAAAAAAAAGAAAATAAAAGTCAAAGAGAGAGAGATTGGTTTGTCTTGTGTGCGGTACAAATCGAAAACAAAGAAAAAACAAAGGGAGAGAGGACGACAGTTGTGAGCTGACGTGGCGACCCCTTCTTCTTTCTCTCGGCGTGTGGATCGAAGCAGAAGAGGGGAAACAGCAGGCGCGTGTCTCGGGCACGTGGACTTCGGCGGGACCAGGCTGACGTGGCGTTCAGCTGCTGACGGCGCGGCTCCCAAGGCGACGCAGACTGCAGGTGGATAGACTGCAGTGTTGACCTGGGCGGCTGACGTGGCGACGTTTTTGGCTTCATATTTTGAGACAGAAGAGGGGTTTGCATTAAAGTTTGTATTCTTTTTGTATCTCTTCTTCTCCAATTTTTAGATGCAATCCCAAATATTTTTATTAATTGCAAATTGAACATGAACTGAATTTATTGTTCTAGAGGCTAAGATGTAGCCTAGTTTTGTAGAACACAAATTTCAATTCCTTATTATTATTTCATCTTTCCTGGTTGTGTTTTAATTTTTATTATTTATGCGTACAAAATGGTGGATAGACATTTGTATGATCTTTTAAATCATGATGAGACCGAACTGGTGATTTGTGATTAATAAAAATTAAATACCGTTATTGGAGGACGTGACCGTTAAGAAATCCAAATTTTCAATTAATAATTTGATGGATAGGCAAATAATTAGTTGAGAATAATTTTTAGACTACGTGGATAGAGTGGTTAATATTTTTAGGATTTTGGTCTACAACTTGGAAAGATAATATCTTTATTCATAAGGAGTTATAATTTGTGTGTGATAAACGAGGTGAACCAAGAGCCCTAGAACAAATTTCACCCTTAACAAAGTACAAAAGCTTCATAGTTTCACAGCCATCTTCCTCATCACAAATTTAGTTAGTTTTAATTAGATTAATTTAATTTAGTTGTTTTATCATTTCTATATTTCAATCTTCCAAATAGTAATTAATCTAGTAAATTCGGTACTCAATAAAATATCTAGTCCCTGTCGGTTCGACACTCTATTCACTTACTGTAGTACTTGTTGCGATTTTGTACACTTGCAAATATTCACATCAAGTTTTTGGCGCCGTTGCCGCGGACTAGTTATTCTTTTATTGATATAGAAAATTGCTAGATTATTGCTAGTTTGGTTTTTTTTTTTTGTAATTATTTTTATTATTATTTTACATCTTTATTTTTTTTTGACTAACTTTTATTTTTATTTATTTTTCTTATTTTATTTTTTTTAGTTTTTCTATTTTTTTCTTTCTTTTTCGATACTTACATTTCAGGACATACAAGTGCATTATAATAGCGAACGATGAAAACACGCCTTTGAGAGATTATGCTATGCCCTCAATTTATGAATCAAACATAAAGAAGCCGGTTATTGAAGCTAACGATTTTGAGATTGAACCGGAGATAATTCTAATGATTCATCGGACTGTTCAATTTTGGGGACCACCGCACGAGGATCCTTATGCTCACATCGCAAATTTTTTAGAAATTTGTGACACTTTCAAATACAACGGAGTATTAGATGATGCGATCAGATTGAGACTCTTTCCTTTTTCATTACAAGATAAGGCAAAGGCTTGGCTACATTATCTACCACCAGGTAGTATTACTACTTGGGAGGGACTTGCACAAAAATTTCTAGCCAAGTATTTTCCTCCAGCAAAGACAGCAAAACTAAGGAATGATATTGTCACATTTATGCAATTTGAGACCGAGTCTTTGTATGATGCATGGAAAAGATTTAAAGAGTTATTGAGAAAGTGTCCTAATCATGAACTACCACAATGGTTGCTGATATGGCTAAAAATAGGGGTTTAATCGAGACCGTCCAAATTGGACACGAATCCTGAAGTCCGGGGGTAAGACAGTAATTTCACCTACAAAACGGGCCAAAAGCGGGTACTGGGTCTCCTTCTCACAGATCCAATAAACCCGCGAACGGATCCACCTCAACTGGGTGCGGGTTCCAACCCGCAACAAACCCGGTCCAGCAAGATAGAATTAGGGTTTATAATTAACATTAATCAACTGCCCTGATTCATATCTATCCTTTCACTGGGGATTGGGGATTACATTCCTTATCTATACACAGGAATTACATGCCCAATCTGTTCCCTAAGACGCCTATAAATACCCCCCACCCATCTCCATTAAGAGGTAATCAATCTTTCTCCAGTTTTTTGCGCTCTTTCATAATCTCTCTGATTACTGACTTGAGCGTCGGAGGGTGCGTCGCCAGGAAAAACCCCGGTGTCTCGCACTTTTTGCAGGTCTACGGCGTGATCGACGATCGAAGCCCGACGGAACAGGTATACAGGTTTACTATTCAGTTTTTCCAAGAATCCACAAATACTATCTGTTTGCGCCCACACCAAAATTAGCGGCAACAGATTGACACCGTCTGTGGGAATCATACGAATAGCTGCCGCTCCTCTTCCCGTCGACTAGCTCTTCTCCAGCCAGGCCTCCGAGGAAAATCAGGTCCCGAGGGTCCAACCGTGGGCCCAACCCCGCCGATCAGCAAGAGGTAGTCCCCGTCCAACCCGCTCCGCAGCAGGGACAACCCCCGCTTCAAGTAGAGGACCCTCTTCAACAAGATCAGCCTCTCCCTCAGAATCAACAACCCCCAAGGGTCCTTCCGGTCCACAGAATGCCGGTGCGGGGGGCTCCCGCATGAAGCAACCTCTCCATCAAGACCGCGTCTCCATACACAACGCCTCTACGGATTCCATGGCCTCCCACAATCCTCAAAATCGGCAGAAGGAAGAGGACCTGCGCTACCGTCTGGACGAGAATCGGGCCCGAGAGGGAGCCTCCCGCCAACAATGTCCGGGTGAGCGGTCCCAAATGGCTCTCTTCCAGAGCCGAGCTCTTCACTCCGCTCACCGCCGAAGCAGACCTCTTATCGATGAGTTCGGAGCTACAGCTCACCCCTAGAGTTCCTCCTCAAACTCATCTTACAAATGGCTCTCTTCCAGAGCCGAGCTTTTCCCTCCGCTCGCCGCCGAAGCGGACCTCTTCTCAACAAGTTCGGAGCTCAAAACTCTCTCCAAGAGTTGCTCCTCAAACTCATCTCACAAATGGCTCTCTTCCAAGCCGAGCTCTTCCCTCCGCTCGCCACCGAAGCGGACCTCTTCTCAACGAGTTCGGAGCTCAAAACCCCCTTCTAGAGTTGCTCCACAAACTCATCTCCCAAATGGCTCTCTTCCAGAGTCGAGCTCTTCCCTCCGCTCGCCGCCGAAGCGGATCCTTTATCAACGAGTTCGGAGCTACAGCTCTCCCCTAGAGTTGCTCCTCAAACTCATCTCACAAATGGCTCTCTTCCAGAGCCGAGCTCTTCACTCCGCTCACCGCCGAAGCAGACCTCTTATCGACGAGTTCGGAGCTACAGCTCTCCCCTAGAGTTGCTCCTCAAACTCATCTCACAAATGCCTCTCTTCCAAAGCCGAGCTCTTCCCTCCGCTCGCCGTCGAAGCGGATCCCTTATCAACGAGTTCGGAGCTACAGCTCTCCCCTAGAGTTGCTCCTCAAACTCATCTCACAAATGGCTCTCTTCCAAGCCGAGCTCTTCCCTCCGCTCGCCGCCGAAGCGGATCCCTTATCAACGAGTTCGGAGCTACAACTCTCCCCTAGAGTTGCTCCTCAAACTCATCTCACAAATGGCTCTCTTCCAAGCCAAGCTCTTCCCTCCGCTCACCGTCGAAGCGGACCTCTTCTCGACGAGTTCGGAGCTCACAACTCTCTCCTAGAGTTGCTCCTCAAACTCATCCCCCAAATGGCTCTCTTCCAGAGCCGAGCTCTTCCCTCCGCTCACCGCCGAAGCGGATCCCTTATCAACAAGTTCGGAGCTACAGCTCTCCCCTAGAGTTGCTCCTCAAACTCATCTCACAAATGGCTCTCTTCCAGAGCCGAGCTCTTCCCTCTGCTCGCCGCCGAAGCGAACCTCTTCTCAACAAGTCCGGAGCGCACAACTCTCTCCTAGAGTTGCTCCCAAACCCATCTCCCAAATGGCTCTCTTCCAGAGCCGAGCTCTTCCCTCCGCTCGCCGCCGAAGCGGATCCCTTATCAACAAGTTCGGAGCTACAGCTCTCCCCTAGAGTTTCTCCTCAAACTCATCTCACAAATGGCTCTCTTCCAGAGCCGAGCTCTTCCCTCCGCTCGCCGCCGAAGCGGACATCTTCTCAACGAGTTTGGAGCTCAAAACTCTCTCTAAGAGTTGCTCCTCAAACTCATCTCACAAATGGCTCTCTTCCAGAGCCGAGCACTTCCCTCCGCTCGCCGCCGAAGCGGACATCTTCTCAACAAGTTCGGAGTTACAGCTCTCCCCTAGAGTTGCTCCTCAAACTCATCTCACAAATGGCTCTCTTCCAGAGCCGAGCTCTTCCCTCCGCTCGCCGCCGAAGCGGATCCCTTATCAACAAGTTCGGAGTTACAGCTCTCTCCTAGAGTTGCTCCTCAAACTCATCTCACAAATGGCTCTCTTCCAGAGCCGAGCTCTTCCCTCCGCTCGCCGCCGAAGCGGATCCCTTATCAACAAGTTCGGAGCTACAGCTCTCCCCTAGAGTTGCTCCTCAAACTCATCTCACAAATGGCTCTCTTCCAGAGCCGAGCTCTTCCCTCCGCTCGCCGCCGAAGCGGACCTCTTCTCAACGAGTCCGGAGCGCACAACTCTCTCCTAGAGTTGCTCCCAAACCCTTCTCCCAAATGGCTCTCTTCCAGAGCCGAGCTCTTCCCTCCGCTCGCCGCCGAAGCGGACCGCTTCTCAACGAGTTCGGAGCTCACAACTCTCTTCTAGAGTTGCTCCTCAAACTTGTCTCACAAATAGCTCTCTTCTAGGGCCGAGCTCTTTGCTCCGCTCACCTCCAAGGCGGACCTCTTCTTAACGAGTTCGGAGTCCAGCTTATTCTACATGGCTGCTCCCACAACTTGCTAAGCACTTCACAACGAGTCCGGAGTCCTACACTTGGTTCGATTCTACTTCGCAAGCTCTCTCCTAAGCGGGCTAGAAGAGGGTCACCATTCGGAATTGCTCCCACGACCGTTGAATAATTCTAACAATGGTTCGGAGTCCAACACTCGGCTCGACTTTACTTCCTCGGCTCGCCCTAGGCGAGCCAGAAGTATATCGCCGTTCGGAATTGCTCCCACAGCCGTTGAATGGTTCGGAGTCCAACACTTGACTCGATTCTGCTTTGCAAGTTCGCTCCTAAGTGAGCTAGAAGTGGTTCGCCATTCGGAATTGCTCCCACAACCCTTGAACTAACGATGGTTCGGAGTCCAACACTCGGCTCGGCTTTACTTCCTCGGCTCGCCCCAGGCGAGCCAGAAGTATATCGCCGTTCGGAATTGCTCCCACAGCTGTTGAATGGTTCGGAGTCCAACACTTGGCTCGATTCTGCTTCGCAAGTTCGCTCCTAAGCGAGCTAGAAGTGGTTCGCCATTCGGAATTGCTCCCACAAGCCTTGAACTAACGATGGTTCGGAGTCCAACACTCGGCTCGACTTTACTTCCTCGGCTCGCCCTAGGCGAGCCAGAAGTATATCGCCGTTCGGAATTGCTCCCACAGCCGTTGAATGGTTCGGAGTCCAACACTTGGCTCGATTCTGCTTCGCAAGTTCGCTCCTAAGCGAGCTAGAAGTGGTTCGCCATTCGGAATTGCTCCCACAATCCTTGAACTAACGATGGTTCGGAGTCCAACACTCGGCTCGACTTTACTTCCTCGGCTCGCCCTAGGCGAGCCAGAAGTATATCGCCGTTCGGAATTGCTCCCACAGCCGTTGAATGGTTCAGAGTCCAACACTTGGCTCGATTCTGCTTCAAATAACTTGCTCTTCAGCGAGTTAGTAGTTCGCCATTCGGAATTGCTCCCACAACCATTGATTCTCTCACATAAGCAGCGAGTTCGGAGCTTACAACTCCCTCCAAGAGTTCCTCCTCACACTCGTCTCACAAACGGCTCTCTTCCAGAGCCGAGCTCTTCACTCTGCTCACCTCGAAGCGGACCTCTTCTCAACGAGTTCGAAGCACAACTCTCTCCCAGAGTTCCTCCTCATACTCGTTTCACAAACGGCTCTCTTCCAGAGTTGAGCTCGCCACTCCCCTCCCCTCCGAAGCGGACCTCTTCTCAACGAGTTCGAAGCACAACTCTCTCCCAGAGTTCCTCCTCACACTCGTCTCACAAACGGCTCTCTTCCAGAGCCGAGCTCTTCACTCCGCTCACCTCGAAGCGGACCTCTTCTCAACGAGTTCGAAGCACAACTCTCTCCCAGAGTTCCTCCTCACACTCGTCTCACAAACGGCTCTCTTCCAGAGTCGAGCTCACCACTCCGCTCCCCTCCGAAGCGGAGCTCTTCTCAACGAGTTCGGAGCACAACTCTCTCGTAGAGTTCCTCCTCACACTCATCTCACTAACGGCTCTCTCCCAGAGCCGAGATCTTCACCTCTCCAAGTAGGCCAACACTTCTCCGCTTCTTCACTGTGCAAGGCAGAGGAGAGCACCCGCATGCCTCTCCTCCCCTTCTTCTTTCTTCTCAGGGTCGAGCTCCGCCCTGGCTCTCTCTTAGAGCCGAGGTGCCGAAGTACCGACCTCCACATATGGAGAAAAACACGGCCGACCCGAGTTCACCGTTGGATCATCTCAAAATTCACACTCAAGTGTGATGGACAGATCAGATCGCGCCACGTCACCACAAAACGACAATATAACGTTTTCTCGAAACTCGTGCCTCTTGCCTCGTGATTCGCGCCACGATCGTGATCAACCGTACAGATGGCTCTTCTACAAGTCGAGCTCTTCACTCCGCTCACCTCCAAGGCGGACCTCTTCTCAAACGAGTTCAGAGCTAAAACTCTCTCCTAGAGTTGCTCCTCAAACTCCTCTTCCAGATGGCTCTCCTAGAGCCGAGCTCTTCACTCCGGTCGCCTCCTAAGCGGAGCTCTTCTCAAACGAGTTCGGAGCTAAAACTCTCTCCTAGAGTTGCTCCTCAAACTCCTCTTCCAGATGGCTCTTCTACAAGTCAAGCTCTTCGCTCCGCTCGCCTCCAAAGCGGAGCTCTTCTCAACGAGTTCGGAGCTAAAACTCTCTCCTAGAGTTGCTCCTCAAACTCCTCGTCCAGATGGCTCTCCTAGAGCCGAGCTCTTCACTCCGCTCACCTCCAAAGCGGAGCTCTTCTCCACAAGTTCGGAGCACAACTCTCTTCTAGAGTTCCTCCTCAAACTTGTCTCTCAAATAGCTCTTCTCGACGAGATCGGAGCGCAACTCTCTCCTAGAGTTCCTCCTCAAACTTGTCTCTCAAATAGCTCTTCTCGACGAGATCGGAGCTAAAACTCTCTTAGAGTTGCTCCTTGCGATCACTTCAAAGAATGGGTCTTCCCATGGCTCTTACGAGGATCTTCCTAGCACCTCTTCTCCACCCCTAGGAGTGGAGCTCCTCTTCAAAAATCTCCAAAAACCATGCAGAGCATCACCTCTTCCATATGCCGACTCATCCCCTTCATCAACTCACCGAGCTTCTCCTCACACTCGAGTCGTCCGAACTCCGAGCTCCGAGCTCCACTACACCGAGCTACTACGGGCAGGGGGTGAACTGCTGAGTCACCGAGCCGAGCGGACGAGGAACCGACCCTCGTATATGGAGAAAAATTTGGCCGACCCGATTTCACCGTTAGATCATCTCAAAATTCGCACTCAAGCGAGATGGACGGATCAGATCGCGCCACATCACCACAAAACGACAAGATAACGTTTTCTCGAAACTTGTGCCTCTTGTCTCGTGATTCGCGCCACGATCGTGATCAACCGTCCAGATTGAGCCGCGTAGCTCGGATCTGCCAATCTACCGAACTGCGGAGCGGCAAAAAATGTGCCTCAAAATTCGTGCTCGGATTCGCCGAACAAAGCAAGCAGATGAAGAGGAAGAAAGAAAAAGAGGCTAACGGTCGGGGTCGGATCCGATACCCACGGTCCGATCCATACCCTTCTTAGCTCCTTCATTCTTCTCCTTCTTCCCCAACACTTCTCCTCTTCTCCACTGTGCGGAAGAACAAGGCAGAGGAGAGAACCCAATTGCCTCTCCTCCCCTTCCTCTTCTCCTCTTCTCCACTGTGCGGAAGAACAAGGCAGAGGAGAGAACCCAATTGCCTCTCCTCCCCTTCCTCTTCTCCTCTTCTCCACTGTGCGGAAGAACAAGGCAGAGGAGAGAACCCAAATGCCTCTCCTCCCCTTCCTCTTCTCCTCTTCTCCACTGTGCGGAAGAACAAGGCAGAGGAGAGAACCCAAATGCCTCTCCTCTCCTTCTTCTTCTCCTCTTCTCCACTGTGCGGAAGAACAAGGCAGAGGAGAGAACCCAAATGCCTCTCCTCCCCTTCCTCTTCTCCTCTTCTCCACTGTGCGAAAGAACAAGGTAGAGGAGAGAACCCAAATGCCTCTCCTCCCCTTCCTCTTTCTTCTCAGAAAAGCTGCCGATCCGAGGTGCCGAGGTACCGACCCCCGCATATGGAGAAAAATTCGGCCGACCCCATCTCACCGTCGGATCGTATCAAAATTCGTGCTAAAACATGATGAACGGCTCAGATCTCGCCACGTCTCCACAAAACGACAAGATAACGTTTTCTCGAAATTTGAGCCTCTTGTCTTGCGATTCGCGCCACGATCGTGATCAACCGTCCAGATTGAGCCACGTAGCTCGAATCTCAAATCCGAGCTACCGACCTACCGAACAGCAAAGTGGGAAAAAATTCTCCTCAAAATCCGTGCTCGGATCTGCCGAACCAGATGCATTAGCCGAGCAACAAGGAAGAAGGGGGAGAAAGAGAAAAAGAAAAAGAAAAAAATTTAGAAAGGTCGGGTCGGACCCGTCAGGGTACCGAACCCGAACCCTTCCTCACTCCTTCTTCTCCATACTCCCGCCACAGCAAAACCAACAGAAGAGGAAAACCCAACATCTTCTTCCTCAACCTCCGACGTCGAACCTCCACACTGACAAGCTTCGTCACCGAGCTCGATTCCCGAGCAACACCGACGTCGAAGCTCCACCACCGAGCTCCGTTCACCGAGCTCACAAAACTCCACACCGCCAAACCCCAAGCTTCGGAACTCTTCCCTACGCCGAGCTCTTCACCACGCCATCGTCAACGTCGAGCTCGCCATACTGAGCTCGACACCTCATCCTCCGAACTCCAAGACAACGCTCATGCTCTGTCGTTGAGCCTCCATCGCCGAGCCATCGACGGAGCTCGAAGCTTCACCTCGACTTCACACGAGCTCTAGCTTCGGAATATGGCAAGGTCGAGCTCCGACGACCACATTCGTGCTCTCGCTCTCGTCGAGCTCCCTCCGTCGTCGAGCCGAACCCATCTTCTTCAAAAGCTCGCTGCCGAACTCACCTTCGTCAAAGCTCTGACCCAGCAAACTCCTCGCCATGCCGACGAGCTCCACCTTCCTCTCCTCCTTCGCGAGCTCCCTCCGTCGCCGAGCTCATCACCAACTGCCTCCGACGCCGAACTCAGCTCATCTCCAACACCGAGCTTCAAGCTCCTCGCCAACTTCATCAATGTCGAGCTCTGAACTCCTCATCTCCATCGAGCTCCTCCGACGACGTCGAACACTACCCATCACTAAGCTCTCCTCCTTCGACGGCCGAGCTCCACCATGCTCCTCGTCGAACCCATTGAACCGAAGCTCCAAGCTCCTCGCCATGCCGAAGGGCTCCACCTTCCTCTCCTCCTTCGCGAGCTCCATTCGTCGCCGCGCTCTTTGCCTGCCTCCGAAGCTTCCGAGCTCCGATAGCGAGCTCCGAGCCTCCCGTCGACATCTCTCGCGAGCTAAATAAGAACGAAGGAGGGGAAGCGGAGAAGAACAAGAAGTGAAGAAGCAGCGAAGAAGGCAGGAGAAAGAAAGAAAGCAAGAGCAGAGGAGAAGAAAGAAGCAGCGGAGAGAAAAAAGAAAAAGAAAAAAAAAAGGAGGAGCCACGTGGCATCATCTCAAGGATCCGAGGTGTCGATCCGAGGTGCCGATCCGAGGTGCCGAAGTACCGACCCTCGTATATGGAGAAAATACCTGCCGACCCACACGATCCGTCCGATCGTCTCAAAATTCGCGTCGCGGCACGATCGACGCTCAGGAACGTGCCACGTGTCCAGATCGTGATCTGCCTCACGATGCGCGCACATCTGATCATGATGGACGGTCAGAAACATGCCACGTGTCCAGATCGTGATCTGCCTCACGATGCGTGCTCATCTGATTATGATGGACGGCCAGAACCGCGCCACTTGTCCAGGTAATATTTAAATTATTTATTTATTTATTTAATTGTTTTTTTATTTAAAAAATCCAAAAAAAATATTTAAAAATCGAAAAAAATTAATTAAAAATTCTTAAAATAATTATTAATTCAGAAAAATTATTTTTAAATTCTGAAAAAATAATTATTAAATTAGAATAATTAATTAATATTTTCAATAATTAATTATTTAATTCGGAAAATGAATAAAAAATTCAAAAAAATGAGAAAAAATTCAGAAAAATCTGGAAAAATCACCAAAAATCCATAAAATTTTGAGAATATTTTTGGGCATTTTACAAGCCCATAATAACACCGTTACACCCCGAGCAAGATTCCAAACTCCCTTAAGAACACCGATAAAATCCCGTACGCCATTAAAACAGTAAAACTACTCCTCAAAGGCTGATCACACTCAGTCTTCGGGAGTGGGGGGCTCGTGATATGGCTAAAAATAGGATTAAATCGGGACCGTTCACATCGGACACGAATCTTAAAGCTCAGGGGTAAAACGGTAATTTCACATACAAATGGGTCCGAAACGGGTACTGGGTCTCCTTCTCACAGATCCAATAACCCGCGAACGGATCCACCTCAACTGGGTACGGGTCCCGACCCGATACAAACCCAGTCCGATAGGATAGAATTAAGGTCTCTCATTGAACCAAATCAACGGGCCTGATTCGCGACTATCCTCTCACCGGGAATTAAGGGATTACATTCCTAATCTGATTACAATGATTTTATGCCTTATCAGATCACAGGAATCACATTCCTTATCTGATCCTAACGGCGACTATAAATACCCCCCATCCATCTCTATTAAGAGGTAATCAATCTTTTGCTAGTTAAACGCTCTTTCATAATCATTTCTTGTTACTGACTTGAGCGTCGGAGGGTGCGTCGCCGGGATCAACCCCGGTGTCTCGCACTTCTTTACAGGTGAACGGCGGGAGTCAGCGGTCAAACTCCGGCGGAACATGTTTGGATCTGCTATTCAGGTTTTTCTGTGAACTCACAAATCTCATCTGTTTGCCCCCACACCGAAATTAGCGGCAACAACCGACAGATCCTCTCAGGCATCAAGAAGAGACTAGACAAATATTCCAAGGGCTTGTGGGTTGATCAGCTGCCCAACGTGCTGTGGAACTACCGCACCACAAAGCAGACCCCAACGGGCGAGAGCCCGTTCAATTTCACCTACGGGTCCGAGGCCATCATTCCCCTAGAAGTCGGAATACCCTCTCCTCGTTTGATAGCTTTTGAAGAAGAGCAGAACGCTAGAGAACTCAGAGCAAGTCTAGACTTGATAGACGAAGTCCGAGAAAGAGCTGCCATACGGCAACAAAGCTACCGAAGAAGGATTGAGCAAGCATACAACAAAAGAGTCCGCCCAACGGACCTCAAAGAAGGCGACCTAGTCCTCCGAAAATTGGTCATCTCGTTCCCCGGACAGAAAAGCAAATTGGCCCCCAATTGGGAGGGACCCTATAAGATCTCAAAAGTGATCCACCCCGGCGCATATAGACTAGAAGATCTCGAAGGCAGGAAAATTCCCAGGACTTGGAATGCCGACCATCTCTTAAAATACCAAGAGAGAGCAACGACGTCTCTCTAAGTAATTCGAGATGTCGAACCGTTCCTTTCCTGTTACTTGTAGTAATTTTCTTTTATTTTTCATTGTAATAACGGCTAGCAACTTTAGAAGCAGTCGACCATTGGATATTAATAAATAAAGTTTTTTTCACATCTTTGCTACTATTACATCTCTCTGCCTTTAACTCTTTAACCTCACGATGGTTCGGAGTCCAGCACTCGGCTCGACTCTTCTTCTTCGGCTCGCCCGTCGAAGAGCCAGAAGTAGATCGTCGTTCGAAATTGCTCCCGCAGCCGTTGAATGGTTCGGAGTGCAACACTTGGCTCGATTCTACTTCGCAAGTTCGCTCCTAAGCGATCTAGAAGTAGTTCGCCAATCGGAACTGCTCCCACAACCCTTAAACTAATCTCACGATGGTTCGGAGTCCAGCACTCGGCTCGACTCTTCTTCCTCGGCTCGCCTGTAGACGAGCCAGAAGTAGATCGCCGTTCGAAATTGCTCCCGCAGCCGTTGAATGGTTCGGAGTCCAACACTTGGTTCGATTCTACTTCGCAAGTTCGCTCCTAAGCGATCTAGAAGTAGTTCGCCATTCGGAACTGCTCCCACAACCCTTAAACTAATCTCACGATGGTTCGGAGTCCAGCACTCGGCTCGACTCTTCTTCCTCGGCTCGCCCGTAGACGAGCCAGAAGTAGATCGCCGTTCGAAATTGCTCCCGCAGCCGTTGAATGGTTCGGAGTCCAACACTTGGCTCGATTCTACTTCGCAAGTTCGCTCCTAAGCGATCTAGAAGTAGTTCGCCATTCGGAACTGCTCCCACAACCCTTAAACTAATCTCACAATGGTTCGAAGTCCAGCACTCGGCTCGACTCTTCTTCCTCGGCTCGCACGTAGACGAACCAGAAGTAGATCGCCGTTCGAAATTGCTCCTGCAGCCGTTGAATGGTTCGGAGTCCAACACTTGGCTCGATTCTACTTCGCAGGTTCGCTCCTAAGCGATCTAGAAGTAGCTCGCCATTCGGAACTGCTCCCACAATCCTTAAACTAATCTCACGATGGTTCGGAGTCCAGCGCTCGGCTCGACTCTTCTTTCTCGGCTCGCCCGTAGAAGAGCCAGAAGTAGATCGCCGTTCGAAATTGCTCCCGCAGCCGTTGAATGGTTCGGAGTCCAACACTTGGCTCGATTCTACTTCGCAGGTTCGCTCCTAAGCGATCTAGAAGTAGCTCGCCATTCGGAACTGCTCCCACAACCCTTAAACTAATCTCACGATGGTTCGGAGTCCAGCACTCGGCTCGACTCTTCTTCCTCGGCTCGCCCATAGACGAGCCAGAAGTAGATCGCCGTTCGAAATTGCTCCCGCAGCCGTTGAATGGTTCGGAGTCCAACACTTGGCTCGATTCTACTTCGCAGGTTCGCTCCTAAGCGATCTAGAAGTGGCTCGCCATTCGAAACTGCTCCCACAACCCTTAAACTAATCTAACGATCGGATCTATCCTATGGCTCGACTTTATCTCATCGGCTCGTCCTCAAACGGGCCGGGGTTAGATGGCCATCCCGACCTGCCCCCGACAGTCGACCCGAGCGGACGAGGTACCGACCCTCGTATATGGCGAAAAAACCTCCCGAGACAAAACCACCGTCAGATCATCTTAGAAAGTGTGCTAGGGCGTGATGAGCGGATCTAATTCAGCCACGTGTCCACAAAATGACAAGATAGCATTTTCTTGGGAACTGGACCCGCCTCAAGATTCGTGCAACCATCTAACGGCTCTGATCGCTTCACTTCGCTCGGCAAAAGTCACTCCGGTCATCAAGCTACGATCAGGCCACGCGGCCACAGCTTAGAAACAGCTGCACCTTAGCGACCGAACCGAGCCGCACCTGAAGGGGCCAAGGTGCTCGACGAAGTGAACACTCGCCTCACGGTTCATTTCGAGCCTACCCTAGCTAGCGCAGTTACAGCACAATGAGAAGACAGCAGAAAACAGATCGGATAAATCAACTCCAATTTTATTAAAAACTTGGACAAAATTACAAAAAGATTACAACAAAAAGAGTTCGAAAAACAGTCCGAAGGACGGTTCTAAAGACATCCGAGGATAAGACACGACCCGTTTACTGCCTCCGAGGAAGAGGTACGCTCCGGTTCAGCGATACCTTGGGTCGGCGCTTCTTGACCTCCGAGCTCGTCTCCAGACCAACGAATCGAGACGCCTCCTCGCCGCTGACCCTGACAGTCGCTCCAACCGAAGCACCACTTGAAGACACCGCTACGCCACTTTGGGCGTCGGCTGCTGACCTGCCTACGATAGGAGTCCGGCTCGCCGCTTGATAGAACGTGATCCCTCGCTCAATCTCTTCGCGAGTGCACGAGGTGCTCCGGACGTTAGCTCTCACCGGCTGAGGCTTGAGCCGAGCAACCTCTTCCTCCAGTTCGACGATCCGATCCTTCAATGTGTCGTCCTTTACTATCACTTTAAACCGAGGAAGTTTTGCCGAACCAGGGTACTCGGCGCTGTCGGATATAATGCGGCGCAAGTGGGTCACCTCGATGCTCTTGTCGACCGTCACCCTTTGCAGCTGTTCTACCTTCTTCGCAAAGTCATCTCGTTCGGCCGAAACTCGCGCCAGTTCCTCTTCCTTAACAGATAGCTCGGCCTCGACTATCCGTAGATGGTGCAGTTCGGCCAACGCCTCACTATACCTAATCTCTAAATTGTAAAGTATCCTCCTCGTCAGGTGAACCTCACCCTCGAGACGATCCTCTCGAGATCGCTTAAACAACTCGGCTCGGCGCCGATCAGCCGAGGTGATAAGAGTCCGCTCGGCAATCTGAAATGAAAGGGATAGCATTGAAGTACTATATTGCCGAACCAAACACTTAGACAAAAATTTCGAAGTCAAAACATTTTTTATTCATTAAAAGCGGTGGTCAGTCCACAAAAGGCATTACACTTTTGAAAGAAGAAACAAAACAAGAAACTACAAAGAATTTGCGAGGGGATCAAGGGTCCACCTGCGTCGCCGCGTCGACCTCAGGCGCATCGTTAGATGGCCCCTCGATCCTCCCCTCGACTCGGGCGTTTGCCGCAGGGGGGTCGGTCTCCTCCTCGTCGTCGCCTTCGTCCTCGTCGCCTTCGCCCCCCTCCTCCTTGCCGCCTGCAGGCGATCCTGGCCACAGTCGGTAGCCGACCCGCTCGAAGTCGGGGACACGATCCTGAACATGATCGAGTGCCCTCTGATAGGACCTCTCCATGTTCTCGACCATGTGCTTCTTCACCTCGGCTTCGACCTCCTTCTCCACCTTGGCCCTGATCTTCGTCGCCAAGGCCTCCTTCTCCGCCTTCTCTTCGGCCAAGGACTTCAGTGCCGCAGCCAGCTCCTCGGCGGCCTTGGCGCCCTTGGCAGACTCCGCGTCGATGCGCCCCTTGGCTTTCTCCAGGTCGGCAACAAGGTCGGCCACCCGGACTTCCAGGGCCTCGGCCCGCCTCTGCTCGGCCTCAAGTTCCTTGACCGCCCTGACCTTTGCTGCCCGGTCCTTGTCGCTGGCGGCCCTCAGCTCCTTCTCCTGCGTGGAAAACGTCTCGAGGAGGTGGCCGAAGTGGCATGTGGCCTACGAAGACAGCGATCAGAGTGATGCGCAAGCCGAACAACAAACTTAAAGAAATTCGCAAGAAGACACTTACCGACACGAGTGACCGAGCGACTTCATAGGTGTCGTCGCCGACCGTCCCCGCCTTCAGCGCGGCCCTGTCCTTCGGGGTCGCCAAGTGCTTGACGACCTGCACTGACATCTGAGAGTTGCCGAGGAATCCGTCGTGATTCCTCACCCGCCAGTTCGGCACAAACAACTGCTTGTGCTGCTCGGTCAGGATTTCCTCGGCCGCCTTGGTCAATGGCGGAGCCTCGAGCGCCAGAGCCGCGTTGACATCAAAGGCCCCCTCTATCACGGTCGGAGCCACAGGGGCCGAGGCCTCCTCGACGACAGCCACCTCCGAAGGCACCTCGGTAGGCGGAGGAGGCGGGGTGGTGGCAGAGGCGACAGTGGGCTGCGAAGTCGACGAGGCTGCCTCGGTCGCCCTCTTCCTCTTTCTGCCCCCGGCCAGCTTGGACCTATCGGCCATCATAGAGTTGAAGTCAATCTTCATCGCTTCTGCATCGGACAACAAAAAACAAATCAGCAAGACGAACTAAAGACTTAAGAAACGAAAATAAATGAGATGTCAGGAGCATACTCGGGTCGATGGGGCTTAGGCCGGACCCGAACAACACCTCCTCCGTCAACTCCCTCCAACTCAACAGCGGAAGGGCCATTATTTTCCTCGCCACCTCCTCCTCGGCCTCAGACAATACAGGGTCGGCTCGCGCAAATTTCGGCACCTCCACTTTCCACCGGGTCGTAATATGCCGAATCGCCTCGCCCCTTATTATAAAATACTTCTCTTTCCAACCCTTAATTGAGTCGGGGTTTTCTATAATCCTAACACCCTTCCTCGGCCCCAAGTAGTACCGATACTCCGTCTTGTGCTGCCTATTTATCCGATACATTCCTCGGAAGACCGTTAGATCCGGCTCTACTTCGGCTCTGTAGCATTGAAGCAAGAAAGCGTTCACGTGACGCCATGTGTTCGGCATGAATTGGGTCGGCGCGAGGCAGAACTAGCCGAGGATCTGAAGGATGAAGGGATGCAGCGGGAAACGTAGCCCGGCATTCAAGGAGTCGAAGTCGAACATGCACATATCCGATGACGACAGCTTGGAATTCGCTCGCATCCCGGGACCGGGGAGCATCAGTTTGTACTCCGGAGGGATGGCGAAGGCCTTTCTAATCCGAAGTAGATCCTTCTCGGATAACACCGAAATGAGCTCGTCTGCTTCGGTAGGAAGGACCGGGTTAGGTTCCTCGACGATCTTCGACTTCCCATAGATCGCTTTCTCCAAAAGGTCGCCCTCGTACTGCCTGACACCCGAATGCCCGGACAGAATAGAGGGATATCGTCCCATCTCGGGAGCTTGCTTTAGGTTTTGCACGACCACCTCAACCACGGGGGATTGGGTCTCCACCCTCCTTTTCTTCTTCTCCTGCCTCGCCGCGGCTACAGACGGTTCGGCAACCTGTTTACCCTTTCTCCGGATCTCCGACCTCCTCCTCTCCTCGGCACCATCATCGCTCGAGGACGAGGCCCCACTCCCCGAGTTCACTCGCGACATCTCTAGAAAAAGGCTAAGACTAAGTAAACTGACTTTTGAAGTGACGTTCTCGGTCGGAATACGCTCGCCGGAAATCGCCTGGCCCACGCGACAGCTAACAGCACCGCCTTGGAGCGAAAGTCGCCGCTAGCAGAGAACTTAGAGAACAAAAGTGAAGTATTAGGAGTAAAGAGTAAGAAATGAGCTTGGGAGTGGGGGTGAAAACTTATAACCCCTGGAATGTTGGGCCTCCTTGGGAAACGTAAAAAGCCCACTAAGAAGCCAAAGCGACAAGCGGAAAGTTGCGACGTTACGAGAAGCAAAAAACTCTTCAAATCACTAAGTCGACGACTCGGCCACCGGTCTGCCAAGCCGAGCTATCGAACAGCCCGGCTGAGCAACCGAGGTACTGCGCCCCTTCAAAACAATGAAATCAGCACCTCGGCCAGACAGCCCTGATGCGCCGAGCCGAGATGACGAGGTACCGACCCTCGTATATGGAGAAAAATCATCCCGAGGCGAAGTCATCGTCGGATCTCTCCAAAATCCGCGACAGAATCTGATGGACGGTTCAGATTGCGCCACGCTCACAAAACGACAAGATAACATTTTCTCGTGATCTGAACCCCATCCTCGTGATGCGCGCCATGATGGACGGACCAGATCCGCCCACGTGTATCTTCCGAACCGCCTGCCACCGGCTTGCCCAGCCGAGCTACCGAACAGCTTAGTCGAGCAGCCGAGCCACTAGGCTCGAAGAGATGCAACCATCAAGGGACATCTCCTTCAAAACAGCCAACTCAGCACCTCGGCCAAACAGCCCTGATGCGCCGAGCCGAGATGACGAGGTACCGACCCTCGTATATGGAGAAAAATCGTCCCGAGGCGAAGTCACCATCGGATCTCTCCAAAATCCGCGACAGAATCTGATGGACGGTTCAGATTGCGCCACACCCACAAAACGACAAGATAACGTTTTCTCGTGATCTGAACCCCATCCTCGTGATGCGCGCCATGATGGACGGACCAGATCCGCCCACGTGTATCTTCCGAACCGCCTGCCACCGGCTTGCCCAGCCGAGCTACCGAACAGCTTAGTCGAGCAGCCGAGCCACTAGGCTCGAAGAGATGCAACCATAAAGGGACATCTCCTTCAAAACAGCCAACTCAGCACCTCGGCCAAACAGCCCTGATGCCCCGAGCCGAGATGACGAGGTACCGACCCTCGTATATGGAGAAAAATCGTCCCGAGGCGAAGTCACCATCGGATCTCTCCAAAATCCGAGACAGAATCTGATGGACGGTTCAGATTGCGCCACGACCACAAAATGACAAGATAACGTTTTCTCGTGATCTGAACCCCATCCTCGTGATGCGCGCCATGATGGACGGACCAGATCCACCCACGTGTATCTTCCGAACCGCCTGCCACCGGCTTGCCCAGCCGAGCTACCGAACAACTTAGTCGAGCAGCCGAGCCACTAGGCTCGAAGAGATGCAACCATCAAGGGACATCTCCTTCAAAACAGCCAACTCAGCACCTCGGCCAAACAGCCCTGATGCGCCGAGCCGAGATGACGAGGTACCGACCCTCGTATATGGAGAAAAATTGTCCCGAGGCGAAGTCACCGTCGGATCTCTCCAAAATCCGTGACAGAATCTGATGGACGGTTCAGATTGCGCCACGCCCACAAAATGACAAGATAACGTTTTCTCGTGATCTGAACCCCATCCTCGTGATGCGCGTCATGATGGACGGACCAGATCCGCCCACGTGTATCTTCCGAACTGCCTGCCACCGGCTTGCCCAGCCGAGCTACCGAACAGCTTAGTCGAGCAGCCGAGCCACTAGGCTCGAAGAGATGCAACCATAAAGGGACATCTCCTTCAAAACAGCCAACTCAGCACCTCGGCCAAACAGCCCTGATGCACCGAGCCGAGATGACGAGGTACCGACCCTCGTATATGGAGAAAAATTGTCCCGAGGCGAAGTCACCGTCGGATCTCTCCAAAATCCGCGACAGAATCTGATGGACGGTTCAGATTGCGCTACGACCACAAAATGACAAGATAACGTTTTCTCGTGATCTGAACCCCATCCTCGTGATGCGCGCCATGATGGACAGACCAGATCTGCCCACGTGTATATTCCGAACCGCCTGCCACTGGCTTGCCCAGCCGAGCTACCGAACAGCTTAGTCGAGCAGCCGAGCCACTAGGCTCGAAGAGATGCAACCATAAAGGGACATCTCCTTCAAAACAGCCAACTCAGCACCTCGGCCAAACAGCCCTGATGCGCCGAGCCGAGATGACGAGGTACCGACCCTCGTATATGGAGAAAAATCGTCCTAAGGCGAAGTCACCGTCGGATCTCTCCAAAATCCGCGACAGAATCTGATGGACGGTTCAGATCTTGCCACGCCCACAAAACGACAAGATAACGTTTTTTCGTGATCTGAACCCCAACCTCGAGATGCACGCCATGATGGACGGCTCAGATCTTGCCACGTCTCTCGGACCCTCCGAGCCGAGGCACCGACCCATCGAGCCGGGGCGCAGATCCTCCGAGCCGAGGTGCCGACCCTAGTATATGGCGAAAAAACTCGCCGACCCATATCAGCCGTTGGATCTAGTAAAAAAGCGCGCTCGTCATGATGGACGGTTCAGATCTTGCCACGTCCACTAAACGACAAGATAGCATTTTATGGGGATCCACGCTGAGATGGACGGCCCAGATGATGCCACGTCCCTCGGATCCTCCGAACCGAGGCACCGACCCATCGAACCGGGGCATTGATTCTCCGAGCCGAGGTGCTGGGGTGCCGACCCTCGTATACGGCAAAAAAGCATGCCGAGGAGCAGGGACCGTCTGATCGTTAAGAAACTCGCGCTTCGCCCAGATCGATGGTCCAGATTCTCCCACGTCATAAATAAGTATTTAAAAATCGATTTTTATTTATTTAAATCCTTTTATTTATTTAAAAATTGCAAAAAATTGCTAAAAATTCAGAAAAATTAGCCAAAAATTCTAGGAAATAATTAAAAATTCGGGGGGATATTTTTGAGCCCCCGAACGGATAATTATTGCCTAGAATATACGGCTAAGACCCCCGAACGATTAGTTAACACATCGCAAAATTAAATAAATAGCCCGAAAAAATAGATAAAAACTCAATACACCATATTGCTTCCAAAAAGAAGAAGGAGTTACCTTACCACCCACTTCGGGATTCAAAAACACCCATTCAGACTCCGATACAACTCCACTAGCAACTAAAACAGTCAAACTACTCCACAAAGACTGATTGTCCTCAGCCTTTAGGAGTGGGGGGCTCGTGATATGGCTAAAAATAGGGGTTTAATCGAGACCGTCCAAATTGGGCACGAATCCTGAAGTCCGGGGGTAAGACAGTAATTTCACCTACAAAACAGGCCAGAAGCGGGTACTGGGTCTCCTTCTCACAGATCCAATAAACCCGCGAACGGATCCACCTCAACTGGGTGCGGGTTCCAACCCGCAACAAACCCGGTCCAGCAAGATAGAATTAGGGTTTATGATTAACATTAATCAACGGCCCTGATTCATATCTATCCTTTCACTGGGGATTGGGGATTACATTCCTTATCTATACACAGGAATTACATGCCCAATCTGTTCCTTAAGATGCCTATAAATACCCCCCACCCATCTCCATTAAGAGGTAATCAATCTTTCTCCAGTTTTTTGCGCTCTTTCATAATCTCTCTGATTACTGACTTGAGCGTCGGAGGGTGCGTCGCCGGGAACAACCCCGGTAACTCGCACTTTTTGCAGGTCTACGGCGGGATCGACGATCGAAGCCCGACGGAACAGGTATACAGGTTTACTATTCAGTTTTTCCAAGAATCCACAAATACTATCTGTTTGTCCCCACACCAAAATTAGCGGCAACAGTTGCAAATGCAAACATTCTATAATGGTTTGGGAGTTACACATAGATCTATGGTTGACACAGCAGCTGGTGGTGCACTTATGAGCAAAATTTACCAAGCAGTCTATGATCTTTTAGAGGAAATGACATCAAATCATTACCAGTGGTCTTCAGAGAGAGCAATGCCAAGAAAAGTGGCTGGAGTTTTTGAACTTGATCATTTTTCTACTTTAAATGCAAAAAATGATATTTTATCTAAACAAGTAGAAAATATGAATTTTCATGCTATTCATTCTAATATGATTTGTGATCTTTGTGCAGGAAATTATTCAAGTCCAGATTGTCAAGTGGGAAACCCTTTTGCTCCATCAAATGCCGAACATGAGAATTTTGTGTCAAACTTTCAAATGCAAAATAATCATTATGCAAACACATACAATCAAGAATGGAGAAACACCCCCCATTATCCATGGAACTACAATCAAGGAGTAGTTGTACAACCTCAACATTTTCCACAGCCAGAAAAGAAGCCAACACTTGAAGACATGTTTATGCACTACATGGAAAGGGCAGAACAATACATACAAACGACAGATTTGGCAATCCAAAATGTTGTAAATTCAACTTCGGCTTTCATCCAAAATCTTGAGGTACAAATTAGTCAAATTTCAAATATTTTTAACAAAAAAACTGCAGGAATATTACCACGCAACACAATAGTCAATCCCAAGGACCATGTCGAGGCTATAACACTAGGAAGCGGGAGGACAACTGAGCAACCACAAGAAGAAATTGCCGAACAGAATATGGTTGAAAAGCAAAGTGAGCGTGAACAAATTGTGGAGGAACAAATTCAGCATGAGCAAGTAATGTATGATGTTTTTAATTCCATAAATTTTTCTCCTGAAGAACAGTCATCTATTCAAGTAAGTGAAACTGATTTAATTGTGTGTGAGAAACATGAGGCTAAAATTGAAAATTCACCAATTGAAATATGTCCAACAAATTCAGCAATTTTTGAACCCGAAAAAGAAAATATTTTTAAACATGTCATGTATTTGGATGCTGCACCTTCAATTTATTCATTTTTGCAGCATAAATTCAAAGAGGTGGGGGAATCAAAGACATCATCATCACGAAGGAAATGCCTCAAACTAGAGCTTGAACCTGATCCACACAAGAAGAGAAAAATTAGAAAGGATGTTTTAATGTTGTTGGATCTTGGCGTTACATAACCATCTCACCCCCATGTCTGGCTGGAGACTTAAAACTTAGCGTTTCTTGGGAGGCAGCCCATGTTTTCTTTTATTGCATTTAGGTTTGATTTATCTTTTAGTTTATTTTATTTTAATTTTTGATTTTATTTGTAGGATTGCATAAATCTTGAAAGTCGCGCGTGCAGAAATTTAAGGACGAATCAGGGAAGAAATTCTGAACTTTTGCATTCTTTTTGTTTTTCTTTTTCTTTTCCATTGAGGACAATGTGATGTTCAAGTTTGGGGGAAGGTTTACAAATTTATGAGTTATTTTTTTTAGAAAAGAAAAACAAAATTTTAAAAGGATTTTAATTAAGCTCACCATTACACTTTTGAGTTCTTCATTGAGATAAGCATTGAAATAATTTTTTTGGGATAAACAATTTCTTATAAAGCAAGAGTAAGCATACTTATTTACTTTAGAATTATTGAGTTTCAAAATTCGTTACAAAGTTGTGTGAGTCATGCTATTATACATAAAAGACAAATGTGATGTTTTTTCTTGTGATTATTCCCTTTGATCTAGTCCTAAACAGAGTTTAAGTAAATAGAGTAATAATGAAAAAAAAAATTATGAATAAAGTCAATCTATTTCAATATTTTGAGTTGCTTAGTAACTAGGGGTATTCATCACAAATATTTACTTTTACGTTAAACGACAACTTGAAATATGAGTATGCAGCGCACTTTAAGTTTGTGGCTTGTTGAGTAACCGGGTGAATTCATCACAAATGATTTGCATTCGCGTAAAAAGGCAAGTGACAACTTAAAATAAAATTTAAAAAAAAAAAAAACTCTAGTTTGCTACTCGGTTTGTAGTAGAGAGAAGAGATAATCACAGATTAAGTTGTTACATGCCACAACTACATTAATTGCATGACAAATATGATTGAGTAGGGAATTATGAATAAATAATTGCACTGGAGAAAGTCGGTATGCTTAGTTTTACTTTATTTGCTATTGTTTATATTTTTAATTGAAATTTTGATGCTTGCATGATAAGATCTTTTAGTGTGATGGGTTGAGTCTACTATTATTATTCCCTTGTTCATGATTCTACTTTTTGCTCGAGAACAAGCAAAATCTTAAGTTTGGGGGTATTTGGTGTGGTAGTCCCCACACCAAATAATCTTAGAAGGATTTTGTTTGAACATTAAAACACAACCAGGAATATTTGACACATCAATCAATCGTTTTGTTGAATAAAAGTGTTCTAGTTCCCATACCAAATACCGCTCAATCAAGTGTTTTATTGAGTAAAAGTGCGACAAATAATCTTAGAAGGATTTTAATGAGCTATTATGATTTTTAGTTAGTTTAATTAATTTTAAACTAATTAATTTTATTTTATTTAAAAATCCTAATTTCTGGTTTTATCTTTTGTGTATGCAGAAGCACGTGGTTGGCTAGAAAATGAAAGAAAAGGGGAAAAGAGAAAGAAATAAAATTCTGGATTAAAAAGGAAGGAAATAAATGAAGAGAATGGATCTTTCTGCAAAAAGCGCAAACCCTAACTCCTCTTCCCGTTCTCTATAAGTACAAACCTTTAGAGAAGATTCAAGAGGTGACGGCTGAATTAAAAAAAAGAAAGAAAATAAAAGTCAAAGAGAGAGAGAGAGACCGGTCTCTCTTGCGTGCGGTACAAATCGAAAACAAAGAAAAAACAAAGGGAGAGAGGACGACAGTTGTGAGCTGACGTGGCGACCCCTTCTTCTTTCTCTCGGTGTGTGGATCGAAGCAGAAAAGGGGAAGCAGCAGGCGCGTGTCTCGGGCACGTGGACTTCGGTGGGACCAGGCTGACGTGGCGTTCAGCTGCTGACGGCGCGGCTCCCAAGGCGACGCAGACTGCAGGTGTATAGACTGCAGTGTTGACCCGGGCGGCTGACGTGGCGACGTTTTTGGCTTCATATTTTGAGACAGAAGAGGGGTTTGCATTAAAGTTTGTATTCTTTTTGTATCTCTTCTTCTCCAATTTTTAGATGCAATCCCAAACATTTTTATTAATTGCAAATTGAACATGAACTGAATTTATTGTTCTAGAGGCTAAGATGTAGCCTAGTTTTGTAGAACACAAATTTCAATTCCTTATTATTATTTTATTTTTCCTGGTTGTGTTTTAATTTTTATTATTTATGCGTACAAAATGGTGGATAGACATTTGTATGATCTTTTAAATCATGATGAGACCGAACTGGTGATTTGTGATTAATAAAAATTAAATACCTTTATTGGAGGATGTGACCGTTAAGAAATCTAAATTTTCAATTAATAATTTGATGGAGGCAAATAATTAGTTGAGAATAATTTTTAGACTACGTGGATAGAGTGGTTAATATTTTTAGGATTTTGGTCTACAACTTGGAAAGATAATATCTTTATTCATAAGGAGTTATAATTTGTGTGTGTGATAAACGAGGTGAACCAAGAGCCCTAGAACAAATTTTACCCTTAACAAAGTACAAAAGCTTCATAGTTTCACAGCCCTCTCCCTCTTCACAAATTTAGTTAGTTTTAATTAGATTAATTTAATTTAGTTGTTTTATCATTTCTATATTTCAATCTTCCAAATAGTGATTAATCTAGTAAATTCGGTACTCAATAAAATATCTAGTCCCTGTGGATTCGACACTCTATTCACTTACTATATTACTTGTTGTAATTTTGTACACTTGCAAATATTCACATCAGTAATACACCTAATGAGGAAGATCTAAACAACCCTCTATAGAAATATATCACAAAGTTAGGAAAGGATCCGAGTGGGGGTGGAAATGTGAGGTGAGAATGTAGTTTGTGTAAGAAGAGTTATAGTAGCTCGTACACAAGGGTTAGAGGTCACTTATTAAAGATATAAGGGTACGGAATCGACGCTTGCAATAAAGTTAAGATGAATGAGCTAGTAGAAATGCAAAATGCAGACGAACAATCGAAGGTTACAATAGCTCAAAAAGCTCCAAAAAGAGTGACATTGCCACAGTTATCTTCTAGTGGTTCGGTGGGTGCCGCTAGTATGTTTGTTGTTGATAGCTTCGATTTGAAGAGAAAGACAAATATTAGTGGCCCAAGTAGTGCAATTGGAAAGGTCTTTAACATAGTAGTGCGAGATTAATTGCATGGAGAGATTGCAATAAAGTTTTATATCGAAGAGTTTCCATTTAACCTAGCAAGGAATTCATACTATGCGAGTTCTTATACTTGTGTTGTCAACAATGTACTTGCTTGTTTTATTCCACCGGGGTACAATATGTTGAGGACAACTCTCTTACAAAGATAGGGCTAATATTGAGAGGTTGTTGCAACCGATTAGAGACACGTGGAAGGAGAAAGGCGTGAGCATTGTTAGTGATGGATGGAGTGACTCACAAAGGAGGTCACTTATCAATTTAATCGCGGTCACGGAAGGAGGGCCAATATTTTTAAAGGCGGTTAGATTGTTCGAGAGAAGTGAAGGATAAATTCTTCATTGCTAATTTGTTGAAAGAGGCAATTATTGGGGTTGGGCATGAGAAAGTTGTTCAAGTTATTACAGATAATGCGGCAACTTGCAAGACGGCGGGACAACTAATTGAAGCTCAATTACCTACAATTTTTTGGACTCCTTGTGTGGTGCATACTCTTAACCTTGTATTAAAGAACATTTGTGCTGAAAAAAATGTTGAGTTTAATCAAATTGTATATGATGAATGTGGGTGGATACTGGATATTGGACATTTTGGGGGATGCGGTGCAAATTAAATTTTTTATTTTGAATTATTCAATGAGGCTAACCATTTATAATGAGTTTGTTCCCTTAAGTTGCTTTTGGTGGCGGAGACTCACTTTGCTAGTGTTTTTATCATGCCTAAACGATTTAAGCTCTTGGAGTAAGGTCTTGTATGCTAAATAGTGACCAATGGACTTGTTATCGTGTTGATGATGTTGGAAGAACAAGGTTTCTAGGAGAGAAGGTGTTGAATGAAGAGTGGTGGGAATCCGTCGACTACATACTTTCTTTTACATCTCCCATATATGATATCCTTCGAGCGTGTGACACAGATAGACCTTCTCTCTATTTAGTTTATGATATGTGGGATACAATGATTGAGAAAGTGAAAGAAGCTATTTACAAGTACGAAGGAAAACAAGTTGATGAGCCATCTAGCTTTTATGATGTACTGCCTATGAAGCACCGATATAGGTATGACGATACGCGTACGGGAACACGGATATGGGGGATACGACAATTTTTAAATAAAGTAGGATATGGCTATATATATACTAGTATTATACACGTGCACACGTGCACGTGGAAAAAATTGAAGGGATAATGAAAAGGGTAAAAAGAAAATAATTTCCAAACTGATCCACTTTCGGAAATATTTACCAAACTGATCCACTGTCGAAAATATTTACCAAAGTTAGTCCATTGAAGGGATAATGAAAAGGGTAAAAAGAAAATAATTTCCAAAATGATCCACTTTCGGAAATATTTACCAAACTGGTCCACTGCCGAAAATATTTACCAAAGTTAGTCCACAACCCAACACGTGCGCTGCACGGGTTGGTAGAAGGACAAATTACACTAACCCCTTCTCCCATTATAGTAGTAGATATATATATATATATATATATATATATATATATATATATAGACACACACACATAACTAAATAATATCTCTTGTTAATAAGGAAATGGTAAATGTCATTCATTAAATATAAATAAGATAATACATAAAAGGCTACAATAATTGTTCATAAGCATAGCAATAATATAAGTAAAAAAGCAAGTTCATAAGCAATATAACATAAGAAGACGATTCGGCAGAGAGAGAAAGAGAGGGAGAGAATAGAAGAAAAAATGATAGTCGTTTACGTCGAATCAGTCGATGGAGGTCATCGCAGGTGAGAGATGGAGGGGAGATCAGACAAGAAGGACGTCGACCTCGAAGGACGTTGATTCACCATCGACGGAGGACGAGAGATGGAGACTTGGTCATTGGCATCGCCGTGAGTGATTGCGGCCGACTTCGATCGTTGGCATCGCCGTGAGTGATTGCGGCCGACTGAAGTTAGTAACTGATTTGAGTTGAGCAAGAGCTGATTTCAGTTCTTCTTCGAATAAGGTAAGAAATCCCAAACTTATCTTTTCTTATTTCTTCAAATTAACCCCCAAATTCAATTTTTTTGTTTTAAACCAAAAAATTATTCCATTCTAAATTTTTTAACCCCGAGCCGTATCACCACTGTGTCCGACGTATCCCCACCGTGTCTGTCACGTATCCCTACTGTATCGATTTAATAAAAAATGCAGGACACATTTCAGTCGTATCCTATATGTATCTAGCCATATCTGGCCGTATTCCGTATCGAATATGTACATGATACGGGGACGGTACCCTCCGTGAAGTATCCGTGCTTCATGGTGTGGTGCATAAATTCTTGTCGACCGCTGGACAAAAAACGGCACTCCACTTCATTGCTTGGCACATGCCTTAAATCCAAAGTAAAATTTAGTTTCATTAACTACAACATATTAGATACTTTTATTTTTCATTCGTTGAGTAATATTTCTTTTTCTATTGAAGGTATTATAGCAAAGAATGACTTCTTGAGAATCCAAGTAGAGTTCCTCCATATAAAGATCGTGGGATATATATGGAAAGAATGAGGTGTCTTAAGAAACTCTTTCCCGATGTGACCGATTGGTCTGGAGTTAATGTGTAGTATGCCCACTTCTCGGCAAAAAAGGACACATTTAATGTTATTGATTGCATTAGTGATCAAGGTGTATTTGACGCACATGATTGGTGGTCCGTTCGTGGACCTTTTACTCCTATGCTTCAAACCATAACTATAAAACTCCTTATGCAACCTTCTTCTTCATCTTGTACCAAGAGAAATTGGAGCACTTACTCTTTTGTGCATTCCTTGAAAGGGAACAAGTTGACCCAACAACGAGCGGAAGACTCGGTGGATGTTCATAGAAATCTTCGCATTCTTTCAAGAAGTTCACGCCAATATGGTATATGAGAGATGCAGATGTGGGATATAGGTGGAGATTCCTTCGATTCGTTTGAAGATGTTGGAGTGCTTGAGGTGGCTAGCCTTTCATTGGATTTGTCGGAGTTGGAGCATGTGGTTTTCACCGATAATGTTGGCATGGTGGATATGGATGATGTTGCTACTGATTTTAGTGTGGGAGCAAACATATAAATTTGTGGATTCTTTTTGGAAACAATAAAGACAAACCTGTTGACTTTCACCGGCGTTTGACTGGTTTCTTGCCGTTGCCGTTAACCTGCAAAAGTTCGATACACCGGGATGGATCCCGGTGACGAACCCTCCCGGCGTTCAGGAAGATTATGAAAGAGCTTTATGTGGAAAAAAATTGATTACCTTGTTATGGTGGGGGGAGGGGGGTATTTATAGTCGCCTTAGAGACAATTTAGAGATAATCATTTATCCATATGTCCCTGTATTTTTGGATACGATGTAGAGATTAAATCGTTGCATGATAAGAGATTTGGTTTAATCCGTCTCTTAGAGATAATCATGAATTTGAATTACTCTTTAAATGACCTGGGCTGGTTTGTAATGGGTTGTCACCCTGATCCAGTAGGACAGATCCGTTTATGGATTATTGGGCTTTGGAAAAAGACCCAGTTTTCATTTCAGACCCGTTTGTAAGTGAAATTACTGTTTTATCCTTGAGAGCTTTAAGATTTGTGTCTGATTTGAACGATCCCGATTTAATCCTATTTTTAGTCATCACGAGCCCCCCACTCCTGATGACCCAGTTTAACAGCCTTTGAGGAGTAGTTTTATTGTTCTAATGGCGTACGGAATTTTATCGGAGTTTTCGGGGGAGTTTGGATCTTGCTCGAGGTGTAACGGTGTTATTCTGAGCTTGTAAAACACCCAAAATTATTTTTAAAATTTTCTGGATTTTTTTGTGATTTTTCCAGATTTTTCTGAATTTTTTCCAATTTATAATCATTTTTTGAATTTTTTATTCAATTTCCGAATTTAAATAATTAATTATCAAAAATTTTAATTAGTTATTCTAATTTAATAATTATTATTTTCAGATTTTTAAAATTATTTTCTGAATTAATAAATATTTTTAGAGTTTTTAAATTAATTGTTTTGATGTTTAATTAATTTTTCAGATTTTTTAAATAATTAATTCAATTAAATAAATAAATTAATTAATTAAATTTTACCAGTATACATGGTGCAATCCTGTGCGTTGATCATTATCAGGGGGCGCGTGTCGTAAAGCGGGCGTTTTTCTCCTATTTCACATTCGGGGAACACTTTGCTCGGATCAATCATGATTTTAAAAAAAATAAAATTTCAACGGAAATAAAAACAATGAGGGATGAAACATCATTGTTTGTTTGCTAGATTCCATCCCAAATCCATAACACCAAACACCACTCCCTTAATTTCCCTCTCTCCACATCACCCCCACCAACCTCCATTTTCCTAGATTTGCAGCAAAACCCGACCATTTAAATAAATAAAAATAAAAATAAAATTGCGGACTGACGGAACGTGATGTTTCGTCCCTCCCTATTTTTTTTATTTTAAAAAAAAAAAAAATTTAGAAGGACGCATGTTTTGTCTGTCCAAAATCATCTACGAGATTGCCATTTTTTGGATTTGAGCGACTGCAGCAAACACGACATTTGCCATTTTGCCATTTTTTACACAAACGACTGTGGATGCTCTTACATGAGTGTGCTCCTTAGCCTCTAAATTAAGGATCAGTTTCCTTCCTCACATAACACTATACATTTAGGAAGGGTGATACAGTTACTTTTAACAAATAAGACTATGTAAAGTAGGAAGTTTATTTGACTAGCATGATGGATTGTAATCATTTACTTGCAAGGAACTCTAACAGATTGAAGTAGGTAAACTTTGAACACCTAAAACAAAAGCCTAATAAGGTAGGGAGAATTATGGAGGGGGGAACACAATCAAATAACAAGTCAATCCTAAATTGATCTCTGTCAAATTTACTACACTTACTGAAAATGGCCATATCGTTTAATCCTTACATTCAAATCTATCAAATCTAGTATCTTGTTTTGACAAGGAATTTCCTATGTCTGAAAGAGAAAGCTATATCAAGGACGCAAGTGCCGTATGCTCTGCATATTACCTATCATTGTCACCTTAAATTCACTCGCTTAAAATAACAAAAATTAAAAGCAAATTTTAATATTGATGAAGTGTATATATCAACAGAGTAATGCTAGAGCCACTACCAATTTCACTACATTTCTCTTCACTATCTTAGGTGGCACACTCCAATAGGTAGGGGATGATAGAATAGGTGGGAGAACTTTCCAATAGGAGTATGCCACCTAAGGTAGTGAAGGAAATGGTAGTGAAATTGGTAGTGGCTAAAGCATTACTCATATCAATATGTCATGATAACATTCAGGTCAGTTCAAAATAAAGGGCGACAAAACAACTCCACTGAGTAGAACAGTAACTGATTTCGGGAAAAGGGAAAGGAAAGAAAACACCAAATACTCCAACTATTTAATGATCTAAGCTACCTACAATGTATTTATATAGTCTAAACTTTAACTAAAAATTAAGGAGAACAGTAAGCAAAGGGGAAGTAACCTCTACGGAGTTTCTCAGCATAGTCTCGACCACGCTGGAAATAATCAGCACTGTAACTTGAGGGAACTAAGTTCTGATTTGGTTTTGCCAACAAGCCGCTTATCTTGCACGAGTTTTTTGGCAGCCTCAGTTTCTTCTATATTTCGCAATTTACATCTGTACCAGTAGAAAACTAGCATTTATATACTGAACATGACATCAAACCAAAAGTAAAATTGACACAGGAAATTTGAAGACCAACTCAACTCAATTAGATATCCAGTTAAATAGATAGAAATTATCTTTGTTTATCTGACATATTGAAGGCATTTTTTAAAAAGAAAATTTTCGTTTGAAAAGAATTTCCTCTAGTCACGAGTAGGATGCCAAAAAGAATCATTTATAACTTCCTCATAATTGACAATCATTCTTTTCTTTTAATATTCTTCAATTAGTATGATTCCCAGTTCCTTGAGGTGGGAGTATAACAGCTTCTAGTGAGCAGTGGTGTGACACTATAGTTGCTTAGAAAGGGACCTTGTGACTCATCAAAAACAATCAGTATAGGAGCAAAAAATACATTAACAAAGAGATAAGTAACGCACTCAATGGGAAGCTGAAGTTCAGCAATTCCTATAGTCCATAGTGTTGAACTATCCAAGGAGTTCCTCTTCTTAACCTGAAAAAGAAACAAGATGAATGGTGATGTAAGCTATAAAAGCACAAATAAGTATATGGACATTATTTGTTACGCAACCAAAGCCCTCACCTTTAGGTGCTCGGGAACAACATGGAGTTCATCAACTGGATCCTTGTCTTATCACCCAAATCGATACTCTGACCTCTTTTCTTTGCCAATTCTTGCTCCACATACATCAACATATTCCATAAGAAGTGAAAAACTTCGTCAAATCAAGTTATTCAAAATAGTGAAATGAAAAAAATATCCAGGGCTAGACAATAATTGATTGAGATTCCAGATGTTTGATATAATTTGGAATACTGTGAAGATGAAAGTGCCTTCTAAACTTTTAACTTTGACCAATCATTTTAAGTTTAATCTTGGTCAAATTTTGGCCAAACCAATAATATGTAATGCCGACCATATCTATAAAACTAACTGTTGTGTTCAGACAAATATGAAGTTCATCCAACTTTTAATTTTGGACAAAATTTAAAGTTGAAAAGCTAGTTTCAAGACCAAAAGTTCCACAAAATTTAAAGTTGAAAAGCTAGTTTGAAGACCAAAAGTTCCACATGTTTCGAGCGAATTTCTGTACCTTCTATTAAAGAGTAACAATTGAGATTCAAATAGTTCAAGAAGGATGTGATCTAAACGCTTATAACAGTACCGATAAAGAGCTATTTAAAGGATAGATTAAAGATTAGAGGTATGCAGATGGAAAGTGCAACCTAGATTTGCATCTTCTTTCTTAACCTTGCAAAGTTTGATGGATAAAAAAGAAAAGTTGAGAAATATGGCTACAAGTAATATATGGGAAGCTTGCAAATACTCAAAGACTACTAAGGAAAAAGTGGCATATGCTACGGTGTTGAGTATGTCCTTTTGGAATGGTGTTACATTATGTTTGAGGGTGTTTGCTCCTTTAGTGAAGGTTCTTCGACTTGTTGATTGGGATAAGAAGCTATCAATGGGCTTTTTATATGGGGAACTAAAACAAGCAAAATAAGATATCAAAGTGGCATTCAAACATGTTGAGGCTAACTATCGGTCTATTCTTGATATTATTGATAAAAAAGCTCAACATAGACTTGATAGTCCTTTACATTTGGCCCGCTTTCTATTGAATCCTTACTACTTTTACAAAGATGCAACCGTAGGAGAAGATCCTATTGTCATGGATGGTATATTTACTTGTGTTGAGAAATTTTTTCCCGATGATTTTGACATGCAAAGCATTGTTGTAAACATGGAGTTGTTGAAGTATAAGAACAGAGAGGGTGGGTTTGGAAGAGCCTTGGCCGCGGCCGGGTGCTCCAAAAATGATGACAATTATGATCCAGGTATGAATTGTTAGTTACTTTTCTTATTAAGCGTTGAGTTTTTTTTTAATACTTTATATTTTCTTTACTCATTTGTGCTTCTTTAATTATTAGTCGGATGGTGGTCCAATTATGGCAATCATACACCTAATTTGCAAAGGATGGCGACAAGGATTCTCTCATTAACTACGAGTTCATCCAGATGTGAGAGGAATTGGAGTACTTTTGAGGGAGTAACTTCCTATGTAGTTATTATTTAGTAATTAAGAGTCATGGCTTTAACAATTTCTTAATTTTTTACTTTCTTGTTTTTTAATGTAGATACACACAAAGAAAAGGAATAGACTAGATACGAAAAGGATGGAACAACTCGTCTATATCAAATTTAATTCTAGAATCATCAACAAGAAGAGAAGAGAGAAAGAGAGACAAATAGAAGTACTACTTCATAGTGATGCGAGTCGCGCACAAGAATGGATTGTTGATGGCGGCGATGATGAAGAAGTTGAGCCTGGATCAGGACTTACTTGGGGAATGGTTGGAGAAGCGTCCGGAGCGGATAACACACTAGAACCTCAGAGAAGTGCAAGAAATGTTGAAGTAAGAGAGCTCCATGAAGAAGATTTTGAATTGGACGATGACACAGAAGACGAGGGAGGTGATGAGGAATACGACTTAGAATCGGATGGAGAGCAAATTTTGGATGGATATGGAGAAGAGGAGTTAGAGACTTAGTTTACTGTTACTATTAAACTTGTTATTTGTTAAACTACTTACTGGCTACTACTGCTTTTTATTGAAATGCTTACTGTTGCATTGTGTTTGTGTTTCTGCTTAAAATATGTTGATAAAGCATTAGCAAACTCAATTTGTTGATAAAGCACATTTTGTTGATAAAGCAGAATTTCCATTCTCGGTCAGCACATTTTGTTGATAAAGCAGAATTTCAAGTCATTCTGTCAGTTTACCGACATTCATGATAAGGGATATAATGAAAGGTCCTTTTTCTGGACTTAAGCCAGACACATTAGCAAACTCTAACCTATGTTGAGTTCTAGATTTGGGCTTTGATTCTAGATGAGATTTGGCATGGATTGGAATCCCCATTCTAGTTCCAGTTCTAGGTTCAACCATGATTTTCATAACATAAATATGTTTTGTTAAACCTATCAAACAAAACAATTGTTAATGTTGTTGTTATTAGGTTAAACAAGTTATGACCACTTTAATTTGCATATTGTTGTTTTAAAATTCTTTCCACTCAGGTTTCCATTAACAACCACTTTTCTGATACAGCTCTTGTCCCTTAACAAGTTATGACCACTTTAATTTGCATATTGTTGCATATTGGTTGAACTCTTAGGTCTGCAATAATATACTATTCTATTTTTCTGGAATTTAATTTTCTTTTACAATAAACTATTGTCACCTCCTTGGTTCCAAGGCACTCCAGTAAGCGAACGAGCTATTCCTATTGCCATATTTGAAACAGATAAAGGTGGGATGGTTTAGTCTTTTACAAGAATCCGATCACTTAAATGTCTGGTTCCCTTTGATTTAATTTTTTGATTCTGTTCAGGTTTTTATCATGGTGCAAAACTTAAAATTTTTAATTGAAAGTTGATCTGTTGTCAGTCTGTACATCTAATAATTGTTTTATCTTTCCAGACGTTGGAAAGTTCTACCTGCGGAAACGGTGCAAAATTTCGGCTGATTCGGTTATTCGATTTATTGTTGATTGGTCTTATTATAAGCAACGACTTAGTTTAGCAATTCAAAAGATTATTACTATTCCTGCTGCAATGCAGAAGGTGAACTAAACTTTAAATTTTCTAAACACTGATATTTTTTCAGTTTAAAGTCTTGACACATTATTTTCAGATCACTAATTCTGTTCCTAGAGTCATCCATCCTGATTGGCTGCACAAAAAAGTTCATGAGAGGGATGATCGGTTTCGGGCAGTGGAAACTAGTTGATATATTCAATGCAGTGAGCAAAGATGTGAATGAACCAAATATTTGTGATCTGGAAGGCTTCTCAAACAAACAAAGTGCTCCTAAGATTGGACCTCGACCAATGGTTCGTAACTTTGAGGTAAACAAGGAAAATTGTTTATTTAAGCCATCTTGTCAAGGGTCTGGAATGATGGCAAATCATCCAGAAGAAAATATTGATGCGAGCAGGTCTCAAGCCACTAATGGCACTGCACCGAAATAGCCGGTCTCATAAGCCACTAATGGCACTACACTAACAACCACTTTTCTGATGCAGCTCTAGTATAGATAGATAGGTTCTATTTGGATAGTGTGATTACTTTTTTCACAACGAAAACATTTCTAAACTTGCTGTTATTAGTACTCATCCTACTCCTTGTTTGACTGCAATAGCTTGTGAGGAAATATAAGAGTATTGCATGGCTTGAGCCCATGATCTCTTTTGTCCCTTTCCCAGGCCTTATCATCACAAAGCAGCAATAAAAGGGTTACCAATGCACAAAACTTAACTGAGTGACTACGAAATATGAAGTTTATTATGCACTAATTTTACTTTTTGTAGATTTGCCGAATCTATAAAATCATTGTTCTATCAAAATTTGGCTCAGGGTTAGCACTGGTAACGGGTCGGGTCGGGTCGGGTAGCTCAATACCCGGATCCGGACCCGGTCATTGACGGGTCCAAATACTGGACTCGGACTCAGACCCAGGAAATTCGGGTCCGGGTCCGGTTCCGGTTCCCCACAATAAATGTTACCCGTTCGCTTTCGGGTCCGGGTTCGGGTCCTATTTCTAATCACGGGTCCGGTTCGGTTCCGGGTCTTTAAAGCATAACACAATATTACATAGTTAGTTATCGGGTCAAAATTATAGAAAAATCTTTATAATACATGTGAAAAATAGTATCAAACAGAGAAGCAACAAACATTGCTAAATAGTTTAGAATGAAAACAGTATCAAACCCATGAGTGGCTTTTCACTGATTTCAACAGAGAAGCAACAACCAGACAATGTTCAGAATGAAAACAGTATCAAACCTTTTTGAAAAATAAATAACAAACATTGCTAAATAGTTTAATTACTCAGAGTCAGAGGTACACCATTGTCCACATTATGCTCTTTAAAATACATCCTACTGTATCATTGATGAACCCAATAATATTCATATTTAGGAGCAATAATCTTAGTGCAATTAGACATTTAAATGCTCTATATGTGGTATTTTACTCTTCTTTTCTCTTTTTCGTAGGAAACAGCCTAAAAGCAGCAAAACGAAGCAGATTCAAGACTAATACAGACTGAGAGGATGATACACAGGGAACTGCAGAGCAACAGTCGACTGGTTCTTCAAACAGTCGACTGGACAGAGAGGCTGAAGCTGCTCGGCACAGTCGACTTACCCCAACCCAGTCGACTGCATCCAGCGGAGTGAAAAGATAAGATAATTGAAGATCCACCCTCATCTAAATCCAAATCAAAATTAAGTTATCCAAACCCAGGTTATCTGCGCATAACAACTTCTCCAACAATCAAAGCTAGAGACCGGGGATTGGCAAGAGCACGTGGTTAGCAGAAAAGGAAGAAAAGAAGAAAAGAGAAAGAAATAAAACACAGATCAAATAAGGAAAGAAATAAACGAAAGAAGAGGACTTTTCTGCAAAAAGTGCAAACCCTAATTCTCTTCCTGTGTTCTATAAATATCAACCAAGAGGCGTTATTCTAGGGGATCGAAAGGGACCGAATCACAGAATTTCTGAATCATCAAATCATCAACCAAGAGGATTATTCTATCAGCATCGAAGAAGAAGGAGATCGAGTACACTGAAGCAACAAGCCAGTCGACTGAGTGACAGCAGTCGACTTCTCAGACCAAACATCATCAGTTTATTTCTTCTCTTTCTAGTTTTTATTTTCATCATGTATTCGAAACTGTTAGTCAATAAAAGTTTTATTATGTGGAACTAATTTCATAGTTGGGTAGATTAAAATCGTAGTTATGTAATACTTATATTCTTCTAAATGCTGTTCTGTTACTTATTGATTAAACCTGAGAGTATTGGTATAGATTTATAATATACAAACTTGTTTAGAAGTTCTAAGAGCAGTCGACTGAGAGTGACAGTAAGTCGACTGCCATACAGAACCTGAGATTATCAAGTTTGCATATTATAAATCTAAATCTGTTATATGAGTATAGAGACGACCCGTATCTCGTGCTCATAACTTGTAACACAGGAATCTTTAGGGGTTCTTGGTTTAATCAACTTGAAGGATCTAGATCTGATACCAATTTCTAGAACTTCGAGTGTTTGTTCGTTTCCATTGTTCCTATGTTTTCCTTAAGTGCAACTTAGTAGATACCATGCTAAATACTTAAGGAAAGAAACGAATTAGAGTAGATACCATGCCTAATTCTTGGCTTAGGAAAACAATACTTTAAGGAGTAGATACCATGTCCTTAAAGGAACGAACATGAGTAATTAGGGTAGTGAAGAAGGTGACTTGGCATTATTGACTATAGGTGGAAATCAAAGCCCAACTACTTAATAAACATTGTGATTCAGAACTACTTGATCTAGTCATTTCTTTTAGAACAAAACTTTAAGATTCTTATTTCTGTTTTATTGGTTAGTAAGTTAATTTCTACAATCTCTGTGGGATCGACCCTTGCTTTTCACTACGCTTCTATGAACGATTCGTACACTTGCGAGGTTTTAATTTGTGTCTAGTTTATCTATTTATTTAGATAGCTGGATTTCACAACAAGTTTTTGGCACCGTTGCCGGGGATTGTTAGTATTTTAACTTACAAATCAGTAAATCTTTTCTGTTATTTTCTTTTCTTTTATTAATAAATATTTTCTCTTCTAGGTTACAGGATTTTGGTGAATGCACGGAAGGCGATCACTTCGTCCAGAGCTACTACCTATTGACGCGGAAACAGAACGCACTTTGCACAGACTAGGTCAGCTGTCTGCAACCAACCAGTCGACTGCTGCAAGGAACCAGGCGACTACACAGAGACCCAATTCACGAGCAACAATGGCTGAGGAAATACCAAATCGAGTACCAATACAGGACAAATTCACGCCTAAGAATATTGAGCAACCTTCCTGCATTGCTTATCAACCTAATGTCACAGGGAATATGCATCTATCTCCTCAATTACTTAGCATGGTTCCCCACTTTAGTGGCAAACCGGACGAGGAACCTCACCTCCATCTGCAAGACTTCTTTGATCTTTGCAGAACACAAAGCGTCCAAGGGCTTACCCCTGAACAAATCAGGTTAATATTGTTTCCATTCTCCTTAAATCTTAATGCTAAATTGTGGTATAATTCTTTGGAACCAGGATCAATTAATTCATGGGAGCAATTGGCCACAAAATTCTTGAAAGAATTCTTTCCAACCCAGAAAACCAAACAACTAAAAAGGGAGATTCAACTCTTCCAACAAAAAGATGGAGATTTATTCTTCGAAGCATGGAAGGATTTCAAGAACAAGCTTCTCAAGTGTCCTATGCACAACATGCCTAAGGATGATCAGGTACAAGCATTTTATGAGGGTTTAAATGATACTAACAAGGCAATTGTGGATTCAGCTTGCAACGGAATCTTGATGAGGAAAAGTGGTGAGGAGGCCATCGAATTATTTGAAGAACTCAGCGAGAACTCACAGCAATTCTCAACAAGGGGAAGAGGCATTTCTAAAAAACAGGGAGTTTACGAAATTTCTGGTAGTAATAACATACAATTAGAAATGGTAAACATGAACAAAAAAATTGATATGCTTGTTAATGCAATGACAATAATGGGCAGTGTAAAAAATCAAACAAAAGAAATTTGTGCAATTTGTTCTCATTGTGATCATACGACTGATACGTGTTCCATGTCTTCTTTCACAGATTAGGAGCATGCAAACTATGTGGGACAAGGAGTGTTTCCACCAAAGAATAACCCATTCTCGAACACATACAACCCAGGGTGGAGGAACCATCCAAATTTCTCATGGAGCAACAATCAAGGCACTCAATCTTCGCAAGGACATGCACGGAACTTCCAGATGGGAAGTGGGTTTGATCGGCCAGTTCAAGAACAGAAGAAGTTGGATTTTGAATCCACCGTTCTTCAATTGCTCCAACAACAACATCAAACAAACAACCAACAAGGGCAAGCAATTCAGAAATTGGAAACTCAAATCGGGCAAATCGCGAAGGAGTTGAGTGAAAGAAAGGCAGGAGAACTCCCTTCACAAATCATACCAAACCCTAGAGGCCAAGAACAGCTCAAATCAGTAACAACTCTGAGAAGTGGTAAGACAATTGACAACAAGGTTGGAACACACGCAGACGAAGCAGATACACAACCATCAAAAGTTTTGGGTTCCAACAAGGTAAGTGAAAAAGAAAGGACAGTTTTGCCACCATTCCCTCAAAGGTTAGTCAAGCAAAAGAAAGAACAACATTTATTTGATATCTTTGAAACTCTCAGAAAGGTAGAAATTAATATCTCCCTACTTGATGCTATTAAACAAATTTCTTCTTATGCCAAATTTTTGAAAGAATGTTGTACTCACAAAAGAACATTTCAGGTTAGAGAGGATGTGGCTTTAACAGAGGAAGTGAGCGTTGTTTTGTTAAGGAAATTACCTCCTAAACTTAAGGACCCAGGTAGTTTTACCATTCCTTGCAGGGTTGGCGAGCACTTCTTTGAAAAGGCACTGCTAGACTTGGGGGCAAGCATCAATCTTCTTCCTTACTCTGTTTACGAAAAGCTAGGATTGGGGGAACTCAAACCAACATCCATCACTTTGCAGTTGGTTGATCGCAGCATCAAAAGACCTAGAGGTATTTTGGAAGATGTCCTGGTTCAGGTAAATGATTTCATTTTGCCTGCAGATTTTGTTGTGTTGGATATGAAGGACTCTTCAATGCCATCTTCTTTACCAATCATTTTAGGTAGGCCCTTTATGAGTACGGCTGATATAAAAATTTGTGTTAAAAAGGGAACTATAGTATGAAAATAAATGGAGAAAAGGTTGAATTTAAAATGTTTGATACACTAAAATTACCACATGATGACCATGAATGCTATAATGTTGATGTGGTACAGGAGATTGTTGATCAAACATTTCAGGTACATAGCATTGAACCACTACAAGCCGCAATTACACAGTCTCTAACATTATCTCATGTTGAACAGGAATACGATGACTGGAGGATTGCAGAGACAGTACATCACCTTGAAACTCCAAAGTCATATGCAGGTAAGCTTGCACCTGCATTTGAAAATTTTGTGTCTGATAACACTTGTGTTTTCTCAGGCCAGTCGACTGGTGAACAGAACAAGTCGACTGTTACCAGGACGCCAGACGTGGAACTTAAGCCGCTGCCTGAACATCTGAAGCACGCATATTTGGGTGAGAACCAGACGCTACCAGTGATAGTTGCGGCAAATTTGAGTGCACAAGAAGAAGATAAGCTGCTGAGGGTACTGCGAGAACACAAAGGTGCAATAGGATGGACCATTGTAGACATCAAGGGAATAAGTCCATCCAAATGCATGCATAAAATACATCTTGAAGACAATGCAAAACCTAGCAGGGAAGCACAGAGAAGGCTTAATCCACACATGAAGGAAGTGGTAAGAACAGAGGTCTTGAAGCTATTAGATGTTGGCATCATCTACCCTATCTCAGATAGCAAATGGGTGAGTCCTATACATGTGGTGCCTAAGAAAAGTGGAGTCACAGTGGTGAAGAATGAAGAGAATGAGCTTATCCCTACGAGAGTGACCACAGGATGGAGGGTATGCATTGACTACAGGAAGCTGAATAACGAAACCAGGAAAGATCACTTCCCTCTTCCTTTTATTGATCAAATGTTTGAAAGATTAGCAGGATATAGTCATTATTGTTTTTTAGATGATTATAGTGGCTATAATCAAATTGCTATTGCTCCAGAAGATCAAGAAAAAACCACTTTTACATGTCCTTTTGGTACGTTTGCATACAGGAGGATGCCCTTTGGATTGTGCAACGCACCAGCTACATTTCAGAGATGCATGATGAGTAGATTTTCAGACATGGTGGAAAGGTTCATCGAGGTATTTATGGATGATTTTACTATTTTTGGATCTTGTTTTGATGAATGCCTTAACCATTTGCAGCTTGTACTTAAGAGATGTGAAGAATGCAATTTGGTGCTGAATTGGAAAAAGTGCCATTTTATGGTACAACAAGGTATTGTCTTGGGACATGTGGTATCAAAAAGAGGCATAGAGGTGGACAAGGCAAAAATTGACATCATATCAAAGCTACCCCCTCCTACTACAGTCAAGGGTGTTAGGAGTTTTCTTGGACATGCAGGGTTCTATAGAAGATTTATAAAAGATTTCTCAAAAATCTCCAGACCCCTTTGTGAATTGTTGGCTAAGGATGTTGAGTTTGCATGGACAGAAGAGTGCACAAATGCTTTTATTACATTGAAAAATCTTCTCATTTCTGCACCTATTATCATGGCACCAGATTGGAACCATCCTTTAGAGCTTATGTGTGATGCAAGTGATTATGCGTTGGGAGCTGTTTTAGGTCAGAGAATCAATAAGGTACCCCATGCTATTTACTATGCTTCTCGAACTTTAAATGATGCACAGCTTAATTATTCCACTACTGAAAAAGAAATGTTAGCTGTCATTTTTGCTGTAGAGAAGTTTAGATCATATTTGATTGGATCTAAAGTCATTATTTTCACTGACCATGCTACTTTGAGATATTTGTTTGCTAAAAAGGATGCTAAGCCTAGGTTGATCAGATGGGTGCTGTTGCTTCAAGAATTCGACCTTGAGATTAGAGACAAGAAAGGAAGTGACAATGTTGTGGCAGATCACGTGTCCAGATTACTGCATGAGGAAGAAAGAATTGTGCCCCCACTTAATGAAAATTTCCCAGATGAAAATTTATTTGAAATAAATATACAACTTCCATGGTTTGCAGATATTGTAAATTATCTCACTGCTCATGTTTTCCCTCCAGGTATGACAATTCAGGAAAGAAAGAGACTGGTGGCCATGTGCAAGCACTATTATTGGGATGATCCTTATTTGTTCAAATTCTGTCCTGATCAAATTATAAGAAGATGTGTGGCAGAAGAAGAGCAAATGAGTATTCTACAACATTGCCACCAATATGCATGTGGAGGACACTTTGGACCAAAAAGAACAGCACTTAAGGTATTACAATCTGGTTTTTATTGGCCTAATGTATTCAAAGATGCTTTTTCTTTTTGCAGGACTTGTGAAAAATGCCAAAGGACAGGCAACATCTCGTCTAGAAATCAAATGCCACTGCAAAACATCCAAGTAATCGAGCTTTTTGATGTTTGGGGAATCAACTTCATGGGTCCCTTTCCTAACTCATTTGGTTATTTATATATTCTTGTGGGTGTGGATTATGTGTCTAAATGGGTCGAGGCTGTCCCCTCAAAAACTAATGATCACAAAGTTGTTGTCAAGTTTTTGCAGGAAAACATCTTCACCAGGTTTGGTACACCACGAGCAATAATTAGTGATGGAGGGAGCCACTTCAATAATTTTTCATTTGCTTCTTTGATGAAGAAATATGGGATTACACATAAAGTGGGTACTCCATATCATCCTCAAACCAGTGGGTAGGTGTAACTCCTGTTTTCCCGTACTTATATTTTATACTGTATTTTCCTCAATTGTACTCTCTCGTCTATTTGAGATCATGTGAATTGTTCAGATTAAATAAAATCATTATTTTTGTCTCAACTCAAATTTTGGGTTCTTTTATCAAATTCAGTTGTGTGCTATTTGTGTCGTTCTCATGAAAAAATGGACCAATTCTTCTCTTTTATCTCTCTAATCCCCATTTTTGTGCATTTTGACCATTTCTTCTGTTGGGCTCTTTTTGAAGC
Organism: Hemerocallis citrina; assembly: GCA_017893485.1. Lineage (NCBI taxonomy): Eukaryota > Viridiplantae > Streptophyta > Magnoliopsida > Asparagales > Asphodelaceae > Hemerocallis > Hemerocallis citrina. The sequence goes on from CM030365.1 coordinate 131,784,739, forward strand.
GGATACCCAAAACCCACAAACCCGCAAACCCTACTATTTAAACCCTACCCTAACCCTAATACTGTTTTAACCTCTAAATCTCGCAGCCGCTCTCTTCTCCTTCACCGTTTTCCTTCTCCATCATTTTTGCCAACAAACCATACCCGACCACCTCGCCTATCACCTTCGCCTCCGATCACCATCGCCCAACCGCTCCCACTCCGTCATCCTCGTCGACCCCACAGCACCACCACCTCGACAAACTCCATCGCAGAACCCACCACCACCGTCGAACCCCAAGCTCCGAAACCCATTACCAACTCCAGAGCCCACTTCGCCACCTCCAACCATATCCCCATCGCCTCGCCGCCTCCAACACCATCCACCTCCGTCGCATCGCCACACGCCGCCGAATCCCCGAATCCAACTCCTCCCCTGTTCGAACCCAAGAAGCAGAGCGTCGTCGTTCCCGACGACGTGCCGCTGATTTCGCCGCCGTCGTCTACCCCATCGCCGCGTCGCTTCCCGACGTAGCGCCGCCGTCGAAGAACCCCGCCGTCGCCGCTCGCTCACTCTCTCAATCTCCCTGTTCGAAGCAGCGAACGAAGAAGAAGAAAGGGAGAAAGGGCGGGATCGATTTTGGGCCGTTGGATCGCGCCAAGATCCGCGCTGGTGATTGCTGTTCGCTGTTCGTCCACAGCGAATCCCGGAGCCGCTGTCCCGTGTTCTGGCGTAGATCCGCTGCGTTCGAGCCACCTGATTCGCTGCCGCCGCTGTCCCGTGTTTTGCCGCACCGGATCCTTGTTCGCTGTCCGCTGTTTTGGGTCGATCATCTGTGGGGAAAAACTCGATCTTCGGTAATTTTTCGCACGCGCTTTTTGAGGACTTCTTCTGGGATTTTTTTTCTACAAGTGGATCTAGTCATCTTCAACTTAAGGCAAGTATCCTTGTATATTTTATTGTTCTAGTACAAGTACCTTTGAAATACTACAAATGGTTAGATTGTGACTCCTCCTTGAAATTCGTTGTAGATCAATATTGAACCTCCAAATTGATAAATCTAAGAGTCACAAAATTCCCTGTATTTAATTTATAATTATTGGACTCTTTTACCCTTGAAACCATGAACACATAGACATATGAATTAAGGAGCCCTAAATTTGTAGATACATGCCACCTTCAATTTTTGACGAACTTGCAACCCTATAACTTGAAAAAAATTTATTATTTGCTGTTTTGACCTCCATTATCATGTATTGATGCCACATAATAACTTAGACGCCAAATAACATTTTCCCATGTAACCTACGCTAGTAAATTATTTCTGCGAGTTGCTGTCCTGAATTTCTTTCGCTGTTTCGACCTATTTAACCTTAGAATCTGGGCCCGAGCCCTGAATAGAAATTGTAGATCTGGATGTGTAGATATCGATAGACTCCGAAATTTTCAAATTTGGAGTTACGGTTTAGGAGTTGTGGCAGTTTTACTGCAGCTGTGTCGGTGGACGCAGATCTGCAAAACTGCTGCACACAATTACTTTACGCATTAATTTAGCTACATAACCAGCCAGCGTTTGACTCAAAATTTTATATGTAGATGCTGGACACCCTATAGGACATACCCAATTTTTCTTAGAATTATTTTTCATTATTTTAACCCTGTTCCACCTGTATAAACTCAAATATACAATTCTGCCAGAACAAATGTAACAAGCCGGGGTTTGAGGGAAGGACTATAGAGTGGACAATATACGTAAGTGTACTCGGAAGGGGGCCCGTGTTTCCCAAGTTATATGTTAAATGGAACTAAGTGCCACGTAGACGTCATGATGACGGGGGCCACCTCTAGAGCCTACGGGGGCCACCTCTAGAGCCCATTACAAGGTTACATGATATATATTTGCGATCACATGGAACTAAGTGCCACGTAGAACTAAGTGCCACGTCATGGTGACGGGGGCCACCTCTAGAGCCCATGGTTGATCACCTGCTTGTTTGATGCCTGAGTACACCGCCCTATAGACTCCATTATTAGGTCTAAACGCAATTGATTTGACTGTAGCAACCATGTAGTAAAAAGATGGATGCATGTCATGCTACCTAGATAGTAATCACACAAGACTTGAACTTAAAAGCTGATGCATGATTATCCTGTTACCTGATTATCCTGTTGCCTGATTATCCTGTTACCTGATTATCCTGTTACCTGATTATCTTGTTACCTGATATCTGATACATGAAACTTGAACATGACACCTGTAACTTGAAATACGAAACTTGATACGTGAAACCTGACACATGAAACATGATACTTGATGTTAGTTACCCCTACAGGTTCACCTGACATATGTTTTACCATTAGCAGTTGTTAACTAGCCTGTTTACTAAGAAGTCCTCCCTTGCTAGCTAATTCCTGGTTGTTCCCACTACTTGTTGTATCCCTGTTACATTCTTGATTCCAGTTCCTGTTCCCCATACTTGTACTTGTTTTCACTATTTGTGGCCCTAGCTTGCACTAAGGGCATTTTCTCTTGTTTTCCCTGGTTTCTCCTTTTATATTTATTAAGCAGACTTGGGACAAGCTACCAGCTGGAATTGGCGAGCAGACATTTTAGGTTTTGCTTGGAGCAAGGACCTGTTTAAATAGTTGCTTTCCTTAAGGTATTTATTTCTTCTGCTGTATAAGACTTGTTTCCGAGTTTATACTTGATCCAGACATGTGAACTATTTGAACATTATTATTTGTTTAAATTGTTTTCTGCTGCTTAATAAATTATTCATGCATGCTTGGTTATATATAAATCTGGTTATATTCTTGTTATGATGCTGAGTCGATCCTACAGCTTATGGATGATGTAAAAATCATTCGCTGGGCTTCGTCACGTGCTCGTATTCCATATTTTTGGGAAGCGGGGCGTGACAGTAGGTGGAGATTAGCAACAGAGAGATCAAGAGAATTTTGGAAAAGACAGTGAATACAAGGAGAAAGGATTGGTCGCTACGCTTGAATGATGCATTATGGGCCTACAGGACGGCATACAAGACACCCATCGGCATGTCACCATACCGTATGGTTTTTGGAAAAGCCTGTCATCTGCCAGTGGAGTTGGAACACAAAGCCTATTGGGCCATTAAAAGGTTTAATTTTGATATGAAACAAGCAGGCGACAAAAGAAGATTGCAACTGAACGAGCTTGAAGAGTTGAGGCACGATGCATATGAAAATGCAAAGTTGTACAAAGAAAGGACCAAAATATATCATGATAAACAGCTAGCAAGGAAGGAGTTTTATGAAGGACAGAAGGTATTAATATACAACTCAAGATTAAGGCTCTTTCCAGGCAAGCTTATGTCCCGATGGTATGGCCCATACATTGTTACAAAAGTCTTTCCACATGGAGCGTTGGAGGTTCATAGCGAAGAGAAAAATCAAACATTCAAGGTGAACGGGCATAGGGCGAAGCCGTACATTGAGATGAGTCTAGAGCCGCATGAGGAAGATGTGAATCTTCAAACCATTCAATACATTGCATGAACTCATCAAGTCTAGCTGAAGACAGAAAACACAGCGCTTATTGGGAGGTAACCCAATTTTTCAGGGGAGTACTTACACTCTCTATTTATTTATTTCTTTAATCATTTCTTTATTTCTTTACTTTATTTTCTTTCCTTCAAACTGGGTGGTAACACGTGCCTATTTTAAGTTTTTGTGCGAACATTGAGGACAATGTTCCATCTAAGTTTGGGGGTAGTTATTTGGAGTCTTTTGATTTTTCTTTTGATTTTTTTGGGATAAACAATTTCTTATAAAGTAAGGGTAAGTATACTTATTTACTTTAGGATTGTTGAGTTTCATATTCCCTTACAAAATTATAAGAGTCATGCGATTATACATAAAAAACAAATGTGATGCTTTTTCCTGGTGATTATCCCCTTTGATCTAGTCCTAAACAGAATTTAAGTAAATAGAGTAATTATGCGGGAAAAAAAAAAGAAAAAAAAATTTGAATAAAGTCAATCTACTTCAATGTTTTGAGTTGCTTAGTAACTAAGGGTATTCATCACCAATGTTTACTTTTACGTCAAACGGCAACTTGAAATATGAGTATGCAAAGCACTTAAAGTTTGTGACTTGTTGAGTAATCGGGTGGATTCATCACAAATGTTTTGCACTCGCGTCAAAAGGCAAGTGACAACTTAGAGAAGAGACTTATCATAAAAAAAAATAATAATAAAATAAAATAAAAACTCTAGTTTGCTACTCGGTTTGTAGTAGAGAAAAGGGATAATCACAGATGGAGTGTTACATACTATAACTATAATTAATTGCATGACAAATATGATTGGGTTTGGAGCTATGAATAGACAATTGCACTGGAGAAAGTGGGTATGCTTGTTTTTACTTTATTTGTAATTGTTTATATTTTTAATTGCAATTTTGATGCTTGCATAATGAGAATTCTTGGTGTGATGGGTTGAGTCTACTATTATTTTCCCCTTGTTCATAATTTTACTTTTTGCTTAAGGACAAGCAAAAGCTAAGTTTGGGGGTATTTGATGAACCCAATAATATTCACATTTAGGAGCAATAATCTTAGTGCAATTAGACATTTAAATGCTCTATATGTGGTATTTTACTCTTCTTTTCTCTTTTCCGTAGGAAACAGCCTAAAAGCAGCAAAACGAAGCAGATTCAAGACTAATACAGACTGAGAGGATGATACACAGGGAACTGCAGAGCAACAGTCGACTGGACAGAGAGGCTGAAGCTGCTCGGCACAGTCGACTTACCCCAACACCAGTCGACTGCATCCAGCGGAGTGAAAAGATAAGATAATTGAAGATCCACCCTCATCTAAATCCAAATCAAAATTAAGTTATCCAAACCCAGGTTATCTGCGCAAAACAACTTCTCCAACAATCAAAGCTAGAGACCGGGGATTGGCAAGAGCACGTGGTTAGCAGAAAAGGAAGAAAAGAAGAAAAGAGAAAGAAATAAAACACAGATCAAATAAGGAAAGAAATAAACGAAAGAAGAGGATTTTTCTGCAAAAAGTGCAAACCCTAATTCTCTTCCCGTGTTCTATAAATATCAACCAAGAGGCGTTATTCTAGGGGATCGAAAGGGACCGAATCACAGAATTTCTGAATCATCAAATCATCAACCAAGAGGATTATTCTATTAGCATCGAAGAAGAAGGAGATCGAGTACACTGAAGCAACAAGCCAGTCGACTGAGTGACAGCAGTCGACTTCTCAGACCAAACATCATCAGTTTATTTCTTCTCTTTCTAGTTTTTATTTTCATCATGTATTCAAAACTGTTAGTCAATAAAAGTTTTATTATGTGGAACTAATTTCATAGTTAGGTAGATTGAAACTGTAGTTATGTAATGCTTATATTCTTCTAAATGCTGTTCTGTTACTTATTGATTAAACCTGAGAGTATTGGTATAGATTTATAATATACAAACTTGTTCAGAAGTTCTAAGAGCAGTCGACTGAGAGTGATAGCAAGTCGACTGCCATACAGAACCTGAGATTATCAAGTTTGCATACTATAAATCTGAATCTGTTATATGAGTATAGAGACGACCCGTATCTCGTGCTCATAACTTGTAACACAGGAATCTTTAGGGGTTCTTGGTTTAATCAACTTGAAGGATCTAGATCTGATACCAATTTCTAGAACTTCGAGTGTTTGTTCGTTTCCATTGTTTCTATGTTTTCCTTAAGTGCAACTTAGTAGATACCATACTAAATACTTAAGGAAAGAAACGAATTAGAGTAGATACCATGCCTAATTCTTGGCTTAGGGAAACAATACTTTAAGGAGTAGATACCATGCCCTTAAAGGAACGAACATGAGTAATTAGGGTAGTGAAGAAGGTGACTTGGCATTATTGACTATAGGTGGAAATCAAAGCCCAACTACTTAATAAACATTGTGATTCAGAACTACTTGATCTAGTCATTTCTTTTAGAACAAAACTTTAAGATTCTTATTTCTGTTTTATTGGTTAGTAAGTTAATTTCTAAAATCTCTGTGGGATCGACCCTTGCTTTTCACTACGCATCTATAAACGATTCGTACACTTGCGAGATTTTAATTTGTGTCTAGTTTATCCATTTATTTAGATAGCTGGATTTCACAACAATCATACTGATACTGCAGCTCAAGCACAAGAAACTAATAGTTTCAATTTGTATGGATTTCCTTCAGGAAAACCTCTCACAATGTCGACAATAAAGAAACTATGCTCTCCTAAAATCATCAGACTGTAAACATTATAATCATCAGACTGCAAATCATTTAGAAGACACGAAGCATTTGAGGTCAACTTTTTCCCAGTCTCGCCAGCTATGTTCTTGATGGAGGATATATCCTGTGATGCCTGCAAAAATGCAAAACAAAAAAATTAATTATTTTGCAGAAATATATGAAATGTTTTTTTTATTATTTTCTATGTTGGATTGCAAAACAATAATTAAAGATAGCTGTGATGAAATCAACCAAGTTGTTTTTACTGATCTCAATACTTCTTCAGTTGGCAAATGGTAAGCATACTGCAGAATAGCAAGTAACATTCAGTAGAGAATACCTGGAAGGAGAAGCACAAACACTTTCATTGAATAGAACTGCAGAATAGCTCAGATAGGATTTAATCATCACTAGTTACTCCTATAATTCATTTATTCAATGAATCATGAAACGTAGTGTGCAACTTCAGAAGCATAATCCATCTCATCATCGCTCATTCACTCGAAAAAAATGAGAAAAAACAGTGAGAAGCACAAACAGTGAGAAGCACAAACACTATGGCACAAACAGTGAGAAGCACAAACAGTGAGAAGCCACTCACTGACTCAAAACTCCATTCGTATTACTTTCACTCAGCAGCAAAAGTGTTCATAAATTAAAAAGCTCAGATAGGATTCAAACAAACGACTAGTTACTCCTATGAATCATTTATTCAATGAATCATTAAATCAATGACTCGTAGTGTGCAACTTCAGAATCATAACCCATATCATCATCACGAGTTTTAAAATGATGGTTAAAATTAGATCTCAGTAGTATGGTTGCTACCAAAATTATATCATACACTGATCATTCTTAAAACAAACAATAGGAGCACTGCATATCAAGAATATAGTCATTCCAATAGGAGCAGTGGAGCACTGCATATCAATAGGAGCAAAAGCTTCATATGAGATTCTTCGTCATTGTCATCAACTAGTTTTAAAAAAGTAGCAAATGCTTCATATGAGATCTCCCCCAAATGACGCACAATCCATTTTTCTTGGAGTCATTCAGCAGTACAACTACAAATATGTACTACTAGTACCCTTTCACATCCATTTTGGAAATGTCAATAAATTGGTGGTAGTTTGATGCAGCTGAATCAAGCAGAAAATAGTGGCAAGAGATCTAAGCTTTGGTGATAGCAGTAGCAGTGGAAGGGGCATGCAGAGGAGATAATTTTGTGCTGTATCCATAATCTCCTCTGTATTCCTCCTCCACTCCTGCTGCCAGATAAGTAGGGTTAGATTGGAATTTAGATAGGTTTATTGAGCCACCAAGAACTATAGTGCGACAAGACTCTTTAATCTGTACCGATACTCTTAAAAAAAGTAGCAAAGTAGTCAGTAGTTTAAAATGAAATGAACCTGACCAAATCCTCCAAACCACCTCATTGTCATCAACTATCTTCTTCGTCATCACATCCTTCATCAACAAAGCCTCGTAAATCTATATCTAATACACAAAAGTCAATATATAAGATGAAGCATATAAATCATGAACTTGAAGCTAAGTTAAGAGAGATTAATTATTATTTCCTCATATTTACCTTGATCGTTTGGCACATTTCCTCGCATCCAATCTTGAGCACATATCAAAGCTTCAATAGTGGAGCCCTTCAAACAAGATCGCTTATCACTCACCACTCTAGAGCCGGTACTAAAAGCTGACTCAGATGCTACTGTTGACACCGGAATGGCTAAAATATCACGGGCCATGGATGCTAAAATAGGGTATTTTGTTTCATTCACAGACCAATACTCCAAAACATTGAAACATATGGCATCGGGTAATATCTAATGAAAAAAACAACCATTTAAACTAAGAAAAGAAACAACTAAAATGAAAGAAAGTTATTGAATGTTAACACTATTATCATGCTACCTCTTCTTCCAAATAAAGATCGAGTTCACTCTTTGATGGTAAAGATCTCTTTGAAGCCTTCTTAAAGTTATAATATAATTGCACGAAATGTTCACCCTCTAAATGGTCCATAGTAGAAGACACTCCAATTTCATTTTCTTCTACGGGATTGGTAGGTACCACTTTCATTGAATAGAACTCAAACAAATCATCTAATTTTGCTCGAACATGATCGACTTGTCGGGCCGCCCTTATACCATGCACTTGATTTAGCATAAATTTCACAAAGTCAAATTTCCTCCTTGGATCAAAGACGACCGCTATGGATAAAATCAAGCAATATTCCTCCCAATATTGCTTAAACTTTTCCTTCATTCCGTCTTGAATTTTCTTGATGGTTGGGCTATGCCACTCACTTCTCAAGTGAAAATCAATCTTGCAAACTTGATAGAAATACAAATTTGAAGTAGGAATCTTTGAACTTGAAAACACATTTGTTGAATCGTCAAATACTTTCAGAAACTTGCAAACCTCTCTAGCCATCGACCAATCCGTATCTAATGGTGGATTTTTAAAGTGCTCAACAAAATGAAACTTTTCAAATGCTTCTTTGCACTCTAAGGCCCTATCCAACATCAAATAAGTCGAATTCCACCGTGTTGGGCAATCAATTCTTTGTTTTCTATCTTGACCCAACTTTAATTTTTTTTTGCACTCATCAAATATTTGCAACCTTTGTGGAGAAGAAGTTATAAACTTAACAGCATCACAGATTCGAACAATAGATTCATCTAAATCCTTCTGATATGGCTAAAAATGGGGTTAAATCGGAACCGTCCAGATGGGGCACAAATCTTGAAGCTCAGGGGTAAAACGGTAATTTCACCTGCTGACGGGTCTGAAGCGGGTACCGGTTATCTTCCCCAAAGACCCTCTTACCCGCAAACGGATCCACCTCAACTGGGTGCGGGTTTCAACCCGCAGCAAACCCAGTCCAGAAGGGATAGAATTAGGGTTTCTGATTAATATTAATCAACGGCCCTGATTCGTGCCTATCCTTTCACTGGGGATTGGGGATCACATTCCTTATCTGTATACACAGGAATTACATGCCTAATCTGTTCCCTGAGACGCCTATAAATACCCCCCATCCATCTCCATTAAGAGGTAATCAATCTTTCACAAGTTTTTGCGCTCTTTCATAGTCTGCCAGATTACTGACTTGAGCGTCGGAGGGTGCGTCGCCGGGAACAACCCCGGTGTCTCGCACTTTTTGCAGGTGCACGGCAGAAACGACAATCGAGGCCCGACGGAACAGATACACAGGTTTTTCTATTCAGTTTCCCCAAGAATCCACAAGTTCTATCTGTTTGCCCCCACACCAAATTTAGCGGCAACAGATTGGCGCCGTCTGTGGAAAACTAACGAATAAGGACCTCTCCTCTTCCCGGTGAACAGGTTTACTCCAGCCATGCCGCCTCGCAAAGTTAGGTCAAGAGGGTCTAATCGAGTGTCCAACCCTGACCAGCAAGAAGTCCTTCCTGATCCCGCTCAGCAACAAGGGCAACTCCCCCTACCATGGAAGAGCCGCTCCAAAGGAACCCTCCACCTCCTGATCCAAAGGGTCCTAACCTTCAGAAACAGCCTCTTCACCAAGAGAACCTCTCCATCCACAACGCCTCCAGTGCCTCCATGGCCTCCCATCATCCCCGAGCCTCTGGTCGCCACAATGCCCCTCCCAAATGTCCGGAAGATGATGACCTCTGTCATCACCTGGATGAAAAGCGGGCTCGGGGGGAAGCCTCCCGCCAGCAAGAGCGATCCCCCGTCGCCGAGAGTACAGGAGGTCCCCCATCCGAAGAGGGAGGAAGGACTCCCCCGATCATTACCGAAGGAGGCACTCTCCCGCAGGTCGGCAGCAGCCTAGGAACAATGAGGCACCAATCACCCGTGCCGAGTTCCAGCAGTTCCAAGCAATGGTACAACAGGCACTCAACCTCCGTCAAAACCCTAATGAGCCGAAGGCCCCGTCCCCTCCTCCAGTCCGAAGCCCTCGCCGACGGTCCCCCTCTCCTCGTCCCGCTCCTACCAACTCCCGGCATACCCCAAGTCCTCGTCGCTCCCGAAGTTACCATCGCCGCAGCCCTCACTCCCCCTCATACGAAGACGAGTCCCGTGGCTCGGCAGATTACCGTCGGAGAGATGACACCATGAACTGCCGTCTAAACGAGGTGGAAAAACTCTTGGGACAGATAAACTGAGAAGAGGAGCTTAGGGGGAGGACCCTACGTCCTAGCCGCCCCCCATTCTCCCGGACCATAGTAGATGCCCCTGTGCCGTTCGGTTTCAAACCTCCCCAGTTCGAGAACTACACTGGGGAGACCGATCCAGTTGACCACATCGAAAGCTTTAAGACTTTGATGCTCCTCCATCAAGCTTCCGATGCCCTCCTCTACAAAACATTCCCTGCAACTCTCAAAGGCCCAGCTCGAGAATGGTACTCTCGCCTTGCCCCAGCATCGATATTCTCCTTCGAACAGTTCGAAACTCTGTTCATCACCCATTTTGTCAGCAGCCGAAGGGCCGAAAAGACCAGCATCTCACTATTGCTCCTCCGTCAACAGAAGGGGGAGAAATTGAGGGACTACGTGAAGAGGTTCACAGCTGAAGCCAGAACCATCGCATCCCTCGACCAATCGGTCGCTACCGCGGCGTTCCAATCCAATATCCTCAATTCCAACCTCCGCTCCTCCCTCGCCAAGAAACCACCGCATGATTTTTCTGACCTCCTCCTCCGCACTGAAAAGTACATCCGAGCTGAAGAGGCCGAGGAACAGCCCAACTGGGAAGGAACTGCCTCCGGGTCCAAGAGGAAGGGAACGGAAGAAGAAGGAGCAAAGAAGTTCCAGAAGGATAATGCTGGCCAGCGCCGACCTCCCCCTAGATTTGAGAAGTTTACTCCCCTCACCACAAACATCTCCGCCATTTTCATGGAAGTCGAAAAAGAAGGGGTCTTACCTCCTGCTCCGAAAATGAACACCCCTGCCAAGAGAAGAGATAGAGAAAAATGGTGCCGCTATCACTGGGACCATGGGCACGACACCAACGATTGCCGTGCACTAAGAAACGAGATCGAGGCCCTTATCCAGAGGGGGCAGTTGGCAAAATTCGTGAGAAAAGACCAAGCCGAGCTTCCTCCCCAGCCTCGGGGGGCTAACAAACGTCCGGAACGAGAAGAGACACCAGAGTTTGAGGAAGAACGAGTCTTCCACCTCATCCATGGGGGTCCAATGGGGGGCTCCTCGAACTCTTCCCGGAAAGCTTTTATTAGAGAAGTGAACTCGGTCCGAACCACCCCTCCTCCCAAAGGCCTCGGAGTGCCCGTCACCTTCTCTGACGAAGATCTCGAGGGTGTCCGCACCCCTCATTGTGACGCACTCGTCATCAGTCTTCACATGGCCAATTTCAAAGTCGAGAGAATCTTAGTGGATAACGGTAGCTCCGTTAACATCCTCTTTCTCGATGCCTTCAAGGGACTGAAGCTCTCCCGAGACAGACTCAAGCCCGCCGGCTACACGCTCCATGGGTTCACAGGAGTGCCGGTGACGATTGAAGGGGTAATCACCCTCGATGTCACGGCCGGCAAAACTCCTACTACCTGCACGGAGTCGATGGATTTCATGGTCGTAGATGTCACAGCAGCCTACAACGTCATTTTGGGTCGGCCCGGCCTAGCCGCCCTTGAAGCCATCCCTTCTGCCTATCATCTCAAAATGAAATTCCCCACTCGGGCCGGAGTGGGAGAAGTAAGGGACAATCAGGAGCAGGCCCGCAAGTGTTATATGACCTCCACCCTCGGACCCGTCCTCTCCTTAGAAACACTCGAGATCCCCCAAGATGCGGCTCGGCCAACTTCCGAGCCGGTAGACGAGTTGGAGGAGGTACTCTTCTCGGAGCAGGAGCCGACCCGCAAGTTCTTTGTCAGCAAGACCCTCCCATCCGCCCTATATGCGGATATTGTAAAATGCATCCGAGCCAACCAAGACCTCTTCGCATGGTCAGCTGCAGACATGCCCGGCATCTCCGAAGAACTCTTGGTCCACCGCCTCAGTGTTGATCCGGGGTCCAAACCGGTCCAGCAGAAGAGGCGCAAGTTCGCCCCCGAGCGTCAGCTCGCAATCAAAGAGGAGGTAGACAAATTGTTGAAGGCCCGATTCATACAGGAGGTGAATTATCCTGAGTGGTTGTCAAACGTAGTAATGGTGAAGAAGTCCAACGGAACATGGAGAATCTGTATTGATTTTACTGACCTCAACAAGGCCTGCCCCAAAGATCCCTTCCCTCTGTCGAGCATCGACACTCTGATTGACGCAACCTCGGGACATGAGCTCCTCAGCTTCATGGACGCTTTCTCGGGTTACAATCAGATAAGAATGTTCCCCCCGGATATCCCTAAGACATCCTTTGTAACCGATCAAGGCCTTTATTGCTACAGAGTCATGCCATTCGGCCTAAAGAATGCGGGGGCAACGTACCAGCGCCTCGTCAACAAAGTATTCCAGGCCCAGATTGGCTGGAACATGGAAGTGTACGTGGATGACATGCTTGTGAAAAGCATCCGAGGCATTGATCATGTGGCCGACCTCCAAGAAGCATTTGATGCTTTGAGAAAGCACAATATGAGACTCAACCCGAACAAGTGTGCGTTCGGCGTCTCATCGGGGAAGTTTCTCGGCTTCATGGTTAGCCAACGAGGAATAGAGGCAAACCCGGAAAAGATCAAGGCCATATTGGACATGGCCCCCCCTAGAAATGTCAAGGAAGTTCAAAGATTGACTGGTCGCCTAGCCGCCATTGGGCGCTTTCTGTCGAAGTCCGGGGAGAAGTGCCTCCCGTTCTTCAAAGCCCTCAGGGGGGCTAAAGGATTCGAATGGGGGCAGAAACAACAAGACTCCTTCGACCAGCTCAAGGCTTACCTCGTCAATCCACCTCTTTTCAGCAAACCCATACCGGGCGAACCACTCTACCTCTACTTGGCAGCTTCCGAACAGACGCTTAGTGCGGTCCTAGTCAGAGAAGAAGAAAGGACTCAGAAGCCCATTTACTACGTCAGCAAAGTGCTTCGGGACGCCGAGCTCCGGTACCCGAAAATTGAGAAAATAGCCTACGCCCTGATAATGGCTGCGAGAAAGCTTTGGCCCTACTTCCAGTCCCATTCGATGGTCGTTCTTACCGACCAGCCGCTGAAACAGATCCTTCACAAGCCAGAGACTTCCGGCCGCCTCATGAAGTGGTCGATCGAGCTGAGCCAACATGATATAACTTACCAGCCTCGGACCGCAATCAAGGCGCAGGTGCTGGCCGAATTCATAGTTGAAACAACTATCCCCGACTCCGAGCAAACAATGAAGGGACCGCCTGTCTGGTCGGTCTATGTCGATGGATCCTCTTGCAACGAGGGAAGCGGGGCAGGGGTCATCCTCGTGGGCCCGGACGACTTTGTCCTCCAATATTCCCTCCGTATAAACTTCAAAGCCTCGAACAACGAAGCCGAATACGAGGCACTCATAGCCGGACTCGGAATGGCCCGAAATGCAGGGGCGCGACGCCTGCGGATCCTCAGCGACTCTCAGTTGGTCGTCAACCAGGTCCTCGGCGAAGTCCTCCTAAAGCCGAGCATAGAGGACGAGGCTCTCAACTCCGTCGAAACACTGCCAGTCCTCCTCGAAGACAATTGGATGAAGCCCCTCGTCGAATTTTTAAGAGACGGACTCCTCCCCCAGGATCCGAAGGAAGCCCGAAGGATAAGGACCCGAGCCGAGCGTTACATATTGGTCGAGGGCATTCTATATAAGCGCTCCTTCACCAAGGTGGATGGTCGGCCCTACCTAAGGTGCCTCTCCCCCGGACAAGCCGACTACGCCTTGCAAGAACTCCATGAGGGCATCGGCGGAGCCCACTCCGGCTCCAGAGCCTTAGCGCGCAAAGTGTTGAACTATGGGTATTACTGGCCCACTCTATTACGGGACGCCGAACGACACGTTCGGCAATGCACCTCCTGCCAGAAGTATTCCGACATCAGACGCCTTCCACAAGCACCACTCTCCTCCCTATCAAGTCCGATCCCCTTCGCATTGTGGGGGATGGATTTACTAGGGCCATTTCCACCAGCCCCCGGACAATTAAAGTTCCTAGTCGTGGCGGTCGACTATTTCACGAAATGGATAGAGGCCGAGCCCCTGGCTACAATCACCGAACATAGAGTTTTTCAATTCTTTTGGAAAAATGTAATCTGCCGATTTGGCGTTCCTCGGGTCATAGTTCCAGATAACGGCACGCAGTTCGCTGGAGCTGCTTTCCGAGCCTTATGTGAAGACTTGACCATACAGCACCGCTTCTCCTCTGTCTCTCATCCCCAGTCAAATGGCCAGGCCGAGAATGCCAACCGACAGATCCTCTCCGGCATCAAGAAGAGGCTGGATAAATGCTCCAAGGGCTTGTGGGTCGATTAGCTGCCCAATGTGTTGTGGAATTACCGCACCACGAAGCGGACCCCAACAGGCGAGAGTCCGTTTAATCTCACCTATGGGTCCGAGGCCCTCATCCCGCTAGAAGTTGGGATACCCTCTCCTCGTTTATTAGCTTTTGAAGAAGAACAGAATGCCAGAGAGCTCAGAGCAAGCCTAGACTTGATAGACGAAATCCGAGAAAGAGCGGCCATACGGCAACAAAGTTACCGGAGAAGAATCGAACTCGCCTACAACAAACGGGTCCGCCCAACAGACCTTAAAGAAGGGGATCAGGTCCTCCGAAAATTGGCCATCTCGTTCCCCGGACAGAAAAGCAAACTGGCCCCGAATTGGGAGGGACCATACAAGATCTCCAAAGTAATCTGCCCCGGTGCATACAAGCTAGAAGATCTTGAAGGCAGAGAAATTCCCAGGACTTGGAACGCCGACCATCTTTTGAAATACCAAGAGAAGGCAGCTACGCCTATCTAAGTAACTCGAGATGTCGGACCACTCCTCTCCTGCTACTAGTAGTAATTTTTACTTTGTTCTTTTTTCATTGTAATAACAGCTAGCAACTTTAGAAGCAGCCGACCATTAGATATTAATAAATAAAGTTTTTCATATTTTTGATACTATCACATACCGCCGCCTTTAATTCTCTAACTACACGATGGTTCGGAGTCCAGCACTCGGCTCGACTCTTCCTCCTCGGCTCGTCCATAGACGAGCCGTGAGTAGATCGCCGTTCGAAATTGCTCCTGCAGCCGTTGAATGGATCGGAGTCCAACACTTGGCTCGATTTTGCTTCGCAAGTTCGCTCCTAAGCGGACTAGAAGTAGCTCGCCATTCGAAACTGCTCCTGCGTCCCTTAAACTACCCACACGATGGTTCGGAGTCCAGCACTCGGCTCGACTCTTCCTCCTCGGCTCGTCCATAGACGAGCCGGGAGTAGATCGCCGTTCGAAATTGCTCCTGCAGCCGTTGAATGGATCGGAGTCCAACACTTGGCTCGATTTTGCTTTGCAAGTTCGCTCCTAAGCGGACTAGAAGTAGCTCGCCATTCGAAACTGCTCCTGCATCCCTTAAACTACCCACACGATGGCTCGGAGTCCAGCACTCGGCTCGACTCTTCCTCCCCGGCTCGTCCATAGACGAGCCGGGAGTAGATCGCCGTTCGAAATTGCTCCTGCAGCCGTTGAATGGATCGGAGTCCAACACTTGGCTCGATTTTGCTTCACAAGTTTGCTCCTAAGCGGACTAGAAGTAGCTCGCCATTCGAAACTGCTCCTGCATCCCTTAAACTACCCACACGATGGCTCGGAGTCCAGCACTCGGCTCGACTCTTCCTCCTCGGCTCGTCCATAGACGAGCCGGGAGTAGATCGCCGTTCGAAATTGCTCCTGCAGCCGTTGAATGGATCGGAGTCCAACACTTGGCTCGATTTTGCTTCGCAAGTTCGCTCCTAAGCGGACTAGAAGTAACTCGCCATTCGAAACTGCTCCTGCATCTCTTAAACTAATCTAACGATCGGATCTCTCCGATGCCTCCACCCAATCTTTCCGACTCACCCTCGGGCGGGCCGGAATTAGGTACGACTCACAGCCCTAACGCGCCGAACCGAGGTACCGGGATACCGACCCTCGTATATGGCAAAAAATCACTCCGAGGCGAAGCCACCGTCAGATCGTCTCAGAAAGTGCGCTAGGGCGTGATGAGCGGATCTCGTTCAGCCACGTGTCCACAAAACGACAAGATAGTGTTTTCTTGGGAACTGGACCCACCTCGAGATCCGTGCAAACATCAGAAGTCCCTGATCAGGCCACGTGGGCACAGTCGAGAAGCAACTACGCGCCGAGCCGAGATACCGGGGTACCGACCCTCGTATATGGCAAAAAATCACTC
This sequence comes from Hemerocallis citrina, assembly GCA_017893485.1. NCBI lineage: Eukaryota > Viridiplantae > Streptophyta > Magnoliopsida > Asparagales > Asphodelaceae > Hemerocallis > Hemerocallis citrina. The sequence continues at coordinate 131,801,298 of CM030365.1, forward strand.
CGAGGCGAAGCCACCATCAGATCGTCTCAGAAAGTGCGCTAGGGCGTGATGAGCGGATCTCATTCAGCCACGTGTCCACAAAACGACAAGATAGTGTTTTCTTGGGAACTGGACCCGCCTCGAGATCCGTGCAAACATCAGACGTCCCTGATCAGGCCACGTGGGCGCAGTCGAGAACTACGCCTTAACAGCCAAACCGAGCCTATGGCTCAGAAGCACAGCAAAAAGGAAAGTTCGGGGCCAAAGAGTTCGGCAAAGCAAACACCAGCCTCGTAGTTCGTCTCAAGCCTACTCTAGTTGACACAACAATAGCACAAATAAGGGGACAGCAGAGGATAGTTCGGATAAAATAGCTTCAGTTCCATTTATAAGTTGGATAAAGTTACAAAGCAGATTACAACAGCAAAAACTTGCAAGTAGGTTACAACACAAAGACACGACTCGTCCGCTACTTCCGAGGAAGGGGAATGCTCCGCTTTAGAGACACTTTGGGTCGACGCTTCTTGACCTCCGAGCTCGAATCCAGGCCGACGAACCGAGACGCCTCCTCACCACTAATCCTGACGGTTGCCCCTACCGAAGCACCGCTTGAAGACACCGCCACACTGCTTTGGGCATCGGCGGCAGACCTGCCTACGATGGGAGTCCGGCTCGCCGCTTGATAGAACGTGATCCCTCGCTCGATCTCTTCGCGGGTGCACGAGGTGCTCCGGACGTTAGCCCTCACCGGCTGAGGCTTGAGCCGAGCAACTTCTTCCTCCAGTTCGACGATGCGGTCCTTCAAAGTGTCATCCTTTACTATCACCTTAAACCGAGAAAGTTTCGCCGAACCGGGGTATTCGGCGCTGTCGGAGATAACACGACGCAAGTGGGTCACTTCGATACTCTTATCGACAGTCACCCTCTGCAACTCTTCCACCTTCCTCGCTAAGCCATCCCGTTCGGCTGAAACTCGAGCCAGTTCGTCTTCCCTAGCAGATAGCTCGGCCTCGACTATCCGTAGGTGGTGCAGTTCAACTAAAGCATCGCTATGCCTAATCTCCAAGTTATGAAGTATTCTCCTCGTCAGGTGAACCTCACCCTCGAGACGATCCTCCCGAGATCGCTTAAACAACTCGGCTCGACGCTGTTCAGCCGAGGTGTTACGAGTCGGCTCGGCAATCTGAAATAAGAAAGAGATAGCATTGAAATACCCCACTACCGAGCCAAACACTTAGACCAATTCCGGAGTCAAAATACATTTCATTCATTGAAAGGCGGTGGCCAGTCCGCAAAAGGTATTACAACGATCGGAACAAAAAAAAAACTACAAAAACTTAGTGAGGGGATCAAGGGTCCACCTTCGTCGCCGCGTCGGCCACGGGTGCATCGGTGGAGGGTCCCTTGACCTCGCCGTCCGCCACAGTCTCTCCATCCTGTCCTCCCTCGCCTTCGCCTTCGGCCTCATCATCTTCGCCTTCCTCCCCTTCATCGTCCGAGGTCGGCGTCGGAAACAACTGGTAGCCGACCCGCTCGAAGCCGGGGACACGTTCCTGAACGTGGTCGAGGGCCATCTGATAGGACTTCTCCATGTTTTCGGCCATGTGCTTCTTCGCCTCTTCCTCGACCTCCTTCTCCACCTCGGCCCGGATCTTCGTCGCCAGGGCCTCCTTCTCCGCCCTCTCTTCGGCCAAGGACTTCAGCGCCGCAGCCAAGTCCTCGGCGGCCTTGGCAGACTCCGCGTCGAGCCGCTCCTTAGCCTTCTCCAAGTCCGACCCAAGATCCGCGACCCGGACTTCCAAGGCCTCAGCCCGCCTCTGCTCGGCCTTAAGTTCTTTGACCGCCCTGACCTTCGCCAACCTGTCCTTGTCACTGGCGGACCTCAGCTCCTTCCCCTGCTCGGCAAATGTCTCGAGGAGGTGGCCGAAGTGGCAAGTGGCCTACAGAGACAACAATCAGTAATGCACAAGCCGAGTTGCAGACTTAAAGAAATTTGCAATACACTTACCGAAACGAGTGACCGGGCGACTTCATAGGTGTCGTCGCTGACCGTCCCCGCCCTCAGCGCGGCCCTGTCCTTCGGGGTTGCCAAGTGTTTGACGACCTGCACGGACATCTGCGAATTGCCGAGGAACCCGTCATGGTTCTTCACTCTCCAATTCGGCACGAACAGCTGCTTGTGCTGCTCTGTCAGAATCTCTTCGGCGGCCTGGGTTAGCGGTGGTGCCTCGATCGACAGCGCCGCGTTCACGTCAAAGGTCCCCTCGATCACGCCAGGGACCGAAGAAGACGGGGGCTCCTTGGCGACGACAACTTCTGAGGGCACCTCCACGGCCGGAGGGGGCGGAGAGATGGTCGAGGCAACGGCAGGCGCCGGGGTCGACGAAACAGTCGCAGTCGCCCTCTTCCTCTTCTTCCCCCCGGCCAATTTAGACCTGTCGGCCATCATGGAGTTGAAGTCAATCTTCATTGATTCTGCGACGAGCCACAAAAAAAAAGGGGGACGAGTTAGCAGCCCGAACCAAAAACTTAGAAGAAAAAATGAAAAACGAGATGTCAGGAGCATACTCGGGTCGATGGGGCTTAGGCCGTACCCAAACAACACCTCCTCCGTCAAATCCCTCCAACTCAGTATTGGAAGGGCCATTATTCTCCTCGCCACCTCTTCCTCGGCATCAGATAAAACAGGGTCGGCGCGCGCGAAATTCGGCACCTCCACCTTCCAACGGGTCGGAATGGGCCTAATCGCCTCGCCCCTTACTATAAAATACTTTTCCTTCCAACCCTTAATCGAGTCAGGGTTCTCTACAATCTTGACACCCTTCCTCGGCCCCAAGTAGTATCGATACTCCGTCTTGTGCTGCCGGTTTACCCGATACATTCCTCGGAAGACCGTGAGATCCGGCTGTACCTCGGCTCGGTAGCACTGAAGCATAAAGGCGTTCACATGGCGCCAGGTGTTCGGCATGAACTGGGTCGGCGCGAGGCAATACCAGCCGAGGATCTCGAGGATGAATGGGTGCAGAGGGAAACGTAACCCGGCATGAAAGGAGTCAACGTCGAACATGCACATGTCCGAAGACAGCAGCTTGGAATTCGCTCGTATCCCCGGACCTGGGAGAATCAGTTTGTACTCCGGAGGGATAGCGAAAGCCCTTCTAACCCGGAGTAGGTCCTCCTCGGATACCAACGTGATGAGCTCATCGGCTTCGGTGGCAAGGGTCGGGTTAGGTTCTTCGACGATCTTGGACTTCCCATAGATCGCCTTCTCCAGCAAGTTGCCCTGGTACTGCCTGACCCCCGAATGACCGGACAGGACGGAAGGATACCATCCTATCTCGGGTGCTTGCTTCGGATTCTCCACAATCACCTCCACAATGGGGGATTGGGTCTCCACCCTCCTCTTCTTCTTCCCCTTCTTCGTCTCGACTACAGACGGTTCAGCAGCTTGCTTACCCTTCCTCCTAATCTCCGACCTTCTCCTCTCCTCGGCACTCTCGTCGCCCGAAGACGAGGCCCCACTCCCCGAGTCTACTCGAGACATCTCTAGAAAAATTATTCAGACTAAGTAAACTGACCTTTTGAAGTGACGTCTACGGTCGGAGTGCTCTCGCCGGAAATCGCCTGGCCCACGCGACAGCTAACGGAAACGCCCTAGAGAGAAAATTGCCGCTAGCAGAGAACTTAGGGATCGAAAGTAAAAAAACTTGAGTAAAAAGTGAGAAATGAGCTTTGAGAGTAAGGGTGAGAGCTTTTAACCCCTAGCAAGTTGGGCCTCCTTGGGAACGCAAAAAGCCCACTAGGGAGCCAAAGCGACAGGCGGAAAAGACACGAAGCGTACTTAAAGCAAGAGATTCTTCAAAATACCAAGACAACGTCACGGCCACCTACAAGTAAGCCATAGGACGCCCCGGCTACATAACTTAGTACCTCGGCCAATCAGCCCCGATGCACCAAGCCGAGATACCGGGGTACCGACCCTCGTATATGACAAAAAATCGCTCCGAGGCCAAGTCACCGTCGGATCTCCTTAAAATTCGCGACAGAATCTGATGGATGGTTCAGATCGTGCCACGCCCACAAAACGACAAGATAGCGTTTTCTCGTGATCTGAACCCCATCCTCGAGATGCGCGCCAAGATGGACCGCCCAGATCCAGCCACGCGTCCCCCTTGCTGCATTCCATCGGTTCGCCCAGCCGAGCTACCGAACAGTTCAGCCGAGTCGCCGAGCCACTAAGCGCCGAGGAGGGGAGCCCTCAGGAGGTACTTCCTCCAAAACACCCAACTTAGTACCTCGGCCAATCAGCCCCGATGCGCCGAGCCGAGATACCGGGGTACCGACCCTCGTATATGGCAAAAAATCGCTCCGAGGCGAAGTCACCGTCGGATCTCCTTAAAATTCGCGACAGAATCTGATGGACGGTTCAGATCGTGCCACGCCCACAAAATGACAAGATAGCATTTTCTCAGGATCTGAACCCCATCCTCGAGATGCGCGCCAAGATGGACCGCCCAGATCCAGCCGCGCCCCCCTTGCTGCATGCCATCGGTTCGCCCAGCCGAGCTACCGAACAGCTCAGCTGAGCCGCCGAGCCACTAAGCGCCGAGGAGGGGAGCCCTCAGGAGGTACTTCCTCCAAAACACCCAACTTAGTACGTCGGCCAATCAGCCCCGATGCGCCGAGCCGGGATACCGGGGTACCGACCCTCGTATATGGCAAAAAATCACTCCGACCCATATCAGCCGTTGGATCTTGTCAAAAAGCGCGCTCGTCATGATGGACCGCCTAGATTTGGCCACGTCCACTAAACGACAAGATAGCGTTTTATGGAGATCCGCGCTGGGATGGACGGCCAAGATGATGCCACGTACCTCGGAATCACCGAGCCGAAGCACCGACCCAACGAACCGAGGAACCGACCCTCCGAGCCGGGGTACCGGGGTACCGACCCTCGTATATGGCGAAAAATCACTCCGACCCATATCAGCCGTTGGATCTTGTCAAAAAGCGCGCTCGTCATGATGGACGGCCTAGATTTGGCCACGTCCACTAAACGACAAGATAGCATTTTATGGAGATCCGCGCTGGGATGGACGGCCCAGATGATGCCACGTACCTCGGAATCACTGAGCCGAAGCACCGACCCAACGAACCGAGGAACCGACCCTCCGAGCCGGGGTACCGGGGTACCGACCCTCGTATATGGCGAAAAATCACTCCGACCCATATCAGCCGTTGGATCTTGTCAAAAAGCGCGCTCGTCATGATGGACGGCCTAGATTTGGCCACGTCCACTAAACGACAAGATAGCGTTTTATGGAGATCCGCGCTGAGATGGACGGCCCAGATGATGCCACGTACCTCGGAATCACCGAGCCGAAGCACCGACCCAACGAACCGAGGAACTGACCCTCCGAGCCGGGGTACCGGGGTACCGACCCTCGTATATGGCGAAAAATCGCTCCGACCCATATCAGCCGCTGGATCTTGTCAAAAAGCGCGCTCGTCATGATGGACGATCCAGATTTGGCCACGTCCACTAAACGACAAGATAGCGCTCTACGGGGATCCGCGCTGAGATAGACGGCTCAGATGATGCCACGTACCTCGGAACCGTCGAGCCGAGGCACTGGTCATCCGAGCCGAGGTGCCGAGACGCCGAGCCGGGGTACCGGGGTACCGAACCTCACATGCGGCGAAAAGACGAGCCGAAGAACAGGGACCACACGATCTCTCCGAAAATCGCGCTCCGCTCCGATCAAGGGCTCTGATGACGCCACGTCATAAATAAGTATTAAAAATCAATTTTTATTTATTTTAATCGTATTATTTATTTAAAAATTGCGAAAAAGTTACTAAAAATTCGGGAAAATTCACTAGAAATTCTAGAAAATAATTATAAATTCGGGGTGATATTTTCGAACACCTGAACGAACAATTATTGCCTAGAATGTATTGTGAGGGCCCCCAAACGACTGGTTAACACATCGCAAAATTAAATAAATAATCCGAAAAAGTAGATAAAGACCGTCGGACATTCAGAGATTCTTAAGAACAGATTGTAACTTCAAAAAACACCTTACTACCCCCTTCAAGATTCAAAACCCTCCATTCGGACTCCGATACAACTCCGCTAGCCATTAAAACAGTTAAACTACTCCTCAAAGGCTGATCAAACTCAGTCTTTAGGAGTGGGGGGCTCGTGATATGGCTAAAAATGGGGTTAAATCGGAACCGTCCAGATGGGGCACGAATCTTGAAGCTCAGGGGTAAAACGGTAATTTCACCTGCTGACGGGTCTGAAGCGGGTACCGGTTATCTTCCCCAAAGACCCTCTTACCTGCAAACGGATCCACCTCAACTGGGTGCGGGTTTCAACCCGCAGCAAACCCAGTCCAGAAGGGATAGAATTAGGGTTTCTGATTAATATTAATCAACGGCCCTGATTCGTGCCTATCCTTTCACTGGGGATTGGGGATCACATTCCTTGTCTGTATACACAGGAATTACATGCCTAATCTGTTCCCTGAGACGCCTATAAATACCCCCCATCCATCTCCATTAAGAGGTAATCAATCTTTCACCAGTTTTTGCGCTCTTTCATAGTCTGCCAGATTACTGACTTGAGCGTCGGAGGGTGCGTCGCCGGGAACAACCCCGGTGTCTCGCACTTTTTGCAGGTGCACGGCGGAAACGACAATCGAGGCCCGACGGAACAGATACACAGGTTTTTCTATTCAGTTTCCCCAAGAATCCACAAGTTTTATCTGTTTGCCCCCACACCAAATTTAGCGGCAACACCTTCAATCCTTCTTTCACTACTAAATTTAAAATATGAGCCGAACACCTTACATGGAAAAAATCACCACCAAGTGGGAGCAATGATTTGTATTGTGTTTTAATATTATTAGCAACCACATTATTTGCCGAACAATTATCCATGGCAAGAGTAAATAGTTTATCTTCAACTTCCCAATCTGATAAACATTTGCTCAATGCCTTACTAAGTGCCGCCCCTGTATGTTTCTCATCAAGCTCGATAAAATTTAGAATTTTCTTATGTAGTTTCCATTCATCATCAATATAATGAGCCGTGAGACTCATATATCCCTTAGTTTGACAACTTGTCCATGTATCAGTGGTCAAACTAATTCGACCATGTGCATTAACTATTGAGTTTTTCAAAAACTCATTTTCTTTCCTATACAATTTAATGCAATTTTTTGTCACTGTGGCCCTTTTTAACTGTTTAAAATCAGGACGTAAGTTTGATATCATCGTCCTAAAGGCCCAATGATCGACGGTACTAAAAGGCACTTCACACATTATAATATAACGTGCAACATCCTCCCTACTACGTTCTTGATCAAATTTATATAGACCAATATCATTAGACGCACAGGTAGATGAACCAATTTGTAATTGCCTTTTACTTCTTTCACGATTTTTTCTAATTTTGCATGGTCTCCAATGCTTCCATAATGATGAAGTTCCCGTTGATGAACGATAAACAAGGGTCTGAGAACAATACTTACAATAGGCCTTCTGTTTTTTTTTCATCTTTAGTGAAGAACTCAAAAACTGCAGATCCTCTCCCTTTACTCTCATCTTCAATGCTGGTCATACTCGCCTCCATTTCAACTGGAACTGTAACGCCCCGAATCCCAAATACACTGAATTCGAGATGTTCTACAGGATCTTTCCGCTTCCTTTAGTACAAATTTACAAGGAAATTTAAACTTTTCACTTTACATCAGAGTTTACATCAATATTACACTTTTTCATTTGCACAGCGGAAGTAAAATTTACAACAATTAAATAAATGTACAACGATCATGAAGTAATCTTTAAGCATTGATTCCTCTTTAATCTTTATCAAGCCATTTACCTGCATATAAGACTGTGGGTACGTCAGTTTATTCAACCGACGATCATTATACACGGCCATCCTCTCTATGCCGGAAATAGTATAACTTAATTTTCCATATTTAGCAAACACAAACTTGTCACATTTCAAACTAAAGGTCGGCTAAACAGTTGGAGCTTCAGCCCAATCGCTTTCCATCTCAATCCTTACTAACGAATAGGGGTACCGGTTCTGCTTCACCCGCAAGCTATTCAAGAGCCTTCCACTCCTTCAGCTGACACTACTACTCCCTCTTTGACGCTGACACAGCATACCACTACAGTTGAGAGCCTGTCTGCCTCTGATCCTGATCCAACTCCCCAGCACGTGGATCCGCAGCTGCGCTATCCTGCCAGAGAGCACCACCTGCCCGATACCGTGATCCATGCAGTTAATTATGTTACATGACACTAATGCACACTTGTTCGGATTCTATGCATCCCATACTACATAGGTCCGAGGGCAAGTCTCTTAATCGTTCTTCATCTTTGTAGGGTTCAATTCCTCGCCATGACTTAATCTACTACTGTAATTATGGCGAGTATCCTAGATGATCTATGAGTACAAGCTCGTGTACAGAAAATTCTAGAGGGGAATCCCACGCCATGTCTTGACTCATCAAGCATGCATTCTGTGGCAATTCAGCCTCACTTCATGGCATACGATCCTCTTGCAGTCACCAAACATCCCACAAGCGTGGCTAGAGTCCGATCATTCTGAGTTGTACCCACGCCATGTCTTGACTCATCAAGCATGCATTCTGTGGCTCACACACCCGCACCGTAAACCCTAGTTCTCATACCCGTATTTTTCTCTCACTTTCATCACATCTCCACTATGTACTAATCCTTAGTTTCTTTTATCAAAATCATGAACAAAAATCGAAGCTCTAGAGTTAGCCTCTCCACTAAACCGGACTTATTCATTCATTTCAACATGACCGACCTTGGTCTTTCTTTTCAAATTTTATTTCATTCATTTCATTTTCAAATGCCGGGGGAGACTTAGCTACTCTTTTATTTCAATTCCAATTCACAATTTTCACATTGAGCACTTATAACTCATAAAATTCATATTCATAACCAACGGATTTCTTTTCATTAACATGATCTCTAATTCATTCATTAATCCATAATCATACATGAACTCATATACTTCATCAATTAATAATTTCACATTTGAAACTCACATCACTAACAAACATTCACACTTCATATTTTCTTCCCATATTATTCTCAAGTGAGAATAAATTGCATTATGTCACACCATAAAGTTTCTTTTTGCCAAATTATCTTCTAATACTTCATTTCAATTTATTCTTGAAAATTATAATTTTTCACAAAGTATATAATCTAGAACCATAGTTCTATTTATGCCTTTTATTCACAAATCATAGTTTATTTCATTCAAATAATCCCCAAATTATTTTTATAAAGTTCCTTATATTTTTAGGAGAATAACCATATTTTTTTCACAATTTTTGGACACTTAAAAACCCAAAAAAAAATATTTTTTTTCATTCTTGCCGATAGCAAGAATCGAACCCAGCACCTTAAGAACACAGCTGACAGCACCAACCGCTAGGCCATATGCGCTAAGCGCTATAAAGAGGGGGCAAAGGGTATTTGTTACTCTCTGTCGGTATTTTATATGTTTACACAAAATGTGAAATAATATATGCGGCTACAGGGATTCGAACTGATCAACACAGAGAACCCAACCGCACCGTAGGGCCACTTGAGCTACGCGCTCAGTTGTTATAAGTATAATTTCAATTCCATTTAACTTATGCTCTCTGTTATTTAGAACATTTCGATGTTCAACTAGCTTTCGTTTCATTTTGCTCTCATCAAAATATACTGTATAACTCCAGATTAATTCTCCCTCACATAATTTATATGTCAGTGTGAGCAAAATAATTTTTGTAATAATAAAAACACATTTTCAAACCATTAATTCAATTTATACATTCTAACACTACTATTATTCTCTTTTTGATGTTTCTTCGTATTGTAGTAATCTAAATTTTTTGTCACTACATTTCACATTAATCCACTGATTTTAGTCATTTATCAACATACAACTCATATTTGAATTTATTCATACCATATCACCACAAAGGATCTACTTAATACATGAAATGGTAAAACTCAAACTACTAACTTTGTGTATAGTTCTTAATAGTAATAATTGTGGTTTTCATTAATCAATCCATACTTCCAATCAATTCACATACATCACAATTTATAGAACCGCATAACAATTTGCATATTCACATCTCAATCATTCAAGAAGTCATTTTTCCCAATTAAAGTGTGCTCTTTTTAATCATTTTCATGCTTCAATTTTTCAAATTAAACTAGCATGCAATCCTACTTTAGAAATAGGAAAAATTTTACTTACAACTCAATTTTAATAATAAAACCACATACAAGTTACTCATTAACATTCCAATCAATTTATAGACTAACTTTCCCATTAAAAATGTATTCTTATTAATATTTTTCATGCATCATTTCTCAATATAATACTAGCATCATTCCTAATTAGAAATAAGGAAAATTAAACCCACCTTGTATGGAGAGAAACGAACACAATTTGCAATAAAATCCTTGCAACGAGATGCACCTCCTCCTAGACGATGCGCGCACAAGCTCCACAAGCACCTACCCGAGCTCCTCTCCTTGGACTAGTCGGCCTCTCCTCCTTGGAAAAATGCAAGCACAATCCCTCACAACTCAATCTTTTTAACTCACAACTACTACTAGATTAGACTATAGATTTGGAAGGGAATATTAAGCACAAAATAACTAGCCATGGGAGGGGGTATTTATACTAAAAATCAACTAGAATGGAGGGCTAGGATTAGTTGGTTGGTTGTAGGATGGAAGGCTAGGATGAGAGTAGGAGTTACATTAACTATCCACATCTAAATAACCACCACCATGATCACCATTAAACTTTTTGAATTCCCTCCAAAAAAATGTCCACAACCGGCCACAAGAAGGCATGCCTTTTGCACGTGTACGTGTAGTGCACGTGCATGCAACTAGGCCCAAAATTGTGCATTAAATTTTGTATAAAAATAAAATAATCTTTTAAATTGTATTCTACATGACAAGTTGTGTAAAAATATAGTCAATGGGCTTTAGTTCATGGGCCAAACTAGTTACTTTAAAATAAAATCAATAAATTACATTTTGGGCTTTAAGAAAAGGCTTTAAAATAAGGCTTTCTATCTATTTAAAGAAAAGACTTTTGTATAAAATAATTTGAAAACACATATTTAAATAATTATACACATCACAATAAAAATAATTATAAGATTTAATTCAACCAAAATATTGCACGTGCACACTACGTGCAAAATAAAATAATTTTTCATTAATTGAAAAATCAAGGTATTACAGGAACAACAGCTTCACCAATATTTATTTGATTAATGCTTTCCTCAGCCATGAGAATCAAACTGAAAAAATTAAATAGAAAGAAATGATATTAAAACAACAGTAAACAATAATAATACATATGACTAATAATAAGCATTCAATTAGAATATCCTCAAACAAATAAAATACTCATTTCAATCACAATCTTTACATTTACGGATTTTGACATTATCATCTAGCATTATTGAGCACTAGCCATAAGAACACTTCTGTTTATCAAGTCACATATTATAAACAGAAGTGTGTATTCTTTGATTTTTCTTAAAGTTATAACTTGTACGAAAACAATCCTGTGGTGCTCATAGAATGTATCAAGTTTTTTATTATGCAGTTGCATTAAGGATGGAACTAATTTGCTCAATTCATCGTAGACTGTTTAACAAAGCTGAAAATAAATACAGTATAAATTAAAAGTAATACTCTTGAGTAATTCTTTGTAGTATTAATCTAGATGCTAGAGATGTCAAATGCATAGAAAAGATCTAGCGCTAAAAGATACATTAACCTATTCATGTTCAAGGCATATTTTGTCCAAATAGACAAAAAAGTGTTCAAGCAACGATGACAAATCTATGTTGTGTTCGTTTCTATCTGTAGCCTTTTCTGTTTTTGAGAATAATATGGCCGTTGAACTAATGGTGACAAAACTATATTGACAGTTTTTTCGAAGAAAATTTTGTCGTAGCCAAAAATGACAAGCATTATCTCAAACATCAACTATGTGAAAACACAGACAGAAAAAGAAATTAAACAGGTTGGATCATTGATCCATTTTTCCACCACAATCAGCATATGGTTGCCATATAAAAGTTCAACAAAACAGTCATGCATTGAGGACGCAGAAGAAATCTTGAAGAAATGACAGCCATCAAAATCTACAGCAACTTATGCACAAACTAGAATCTGTATATTTAGATGGGATGAGGTAGAATGAAGCATCGCTATAAACCGATATAAACAAACGGTGATCCAAACACAGATCTCTGTACACAATATTCCAATACTATACCAAATATGTGACTTGATAAACAGAAAAATCAAAGAATACACACTTCTGTTTATAATATGTGACTTGATAAACAGAAGTGTTCTTATGACATTTACGGATTTTGACATTATCATCTAGATTATGATTTTGAGAAAAGGGGATAAAACCCTAGATTTGAGAAAAGAGGATAAAAATCATACCTTTAATTGGAGAATAGAGGAAGAGCAGAACTGGAGATTAGGAGTATGAGGAGGTTCGAATCTTCGATTTTTAGGGTTAATGGGATTCGAATGGAGGAATTGGAGATTGGGAGAATGGCGGAAGAGGCGACTGTAACTCTGTGAGTATTAGGGTTTGGGGTGAGGAGAAGATGAGAAGAGAAGATGAGAAGACTGGAAGAGAGCTGAAAGACCGTGACTGTGAGGGAGAGGAGAGAACGGAAGCGGCGAATGGAATGGGTATTAGGGTTTGGGGTGTCGGGTCGGGTGTGAGAGAGTTCTGAAGGGGAATAGCCGAATAGTTAGGGATATATTAACGGGTAACGGGTCGGGTCCGGGTCCGGTCCGCTTGGTTTTATGCTTATTTTTCTGTGGCGGGTCCGGGTCCGGGTCCGGGTCCGGGTCGGATCCAATTATAGGGGACCCAGACTCGACCCGAAATTTCAACGGGTAGTAATTTAGGACCCATACTCTACCCAAATTAGATCGGGTCGGTTCCGGTCCAACGCCGGGTCCGGGTCGGGTCCGGTTCGGGTCCGGATCTCGGGTTTTAATACCAATGCTACTCAGACTTAAGATGTTAGTTAAAATAACTTGGTAGCTGATATAACTGGTTGTTCAGTTGGATGAGTAACTTGAAGAAAAGAATAGAGTATGAACACATGATTGAACCATCTTGGCAGTTTGCACGATGAAGAAACATCAAATAGAAGAATTTATTGTTTCTTGAGATCATCTATCAACTTTACATTTATTCTCTCTTTAGAACTTGTATTCTTTTATGAGTAGCCACAATGTGGTTTACATCGGATATAGAGAAGATAGTGTCCTCATGTTCACCGATACAATAATACACCGATTCGAGTATGTGAAGCCCCATCCTACAATTGCAAGGAGAAAAAATTCAATAGTAAGAATGAGTAGCAATAAAGAGTAAAAAGGGGTAACAACAAAACAAACCCAAAAGATCGATAAATAAATAAATAAATAAATTAATTAATTAAAAAAACGGTCTAACGCCTAGCCACTTAATCCCCGCTTACAAGGTCTAGGCGTTACGCCCCCATCAGCCGCTCGACTACCGCCTAGCGCTTTTTAGAACATTTTTATAATGTGTGAGATCATTTAAACGTTGTCTTGTTATTTGATTAAAGTGTCAAGAGTGAAGTTTTTAAAAAGAAAGAAACATCTTCAAAACTAGTATATTGTATATGCGGGGGAAAAACAAATCAGGTTATTGATTCTTAAAATCTTTGTGATGTGTTGCACTGTAGAGAAGTTAAATATTGAACCTGAAAGGCAAAAGAGAATATGTTGATCTGCTAAGTATTTGTAAGCATTTGATATGTCTGCTAAGTATTTGTAAGCATTTGCGAGGACATGTAGATATGGTCAAAGATGTACTTTCTTTCTGATGGCTGATCTGCATATAGATCAACTGCTCTTAGAAACATGAGGAAAGAAGCAGTCAGAACAGAACATAAAAACTTTCGACCTTTCAGGATTACTTAATAGTTACTAATTTGGTTGGCACAACAAAAGAAATTTATGAATGAAACTAAGAATTTGATGTGGGTCAAAACACATCTCAATCTGAGCTATCTGATCGCCTCAGGATCTGCAAACTCCTATAGATATGGTCTAAAAGTTTTGATGGGTCTTTTGCCATTTCAGGCCCACAAAAGTCACCTGGCATATTATAAATATCAGGCCTCCACCCTCCTTTCAGAGGTAATCAAGATTTCTCCACCTGAACTGTAGCTTTCATTTTCTTTCCAGTGATTGACTCGATCGTCGGATGGTCTGCCGTCTGGATCTCTCCTGGTGTTTCTAGACGCTTTGCAGGTGCTCAGGGCGGCCAGCTACCAATAGCTCCCCTCTCTAGCTCCATACAAAATACTCATCTCAAATTCAGATCTGTGGCTGAGGTTTGTTTCAGACCCTGTCTTTTTCACTATAAATAACAAGAACTCACATATGTTGTTCCCACCTCAAAATCAGCAGCATCAGATTGATGTCGTCTGTGCGAAGACGTCAGACTGATTTGATCCCAGATTTGGGTCTCACTCTGAAGCCGACACCTTCCAAGGCACCCAAAGCCATGAGAGCATTCATGGCCGGACGTCATGCCGACCTTCATCCTTCTCCCAGTCACGTGAACACACAGGGGTCTCGAAGACAGCAAGCCGAGGGTCCGTCGAAAATCGGTCCGAGCGCTTCACACTCAATCGCCGATGACCTTCGATATGTCATCAATCACCGACAGCCCGTGAATGACCTTCAGCACCAGCTCAGTCGATCGAAGGGCGAGGTCGGCCCCTCCAACCGGGCTCCGACTCACAACATTCACCCATCCCAGGGTTAGGAGCATAGGCGCAGTCACTCCCTGAGAGATTATCCACCCCCTCGCAGTCAAGGCAAACAAGTCCCGGTAACGAATGCCGAGTTCTAGGATTTTAGGAACGAGATCCTCCAGGCCCTCCAAGGCAGTCCCAGAACCGAGCCGCAAAATGACAGCCTTCGTCAGGAGGAAGCCCAGGGTAGTGAGTCTCCCATCTTAACTCAGCCACTGAGACAGGATGAGGTCGTCCTATGGTGCAACAAGAAATGGAGAATCGCCTCACTCGCATCGGCGAGGGCGGGCTAAATCCAGCCGGGGGTATCAGCCTAACCGATCCTCGTTCTCTACTTCAATCCTCAACGTTGAGATTCCAAGAAATTTCAGACCGCCTCCGTTCGAGACATACAATAGAGAGTCTGATCCTGCTGATCACATGAAAGGGTTCAAGATTCCCATGATAATTCACTGCGCATCGGATCCTCTCTCATTTTGCACGTTCCCAACCACTCTACGTGGTCATGTGCAAGAATGGTTCTCAAAGCTCACCCCTGGCTTGGTTTTTTCGTTCAACCAGCTCGATGCGAGCTTTCTTGCTCACTTCGTGACCAGCAGCAAGGTCGAGAAAACTAGCGCGTCCCTTTTGGACCTCAAATAGAAGGAAGGAGAGTCCCTTTGGGACTTCGTGCGGAGGTTCACCATCGAGGCTAGGGCGGTCTCTTCTTTCGACGCTAGCGTCGCGTCTGCAGCCTTCTGACACAATGTTCGCCATGGCTAGTTGAAGGCCTCCTTGGACAAGAAACCGCCCCTTGATTTTTTTTAACCTCCTTAATATGGTCGAGAAGTATATTCGAGCCGAGGAGGCTTCATCCCGAAGGCCTGAAAGAAACCCCAGCCAAGGGAAAGAGAAAAACTGAAGACTCCAAGCCTATGAAGAAGGCTCAGAAAGATGTATTTGGTCAGAAATGACCACCTTCGGTCCCCCGCTTCGAGAGGTTCACACCGCTAACTCAGAGTGTGTTGGCCATCCTCATGGAGATCAAGGATAAAGGGATCGTCCGTCTTCCTCCCCGACTCAACAACAACAAGAAGATGGATCAGAGATTTTACTGTCGCTTCCATCGGGACCACGTGCATTAGACCGATAATTTTTGCACCCTCAAAGATGAGATTGAAGCCCTTATCCAAAGGGGATACCTAAGGGAATTAAATCAAACTAACCCCAGCGACCCGAGGCCTTTACCGCCTCCTCGAATGGCCAACAGGTGGCCTGAGCCTGAGCCTGAGCCCGAAGAAGCTGGAGGGATCTTCACTGTGTCCATGGCGGATCCATGGGGGAAGATTTGAACACCTTCTGTAAAGCCTTCATGCGGGAGGTAAATTCTGTCCACAACTATCCCCCCCTCCCCCCCCTAGGGATCAGAGATTGGCGATCTCATTCTCCAGCGAAGACCTGGAAGGCGTCCGACTGCCTCATTGTAATGCCCTAGTAGTAAGCCTCGACATGGTCAATCACGAGGTTCGCCGCATCTTAGTTGACAATGGGAGTTCGGTCAATATCCTATTCCTGGTCGCATTTGAAAACCTTAAACTCCCTCGCGAGAGGCTGAAACCGGCCGGGTACATGCTTCACGAGTTGTCCGGCGTCCCCGTCCCAATTAAGGGAATCATCACACTTGATGTGACAGCCGATACGCTCCAATCATCCAGACAGAAGCAATGGACTCCATGGTGGTCGATGTCAATGCCGCATATAATGCTATCCTTGGTAGACCCGGCCTTTGCTCCCCCCAGGCGGTGCCTTCCGCCTATCACCTGAAGCTGAAATTTTCCACTGACCACGGGGTCGGCATCGTCCCAGACAACCAAGAATTAGCCCGAACCTATTAACAAGGCATCAATGGGAGCCTCAGTCTTTCCTCATAGCCGATAGACGGGTTGAAGGAGGTTCCATACAAGCTCTCTGAAGTGGTACGCCCCGGTACATACGGACTCGAAGACCTGGGGACCAGAACAATCAAGAGACCCTTAGAACACCAAGCATCTCATTAAGTTCCATGAGGGGTCATGTGGGCTAATAGAGACATCCGTGGTTGTAATAGGCATTACGCCTCTCTTCTTTTGTAACCGAGCATTGAATAAAAGTAATGAGATTTCTTTTCGAAACAGATCAAAATGTCTTGGTATCTACTCTCCACACTAACTAGAGATTTCTAAATCTCTCACAACCTCGCCGCTCGGTTTGGACTTCGAGCCCTAATGAGCGATTTCTCAGTCTCTCACGTCCTCGCTGCTCGGCATGAACTTTAGGCCTTAACGAGTGATTTCTCAATCTTTTACGTCCTCGCCATTCGGCATGGACTTCGGGACACATCGAGAGATTTATCAATCTCTTACGTCTTTGCCGTTTGGCATGGACTTCGGACCACAGCGAGAGATTTCTCAATCTTTCATGCCTTCGCCGTGTGGCATGAACTTTGAGCCCTAACGAGAGATTTCTCAATCTCTCACGTTCTCGCTGCTCAGCATGGACTTCGGGCCACAGTGAGAGATTTCTCAATCTCTCATGCTCTTGCCATGTGTCATGGACTTCGAGCCCTAGCAAGAGATTACTCAATCTCTCACGTTCTCGCAGCTCGACTTGGACTTCGAGCCATAGAAAGAGATTTCTCAATATCTCATGTGGACTTCGAGCCCTAATGAGAGATTTCTCAATCTCGCATGTCCTCGCCGCTCGACATGGACTTTGAGCCATAACGAGAGATTTCACAATCTCTCACGTTCTTGCCGCTCGGCATGAACTTCGGCCCCCAGTGAGAGATTTCCTCACGTCCTCTCCATTCGGCATAGACTTTGGGCCACAGCAAGGGATTTCTCAATCTTTCATGTCCTCGTCGTTCGGCATGGACTTCGGTCCACAGCGAAAGATTTCTCAGCCTCTCAAGCCCTCGCCATTCGGCATGGACTTCGAGCCCTAATGAGAGATTTCTCAATCTCTCACGTCTTCGCCGCTCGGCATGGACTTTGGGCCACAACGAGAGATTTCTCAATCTCTCACATGCTCGCCGTGCGACATGGACTTCAAGCCCTAACAAGAGATTTCTCAATCTCTCACGTCTTTGCCGCTCAGTTTAGACTTTGGGCCACAGCAAAAGATTTCTCAGTCTCTCATGCTCTTGCCGTGCGGCATGGACTTCGAGCCCTAACGAGAAATTTATCAATCTCTCATGTCCTCGCCGCTCAGCATGGACTTCGGGGCACAGCGAGAGATTTCCCAATCTCTCATGCTTTCGCCGTGTGACATGGATTATAAGCCCTAACAAGAGATTTCTCAATCTCTCGCGTCCTCACCGCTCGGCTTAGATTTCGGGCCACAGCGAAAGATTTCTCAGTCTCTCATGCCCTCGCTTTACGGTATGGACTTCGAGCCCTAACGAGAGATTTCTCAATCTTTCACGTCCTCCCCGCTCGGCATAGACTTCGGGCCATAACGAGAGATTTCTCAATCTCTCACGCCCTCGCCGTGCGACATGGACTTCAAGCCCTAACGAGAGATTTTTGAATTTCTCACGCCCTCGCCGCTCGGTAGGGACTTCGGAGTCTCCATCTTCTGGCATCGAACTCAGATTTCATCCCCTGTGAAAGTTTTAATTACATTTACGACTCTTGCCTTCGGCAAGGACCTGGAGCTCCCTACCCCGAGTTGGTCCACCTTTCACCTGCTGATAGCCAGGGATAAAGCAGCTGTCATCACCGTGACCCCTAACTGTCAGCGGGTTATAGGAGAATCACCAGTCATGAGAGCTCTCAGTGGCCTGAGAAATGAAAAAGGGATGGGGAAGGGGTTATATAGCCCAGGGAGAATTAGGAGCTTGAAAGTCATGACGTTGACGTGGACAAATCTAAACCATCCGCCTATATCTGATGGCTTAGATACGTCTCTCTGGGCCAGACGTTTCGTCTTCCCAAATGGCACATTTATGACAAGTCATCAATTCGCTGGGAAGACGAAATGTCTCCTGATCCAGCCCATTAATATCCCGAAAGAAGAAACATCTCACCAGCAGCAGGTTCACCTCACCCAAACATTCAGTTCGAAGTTAAGCTCGAAAAGTGGAAAGAACGTTTATTACAACATAGAAGTTCATTGGTACAATCGGCGATGCCATATAACAACTATTACAATCGGCGAGGCCAAATTACAACTATTACAATCTTGACCGTATGATTACAACTATTACAGACTTGGCTTGCTCCTCCTTTTGGGGGCCTTTAGGACTGATACAAACCAATTCGAGCCAATCGAACGCGTTTGCTCGCCGACGAGCCCATCAAGGTCCCTAGGAGTTGCTAAGATGGACGCTCCAGCAACAGAGCTCTGAACATCTCCCGGTCTTGTTGGCTCCAACCTCAGTGTCGGAGATGGGCCCCCAACGGAGGGCCAACCACCCTCGAAAGAGCGGGTTCAGATCCACCTACTCCGAACATGACCCTTAACCTTTTTATCTCCAGTTCCTTCTCCACTATAATTTTGCGAAGGAAGGATTCAGAGGTCGGTAGCCGGGCGGAAATACTAAACATCGACCATCTAGTCTCGGTGCTCCCCAAGTCGCGGTCGGCAATCGTCTTCTTCAGGCGAGGCGACTCCAAGCTAAGTTCCTTCCACTTATTCATAAAATAAGAGACAGCTGCTTCCAGATCTCGAGCCTGTTTGCGATAGCGCACCAAGATGGACTTCATGGATTTCAGCTTGCCCCTAAGGTTCTCGATATCAACGCCACAAGGGTCAGCCTTGGCGGACTCGTTCGTTTGGCACAAAGGGAGACATGACATATCATCTTGAGTCTCATAAACTTGGCTAAATCACAGAGGATCACATCACAGATATTATGCCAAAAATTCCCAAGTCAAAGAATTCGGCCAAAATTCCTTTTCATTTCATCAAAATTCTTACAAAAATCTGCGGCTAGTCTGCGGTTTGGCAAATACAAAAAAAACAAACAAAATATGAACTACTGCTTACGGGGAAGGGGGCACCTCTTCGCCAGCCGCTATGTCGACTTCGTGGTCGGCCACCTCCACTATGTTCTCAACGAGAGGCTTAGACTTCAGCAAACAAAATAGAAAAGGCACGAGGTTGCGGAGTGGGGAAAAACCTTACCAGCACGCTGGCTTGAGATCATCTCATGTAAATCGACTCGAAAGTCTCAGTCGCCAAGGACTCCCTATTGCGAGGCGTGGGTAGATGTTCCAGCACCTCGATCGCCACCGGCCCCTCGGTCAACGTGTCGGCTGTTTTCACAGCCCAGTTAGGGGCCCATTGCCTCAGTCCCTCCTCGCCTACGATCTCCTGGACGTCGGGGAGAATAGGCGGGTGTAACAGCCCGCAAAATTGAAAGTGACAATTTTGTCCTCGTGTGTTACGCACGTGTATTTTGTACCGTTACTGGTAATATTTGTAACGTATTTCACTACGTATTTTGTTTTTCGACTATTTATGTATTTTCCGTATTGATTTTATCCTATTTGAGTCAACTCAAATGCAACATTTCAATATCTGGGTTTTACGTGTTTTTTACGTATTTTTGATGCACGTATCGATTATGCATTTCCACCGCTACGTGTAATATTTTCTATGTGTTTAAATTAATTAATTTTGCTATTCAAATCTATTTTTATAAATGGAAACTCATTTTTCCCTATTTTGATTAAAATAAATTTGTACGTGTAATGCACGTGTTTTTTTACATACATATTGATTACGTGTGGAATATGTATAAATTAATAAATATATTTTTCTTATATTATATTTTTATTATCTTTAACATTTTTCCGTTGATAACGTCGAATTTCGTATTTTTGATATTTTACGTGCGACGCACGTGTTTCTTTCGGTGCGCGTGTTTAAGCGTATTTGTTTTCAAAATAAATTTTGAAGTGTATATATTTTATTTGTGCATGAAACACTATAGATTTTAATAAAACTTATTTTTACGTACATATTACGTATATATACAATTTATGTTTTTAAAAATAATTAAATTGTGAAGTGTGCACTAGTGCACGCACGTGCACGTGTTTTGGGTTATGTAATGAGTAGACCGGACTGTTTTAGAGAGGGGGGAAAGACAAATTTTAAATTGTGTGAGTGGAGATAGTGGATGAGTGGATTGTGTTCATGGGTGTGTAGTTATTATAACTACTCATTTTCTCCTTATACAAATACCCCTACCCCTACACCCTTCTCTTCATCTCTCCCCATCTCTTTCCCTCTATGTCTGCCGAAACCAAATCCAACATGCTTTTTGCCTTCTCCATTAAAATCCACCATATTAATTGATGTATATATATATATATATATATACAATCCATCACCTCTTCACATCTCTTCTTCCCTCTTTGTCACTTTCCGAAAACAACCCAGACCAAGCCACTGTCCTTTCTCCACCTAATCACCTCTATACATGCCTATATATATACACACTATTGTAGATATATACATAGTATATGTATATGAAAAACAAAAGAAGAAGATGTTGTTTGTGTGACTGCCAAAAAGATGAAAAGCTCTCTGTTGCTGGCCGGAAGTGAAGCTTGGACCTTGCTTTGGTGCATGGATTTCGAGAAGACGAATCAGAGTTTCTCTATGAGCTCCTAATTCTAGAAGTTCATTTGAGTACATCACAATTTGGGTGGGTGTTTCTAAAATACTGTCTAATATTAGGAGTACAAAATTGCATGTTAGATATTGTAGAAATTAATTTGTTAAATTTTGATTGGCATGTTGTTGTAGATTACTTAATTTTGATTATTTTGTGTCATGATGTGTTTATTTGATGGTGTGATTCGTATAAATGGTTAGAATTCGTATTAAATTAAAAAGTAAAAAAATGATATAGTATTTAAAGAATTGCTAGAGTAAGAGTTGATGCATGTTAAAATAATAGTAGTCCCAAATAATACAATATGTATGAAAAATGACTTTTGGATGCTAATGTAATGAGAAGTGCGGGTTTAATCTCACTAATATTTATCTTATGAGAATAGAAATCTTATAAAGAAAATTTTGATGAAAGACAACCCTTTTAATTGGAAAAATTGATTATATGTGTTCTAATTCATTTTTGGGGAGAAATTGTGTTATATTGTCAAAAAAAAACTTTATAAAAATTTTGAATATAATATACTATACTGTATTTTAATAGAAATATAATCTGGAAAAGAATCAAGTTTTTGTAAGCACAAATCAATTTAAGAATCGAATTTTGTAAAGAAAAACTAAATACAGTACGATATACACAAACAAATATGTGACTATTTTCATATCAATTAGCCACTTCAGATTTACTGGTCAGTGGGTGTGTTTAAGTGTGTTACTGTAGCTCGGCGGAGCCAATGAGCCTGGGTTCGAGTCTCTTCAAAGAATTTATTTTTTGGAAATGTGAGTTTTACTCAGATCCGAAACCCGAAGCTC
This sequence comes from Hemerocallis citrina, assembly GCA_017893485.1. Classification (NCBI taxonomy): domain Eukaryota; kingdom Viridiplantae; phylum Streptophyta; class Magnoliopsida; order Asparagales; family Asphodelaceae; genus Hemerocallis; species Hemerocallis citrina. The sequence continues at coordinate 131,823,653 of CM030365.1, forward strand.
ATGTATATTATAAATTACTTCTATATTAGTTAGACACCCTGTCCTTAGTGGTCAGCAGGTGGGATTTCGGAACATTACAGTTGATGTGCGGCGGAATTTGGCTTGGTTCGAATCTGGACTTGGCCAAAACTTTTTGGGAAATTGATTTTTGTTATTATTTTGAGAAATCAAGAGATTTTGCTTTGAGAAAAATATTAAAATTATTCTAAAAATATTTAGACTTCATAAAAATTATTTTTACATCATTTGGATATATTTTATGAGATCAAAAGGGAATTTTACATTAAAGAACGCGAATTTATCGATTAAGAAAATAAGAAGTTATTTTTTTATATTGAAAATTGTGACTATTGTATAATTAAAGAGAGATGAATATTTGGATTGAAATTAGATTTTTCTCTTAATGAGATTTTATGATTATTAATATTTGATTGAGATTAATTAAAATGCATACAACGTTATAAGTGATTAAATTGATTAAGAGGTTGAAATGACTTATGTTGTGTTATGAGATTATAAAAGAAATATTTTGGGAAAGAGTTTGTGAATAAAAGAAATGGAAATATTATTTTGAGATTGAATATGGAATATTGTTGATCTCTAGAAAGAGATAGTCGTTGAAATCTAGAGGCTAGGCGAGACCCTAGCGACTGACATTATTTATTATTGAATTTGAGAGCTAACCGTTGAGGGTTGAGCATCTCTTGAGAAGTAGCCAGGTAGGCTGACTGTCTCTTTTGTTTTGGTTTAAGTTCGGTATGGTAAGCTAGCTCTAGGTTGTGATGGTTTTTCTTTTAAAACAAATTGAAATTGTAAGGACTACACTATAATGGAGATGTGATAAAATTAAGAGAAAAACATGAGTATGAGGGCCATTGGATTGGCGGCGTGAGAGTGTTCACAGGATGTCCTTATGATGCGTCATGATTAGGGCGTGGACACTACTCCAGAGTACCATCCCAATGGCGACGCTTGTGGGGTATTTGGTGACTATGGGTGGTGCCATCGTCTATGGTAGAAGGTGAATTGACCACAGGATGCCTACATGATGAGCCATGTGTTAGTGCGTGGGATTCTCTCCAAGGTGCCTGGACGTGGGCTCGTAACTCATAGAATACCTAGGATACTTACCGTAGTTACCGTAGTAGTTAAGGCATAGCGAGGGATTGAACCCTACAAGATGAAAAATGATTAAGGGCTTTTGCTCTCGGACCTATGTAGTATGGGATGCATAGAATCCGAACAAGTGCGCATTAGTGTCATGTAATATAAATAATTGCATTAAGGACTAAGTGCACAGCATCCACGACATCAATAGGATAGTCCATTTGTAGCTTTGTTTGTGATCAAGTTTGTGGTTTGCTAAAGTATTTAAGAATCGTTATATTGTTCGGCATAGTGAGGATAGCCGTGTATAATATTTCGTCGGTTGTAAGCAACTGACGTGCCCACAGTTTTATATGCATGACTTGGAGTTTACAAGAAGATATAGATGAATTGGTTGCTGAGGATTACTTAAATGCTAAAGTTGTTACAATTGTATTATATATTATCATTGTTGTATTTTATTTATTCCGCTGCGTGTTGATGTAAAAGACTCTGATGTAATCATTGTTATATAAAATTTTTAATTTCCTTGTAAAATTGTACGAAATGAAGTGTAAAGATCTTGTGGAACTTTGAATTCGTTCTTATTTGGAATTCGGGGTGTTACAGTGGGACACCGACCCTCAATGCATCAGTAACCTTAAGGTTACTCAGGCTTGGATCCCTCCTCGGGGTCTCGGCGACAATGAGGGACTTCTGCCTCTTGGACTTCAGATCTGAAGGGCCTTCAGAGCATCCCAGAGAGGACCCCTTCCGCTGCTTGGGCTGTTCGACTGCCTTCTTCTTGGCCAACAGTGCTCTCCTGGCGCCAATATCGACGTCGTCCATCGCTGCGAAGGAAAAATAAAACTGTTAGAATGAAGAGAAAAAGTTGGATAAAAAAGAAAATGAAAAACATACAGGAGGGAATGAGGCTCAGTCCGATCCGGGCCAGATGCCTCTCTGTTACGTTCGATCAGCCGATGCTATTGCCAGCAACGATCCGATGCACATCGGCCCACTCCTCGTCCATTAAGTCTTTTCTCTTCGGAGGTCTAAGATTCGGCTTGTAGAAGTTCCAAGCCGCTGGAATTTCCCACGGCGTCTGATTTCGGACGATGAAATATTTCTCCTTCCAACCGTTTATGGAGTCCGGTGCCCATGGACTACCTTCTTGCGAGGGCAAGGCGAGATATAATATATTCCCTTATGCTCGCTCGACGAGCTAACCTGCAGCACGGCTCGAAAGTACTTCAGCTTTAGAGGTACTCCCCTCTCCTCGCATAGCAACATAAAGCACACAAACTACTTTCAGGAGTTCGGGCCATATTGCATCGGGCACAGCCCCCACCCCCACCTATTTCAATACTTGCTTGATGAACGGGTGCAGCGGCAGTCGCAACCCCGAACTGAAGGCGTCCACTGGGAACATGCAATACCAGGGGGCCAAATTATCAGTAGGATGAAGACCAGGGTTCGGAAGCATCAACTCGTACTCCAAACCTATGAAATAGTTTGCCCGTATCAGTGGTAGATCATTGTTCGTCAGAATACTTGGCGTCTTGTCTATCCTAACCTTTGGGTCGGCTTGGCGAAGAAGGCTGCACGCCGTACCGAACCAGTCTTCGACATCGTTCGGATACATCTTAGTGGAGCTCGACTGCTGGAGGTACGGGACGTTGAGCCCATATTTGGGAGGAACTCATCTGGCTGTTTCGGACTATCCAGAATATTCCACCTCATCCTCCCACGAATTTGAGGGGCCTTAGGAGGGGGCGACGTCGCCAACGGTTTCAGAGTAAAGGCCTCATCCAACGGCTCGACCTCCAGAACCTCATCCTCCTCCTCATCGACCCCTCTCCCAACTTCCTCCACCACTTCCTCATCACCCACATCTACTACCTTGGCCACCTCCACCTCGTCGTCCGAGTCACTCGATTCCACCACAAAGAGTTTGCGATTGCTGAGCGGCTGGACGTTGTAGATCCTGTTCACTCGTTTCCCAGGACGAAGAGTCTGAAAGGCGAACACCATTGCCTTGACTAGACGTGGAGGCAAAAGAACACGACTGAACCATCGACATAATAAAAATTACTAACCTGTTATTTGTGCCAAAAAATTTGCCGGAAGGCTGATCGCTGGTTACAGGAACGGTACTTAGAGAGAGAAACTCTAAGGATTAGAGAGAGAAAGCAAAGTGGAGAATGAAAGGGGGAGCGAGGGAATATAGGCAGTGAACCGACGCCTCGATTTCCACCAACAAATCCCAACCACTTAATCTAGATCCAATGGTGCACAAGATTTTGTGCCTTGATTTTCACAACCGTGACGTCAGCATCACACGTGTTGTGCATGTGCCCACTACAGTCCCAGCGAGAAGATAGTCACCCATCAAAATCTCGCAAAGTATGCCATGCTCGATGCTCTGCATGAACTTCGAGCCAGCTTCTAACTTTCTCACTAAGTCCATTACGCTCGATGCTCGGCATCAACCTCGAGCAAGCCCCTATCTTTCACAGAAGATCAAGGGGCTCGGCTCGACGCTCGACATCAACTTCGAGTAGGCCCCTATCTTTCACACAGGATCAAGGGTCTCGGCTCGATGCTCGGCATCAACTCGAGCTGGCTACTGGCTTTCTCACAAAGTCCATTACGCTCGACGTTCGGCATCAACCTCGAGCTAGCTACTGGCTTTCTCACAAACTCCATTATGCTCTACGCTCGGCATCAACAACAAGTAAGCCCCTATCTTTCATACAAGATCAAGGGGCTCGGCTCGACGCTTGTTGCAACCTCAAGAAAACCCTATCTTTCATATAAGATCAAGGGTCTCGGCTCGATGCTCGGCATCAACCTCGAACTGGATACTGGCATTCTCACAAAGTCCATTACGCTCGACGCTCGGCATCAACCTCGGACTGGTTACTGGCTTTCTAACAAAGTCCATTACGCTCAACGCTTAGCTTCAACCTCGAGCAAGCCCCTCTCTTTCACACAAGATCAAGGGGCTTGGCTCGACGCTCGGCATCAACCACGAGCAAGCCCATATCTTTCATACGAGATTAAGGGGCTCGGCTTGATGCTCGACTGAAACCTCGAGCTGGTTATTGGCTTTCTCACAAAGTCCATTATGCTCGATGCTCGACATCAACTTCGAGCAAACCCCTGTCTTTCACAAAAGATCAAGGGGCTCAGCTCGACGCTCGGCTGCAACCTCGAGCAAACCCTATCTTTCATACAAGATCAAGGGTCTCAGCTCGATGCTCGGCATCAACCTCGAACTGGATACTGGCTTTCCCACAAAGTCTATTACGCTCGACGCTCGGCATCAACATCTGGCTGGTTACTGGCTTTCTCACAAAGTCCATTACGCTCGACACTCAGCTTCAACCTCGAGCAAGCCCCTGTCTTTCACACAAGATCAAAGGGCTCGGCTCGATGCTCGGCATCAACCTCGAGCAAGCCCTATCTTTCATACAAGATCAAGGGGCTCGGCTCGATGCTCGACTGCAACCTTGAGCTGGCTATTGGCTTTCTCACAAAATCCCTTACGCTTGATGCTCGGCATCAACTTCGAACAAACCCCTGTCTTTCACACAAGATCAAGCGGCTCAGCTAGACGCTCGGCATCAACCTCGAACAAGCCTCTGTCTTTCATACAAGATCAAGGGGCTCGGCTCGACGCTCGACATCAACCTCGAGCATGCCCCTGCCTTTCATACAAGATCAAGGGGTTCGGCTCGACGCTCGGCCTCAACCTCGAGCCACCAACTCCCTTGATCATAAAGAGTTCGATGCTCGGCATAAAACTTCGAGCTGCCTACGGGCTATCTCGCAGGCACGCCATAACTGATGATCCGAGCCCCGCAACTTGGAGGGCCGAGCTCGGCATCACACCGCTAGGCCACAACCCCCTTTTTACTACTTATAGGGATCTTCCACTCTATCCTTGTGCACACTGTCGGATAATCTTCTCACAAGATTGGGCTACTCCTCAACGCTAGTGCATACAACCCTCAAGGAGCGGGGGCCCTATGATGTGGGTAAAAAGACAGCTCAATCTGAGCTATCTGATCCCCTCAGGACCCGCAAACTCTTATAGATTAGGTCTAAAAGCTTCTATGGGCCTTCTGCCATTTCAGGCCCACAGAAGAGTCACCCGGCCCATTAGGGTTAGGGTTTCTCTCATTCTGCCTATAAATACCAGACCCCCACCCTCCTTTCAGAGGTAGTCAAGATTTCTCCACCTGAACCCAAGCTTTCATTTTCTTTCAAGTGACTGACTAGATCGTCGGAGGGTCTGTCGCCGGGATCTCTCCCGATGATTCTAGATGCTTTGCAGGTGCTTAGGGTGGCCAGCTATCAGCAGCTCCCCTTCTCCAGCTCCATACAAAATACTCATCTCAGATCCAGATCTATGGCTGAGATTTGTTTCAGACATGTCTCTTCCACTATAAATAACAAGAACTCACATCTATTGCTCCCACCTCAAAATCAACAGCATCAGAATTTATGAATGGAACTAAGAATTTACTCAATTCTATTATTTATGTTACATATTGTCATATTTTCTTGAAGATGATATTATGCAACTTGGGCCGAAACACAATATACACTCATGGATAAAGAATATGATATTGCATTGAACTCAATAGTAAGGAGTTTGCATCCTACAAAATTAGTTGCTGCTGTAGACATAACACACATTAGACTTCTTAAGAAACTAAAAACATGATCTCGCATTAGATTACATCCTACAATTTTTTTTGTTCTTCACTTAATTAACATTACACTGGCAAAGTGGTAATACAAATGAAGATGCATGACATCGTACAATTTTGCATCTCACCTAATCTTTCGCAGAAGCATGGAAAATCTGGAATAAGCATCAACCTTCTTTGTATGCGATATAGGAACGCCAAATTAAATATGCGCAAGTGTATAACAAATCATCACAATCACCAAAATTAAATAAGTGCATACATAAAACCATCAAGAATATCGACAACAAGAAGAACATCAAGAACAACAACATCAATTTACAGATATCAAGTCTTTTTCCCATTCTATATTTACAGATAAAGGGTTTCGATTTGAGGTAGAGGGTTTCGATTTGGGGATTATGTCAAAGTGGATTAGGGTTTCGGTTTGGGGCACTCCTCAGATCGCGTTGAGAGAGGGAGAAGGAGAGAGCGATGAGAAGGAGCGTTCGAGAAGGAGAAGAACGATCTGAGGGAGTACTGATCATGGGGGGAGGGAAATGTCACAAATACCTCTGCTGCTAAGTGAGGAGAGCAGAAGTCATAATGGCCCTTAGATTGTGATCATGATCACGAGGTAGATCGAACGGCTAAGGGCACGTGCGCACCTCTTTGCACACCAAAGGCGTGCGCAACCGAAGAGCAATATATATATATAGTAATGTTCCGTTGTGCACTAGGTCTCCGTGTGCACTCGGCCTTCGGCCTTCGTATCGGCGATCCGAACCTTTTACATTGATCTACACATCTAAATTAGTCTAAATATGTAAAATCAAATCATTTAAAATTTATTTGCCCATCCATTGAAGTATTACAAAATTGTATGGCTGAAAATCGTCAATGGATGGGCAAATAAATTTCAAATGATTTGATTTTACATATTTAGACTAATTTAGATGTGTAAATCAATGTGAATGGTTCGGATCGTCAATACGAAGGCAGGAAGGCCAAGTGCACACGAATGCACACGGAGACCTAGTGCACAACGAAACATTTCTCTCTCTCTCTCTCTCTCTCTCTCTCTCTCTCTCTCTATATATATATATATATATATATATATATATATATATATACACGCGCGCGCGCGATTTTTCCGATTTAATCTCCGATTATTTTCTGATTAACCGATTAATCACTAATTGCTCCTAGACCGATTAGTTTCAAAAACCGATTTTACTGCCTAGTAGATAGGCATATAAAGAAACACTCACTAACTCTTATCTTCCATGATATAGCTGTAGAAGATTTACAAATCTGGACTATGGGATAGGTATATGAAGAGACAAATTCATAAACTCAATAACAATTTGAAATCTTGAATAACATGTTTGGACACACTACAGTTGGCCAAAAAATAAGAGAAATAGACACTGCAGTTGGCCAAAAAATTGCACATAGTTCTAAATAGAATGTGATAATGAAGCTTTGCATTTGGCTATGTGACCAGTTAACTCAACATATACAATCAAAATAAGAGAAGTAGGCTGCATTTGGCCCCAAAAATTCTTTCTGAGCTTGATAACTTGCAATGCATCATACTGGATCTTATGTTCTAGTTTCCAAGATCACCAAAAAATTACATTTTGATGCATCTCTTTAGACTTTACATTTTGTGTCTGTCACCAAATGACTTAAAGTTCAAACTATAAGTTCCTTCACAAAATTACATCTAGCTTTTTCACAAAATTACATCTAGCTTTTTCACAAAATTACAGAAAGTTTTTTCACAAAATTACTCCAAGTTCATATGACATATCACCCTTTTATGCATCTATTTATCTCTCTTGGGCATTGCATGAGGCTGGGTTGTGTATCAACATGATGTTTAAATTACTTGGTGGTTTTAGTTAGTCACCTGAGTCACAAAGAAACCAGTTCCCCTCCCTATAGATACAGGCTTGTCCATCCCTCTAATTCCATATGTTCCTTTCGCTTTCCCTCCGAGTGTCTGCACTCTCCCACTCCTTCAATTTCCAAATGGAATCCATGGTGGTCTATTACTTTCATAATCAATCTACACAGTAATTTGCATATATTGTAAGTTAACACACGGGCATTGTAAGTTTGAATTCAACTATAGATGAAAGAGTATCATATGGATTGTTCTCTAAATTAAAATACTTACCTGTAAATTTCCATAACATAGTGGCCAATTTTTGGTCCTCTGTTGCTGCCACCACCTCTCGTGCGTCTAAGATGGTAGTGGAAGACAACCCTGGGTGTATGTAGAGGGGCACGAAGGAATTGATTATGGGTGGCTTGGTGGAAGCCCTAGCAGTTTCCCCTCTGCATATCTCCCAAAGAGGTTGGCATATCTCCCAAACAGGTTGACACCACCATTGCTGCCCACCCTAGTGCAGGTAGCCTTCTAAGTCATGGAGCTATGGAGGAGTGATGTGTGTCACAATTTATTTAGGGTACCTTTCAACTTCTTGACATGTAGACCTAGGGGTGGCAACTGGGCCGGGTCAACCGGCGACCCACCCGCGACCCGGCCCACGAACCCGGCCCGCTCTAGAGCTTCACGGGTTCGGGTCGAATCCGGTGAACATACCGGGTCGACCCGGGTCGCAATTTACGCGAATCGAATTCGCGAAACCCGGCCCGCGAACCCGTTTAATTCGCGAATTGAACCCGTCAACCCGCGGGTTTCCCGTACGGGTCGAACGGGTCGAAACCCGTGGTTCGAACCCGGGTCTGTCGCTGACTCAACGCAGCAAACGGCTCTTAGAGCCGTTGCTATGCAAACGGTTTTTTTTTTTTTTTTTTTTTTTTTTTGTTTTTTCCCACTTCTAAGCCTATAAATAGCCCCCAAAAATCTCCAAAAAAATCACACCTCCCTCTCTTACTCTCTCTACTATTATACATCAAAAAAAAAAAAATTTGAACAATTGTAGTAATCATCAAACAAGTGTACAAGGAGGCGTATACACGATCAAATTTCGGTCGTATCGGAGAACAAAATTCAACGTCTTCAACTCTCTTCAACCATCGACTCAAATCTACTTCAACCTCTTCTCAACTCTTCAATTGCGAAATCGGCAAAGCGCTCCTCCATCTTTTCTATTATATTCTAATTTTCACGGTTTTTTTTATACGCGTATTCCACGGTGAACGGTATCAAAATATCTCTATCTCTCTTGTTATTTTTTTTTGCGTTGTAGTTAAAATTATTATTCGTTTTTTGAACTTCTCTATCTCAACCCTCTTGTTTTTTAGTTTTTTTTTTGTATAATTCACCGCTCCTACATTGTAGATTTTTTTTTACATACCACATTACTACACTATGTCTAGATCACGCGGTAGCGGTCGTAGCGGACAAGATTATTCCTCATCTTCACGTAGGCCACCAATTGTCCCAATTATTGAGCCCGCCCAAGATTACATTGATCCTACTATGGAACAATGGGGTACACACGATGATGTTGGACATGAACAATTAGAAGAAGAACAACAACAACAAACCGAAACCACACAACCCCGTAGTAGTAGGAAAAGTAGAGAAGAAACTAGCAATTGGCATAAGTTTTATGAGTATATCCCGGACGAAAATACTCCGGGTATAGGTGTGAAAATGTGTAAATCATGTGGTAAACAATACAAATTCAAGAGAGGTGACGGAACCGGTACACTTAGTAGGCACATCCTAAATAATCATAAAGATCTTCTTGATCAAATACAAGGCCAACAAAGAATAAACCCTAGGACCGGTCAAGTAGATAGCCACCCTTATGATCCCGAACTTGTTCGTCAGGAAATGGCCCGATTAGTAATTCAGGAAGAGTTACCATTTACCTATCCCGAGAGTAGGAACTTGGAAAATTTTAATCAAACGGCCTTAAACCCTCATTTTAAAAGAATTCCGAGAAATACTTGCAAATCGGATTGTTTTAAAGTGTACATGGAAATGAAGGACGCGTTGATTGCAATTTTATGGAGTTTAACTTGTAGGGTTAGTTTAACTTCGGATTGTTGGACGGGTGTCAACAATATTCCAACGATGGGAATAACCTGTCATTGGATCGACAATGATTGGATTCTTAATAAAAGAATCATATCACTTGCATCGTTGCCGTATCCCCATAGTGGCGCTGAAATAGCAAACCGTATTTTAGAAATTTGTGATGTTTTTCATATTCGCGATAAAATTATGGCTATTAGTTTTGATAATGCATCTAACAACAATGTAGCAATTAATACTTTAAAAATAATATTAAACCCTCCATCTGACAATATTTTTCATGTTAGGTGTGCATGTCATATTATAAATTTATGTGTTCAAGATGCATTAGGTATAGCTGATCCATATATAATTAAAATTAGAAATTGTGTACATTTCATTGCATTAAAACCAAGCATTCTACAAGAATGGAAAGCTTGGTGTAGAGCTAGAAATGTTCCTTTTAGAAAATTTCCAAAGGATGTTAGAAACCAATGGAATTCTACTTTTGATTTACTAAATGTTGTCACCGAATATAAAGCAGTTGTAAATGATTTTTGTATCGCACAAAATATGCCTAATTTTGAAATGACTCCCGCCGATTGGTTTTTTGCTGAACCTTTGTTGGAATTTTTAGAACCTTTTAAAACCGCAACTTTAAAATTTTCAAAAACATATGAATCTACTTCTAGTAGCATTTTTATTGAATTAGTTAGCATGATGCAAACATTTAACGAAATGTTAAATGATACCCATATTAGTGACATTGTAAAACCTGCATTTACAAAATTTTTGAAGTATTATTTTCCTCCTCCTATGTTGATTTGTGTTGCTACTGTTATGGATCCTCGTATCAAATTAGAAGGTACGAAGAATTTGATAGAAATATTTTTTAGATATTTAGAGAACATTGTAGAATTAACAATTGATTGCACTAGTTTTTTAGTTCAATTTGAATCTACGTTAAATAACTTGTATGATTATTATGATAGACATTTTGCTTCTAGTAGTACAACTTCTGTAGTTAGTTCTTCTTCTGGTAGTTCTAAAGGTAAAAGTAAAATTGGTGATAGAACATTTAGTTTACTTGAAAAAATTCAATCTAAAAAACCTAGGACTAATCAACCAAATGAATTAAATTGGTATAACCAACAAGATGCCAAGCCTTTTATTTCTGCACTAGATATTTTACAGTGGTGGAAAGAACATGAACACACTTTTAGTATTCTATCAATTATGGCTAAAGATTTACTAACTCCTCCTGTCTCTACAGTTGCTTCTGAGAGTGCATTTTCTACAAGTGACAGGGTTCTATCTGATTACAGGAATCAGTTGAAGCCCGAGACGTTAGAGATGCTCGTATGCACAGAAGACTGGCTGAAGGCTGAAGATAGGACGCAAGGGAAAGCGTTATCGAGTTCCACAAGTGGGAGCAACTCGCCTGAAGAACAACAACAACAACAACAACAACAACAACAACAACAATAGCTTTTCTTGTTATGTTAAATTAGAAAAATTGTAGTCAATTAAAATTGTACATAAGAAATATGTTATTGTATAAAACTTATTTGTGAATTGAATTCTTCATTTCGTTATAAATTGTTCAAATTGTACAACTTAAATTCATATGAATAAAATTTCAAAATTTGTTGTCAATTTCACTCTTTCAATCTTATTATTATTATTACGATTTTTTTTGTTTATTAGTATTTTTACTTACTTAGTACTATAATTAAACATCATTTGGGGATATTTGATTCAATTTTAAGAATTGTAGTATTATTACTTATTAGTATTATTACTGAATTACATACTTAGTATTATAATTAAACATCATTTGGGAATATTTGAAGAATTGTAGTATTATTACTTATTAGTAGTATTACTTATTTGTATTATAATTTTTTAAGAAATGTAATATTCATCAAACAAAAATATGGTTGTTTGTATAATTGTATACATCATTTGTAAAATTATTATTATTATTAGTTCAATTTAAGCTACCAAACAAAAATAATAATAATAATAATAATATTATATATATATATATATATATATATATATTATTAAACGGGCCAACCCGTGGGTCGACCCGGCCCAACCCGGGTTGAGCCCTAAAGGGTTCACGGGTTGGGCGGGCCACCCAAATACGAAATTGACCCGGCCCGGCCCGGCCACTCGAGCGTGCCAACCCGCACGGGTTAGGCCCGGACCGGCCCGTTCGACCCGTTCGCCACCCCTAATAGACCTCCAAGTCGTGTAATATTTTCATTTTGAAGTGTATTTGTATAATGTGAGTGTACTGTGAATAAAGATTCATGATATTTCTAGATGATCAAATGTACTTTTTCAGGTAATTAATATCCTAAGTGTCATATCCATGTTCATGTTCATGTTCATGTTGCTATTCATGTATCAAACAACTATTTATAAAGAGCCAGACTACAACAAGAAGGCAATTTCTTATACTCGTGATATATAGCAACATTTAAGACACAATCTATATACATACCTAAATTGATATATGAACAATAAAATTTATATTGCACAGACCGAAAAGAATTTCTCACCCGGTCTCCAAAGTGCCTGACAGTGGAAGTGGATTCTCATCATGCAATGCACTTGGCCTTTTATGAGGTGATGCTTTCTTCTCACTGTCTTCATTTAACATTCTCACTTTCAGGAAATGTAGGATTTGCATTTTTGATAAGCTCCTCTCCCGATCTAGGCCTCCCACCTTTGCCACCTTTCCCTCTAGGAGTTGGTGCAACAGCTTCATACTTGCACATGTTCTTGTTATGACCCATTCACTGGTAGTTGCTACACATTTTTATACTTATGATATTGGTCCCATATACACCCTCATCTTTTGGCTTCCTCCTTGTACTTCTTACTACTGCTTTCTTGTAAGGGGGTGGCAATGGCTTAGCAGTTGTACCAAAGTCAGGCCCACTTCTTTCATCCAAAATTGGCATGATTTGTTCTTTATATGTAGCAATGTATATACTGACATGGTAGTATTTGTGCACATAATTTTCTATCTGATGCTAGCAATTGCATGTACACAAGGTATACCTGATATATCATATTGCCTACAAGTGCATGTTCTCTCAACTAGATTCACTGAGTGCCCCCTGCCACTTCCCAAAATTTCAAAATTTGGTGACCATATCTGATCTTCTTGAAACTTGCAGCCTTATCACCTAATTTGTTTAGTTCCTTCTTGATTCTGGGACAAATTACACCACTCCACTTTCTCATTCCCTTTCTTTTATCTTCAAATATCTACATTATTTGTCTTCTTATACTCTCCATGTTATGAAGTACTGGCTTTCTCTTTGCCTCGAGTATCTAGTTGTTGAATGACTCAGAAAGATTGTTGCAAAATAGATCACACTTGGTGAATGTGTTAAAATAAGCACTGCAAAAAATCTAGGATCTTTGTTAAGTATCAAATCATGTGCTTCTTCATTTACTTTCTCCAATTGCTTCATTTGATTGTCAAAATCCTCCACTTGGTAACAACATGATGCATTCCACAATGCTGCCTTCATGTCCTTGCCAGGGTGCTTCTTGAAATTGTCATGTAAGTGCCTCACAATACCTATAAAATGTATTGTTATATTCATGATTGAACACCTCAACAAGACCCTGCAACATAGACAACCAGTTGGAGTGAGCATAATTTCCAATGTCATATGGATTGAGGCAACATGAACATGTGTTAGGAGATAAAATATTGTGAATAAATGGTTGAAGGAGTGTGCAATGATATAAAGAGTGAAGTAAACAACGAAGATATAAACAAATGTAGTAGTACCTTTTGCTAATCAGAAATGAAAGCAACATCAGTAAGATCCATTTCCAATGCATCAAATAGTTGCTCCATAAACGAACACTAGGCTTTCTTGCATTCTATGTTTACAATTATAAATGATTTCCATCTTTTACTACATCACTAAAACTTCAAGTGGCAACCATGAAATGCAATTATGGGTCTACATCCAACTTTGAAACCATGTATCATAGCATGGCATGTTATAAATATTTTATCAAAAATTTCGCCATCACCATAATCAACAAGTCCAAGCTCCTCTTGTGACTTTGTCCTCAAAATTGTTGTACTTTCTGGATTAGTAAGGGGAATCATTTTTGCATAATTTGTCAAATAAGCATAATGTTCTATATCTTTGCCCTCAATGATCTCCAGTGCAACTAGCTTGATCCATAGATGTATCCAAATCAAAGTCTTTCTTAACCAACTCCATGAAGACATCTACTTTCGTCCTAGGATCTACTCTGAATATATCAACATATTTCTACCCAATCTAAGTGGAATTGCAGTTCTTATTGACATAAGCCGTGATGCAATTATGCTTTGAATAGAATGTTATAACCTAAAACACTGTGTAGTCCATATCCCTTTGGTAATGCATTGGTAGTCCCTATCCCTTTGGTAATGCATTGAGCCCTACACCTTTTCCATGTATTCTTAATCAATTTATATGAATATCCAATCCTGCAGAATACCACCCTTAGGGCCTCTCTGAGTTGTGGTGGATTTGCAAATCCCATCACCAATTTCAGCTTACTATCGTAAATTAATGCCTTATCATCCCATTGAGGGTACACATCCCAGACACCCCCTTTCTCATCTGATGATCTATCCAAGCTGACCAACTCATCACTCTTCTCGTACTCAAATACTACTTCTAAATTCTTTAGAAATGTTCGTCATCATTGTTTTGTTTCATTCTTCCAACAGTTTCAATATGTGCCTCATATCTTGCAAGCCCACATGATTCAATATTTGGTTCAAATATGATATATGCATCTGGCTGTGGTGATGGACACTCCTGCTTCACTATATGTTGAATTGATACTAAGTTGGATGCTCTCTTCCTCACATTGCCTACTTGATCTGCGGAAGCTTGTGTTCCTATAACAATATGCTCATCAACACCAGATATGTAGTCCTCATCAGTATCCCTAAATTCTGTGAAGTTCCCATCAATATCTTCATTTGAATTATTGTCTTCTCTTTTGGACTTTCTCTTGCCTGTGAACTCTTTACTCTCGTTGCCTTCTTATTCTTGCCACTCTTCTTATTAGATGTTCCACTCATACCTGCAATGTATTGCAAATATATCAATAATTTAACAAGTATCATATAACCTACAATAACAGTAGTAATGAAGTTCAAAATTTACCTTGAATAGCACCCTCATCTAGTGTACTACACCTTTGCAGAGTCTTCTCTTTTGGAGCCTGTATCAAAGCACGTTCCATTGCCTTTGGTCTTGGTTGAAACTCTTCTTGGATGCAGCTTATCCAACTTCCTCTTAGGTGTAGGAGACTTGATCAATTGTTGTTTTGTTGTAAGAGTAACCTCAACCCTACCCTTGGAGTACAACCTCTCACTCCTAGTGAACCTCAAATCATACTTCATTCCTGCTAATTTTCCTCTACTTGCAGGGGAGAAGTCAACCACGTCTACATCTGAGTATTACTCAACCTGAACATCAGAATCTTCGTGCACCTGAACATCTGAGTCTTCCATCTTGGCTAAATTATCCACCTTTCCACCATCTGCAACATTTGCAGGGATCAATTCTTGACCATCAATGGAGATCTCTGCCAAGTTGTTCTTCCTCTGTTCACCATCTGCAACATTCTTAGGAAAAAAAGTATCCTATCAGTGCAACATTCTTAGGAAAAAAAAGTATCCTATCGGTGGATATGTCTGCCAAGTTGTCTTCCTGCATATTTACTTTCTCATCATCTTCATTTACATATCCAATGCAATAGTATGTGTTTCTTTCTTCTTGAGTTGCATTCAAATGAAGCTCACTTTGTTCAATATATGAAGGTATGGTTACCTTGCCTCTCATTACTCTAAACATGCGTGCAAGTGATGCATCATCATAGATGATCCTCAAGTAATTAAGGTCTCTCATGTGTTTACTGTAATAAACTTTACACCCATCACCGCAATTAAGTTCTTCTAGATACTCCAGTATATTTTTTCAAGTAATGAACTCTGGAATCACGCTTACAACCATTGTCATTCCACCCCTTTATGCCTCAATAGATGGTTTTGTATAGAAGATGCCCCTATGGTGAAACTCTTAACATGAAGATTGAATCTTGATAGTAAACAAAACAAAAATCAAATTAACTAATATGGTCATTCTGGAAACCAAATTGATTAACCTAAATCACTTCGCAGCTGATATGGGTTAGGAATGACATGGCCCGTCCTGGGCCACAGGATCCCCTCAGGATGCGCACGCCTCCTGATCCTCCGGATCCACCACGTCAGCGTCGGAAAACCGCCCGGGCCGCCGCCACGTCAGCCTGGAAACCACCCGGGCATCTGCCACGTCAGCCCTGAACCGCCCGGATTTCCACCGCTTCAGCTTCACGGGCAACCGGGTCCAGACCCGACCCCAAACGGGTCCAGACCCGGTTGGCTTCTTCTATAAATACCAGGCCCCTACTCCTTCTCCAGGTAATCAATCTTTTCCCATCAAAACCCTAGTTACTGTTACTCTCTCTTAGTGACTGACTAGATAGTCGGAGGGTCTGCCACCGGGACCAACCCCGGTGTTCCGAGACCGTCTGCAGGTACACGAGACCCTCAGATCCGAGCCTCAAATATCCGAGCCGAGCATCAGCCTCCACCTCACTACCACCTACCTCAGTACCGTTCGTCCAGTCGAGGGTCGTCTGCATAGGAGTCTCCTCCATCAATACAAATCGAGTAAGAACTCACGCCTGGTGCATCCACACGCCTCTCAAAAACAAACCGCATCAGGATGTCGCCGTCTGTGGGAAACTATCTATCGTAGAAGCCAACCCGAGCCTCGCTTCCAATGGTACCCTCGTAGACGCCGACTCGAGCTCCGCCTCCGTCGGCACCCCCGTCGACCCGAGCTCACATGGCGCCCAAGGCCGCAAAAACTGTTACCTCCGCACGCCGACAGGACGTGCCTCCGCAAGGCACCACTGCCGATGCTCAGGGACCGAACAACAAGGGGGTCAGCCACGGGCCCCAGCCAAACGCCTCCTTGTTGTTCGGTCCCTGGCTGGTAGGCGTTTGGCTGGGGCCCATGTTGTTCGGTCCCTGAGCATCGGCAGCGATGCCTTGCGGAGGCACGTCCTGTCGGCGTGCGGAGGTAACAGTTTTTGCGGCCTTGGGAGCCATGTGAGCTCGGGTAGACGGGGGTGCCGACGGAGGCGGAGCTCGAGTCGGCGTCTACGAGGGTACCGTTGGAAGCGAGGCTCGGGTTGGCTTCTACGATAGATAGTTTCCCACAAACGGCGACATCCTGATGCGGTTTGTTTTTGGGAGGCGTGTGGATGCACCAGGCATGAATTCTTACTCGATTTGTATTGATGGAGGAGACTCCTATGCAGACGACCCTCGACTGGACGAACGGTACTGAGGTAGGTGGTAGTGAGGCGGAGGTTGATGCTCGGCTCGGATCTTTGAAGCTCGGATCTGAGGGTCTCGTGTACCTGCAGACGGTCTCGGAACACCGGGGTTGGTCCCGGTGGCAGACCCTCCGACGATCTAATCAGTCACTAAGAGAGAGTAACAGTAACTAAGGTTTTGGTGGGAAAAGATTGATTACCTAGAGAAGGAGTAGGGACCTGGTATTTATAGAAGAAGCCAACCAGGTCTGGACCCGGTTGCCCGTAAAGCTTAAGCAGTGGAAATCCGGGCAGTTTAGGGCTAACGTGGCAGATGTCCGGACGGTTTCCGGGCTGCGTGGCGGCGGTCCGGGCGGTTTTCCGACGCTGACGTGGCGGATCCGGAGGATCAGGAGGCGTGCGCATCCTGAGGGGATCCTGTGGCCCAGGACGGGTCACGTCATTCCTAACCCATATCAAAACCCTAGAATACCCAATCCAATACAAGCAACCAACTATGTTGCTGCCCTCACTACCAAACATTACCCTACAAGAACATTCAAGTGCTTCTTTCATTACCAAAATTCATTGCTTACATGATGACATCGTTGTGTTCAATTCAAAATTTGACAACCACAAAGTACCAACTTTTATGAAGATTTCATCTCTTGCATATCCTACTAACAAATATACAGCCTAAACACAAAACTTTAACAAAAAGGAGAAACTTTTGAATAATTCAAACACTTACATCCATTCTATGGAGTTCAGAAGTGTGAAATCTAATGCAAGAGTGTTCCTTTCTTCGTCTTCAGAGGTTGTAAAATTAGAATTTGGGGTTTTCTTGGGATTTTGCTTTCTAAGTTGTAAATAGGAGTTGGAGTATTGGGGAAGATGAAGGGGTTCCAAATCACAAAGGAAAATGATCTGATGTCTGGTTTGGATGAAGTGTATCGACCAACTGAGCAGGTGGGATAAAAAGGTCAGAATAACGCAAGGGAAGCACGTAATGGGAAGAACGGAACGTGATAGTAGTTTCAACAGCCCCACGGGGACGGGGGTTTCTGCTTTGACCAAAAACCATAGAGGGTTATCTGCTTCGACCTGCAAATATAAGGGGCGTTCCCGCATTTTACTCAAATTTCTTTGTTAAGTTTCACTGATTATAGTGTGAACTAGTCGGAATTTTGTGTTTTTTATTCTTTGAACCGCTTTTGTGGTGATATGATCTCAAAGATCAGATTTTTCTTTTCTACTTAGATGATTGAAGATGGAGTCGTGATCTATTGAAGACTAAATTTGAAAAAGCATCATTTAAGTTTTTCTCGTTTTAAAAAAACCTCACTAAATTTCTTTTTATAAAAAAACCGCACTCAACCACGTTTTCAAAAAACCCACAACGACGGTGTTAGTTTCCGTTAGATTTTATGTCATGTGCAGCGCGCATGACTTTTTTTGGGACAATTTTGTTTCTGTCTGAACCCGATAGACTCCTTACTCTTCAATTACTGAGTCAAAAAATTCCAAATCAACACATGCCCTAGCTTATCCTGCTTCGAAATTTCCCCTGTCAATTCTCAACACAACCCTGGTAAAAAACTATATGGGAAAAATCATCCCCAATTCAATCGTCCCACCAAATCAACTCATCTGGCGTCGATCGAATTCCGAGGTTGTGGTTGCGATTGATTCCTCCCACCCGATAGGTGAGTTCTCCATTCTCTTTCTCTTTCCATCTTTCTTTATCTTATTTTTTGGTCTAATTACAAGAGTGGGGTTAGTGATGTTTGGAATCATTAAAAAATGGGTTGTGAGGGGACCATTTTGTGCTTGTGAACATAGGGTGGGGTTAGAGTTTTGTAAACATTGATTTAATTTTGTGGGAAAAACACATGGTTTTTTATTTTATTTTATTTTTTTTGGTGGTGGTGGTGGTGGTGTGTGATTGCACGCTGTTTAATTGAGTTGTTTTTGCACATTCTTGAAATGAGTAGTTGAGGTGTTGTTGAATAGGGACAAATATCTCATGTGGGGTTGATTTTGAAATTTCATTTCTGTAAATGTTGATTTTATTATATTATATTTGTGTTTATTACATTTGAATAGTAGGATGGTGGTAAACCTTAACATTCATTGCTCTCAATATTCTTCATGATTTATCAATTTATTGTTGAAGAAATGTAGCAATATATATATGTCAGCAAACTTATTGTTCATAGTAAATTTCTGATGCAGGGGTTATTGGAAACTTTCAAAAAGCTTGTGCCTGAACCTCATGTCAGATATTGTGTGAGACATCTCTATACAAACTTTGTCAATAAGTATAAAGGTCTATACTTACAAAAAATATGGGGAGCAGCTACTTCATACACAATACAATGTTGGGAGTCATCAATGCAAAGAATGAAGAAAGTATCTGAAGAGATTGCACAATGGTGGATGGATATTGGTCCTGAGAAGTGGGCAAGATCTCACTTTAAAGTTACAAACATGTGTGATTTGTTGTGCAATAATATATGTGAAGCTTGGAACAAATATATCTTGCAAGCTAGGGATTGCCCAACCATAACAATGTTGGAGATGATTAGAAGATTGGTGATGGTGACACTACAGAGTAAGAGTGAGATGATTCAAAATTATATATGTATTATCACCCCAAAGATTATAGACTGAAGAAAAACTACGACAAGTCCAGAGCTTGTTTTATTTGGAAATCATCTAACACCAAGTATGAGATAATGGAACATGGAATTCTACTGCATGGACTTAGATGCAAAGACTTGTGACTGTAGAGAGTGACAGGTAACTGGTGTGGTGTGTAGACATGCAATAGTGTGCCTGAGAAATCGAAGGAAGAGCGTAGAGGAATGTTGTGATACTATTTACACTATGACTACATACATGAAAGTATATGAAGGTATGTTGTTAATAATATTTCTCAATTTATTTTAGTACACTTTCTTACTTACATTTATCTTCTAACATTTGTGCCATATTATAGGTACTATAGACCTAGTTCCCAACTCATCACTTGGGAAAAGTTTGACTATGGTAGGATACTTCCCCCGTGATTGAGAATGACTCACTACAAAAGATACTCGATTTACCGGCGAATCTTCCCCGGCGTTTTACTAGTAGCGCCGGGGTAGAGAGCGAATAGGAATTGGGCACCAGATGGGAAGGTTATACACCGGTGGTCGCTTTAAACCGCCGGGCAATATTCGTATTCACCGGCGTTTTTTTTTAAAACGCCGGTGAAGTGTATTATTCACCGGCGTTTTAATAATAAACGCCGGTGAATAATCTTCGATAAATCCCGCGAACCCTAATCTTTCGCTTGCCATTTTCCGAAACCCCAAAAAAAAGCGGGGGGGAGGGGGGGCTTCGTTTTCCCTCCTTCCTCGCTCTACTTCCCGCGCGTTTGCCTCCGCCCCTTCGTCGTGTTCAACAGCCTTCGACCTTTCGTCATCGTCCCTTCTTCCCTTCGTCATTTTCGATTTCCCTCCTCCCTCTCTCTATTTGGAGGTGAATCGGCGATCGGAAACCACCGTGTCGCCCCGCTCTCTCTCTATCTCCTACGCCCCCACGCTCGTTGCCCCGCTCTCTCTCTCTTCGGTATCATCTCTTGATTTCCCTTATTTTTCAAAAAAAGCATGTTTTTTCAGATTATTTGTAGAGTTTTAGTTGGGATGAAGAATGAATAGAAAAATATATGCTTAGATACTGGAAATTTTCATCTCCTTTTACTGTTAATGGAGCTTATTTCATGCATCTGATTGTCATCTTGGCATGTTTTTTTGACCAAAATGGGTTCACTGTGAACTGAGGATGGTGTAGCTGTATGCCAAAATCCTCCGGATATGTACAACAATGGGGTTTTAGATTTAGTTGGGCTAAAGAATTAGTAGAGCAACATATATACTCAGATAATGGAAATTTTCATTTTCAGATACTGTTAATGAAGCTGATTGCCATCTTTGGCATGATTTTTTAACAAAAAATGGGTACACTTCCAAACTAAGTATGCTGCTAGCATCCTCATCTTCTTTTACTGTTAATGAAGCTTATTTTCATGCATATGATTGTCAGCTTGGCATGTTTTTTTGACCAAAATGGGTTCACTGTGAACTGAGGATGGTATAGGTACGTATGCCAAAATCCTTCGGGTATGCACAACAATTGGGGTTTAGATTTAGTTGGGCTAAAGAATTAGTAGAGCAACATATATGCTCAGATAATGGATATTATCATTTTCAGATACTGTTAGATAAACTGATTGCCATCTTAGGCATGATTTTTTAACATAAAATGGGTACACTTCCAAACTAAGTATGCTGCTGGCATCCTCATCTTCTTTTACTGTTAATGAAGCTTATTTTCATGCATCTGATTGTCATCTTGGCATGTTTTTTTTACCAAAATGGGTTCGCTGTAAACTGAGGATGCTATAGGTACGTATGCCAAAATCCTCCGGATATGCACAACAATTGGGTTTTAGATTTAGTTGGGCTAAAGAATTAGTAGAGCAACATATATGCTCAGATAATGGATATTTTCATTTTCAGATACTGTTAGAGAAACTGATTGCCATCTTAGGCATGATTTTTTAACAAAAAATGGGTACACTTCCAAACTAAGTATGCTGCTAGCATCCTCTTCTTCTTTTACTGTTAGTGAAGCTTATTTTCATGCATCTGATTATCATATTGGCATATTTTTTTGACCAAAATGGGTTCACTGTGTACTGAGGATGGTATAGCTGTATGCCAAAATTCTCCGGATATGTACAACAATTGGGTTTTAGATTTAGTTGGGCTAAAGAATGAGTAGAGCAACATATATGCTCAGATAATGGATATTTTCATTTTCAGATACTGTTAGAGAAACTGATTGCCATCTTAGGCATGATTTTTTTAACATAAAATGGGTTCACTTCCAAACTAAGTATGCTGCTAGCATCCTCATCTTCTTTTACTATTAGTGAAGCTTATTTTCATGCATCTGATTGTCATCTTGGCATGTTTTTTTGACCAAAATGGGTTCACTGTGAACTGAGGATGCTATAGGTACGTACTTATGCCAAAATCCTCTGGATATGTACAACAATTGGGTTTTAGATTTAGTTGGGCTGAAGAATTAGTCGAGCAACATATATGCTCAGATAATGGATATTTTCATTTTCAGATACTGTTAGATAAGCTGATTGCCATCTTCGGCATGATTTTTTAACAAAAAATGGGTGCACTTCCAAACTAAGTATGCTGCTAGCATCCTCATTTTTTTTACTGTTAATGAAGCTTATCCCATGCATCTGATTGTCATCTTGGCATGTTTTTTTGACCAAAATGGGTTCACTGTGAACTGAGGATGCTATAGGTACGTATGCCAAAATCCTCCGGATATGCACAACAATTGGTTCACTGTGAAAAATATATGCTTACATATTGGACATTATCATTTTTCTTTTACTGTTAATGAAGCTGATTTCATGCATCTGATTGGCATCTTGGCATGTTTTTTACCAAAATCCTCCAAATCTGTACAAGAATTGTGCTGAACAAACCGGCGTGCAGGTTTCTTTTGGCGCTACAAACATCAATGATTTAGTTGGGATGAAGAATTATTTTAGAAAAACTTATTAGTAGCCATATTAGTTTCTTTTGTTTAGTATTATTATTATTATTATTATTATTATTATTATTATTAATATTATTATGAGATAAGTAAGTGATTATTAGTAGCCATGAACAGAATAGTTCGTGAGTCATTAGATCTTCTTGTTACCGTAGTTACAGCACGACGCGCTCATTATTTGGCCGATTCCTCTTCATCAGCAAAATACCCGTTACCATCATCATCTCCTTGAACGGAAAGCCAAATACAGGGGAGACTATTGCCGAATTTTTTTTACACTCGAACACAGGGTGTGCGATAAAATACTACTAAGGTGGTTGTGATAATTTCCACAAAAGGTAGTTTAGGGTTAGGTGAATAGAGTAGATTGTGTTAAGATTTAACTTTTTTTTGTACATTTTTTTGAAACCACAATTTCTTTATTTTACAGTTAAAGATTATATCGTTTATTTATCTGCAGTTAGGGATGGTTTTCAAAAAGGTGAAATTTAATATACAAAATGCCTTTTACTGTTATTACTATTTAATATATCAAATTTTAATTTCAGATTGTGTGCTATTGTTATAATGGATAGAAGTTGGATTAGTAAACCACGATTATCCAAGGAGTACCGTGATGGTATTAAAGATTTTATTATCTTTGCCAAATGACATTCCCGTGATCCCAACCTAATCCTTTGTCCATGCCTCCGGTGTACAAATTGTAATTTGAGGACATGTGACGTAGTACATACACACTTGGTTGTCAACGGTTTTCTTCAAGGGTACACAAGGTGGTTTTGTCATGGAGAGGATCATACGTCAGCTCCCGTTCGTCCGGTTGTATTAGAAAATGAAGATGAGCCCTTAGTGAACGAAGACTTAAGCGTTTCCGATGAGATGCATGCTTTGTTGCAAGATGCCATGGGGATTCCTAATGTTCCTTTTCACACCAATAATCCAACAACCCAAGTTCACAATGAGTCAACAGAAACAAACCAGATTGGTGGTGGGGTGGACGAGAAAATGTCTGGCCCCGCCCCTGAAAATAATAAGCAGCAAGAATCCTTCGCTAAGTTACTTGAAGATGCTAGTACTCCATTGTACCGCGATTGCACCAAATTCTCTAAATTCTCATTCATTGTCAGACTATTTCAGATTAAATGTTTAAATGGGTGGTCTGCTAAGTCCTTCACTATGCTACTTGAATTGTTGAATGAAGCATTTTCTGAAATCTGTATTCCAAACTCAGCCTATAAAATCAAAAAATTCCTAAGTTCTTTCGATCTAGAGTATGAGAAGATAGCAGCATGTCCAAATGACTGTATGCTTTTCACGAGTGGTAAGGAAAGTCTGGAGAATTGTGAAGTGTGTGGTTCTTCGAAATGGAAAGAAAGACCAAATCAAGACGAGAGAGCCAGTGGATCTACTAAGCGAAGTAGGAAAAAGAAGCCTGCCAAAATACTGCGTTACTTTCCTCTGATTCCTAGGCTACAAAGGTTGTTTATGTCTACGAAAACTTCTTCTGATCTGAAATGGCATGCTGAAGGTCGCACTAATGATGGGATTCTTAGACATCCTGCTGATTCTCAATCTTGGAAAAAATTTGATGAAAGATATCCTGATTTTGCGGAAGATCCTCGGAATGTGAGACTTGGACTAGCTAGTGATGGTTTCAACCCTTTCAGGCAAATGAGTAGTACATACAGCTTATGGCCGGTTGTGTTAATACCATACAATTTGCCGCCTTGGAAATGCATGAAGCAGTCCTCATTTATTTTGTCCATGATAGTTCCTGGACCGAAAGGTCCTGGAAATGATATAGATGTGTACCTACAACCGTTAATAGATGAACTTCAGAAGTTGTGGGTGGGTGTTCCAACCTATGATGCTGTGGCTAAAGAAACATTTTCTCTTCGGGCCGTGTTGTCTTGGACAATCAATGATTTTCCAGCATATGCAAATTTATCTGGATATAGTACTAAAGAACGTTATGCATGTCCATGTTGTGCTGACCAAACTAGTTCAAGGTGGTTGTACAATGGCAGAAAGTTTTGCTATATGGATCATATGAGATGGTTGCCTGACACACATATATTTCGGGCAGAGACAACGATATTTGATGGTACCGACGAGTGGAAACATGCTCCTGGGTCTTCTTCTGGTTCAGATATTTTGAGGCGGGTAGATGGTCATCAATTCAAATATGGAAAAGAACCAGAAGTCAGGACAAAGGGCAAGAAAAGGGCAAGGCCGGAGCAAGGTGAGGAGACCGATCTATATGGCGAAGATGAGGATCAAAACATGACGAGTTTAGGTGCATGGAAGAAGAAGAGTATTTTCTTCAAGTTGTCGTATTGGGAATTCAAATTATTGCGACATAATTTAGATGTGATGCATATCGGAAAAAATATTGGTGAAAATTGTATAGGAACAGTTATGGGAGATGACCGGAAGACAAAGGACAATCTCAAGAGCCGACTTGATTTGAAGTCAATGGGCATCCGACATTAGTTGCACCTAGAAGAATTACCGAACGGAAAAGTACTCCTACCTCCTGCAATCTATTCAATGTCAAAATCGGAGTTGGAATTGTTTTGCAAAGTACTACTGGAACTTAAAGTTCCTGATGGCTATTCTTCTAACATGGCAAGATGTGTCAACTTTAAAGAGAAGAGGCTTCAGGGTCTAAAGTCGCACGACTACCACATCCTAATGCAGGATCTCCTTCCTGTGGCCCTAAGGTCTTCAATGTGTGAGCAAGTCACTACTGTCCTGAAAGATCTTTATAGCATATATAAAGGTATTTGCTCAAGAATGCTTCGTGTTGAAGATATTGACCAATTGGAGCAGCAGGCGGCATTGACACTTAGTAAAATGGAGATGATATTTCCTCCATCGTTCTTCACTATAATGATTCACTTGATAATCCACCTTGCTGGTGAAGCCAGAATCGGCGGTCCTGTTCACTATCGGTGGATGTACCCCATTGAGAGGCAAAAGAATTCATTCATCTTACGAAATTGAATTTTCAAAAGCTCATTTCTTTTAATCCCCTAATCCGCTCTTATTCATTAATTGTACATGTTCAGGTACCTATACCGGCTAAAGGGTTATGTGAAAAATAGAGCATATTTTGAAGGGTCAATAGCTCAGGGATATCTATCAGAGGAGTGCTCACATTTTTTTCCAGGTATTTACCGGGTGTGGAGACATCTTCGAGTAGACCACGTAGAAATCCAGACATTTCCAACCTTGATGGTGCTCAATATCTTTTTGATACCGCTGGCACTACTGTTGGTAAAGTTGATGCATTTGAGCTCGATAGCTTAGCGTGGGAACAGGCACATCGATATGTGCTAGACCACCATGCATCAGTGGAACCATTTCGAAAGTAAGTTGCTTTTGAATTTAAATCGAATACAGTGAAAACCGCGGAGTTCGATATTAACTTACTTTTGTTATTCCTAATTTCAATTGCTTGTTTTTTAGCGAATTTGTCAGGGACATCAAACGAAGGGCTAGACCAAGAAGACTACCACCACGTGAACAAAACAAGTTGATGAATGAAAAATTTCATAAGTGGTTTGAATCTCATGTAGGTGAATTACAGTTATGCAAATTAATTTTTATTATATCTACATTTTCTATGGTGCTGATACGATTTGCGCAAAATTAATAGGTACATTCTTTGGATCCTGAAGGTGCGTCATCTGAAATACAAGTACTTGCCAAAGGTCCCTATCATATGGTCAAAAGATACGGAGGATACATATTCAATGGTTTTAGATTTCGTACTAAGGATCGTGAATGTAATTTGAAGTCTCAAAATAGTGGAATGGTAGTGACGTCTAAGACTAGAAGTTATGCTTCCAAATCGGACATGAGGCCTGTAGATGGAGATCTCGACTACTATGGAGTGCTCACGGATATCATTGAGTTGAATTATTTTGGCCATTTCCGTGTTGTCTTATTTCGTGGGGATTGGGCTGAGTTTGATAGGAATTTTGCTAACAATAAGGATAAGCTTGGCTTCACAGTTGTAAACTTCTCAAAATTGATTCACATCGGTACACACATTAGCCATGAGCCATTTGTGTTTCCATCCCAAGTGCAACAAGTGTTCTACATTGAAGATCCAACCCTGCCAAAATCATATGTGGCTCTCCCTATGCAACCAAGAGATGTATTCCAACTGGGCGATACTTCAGAAGATGAAGACGGTGAAGACATGAACAGTTACATTGCTTCTGAGTTTCCTGTGTTTGATGTAAACACAACCGACGTTGGAATTTGTGGGACTTGGCTCCGCAAGGATGGAGAAGAGGGCGATGTATTGGAAGATATCGTATTGTAGTTTACTTGGGCATCAATCTCAATATTATATGTCTGTAATTTTCGTGTCATTATATCTTGTTGTAATATTATGTCTGTAATTCCGAACATGTTCATTGTGAATTTAATACACCAGTTTAATTATCTTTCTATTTTCTACTGCTTGGTATTATTTACATTAAACTATGCTTAGTGTCATTTGAACCAAACTATCATTGTAATTTAATTTGTTACAAATCTCATTTTTTTAATTTTTTTATAATTATGTTGGTTTGTTAATCCTACTAAAGTACAAATTTTATGATAGTTATTATAAACATGTTATTAATTAAATTTGCATCTCTAAGGAAGTTATTGAATCCTTGACAGGTACAACATGCCGAGGCGTGGAAAGAGGGTAAATATAAATGATGGTAACGAGAGCCATGGGGATGAGCAGCCACTAAATAATAGTGGCAGTCAAACATATGAGGGTGAGGGTAGCACGCCGCCCATTGTCAAAAAACATCGGTAAGTCTTTAAATTGGTATTTTTAAAGAGATTATGGTCTTGAATGCATGAAAGACACGTACTAGTGTTTGTGAGTCTGCATTGTGGCTGTCGTCTATAAGCATTTCGTCTATGTTTCTTAAGTGGGCTGTGATTAGAAAGAAAGGCCTGGAGTGGAGATCTGGAAACCCAAATAGAGACATCTCGTTTATTATAATCTATACTTATTGTTGGACCAACCCCCTCTTGCTGTTGTTGCTGATGTCTCTTTGTGTGCGTGTGTTGAAGAGAATGAAGGGATGAGAGAGAGTTGAGGAAAATGCCGCTATGTTAGCCTGGTGTATCCTCATTCTCTACCATCCCTCTTTCTGGCTCCATATATGGCTTCTATATTAAATTGGTTTCCTTCCACGATGACAGTCCGTAATACTACACTTGATATGAGCCCTATTCATAGCTGCACCCTATTGCATACTCACAAACAACTAATACGTGTCGTTCATGCATTGTATGACCAACCCCACTTTGGCACATAACATGGTATAGATGACATTGTATGACCTGCAAACAAGGTTTGTTCAGCCGTGTTGTTGTACTGATTTGGAGGATTTTGGTATGCTAGCAGCATACTTAGTTTGGAAGTGAACCCATTTTGGTTAAAAAATCATGCCAAAGATGGCAATCAGATGAATGAAATCAGCTTCTTTAACAGTATCTGAAAATGAAAATTTCCATTATCTGAGCATATATGTTTCTTTAACAGTGACTGTGAACAATTGTTCTTAATTGGGCTGTGATTAGAAAGAGACGAGTTGGAGTGGAGATCTGGAAACCCATATAGAGACATCTTGTTCATAATAAATTATTATTATTGTTGTTCTTGTCGCTCTTGCTGTTGTTGCTGATGTCTCTATGTGTTCGTGTGCTGAAGGGAAAGAAGGGATGAGAGAGAGATGAGGAAAATGCCGCTATGTTAGCCTGGTGTATTCTCATTCTCTACCATTCCTCTTTCTGGCTTCTATATTTGGTTTCCTTCCACGATGACAATTCCTTAAAACTACACTTGATATGAGCCCTATTTGTATTTTTCTTCAATGAAGAATTGATCTATGACTACAATCTCCATTCAAAACCCAATTGTTCTATATTTGGTTCCCTCTTGCTGTTGTTGCTGTTGTTGCTGATGTCTCATCTTCTTTTACTGTTAGTGAAGCTTATTTTCATGCATCTGATTGTCATATTGGCATGTTTTTTTGACCAAAATGGGTTCACTGTGAACTGAGGATGGTATAGCTGTATGTGAAAATTCTCCGGATATGTACAACAATTGGGTTTTAGATTTAGTTGGGCTAAAGAATCAGTAGAGCAACATATATGCTCAGATAATGGATATTTTCATTTTCAGATACTGTTAGATAAGCTGATTGCCATCTTAGGCATGATTTTGTAACAAAAAATAGGCTCACTTCCAAACTAAGTATGCTGCTAGCATCCTCATCTTCTTTTACTGTTAGTGAAGCTTATTTTCATGCATCCGATTGTCATCTTGGCATGTTTTTTGGACCAAAATGGGTTCACTGTGAACTGAGGATGCTATAGGTACGTACGTATGCCAAAATCCTCTGGATATGCACAACAATTGGGTTTTAGATTTAGTTGGGCTGAAGAATTAGTCGAGCAACATATATGCTCAGATAATGTATATTATCATTTTCAGATACTATTAGAGAAGCTGATTGCCATCTTAGGCATGATTTTGTAACAAAAAATGGGTACACTTCCAAACTAAGTATGCTGCTAGCATTCTCATCTTCTTTTACCGTTAGTGAAGCTTATTTTCATGCATCTGATTGTCATCTTGGCATGTTTTTCTGACCAAAATGGGTTCACTGTGAACTGAGGATGGTATAGGTACGTATGCCAAAATCCTCCGGGTATGCACAACAATTGGGTTTTAGATTTAGTTGGGCTAAAGAATTAGTAGAGCAACATATATGCTCAGATAATGGGTATTTTCATTTTCAGATACTGTTAGATAAGCTGATTGCCATCTTAGGCATGATTTTGTAACAAAAAATGGGTACACTTCCAAACTAAGTATGCTGCTAGTATCCTCATCTTCTTTTACTGTTAGTGAAGCTTATTTTCATGCATCTGATTGTCATCTTGGCATGTTTTTTGGACCAAAATGGGTTCACTGTGAACTGAGGATGCTATAGGTACGTACGTATGCCAAAATCCTCTGGATATGCACAACAATTGGGTTTTAGATTTAGTTGGGCTGAAGAATTAGTCGAGCAACATATATGCTCAGATAATGGATATTATCATTTTCAGATACTATTAGAGAAGCTGATTGCCATCTTAGGCATGATTTTGTAACAAAAAATGGGTACACTTCCAAACTAAGTATGCTGCTAGCATTCTCATCTTCTTTTACTGTTAGTGAAGCTTATTTTCATGCATCTGATTGTCATCTTGGCATGTTTTTTTGACCAAAATGGGTTCACTGTGAACTGAGGATGGTATAGGTACGTATGCCAAAATCCTCCGGGTATGCACAACAATTGGGTTTTAGATTTAGTTGGGCTAAAGAATTAGTAGAGCAACATATATGCTCAGATAATGGGTATTTTCATTTTCAGATACTGTTAGATAAGCTGATTGCCATCTTAGGCATGATTTTGTAACAAAAAATGGGTACACTTCCAAACTAAGTATGCTGCTAGCATCCTCATCTTCTTTTACTGTTAGTGAAGCTTATTTTCATGCATCTGATTGTCATCTTGGCATGTTATTTTGACCAAAATGGGTTCACTGTGAACTGAGGATGGTGTAGGTACGTATGCCAAAATCCTCCGGATTTGCACAACAATTGGGTTTTAGATTTAGTTGGGCTAAAGAATTAGTAGAGCAACATATATGCTCAGATAATGGAAATTTTCATTTTCAGATACTGTTAATGAAGATGATTGCCATCTTAGGCATGATTTTTTAACATAAAATGGGTTCACTTCCAAACTAAGTATGCTGCTAGCATCCTCATCTTCTTTTACTGTTAGTGAAGCTTATTTTCATGCATCTGATTGTCATCTTGGCATGTTTTTTTGACCAAAATGGGTTCTCTGTGAACTGAGGATGCTATAGGTACGTACGTATGCCAAAATCCTCTGGATATGTACAACAATTGGGTTTTAGATTTAGTTGGGCTGAAGAATTAGTCGAGCAACATATATGCTCAGATAATGGATATTTTCATTTTCAGATACTGTTAGATAAGCTGATTGCCATCTTAGGCATGATTTTTTAACAAAAAATGGGTACACTTCCAAACTAAGTATGCTGCTAGCATCCTCATTTTTTTTACTGTTAATGAAGCTTATTTTCATGCATCTGATTGTCATCTTGGCATGTTTTTTTGACCAAAATGGGTTCACTGTGAACTGAGGATGGTATAGGTACGTATGCCAAAATCCTCCGGGTATGCACAACAATTGGGTTTTAGATTTAGTTGGGCTAAAGAATCAGTAGAGCAGCATATATGCTCAGATAATGGATATTTTCATTTTCAGATACTGTTAGATAAACTGATTGCCATCTTAGGCATGATTTTGTAACAAAAAATGGGCTCACTTCCAACCTAAGTATGCTGCTAGCATCCTCATCTTCTTTTACTGTTAGTGAAGCTTATTTTCATGCATCTGATTGTCATCTTGGCATGTTATTTTGACCAAAATGGGTTCACTGTGAACTGAGGATGGTGTAGGTACGTATGCCAAAATCCTCCGGATATGCACAACAATTGGGTTTTAGATTTAGTTGGGCTGAAGAATTAGTCGAGCAACATATATGCTCAGATAATGGATATTATCATTTTCAGATACTATTAGAGAAGCTGATTGCCATCTTAGGCATGATTTTGTAACAAAAAATGGGTACACTTCCAAACTAAGTATGCTGCTAGCATTCTCATCTTCTTTTACCGTTAGTGAAGCTTATTTTCATGCATTTGATTGTCATCTTGGCATGTTTTTTTGACCAAAATGGGTTCACTGTGAACTGAGGATGGTATAGGTACGTATGCCAAAATCCTCTGGATATGCACAACAATTGGGTTTTAGATTTAGTTGGGCTGAAGAATTAGTCGAGCAACATATATGCTCAGATAATGGATATTATCATTTTCAGATACTATTAGAGAAGCTGATTGCCATCTTAGGCATGATTTTGTAACAAAAAATGGGTACACTTCCAAACTAAGTATGCTGCTAGCATTCTCATCTTCTTTTACCGTTAGTGAAGCTTATTTTCATGCATCTGATTGTCATCTTGGCATGTTTTTCTGACCAAAATGGGTTCACTGTGAACTGAGGATGGTATAGGTACGTATGCCAAAATCCTCCGGGTATGCACAACAATTGGGTTTTAGATTTAGTTGGGCTAAAGAATCAGTAGAGCAGCATATATGCTCAGATAATGGATATTTTCATTTTCAGATACTGTTAGATAAACTGATTGCCATCTTAGGCATGATTTTGTAACAAAAAATGGGCTCACTTCCAAACTAAGTATGCTGCTAGCATCCTCATCTTCTTTTACTGTTAGTGAAGCTTATTTTCATGCATCTGATTGTCATCTTGGCATGTTATTTTGACCAAAATGGGTTCACTGTGAACTGAGGATGGTGTAGGTACGTATGCCAAAATCCTCCGAATATGCACAACAATTGGGTTTTAGATTTAGTTGGGCTGAAGAATTAGTCAAGCAACATATATGCTCAGATAATGGATATTTTCATTTTCAGATACTGTTAGATAAGCTGATTGCCATCTTAGGCATGATTTTGTAACAAAAAATGGGTACACTTCCAAACTAAGTATGCTGCTAGCATCCTCATCTTCTTTTACTGTTAGTGAAGCTTATTTTCATGCATCTGATTGTCATCTTGGCATGTTTTTTTTGACCTAAATGGGTTCACTGTGAACTGAGGATGGTATAGGTACGTATGCCAAAATCCTCCGGGTATGCACAACAATTGGGTTTTGGATTTAGTTGGGCTAAAGAATAAGAAGTCTCAACATATATGCTCAGATAATGGATATTTTCATTTTCAGATACTGTTAATGAAGCTGATTGCCATCTTTGGCGAATTTTGATTGGGCTGTGATTGGATTGTTTAGTGGCTGTTGTCTATGATCTTAATTGGGCTGTGATTAGAAAGAGAGGGCTCGAGTGGAGATCTGGAAACCCATATAGAGACATCTTGTTCATAATATTTTATTATTGTTGTTGTTCTTGTCGCTCTTGCTGTTGTTGCTGATGTCTCTTTGTGTTCGTGTGTTGAAGGGAAACAAGGGATGAGAGAGAGATGAGGAAAATGCCGCTATGTTAGCCTGGTGTATCCAAAGTCTCTACCATTCTTCTTTCTGTTTCCATTTCTGGCTTCCATATTTGGTTTCCTTCCACGATGACTGTTCCCTAAAAATACACTTGATATGAGCCCTATCTTATTTTTCTTATTTTTCTTATATTTGGTTTCCTTCCACGATGACAGTTTCATGGATTGGCTGAACAATCCATGAAAGACATGCTTAGATACTGAATTTTCATTTGTTTTACTGTTTTAGATAGTGGATATTCCCAATCAGAGGAGAATATTAAGGTTTCAAGTTAAATACTGAATTTTCATTTGTTTCATTGTTTTAGATATACTTAAAAACAAAATTAAGTACCAGATTTTTAGCATTGCAATGTAATTATTTTACCTCTGTATATATCATTAACAATTCCTGTCACGCCCCGCTTCCCAAAAATACGGAATACGAGTACATGACAAAAGCCCAGCAAATGACTAACGTCACCCATAAGCTGTTTAATCGATTAACTCAACAACATAACAATACAGAACAGATGCGCAGACAATAATAATAATCTCATGAACAAATAATACTTGGAATGAAACAATATAATGTCCAAATACAATAATAATAATAATCCAACGTCTGGAAATAAATAGCAATATTTGGGTCATAAGCCCAATACAATAAAAATAACAATAATCCAGTAATTAAGTCTCCAAACAAAACAATAATTATTTATTAAGCGGCGATGCAATCAATTCCTTCACCAATGTTGTTCTGCTAATCCATCTGGTAATTCTCCATCAACACCTGTAATTACTTCATCTAAAAAGAGAAAATAATTGTCCTTAGAGCAAGTCATGGACAGCAAGTAGAGAAAGCAGGGAACAATGGAATAACGGTATAACAACGAAACAATGGATCAATAGGAATCAATAACTTGGCACGATAATAATAATCAATAACATGGTAACTAATGCAACGGTGTAACGGTGAATTAATATTCTGTAACGGTAACCAACGGTTAATATCATTATCACTTAAACAATATTGGATACAAATAGGAACAATGGTGAACAATATGCAATGTCGGTGATGCGTCAATCCTTATGTCTATTATTCATTTTAACGCCTAACTAATGCACGTACTACTGTGTCCCATGTGTGCCGTACCACAGGTTCGATGCATACAATCAATTTCCTTTAGACTCAAGTAGTGCACTCGGTAGATCATGTACTTGGCAACGGTAACGGTAAAAACTATCCACCTTTCGGTGTATAAAACGGTCATCGGCAACGATACGGTACACGATAGATTGAGTTACTGCCATAACCACAATCACACGATAAAACGGTAGCCGGAACGGTAATTAGGGAAACACGGGCCCCTCCTCCAAGTACAGTCACTGCTTTGTTCACTACTTAAATCACCCTTTAAACCCCGGCTTGTTAATTATTTATCAATGCAACAATACAATATGCAATTAAGGAATAAGGGGTAAACAATAGTATCAATAAGGAAACAATAGGTTGATAACATGGATAGGACGGTTACAATAGTGACAATAACTCATTGGGAACATACAATGAAACATACATTCATTAAATCATGCAATAATACAACATAGGAATTATTAATTCATTAAAAAGAGTGATCTAAAATTCTGGACAGCACGCGCAGTCTGTACAAAAGTGCAGTTTCCCGCTGACTCAAGAATCGAAAGTTGAATCCGTTAGAAAATCTGGAAACTAGACTTCCATACGGTTCCAACGCATACTTAAAGTTCACATTCTGACAACATTAACTAGGTCAAACACATATTTCTTTTCAGGTCTTATGCTCAGGCAGAAAGATGACATCATGTTATTTTAATTGTTGAATCAGCAAAAACTAGGTATTAAAATCAGTAAAAATATAACCTATACTCCTAAACATGTTAAACATCAATCTGGAAATTTTCATAGCAAAATTCTATCATTTGATCAACCTTTTTACTGTTCAAACATGAAGGGTACGAGAATCTGAAAATCTGGAATGAAAAAGATAAAACACAGCTACAGTAAAACGGGCATAACTCTTGCTATACAACTCGGAATTCGAAAATTCTGGATGTTATTGACATCTAGACATTCGGGGCTACATTTCATATTCAGAAATTATTTTATTTTAAGGTCATTTACTACTTCGAAAACAGCAATCAAGTTCAGGTCAGCAACACGTATAGTTCTTAGGGTATTTTTCTTGGAATAAAAATTAGTGTAACATGTTGGGTATGGATTCTATAGTCAATAAATTGTGTATCTAGCATGATAGGTATCCAAACATAATAAATAAAAATTAGAACACACACACATACAAGTCTAACATCAATCAATCACCAATCGACATACAACCTAACGATTGTTTCTATAATAAATTATTTGTGTTGTGACTTGTATGAATAACCCTGTTAACAATTCTATATGCATTCATTAAAGATCCAGACTTTAGAGTCAAATTGGCACGATGTCAAGAATATTGGGGTTAGCTCGTGTAAACCCACAATAAACCCAACGAAAGGGACACAAAGGGTAAAACGATAACAAAAAGATCTACTTGCAAGAATTTTCAATAAAACTTGAATTTGAAACGAATAGCAATTCAAGTGGACGGTGACTTGCCTGTTAACCGGTGAAACGAATAGCAATAATAATGAAATATGAATCCTGAAGCAACGAACTCGCGAACCAGCAATTTCCCAAGCAGCACGTGCAATATACGTGCAATCAAGTTCAACAGCACACAAAGAGACAGCAACAATGGTAATCCGCCAAGAGAGGGAGAGCACCGGCCAGGGGGCGGCGGCGCTGGCTGAGGGCGTCGACGGCGGGAGGTGCAGCGCCGGCGGTCGTGGCGCACGGGGGTCGCGCCAGTCGGCGATCGAACAGAGGGAGAGAGGATCGGTTTTGAGGGTTTGATGGGTTTTGAAGGTCGGGTAATGGTGAGAACGGGGGAAAGGGTGTACGGGGATGGCGTTTGGGTTCGTGGGTGTCGGGGGAAGGAGACGGGGAGTAGTCGACGGAAGTTGGGGGGTCGCCGGAGTGGTGGTTCGCCGGAGAAGACGAAGCACGGGATTGGGGATTTGGGTTCTGAACGGGGAGAGAGAAAGAGTAGAGAGAAACGGGAGGAGAGAAAGAGCGCGGCTAGGATTTCGATTTGTGTGCAGAAATTAGGGTTACAGTACCGTTGTATTTATAGGGTACAATTCGGGTTCAATAATAGCGGTTTTGGGTCAAGAATCCATCCAATTGGGTTTTAGGATTCAATTAGGAGATAGATCAAAATCAATCGGGTTTAAATCAAAATACTCACAATTAAATAAAAGATAATAAAATCAACAAGAAGAACGAGAAAATTTTCAAGAAATTCTTAATTAAAAATAATTGTGGACGAGATAAAATAGGGTTTTTATTCAATTGCAATTAAAAAGAAATACAAAGGAGAAATTTTAAAAATTACAGAAATGGTAGTTACAATCCTACCCACCTTACAATAAAATTTCGTCCTCGAAATTTAAGGAAGTGGTAGTAGGGTAACCCCGAGGAAAGAGAAGAACAAAAACTACTCAAAAAGATGGGGAAATCTCTTCTGGATCACACTCTCAAGCTCCCAAGTCGACTCACCAGGCGAGTGAGGATTCCAAGCAACACGAACCAACTTAATAACTTTATTCTTCAGAACCTTCTCCCTTCGATCCACAATCGACACTCGGTGAATCTCGCAGGTCAGATCTGGTCGAACCGATAACTCCGAATAATCAATAACATGACTATCATCCCGAACATACTTCCTGAGTTGAGAAACATGGAAGACGTCATGCACTCCAGCAAGAGCTGGTGGCAACGCGAGTCTATAGGCTACCTTGCCTACTCGCTCCACCACATCAAATGGACCAATGAACCTAGGGCTCAACTTGCCCCCACCACCAAAACGAATCACACCCTTCCATGGAGACACCTTGAGAAACACATGATCACCCACTTCGAATTCTAATGGTCGCCTGTGCATGTTTGCCCATTTCTTCTGTCTGTCCTGTGCCGCTAGCAAATGTTTCCTGATCTGGGACACTACATCAACAGTCTTTGTGATCAACTCTGGCCCCAAAAGCTTCCTCTCACCAATGTCATCCCAGCACACTGGTGATCTACACTTTCGACCATACAAAACTTCATACGGAGCTGCCTGAAGACTAGCTTGATAGCTATTATTGTATGAAAACTCCACCAAGTGTAGGTGATCCTCCCAAGAACCTCCAAACTGAAGCACACAGGATCTCAACATATCCTCCAAGGTCTGAATAGTCCTCTCTGATTGACCATCTGTCTGCGGATGGAATGCAGTACTGAACTTCAGCTTACTACCAAGACTGGTCTGAAGACTCTCCCAAAATTGGGATCTGAATCTAGTATCTCTGTCTGATATAATACTGACAGGAACACCATGCAATCTCACAATCTCCTGCATATACTTTTCCGCTAGGCTCTCTGTAGACTGTCCAACTCTGAAAGGAATGAAGTGAGCACTCTTCGTCAAGAGATCCACAATCACCCAAATGGCGTTGTGACCCTTGGGACTTCTAGGCAAGGCAGTCACGAAATCCATAATGATATTCTCCCACTTCCACTCTGGGATAGGAAGCGGTTGAAGAAGTCCAGCAGTCCTCTGATGTTCTGCTTTCACTTGTTGACAAATCAGACACCGAGCAACAAATCTTGCAATAGCCCTCTTCATACCATGCCACCAGAAATGCAACTTCAAATCCCGATACATCTTCGTACCACCGGGATGAATAGAGTATGATGAGCAATGAGCTTCTTCAAGTAACTTCTGTCTAACTTCTCCCTTCGGAACACAAAGACGAGTCCCAAAGCGAAGAGATCCATCCTCGTGAATCACCATATCAGTTCTAGAACCAGCTTCAACCTCAGCTCGAAACTCCTGCAATTGCACATCACTAGACTGTGCCTCCTTAATCTGATCCACCAAAGACGACTGCAACTGAAGCAACATACAGTTCTGCCCAAAACCATGCAATACTACGTTCAAATCCAACCTCCTCATAGCTTCCACAAGTTCCTTCTGCTCAGTAAGAACCATAGCAACAGGTCTTCTACTCAAAGCATCAGGCACTGAATTAATCTTGCCAGGGTGATACTGCAAACCGACATCATAGTCCGCCATCAACTCCAACCATCGCCTTTGCCTCATATTCAGTTCTTTCTGAGTGAACACATACTTGAGACTTTTGTGGTCAGTAAAAATCTCCACTCGGTCCCCAAGTAAATAATGTCTCCAAAGCTTCAAGGCAAAAATCACAGCGGCAAGCTCCAAATCATGGGTAGGATAATTCTTCTCATGCGGTTTCAATTGCCTAGATGCATAAGCAACAACCTTGCCTCGCTGCATCAGAACAGCACCCAAACCTCTACCTGAAGCATCACAGTGAATGACAAAACCTCCTGATCCATCCGGTATAGTCAACACAGGTGCTGATGTCAACCGATTCTTCAATTCAACAAAGGCTTCTTCACAGAACTGATCCCACACAAACTTCTGATCCTTCCCAGTTAACTTGGTCAACGGCCCTGCAATCTTCGAGAAATCCCTAACAAACTTCCTGTAGTAACCCGCTAGACCAAGAAAACTCTGAACCTCCGATATTGACTTCGGCGTCGGCCAGTCTTTAACTGCAGAAATCTTGGATGGATCGACAGAAACACCATCACCAGAAATAATATGGCCTAAGAACGCCACACGATCCAACCAAAACTCACACTTACTAAGCTTCCCATACAACTGATGATCTCTCAAAGTCTGCAAAACAACCTTCAAATGCTCAGCATGCTCCTCTCGATTCCGAGAATAAACAAGAATATCATCAATGAACACCACCACAAACTTGTCTAAGAAGGGAGAGAAGACCCGATTCATCAAGCTCATAAATACAGCTGGAGCATTAGTAACTCCAAAAGGCATCACCAAAAATTCATAGTGCCCATATCTTGTTCGAAAAGCAGTCTTTTGTACATCCTCGGCTTTCACCTTGACCTGATGATAACCAGAACGAAGATCCAGCTTTGAAAATACAGAAGCGTTTCCCAGTTGATCAAATAGGTCATCAATCCTTGGTAATGGATACCTGTTCTTCACTGTGACATTATTGAGCTCGCGGTAGTCCATGCACAACCTCCGACTACCATCCTTCTTGTTGACGAACAGAACTGGAGCTCCCCAAGGTGAAACACTTGGCCTGATAAACCCTTTATCCAACAACTCCTGAATCTGCTCTTTCAAAGCAGCTAGCTCAACAGGGGCCATTCTGTACGGACTTTTAGAGATTGGAGCTGTACCCGACTGAACATCAATACTGAACCCCACTTCACGATCTGGCGATAATCCTGGCAAATCCTCAGGAAAAACATCCAGAAAATCCCGCACAACCAAAGGTGCGACAATATTATCAGCACACGCTTCTTCCATAACACCAACTTCCCGATTGGCCAACTTCTCAATACCAGAAAGCGGCGTCTCACCAGCACAAAATTCAAATTCCTGCCGTTCTGGCATTCGAAACACCACCTTCTTCTTGCGGCAGTCAATCACAGCATGAGTGACACTAAGCCAATCCATCCCCAGAATAACATCAAATCCAGAATTTCCAATGACAATCAAATCGGCAACAAAATTAACACTGCCAATAACCAAGGGACTCTGC
The DNA here is from genome assembly GCA_017893485.1 of Hemerocallis citrina. NCBI lineage: Eukaryota > Viridiplantae > Streptophyta > Magnoliopsida > Asparagales > Asphodelaceae > Hemerocallis > Hemerocallis citrina. The sequence continues at coordinate 131,863,407 of CM030365.1, forward strand.
TCACAAATCTTAGAACACACGACAACACCTCCACCTGTAGAAATGTTCCAAGCCACTGGCATAGCGCTGCTAGCCAAAAGATGCAGGTCGACGAAACGGGAAGAAACAAATGAATGAGTTGCGCCAGAATCAAAGAGAGCATGAGCAGGGAAGGAATGTACAAGGATAATGCCTAGTAAGGAGTCAAAGTGAGAACGAAATGCAAACGCAAACATAAGAAGTAGACATGTCGGGAAGCAACCATGGATAGCAACATGATAAAGAGTAAAGAAAAATAGCAAGGAAAAATAGAATGATATATAAAATAAGACAACAAAGATATACCTGCAACAACGCCCAAAGCAGTCTCAGCATCCTGCGTAGTCAAGTTGTAAGCCTGACCACGACCAGCAGGAATATTTCCCCGAGGAGCGGCTCTCCTCTGCTCAAATACCTGTCTCTGCGGGGGAAGGGGTCCACCCTGACCACGAACAAGCGCTCCCTGCGGAGCGGAACCTCCAACTGGTGCAATAGGTCTGGCTTTGGGGCAATCACGAACCATGTGGTCCACTCCTCCACATGCAAGGCACTGGCGGTTGGCTACCCTGCAGTCTCGACGTAAATGCCCAGTCTTCTGGCAGAAGGTACAGACTAGGTTCGGCCTATGGGCAGCAGTTGGGTAAGGCGAAGCCCTAGCAGGAAGGGGTGGGACTGGCCTCCTAATAGGCCCAACAGAAGATCTAGCAGCAACAGAACGCTGAATAGCACGCTTCTTTGAACTGGTCTGTTCCTGAATTCTTGCAGCATCCAGAATATCCGCATAAGAGCGAAGTCGCAAGGCAGCAATACGATCCTGTATGTCAATGTCCAAGCCCGATAGGAAACGACGGCCTCTATCTTCGTCATTTGCCACCATGGAAGTAGCAAAACGACTCAGCCGGGAAAACTCTGCAGCGTACTCATCCACGGTACGATTCCCCTGATTCAAGACAGTGTTTAGTTTAACGTCGATACTTTATGAAATAACAACGATAAAGAATCATAATTAAACACTATCTGACGAACCTGAGTCAAAGAAACAAACTGTAGTTCCATCTCATTCTTGGTGACATTCGGGAAGAACTTCGTGAGGAAGCTCTCAGAGAAGGCGGCCCAAGGAATGGGTCGGCCCAAACGTTCAGCCTCCGTCTGCCACCAAATGTGGGCAAGGTCAACAAGTTGGATTCTTACAACATCCACACGATCCACATCTGCAATACGTGCTGCAATCAACAACTGCTCAGTCCTGATAAGCCACTGCTCGGCTACAAGTGGACCTTCAGTACCCGAGAACTTGTCTGGATGGAGCTTCATGAAATCTGTTATATTACCAGGCCTCGGTGGCAGCACGATGGGGTCAGGCACAACGGGTACTCTATTGGTAGTTTCATAAGCCATCCTCAACTGTTCATTATGTTCCTGCTGCATCTGCATCACCAGCTCATTGTGCTCACGTTGCATTTGCATCAGCTGCGCAAAAGTGGGCGCATCAGGCTGGTTTTCCTCAGCACGGCCAGAAGAAGCACCCCTTCTAAGCATTTGCATCAACTGTGCAAGAGTGGCCTCATCAGACTGATCATCCCCAGTACGGGAAGAAGAAGCACCCTTTTTAGCCATAGTCTGCGATAGAAGATAAAACAGTTAGCGTCCAGATCATAAGTTGGATATTAATTGTTCATGCGATCACTGTATTACTCACATTGTTGAGAAAAACCAGCCTGATGCAATTGAATAAAAACCCTATTTTATCTGTAGGATTGTAACTACCATTTCTGTAATTTTTAAAATTTCTCCTTTGTATTTCTTTTTAATTGCAATTGAATAAAAACCCTATTTTATCTCGTCCTCAATTATTTTTAATTAAGAATTTCTTGAAAATTTTCTCGTTCTTCTTGTTGATTTTATTATCTTTTATTTAATTGTGAGTATTTTGATTTAAACCCGATTGATTTTGATCTATCTCCTAATTGAATCCTAAAACCCAATTGGATGGATTCTTGACCCAAAACCGCTATTATTGAACCCGAATTGTACCCTATAAATACAACGGTACTGTAACCCTAATTTCTGCACACAAATCGAAATCCTAGCCGCGCTCTCTCTCTCCTCCCGTTTCTCTCCTCTTTCTCTCTCCCCGTTCAGAACCCAAATCCCCAATCCCGTGCTTCGTCTTCTCCGGCGAACCACCACTCCGGCGACCCCCAACTTCCGTCGACTACTCCCCGTCTCCTTCCCCCGACACCCACGAACCCAAACGCCATCCCCGTACACCCTTTCCCCCGTTCTCACCATTACCCGACCTTCAAAACCCATCAAACCCTCAAAACCGATCCTCTCTCCCTCTGTTCGATCGCCGACTGGCGCGACCCCCGTGCGCCACGACTGCCGGCGCTGCACCTCCCGCCGTCGATGCCCTCAGCCAGCGCCGCCGCCCCCTGGCCGGTGCTCTCCCTCTCTTGGCGGATTACCATTGTTGCTGTCTCTTTGTGTGCTGTTGAACTTGATTGCACGTATATTGCACGTGCTGCTTGGGAAATTGCTAGTTCGCGAGTTCGTTGCTTCAGGATTCATATTCCATTATTATTGCTATTCGTTTCACCGGTTAACAGGCAAGTCACCGTCCACTTGAATTGCTATTCGTTTCAAATTCAAGTTTTATTGAAAATTCTTGCAAGTAGATCTTTTTGTTATCGTTTTACCCTTTGTGTCCCTTTCGTTGGGTTTATTGTGGGTTTACACGAGCTAACCCCAATATTCTTGACATCGTGCCAATTTGACTCTAAAGTCTGGATCTTTAATGAATGCATATAGAATTGTTAACAGGGTTATTCATACAAGTCACAACACAAATAATTTATTATAGAAACAATCGTTAGGTTGTATGTCGATTGGTGATTGATTGATGTTAGACTTGTATGTGTGTGTGTTCTAATTTTTATTTATCATGTTTGGATACCTATCATGCTAGATACACAATTTATTGACTATAGAATCCATACCCGACATGTTACACTAATTTTTATTCCAAGAAAAATACCCTAAGAACTATACGTGTTGCTGACCTGAACTTGATTGCTGTTTTCGAAGTAGTAAATGACCTTAAAATAAAATAATTTCTGAATATGAAATGTAGCCCCGAATGTCTAGATGTCAATAACATCCAGAATTTTTGAATTCCGAGTTGTATAGCTAGAGTTATGCCCGTTTTACTGTAGCTGTGTTTTATCTTTTTCATTCCAGATTTTCAGATTCTCGTACCCTTCATGTTTGAACAGTAAAAAGGTTGATCAAATGATAGAATTTTGCTATGAAAATTTCCAGATTGATGTTTAACATGTTTAGGAGTATAGGTTATATTTTTACTGATTTTAATACCTAGTTTTTGCTGATTCAACAATTAAAATAACAAGATGTCATCTTTCTGCCTGAGCATAAGACCTGAAAAGAAATATGTGTTTGACCTAGCTAATGTTGTCAGAATGTGAACTTTAAGTATGCGTTGGAACCGTATGGAAGTCTAGTTTCAAGATTTTCTGACGGATTCAACTTTAGATTCTTGAGTCAGCGGGAAACTGCACTTTTGTACAGACTGCGCGTGCTGTCCAGAATTTTAGATCACTCTTTTTAATGAATTAATAATTCCTATGTTGTATTATTGCATGATTTAATGAATGTATGTTGCATTGTATGTTCCCAATGAGTTATTGTCACTATTGTAACCGTCCTATCCATGTTATCAACCTATTGTTTCCTTATTGATACTATTGTTTACCCCTTATTCCTTAATTGCATATTGTATTGTTGCATTGATAAATAATTAACAAGCCGGGGTTTAAAGGGTGATTTAAGTAGTGAACAAAGCAGTGACTGTACTTGGAGGAGGGGCCCGTGTTTCCCTAATTACCGTTCCGGCTACCGTTTTATCGTGTGATTGTGGTTATGGCAGTAACTCAATCTATCGTGTACCGTATCGTTGCCGATAACCGTTTTACACACCGAAAGGTGGATAGTTTTTACCGTTACCGTTGCCAAGTACATGATCTACCGAGTGCACCACTTGAGTCTAAACGAAATTGATTGTATGCATCGAACCTGTGGTACGGCACACATGGGACACAGTAGTACGTGCATTAGTTAGGCGTTAAAATGAATAATAGACATAAGGATTGACACATCACCGACATTGCATATTGTTCACCATTGTTCCTATTTGTATCCAATATTGTTTAAGTGATAATGATATTAACCGTTGGTTACCGTTACAGAATATTAATTCACCGTTACACCGTTGCATTAGTTACCATGTTATTGATTATTATTATCGTGCCAAGTTATTGATTCCTATTGATCCATTGTTTTGTTGTTATACCGTTATTCCATTGTTCCCTGCTTTCTCTACTTGCTGTCCATGACTTGCTCTAAGGACAATTATTTTCTCTTTTTAGATGAAGTAATTACAGGTGTTGATGGAGAATTACCAGATGGATTAGCAGAACAACATTGGTGAAGGAATTGATTGCATCGCCGCTTAATAAATAATTATTGTTTTGTTTGGAGACTTAATTACTGGATTATTGTTATTTTTATTGTATTGGGCTTATGACCCGAATATTGCTATTTGTTTCCAGACGTTGGATTATTATTATTATTGTATTTGGACATTATATTGTTTCATTCCAAGTATTATTTGTTCATGAGATTATTATTATTGCCTGCGCATCTGTTCTGTATTGTTATGTTGTTGAGTTAATCGATTAAACAGCTTATGGGTGACGTTAGTCATTCGCTGGGCTTTTGTCATGTACTCGTATTCCGTATTTTTGGAAAGCGGGGCGTGACAATTCCATTTGCAATTGGCACTTTGATCTTATAATTTAAGATACAGGTAGATCTTTTTGCAAGTTCAAAAAATATGTATATTCTGTATTGTGGACTACTGTTGAATTAAACTATTGTTTTTTTTTTCACAGAGCGGTCGCCCAGATGAAGGAAATTCTGATGATCGGAACTGAAGCTACTCGAGGGGTATGAATCTGCGGTCCTCCTTGCTGTATGGTTGTTTTTCTTATGTCCTCCTCCTTGCTGTTGTTATGTCAGACTGGTTTTTTTTTATGAGAGTTATGTCAGACTTTTAATTTGGGATATTTGTCAGACTGGTTTGTTTGGATATTTGGGATGTTAGTCCCTATATTAATTTGTTACTTATGACACTGTTAATTAATCAATGAATTTGGACGTTGATATGACACGTGTGAAACTTTATTATCTTTAATTATTCTTGTGTTTGGTTGTGATTTGCGCAGTAATATGCAACGAAATTGGTTGAATCAGTTGTGAATTAGTTTACAGGTTTTGTAAATGAAACTGTGAATTGAAATCGAACGGAAAATCGGAGTATCGAAAATAAACGGGCATAGCTAGACCGGCGTTTCAAAAAACGCCGGCTATCTAATCAATTTGTTGGAGTGTGCGTTATACCGGCGTTCCACACACGCCGGTATATGTCGTCAGCTGTAACGGCGCCGAGGAACACCGGCATTTTACAAACACCGGTGTACCTAACTACACCGGCGTTTTTGGTCGCGCCGGTGATTGTAAGCAGGGAAAACCGGGCAGTCATAAACGCACATACACCGGCGGTCTATGACCGCCGGTATACTTGCATTCTACACCGGCATTTATGGAAGCGCCGGTGAATGGATAAATACCGGCGGTTTACGGCCGCCGGTGTATGTATATAGGGTGTAAAAGAACGGCACTCAGAGACCCCCATACACCGGCGTTTGCTGACCGCCGGTGTAGTTTTAACATTTATCGGCGTCCAGTAAAACCGCCAGTGTATACCCCTTCCTTTCCGCGACGCTCGCTTCGGCGGCATTTGGACCGGCGCTCACCGGCGTAAAAAAATGCCGGTGTAAGTTTCACCGGCATAAAAAAACGCCGGTGTAAGTTTCACCGGCGTAAAAAAATGCCGGTAAAGACGTAAAAAAATGCCAGGAAATCGAGTATGTTTTGTAGTGACTTCTGGTAGACCACCTAAAGCTAGAAGGAAGGATCCTAATAAGAATAAGCTTAAGAACGTCATTGACAAGTCAAAGTTGCGAAGAGTGTTACAAAAGTTATTTACAAAATTTGTTTTACAATCAAAAGATAGAGAGGCACAGAAAACATAGAAAGGGAACAGAAGAGAAGGAAAAACCGAAAGAAAAGAAAAGGAAAAATTAAATAAACAACTTACAAGAATAAATGAAGATTACAACTTGAGAAGTCGAGGCCTATGTATCACACAGTGACCTTAAAACAGATTTCGCCTCTTCCGGTTGCTGTAATGAACGCAGGCGTCTGTCTCCCAGGATGCAATGACTTAGAGCGGTCACATAGGCACCACGTAGCACTCCCGAACTGAGTGTAACCGCTTGAACCCTATCACCGACTGACAAATAAAACCAGAACCGAAGAACAGTACAGAAGAAAACCTAGAAAAGGAGAGAAAGAGGATCTGTTTTTGTGCAGGGAAGAAAATAGAGGGGAGACCTCTATTTATAGAGCCTGGGTTAAATTCGTAATGGCAGACAAGGCTATTAATGCCTTCATTATAACGGCAGGCAACGAATTGAATGCCGACACTGTAACGGCAGACATCATTTACTGCTTTCAGTGTAACGGCAGACAAAATGTTAAATACAACAATGAAACGGCAGACAGCATTCATTTTAGCCGTTACAAAAAGAAAACTGTAGCAAAAGGTGGCTCTGCACGGGTTGGGGTCAAGTCGGTCCGGCATTCGTGTCCGCAGGTCGTGCGAGCGCACACAAGTCGCATATAATCCGGTCTGTAATTTGCACCCCCCCCTACGTGCGCGAGAGAGAGTCTCTCTTCTAGCCATCTTACAATGCTTAGAAGGAGATTACTATATATCATCTTCTATTTCCTTTGATTTTTCCGATGTGGGACTATGTTCCCTTAACCCATTTCAAGAATGAAAACATCTCCCTTTGAGAGACAATTTCTCATTCACCCCTTAACCGATTTTAGCAAACCAATATATGATTTTGATCTACTCACGAAGAAGAACACAAATCAATCAAGATCTCTCAATAATTCATTGAGGATCTTACTCAAAAAATTGCTCAAAAATCGGTTCGTAAATGGTGTATAAAACATCCATTTCCAACAATCCCCACATGAATGAAAATTGACGACCACAGACAGGACAGACTGATACGACAGACTTGGTGATAGAATTCAACGATTGATTTCTGCATAGGATAGGTAGGTGTTACCCTTTGAACCTTTCCTTATGAAAATATGTTTACTTTACTAACTAAACAGTAGACGCGATATCTTTGAACTGTTCTGTCATTTGTATAAACGATGACATATCTCACACAGAAATCTTTCTAACGCATTTTCAGTTCTCACTGTTATGTTCGTTTTGGCCATGAACATACGCTTGGTTCTGCAAGAGTTTAACAGAAATATTGCCCTATATTATTCCTTTGGAAGCGGCCATTCTTCCCTCTTACATAGGTGATTTCTTACCTAAGAGTAACCCGCATTACTCTACTCGGATATCCGACGTATAAGAATCATTAAAAGCCTAGCTTAACCTGTTACCTTGCGGGCATCACTGTTTCATCATGGGAATGGACATGGAAAAATCTCCACAGTGATCCAACTTGGTCTTTACAATTTAGTTGTCCCTTTGAACCTAGATCTTGGGATCTCCAGGCAGCTAGGTTGGGTTTCCATTGTATCGACTTATTCTTTCATGGGCTTTAGTCCCATTTCCCTCGATGATTTATCAACTAACTCTCTGTTTAACCCTTTGGTTAGTGGATCCGCAATGTTATCTTTTGACTTTACATAGTCCACAGAAATAACCACAGTAGAAAGTAGTTGTCTAATGGTATTATGTCTTCGACGAATATGTCTAGATTTATCATTATACATATTGCTCTGTGCTCTACAAATTGCAGATTGACTATCTGAATGTATGCAGATTAGAGGCACAGGCTTCGTCCACCTTGGAATATCCTCAAGGAAGTGGCGTAACCATTCAGCCTCTTCCCCACATTTGTCTAATGCGATAAATTCTGATTCCATCGTGGATTTAGCGATCACTGTTTGTTTCAAGAATTTCCAAGAAACTGCTGCACCACCTAGTGTAAACACATAGCCACCAGTGGATTTTGAATTATCACTCGATATCCAGTTCGCATCACTGTATCCTTCAAGTACAGTCGGGTATCTCGTATAGTGCAGCCCGTAGTTACGAGTAAAACGCAAGTACTTCAGTACTCTTATAATTGCTTGCCAATGCTCGCTTCCAGGATTACTCGTGTATCTACTTAGTTTACTTACTGCATAGGCTATGTCTGGTCTTGTACAACTCATTAAGTACATTAGACTGCCTATGATTCTAGAGTATTCTACTTGAGAAATACTCTCCCCTTTATTCTTGGATAAATGTAAAGTTAGATCTATTGGAATTCTGGCAATTCCAGAATTATCTGTATCAAATTTTCCAAGAATGTTGTCAACATAATGTGACTGGCTTAAAATAAGCTCGTCTGATGTTCTTGTGATTTTAATTCCCAATATAACATCAGCTAATCCCATGTCTTTCATGTCAAACCTCGAGTTTAACATGTTTTTAACAGATTTAATTATCTGATCATTGCTTCCAATAATAAGCATGTCATCTACATACAAACATATAATGACATATCCATCTTCTGTGTCTTTGACATATACACATTTGTTACATTCATTGATCTTCAAGTCATTTGTCATCATGACATTGTCAAATTTTTCATGTCACTATTTTGGAGCTTGTTTCAAGCCATATAATGACTTCACCAGTTTACACACTTTCTATTCATGTCCTGGAGCTAAAAAACCCTCAGGCTGTTCCATGTAGATTTCTTCATCTAAATCTCCATTAAGAAAAGCTGTTTTTACATCCATTTAATGTACTTCAAGATTGCGTAGAGCTGCTACTGCAAGTACCATCCTAATGGAATTTATTCTCGTCACAGGAGAATATGTATCAAAGTAATCAAGACCTTCCTTTTGTTTATATCCTTTAATTACAAGTCTTGCCTTGTATTTATCAATTGATCCATCAGGTTTCATTTTTCTCTTGAAGATCCACTTGGAACCTAAAGGTTTACTACCCGGTGGAAGATCCACTAGTTCCCAAGTATGATTTTGCAAGATAGAATCAATTTCACTCTTGATGGCTTCTTTCCATTGGGGACCATCACTAGAGTTCACCGCTTTCTTGAAGGTTTGGGGGTCTCCTTTAAGCATAAAAGTCAAGAAATCCGGACCAAAAGATTTTTCCGTTTTTGTTCTTTTACTGCGTCGAGGTTCCTCCTTATCTTCTTTATCTTGGTCTTCACTATCTTCACTGATAGTCTCATGTGTTCGTTTGGAGAAACTTGGTTCCTCCTTTGACTTATATGGAAATACATCTTCAAAAAACGATGCATTTCTAGATTCCATTATCGTGTTCTTTGATATCTCAGTGATATCAGATTTGTACACCAAAAAACCGATAGGCACTACTGTTAAGTGCATAGCCAATGAAAATACAATCAACTGTTTTTTGTCCTATTTTCATTTTCTTAGGTGGAGGTACTGCCACCTTGGCAAGACATCCCCACATTTACAAGTAATTATAGGATGGCTTTCTTCCTTTTCATAATTTATAGAGAGTTTTCTCTTCTTTCTTTTTGGGCACCTTATTTAAAAGGTAGTTAGCTGAAAGAATAGCTTCTCCCCACAAGTTTGGTGGCAAACCAGAACTTATTAATATTGCATTCATCATTTCTTTCAATGTACGATTCTTTCTCTTAGCAACACCGTTGGACTGAGGAGAATAAGGCGCTGTCGTTTCATGTATAATCCCATGCTTAGCACATGTGTCAGCAAATGGCGATTCATACTCTCCACCTCGGTCGCTTCTTAGCGCCTTAATTTTCTTATTGAGTTGGTTTTCAACCTCATTTTTATAGAGAACAAATTTCTCTATAGCTTCATCCTTGCTTTTAAGCAAGTATACATAGCAATATTTTGTGCTATCATCAATGAAAGTAATAAAATATTTATTACCACCTCTTGTTTGTATCATTTTCAAATCATAGATATCAGTGTGAATTAGATCAAGTGGTTCGGTGTTTCTTTCAACACTTTTAAACGATGATCTTGTTAGTTTTGCCTCAACACAAGTTTCACATTTGTGTTTGGAATCAATTTGAAATGTTGGTATGTGATTCAAGTTAATTAGTCTTCGCAAAGTATCATAATTAATATGTCCTAGTCTACCATGCCATAAATTGGAAGACTCAAGCAAATAAGTAGAAGAGCTAGCTTTATTCATATTCTTGATCATGGTTATTACATTGAGTTTGAACATTCCACCACTCATATATCCTCTACCAACATACATTCTACTTTTTGACAAAACAAATTTGTTTGACTCGAACACTAAACGAAAACCGTGGTTATTAAGCAACGAACCAGATACCAGGTTCTTACGGATTTTAGGAACATATGCAACATTGTTCAGAGTCAGTTCCTTTCCAGATTTCATCTTCAAGATCACCTTGCCTTGGCCCTTTATTTCTGAAGTAGCCGAGTTACCTATAAACATTTTCTCCCCATTCTCTAATGGTTCGAAAGTGGAGAACATACTTCTATTGGAGCACACATGACGAGTAGCTCCATTGTCAATCCACCATTCCTTCGGGTTTGAACCTAACATATTCACCTCTGATATCACAACTGAAAGGTTGATATCGGAAACATCTTGAGCAATCCCTTGAATCAAGTTTGCTTCTTTGTTCCTGTTCTTCTTGGGAAGTCTGCATTCAATAGACTTGTGACCCATTTTGTCATAATTGAAGCACTTGCGTTGAAACTTCGGCTTCTTGGAGATTCCTCCCTTAGGCCCCAAATTGGGATCCTTATTGTTGTGCTTGTTGGAACGTTGTTTATGTTCCATTACATTTGTCTTAGCTGCATGACTGATGAGTCCAACTTTTTCAGATCCTCTATTGTCTTCTTCAATACGAAGCCTGACAATGAGATCTTCAATGCCCATTTCTTTTCGCTTATGCTTTAGGTAATTCTTAAAGTCTTTCCAACCTTGTGGTAATTTTTCAATTATACATGCCACTTGGAAACTTTCACTTAAGTTCATACCTTCAGCATGAATCTCATGCAAGATTAGTTGTAGTTTTTGAACTTGACTGATCACTGTTTTAGAATCTACCATTTTATAGCCTAGGAAGCGGCCCACAATGAATTTCTTGGCGTCGGCATCCTTAGTTTTATACTTATGGTCTAGTGATTCCCAAAGTTCTTTAGCTGTTCTTTTGTCAATGTATACATTATACAAAGAATCGGCTAATCCGTTCATTATGTAATTTCTACACAAGTAATCAGCATTTTTCCAAGCATCCACAGCGGCAATGACTTGGTTATCTTGCTCATCTTTCTTGAGATTTGGAGCATCTTCGTTCAAGAATCATGCAAGATTCAGTGTGGTCAGATAGAACATTATCTTCTGTTGCCACCTTTTAAAGTTCTGCCCGTTGAACTTCTCAGGTTTCTCCCTATGGGAGACTGAGACAGGTACAACGGTGGGCATTGGCACTCGTGCCGCAGCAGCATTCGGTTCTTACGTCGTATCAGCAACCGGCACGTAGACCGTTTCAGACACAGCAGTATTGTCCGATGCAGTAGTCATTTTGATTATGAAATTTACACAACACGAGTGTAAGTTTTCGAGGTTAAAGAAATAAAAAGAAAAACCGTGCCTCAAAACCGGAAATTAAAGAAATCCAAAATCTGTTTTAAGTTTGTTACAAAAGTTATTTACAAAATTTGTTTTACAATCAAAAGATAGAGAGGCACAGAAAACATAGAAGGGAACAGAAGAGAAGGAAAAACCGAAAGAAAAGAAAAGGAAAAATTAAATAAACAACTTACAAGAAGAAATGAAGATTACAACTTGAGAAGTCGAGGCTTGTGTATCACACAGTGTCCTTAAAACAGATTTTGCCTCTTCCGGTTGCTGGAATGAACGCAGGCGTCTGTCTCCCAGGATGCAACGATTTGGAGCGATCACGTAGGCACCACGTAGCACTCCCGAACTGAGTGTAAGCGCTTGAACCCTATCACTGACTGACAAATAAAACCAGAACCGAAGAACAGTACAGAAGAAAACCTAGAGAAGAAGAGAAAGAGGATCTATTTTTTGTGCAGGGAAGAAAGTAGAGGGGAGGCCTCTATTCATAGAGCCTGGGTTAATTCCGTAACGGCAGACAAAGCTGTTAATGCCTTCATTGTAACGGCAGACAACGAATTGAATGCCGACACTGTAACGGCAGACATCATTTACTGCTTTCAGTGTAACGGCAGACAAAACGTAAGTGGCTCTGCACGGGTTGGGGTCAAGTCGGTCCGACATTCGTATCCGCAGGTCGTGCGGGCGCACACAAGTCGCATGTAATCCAGTCCGTGATTTGCACCCCCCCTGCGCGCGAGAGAGAGAGCCTCTCTTCTAGCCGTCTTACAATGCTTAGAAGGAGATTACTATATATCCTCTTCTATTTTCTTTGATTTTTCTGATGTGGGACTATGTTCCCTTAACCCATTTCAAGAATGAAAACGTCTCACTTTGAGAGACAATTTCTCATTCACCCCTTAACCGATTTTAGCAAACCAATATATGATTTTGATCTACTCACGAAGGAGAACACAAATCAATCAAGATCTTTCAATAATTCATTGAGGATCTTACTTAAAAAATTGCTCAAAAATCGGTTCGTAAATGGTGTATAAAACATCCATTTCCAACAAAGAGCTAGTAAGGTGGGTTCAATTGTGAAGTGTACGAAGTGTCATTAATCTGGGCACATCAGAAAGTGCAAGAACGATGCAGCTCCACCACCAGAAAGGTCAACCGACAAAGGTGGAAGATCAAAGGGGAAGAGAGCAGATGAAGTTGTGAGAAGGGTGAGGGACATATTGGATGAGCTTCAAAGAAGTGGAGTGGTGAATGCTGGGAGTGGAGATGTTGGGAGTGAACATGTTGATACTGAAAAGTAGGCTAGAGGAAGAGAAAGTGGTAACTGGTGTAGAGGGCAAAGTGGCACTGCTGCTGAAACAAATTGCATTGGATTTGACATTGTCAAGGCAAAGTGTGGGAGGAAAAGAAAAGAGAAAGGTCCGTATATGAGAGGTCTTAATTGTAAGAAACCAAAGGTATAATAATTTATATTTCAATATAATTTACCAAGGCAAAGTGTATATTCATGATTGTAGTTATGATGTAGGTGAACAACTCAACTGATAAGCCTAGTGATGGAGGACACCAAAATCAATATCAACAGCTTGAGGGTAAAGTGTACTCATGATTTTAGTATTATGTTGTTTGCATTTCTATTCAAAACTATCCAACTCAACTACATATACTTATTCATATCACTGTTCAAGTTATACTCAAGGATCCTAATGGATTTTTTGATATATATTAGGGAAATGTATTAATCAACTGATATGTTTGTGGAATGATATTATTTGTCCTATTTATCCTAGATATTGTGTAGAATGTGATGAATGTGATGAAAATGTGTTGAATGTGATGAAAATATGAGAGAATGATGAAACAAATTTTCTTATGTCAAGTATTGTGTGAATGAGAATGTGTTGAATAATATAAGTATTGAATGATATGAAAATATGTGAGAATGATGATGACAAGTTGTTTATGTCAAGTATTGTGTGAATTGTTGACAAATTTTTATAACAATACATTACTAATTGGATAAGGTTTCTGCATAAAAGCAGTAGTTGAGTGAGGTTTTCTGAACCATCATAATAGTTAAGTGAGGTTTTCTGAAGGAAAAAAAAAGGAAAGATGACTATGGTTTTTTATAACAACCTAATTAGTTAGATGTGTTTTTTTGATACAATATAAATAGATCATTGGATTTTTTTGATACAAGACATTAAAGTAAGGTGTTGTTTCCAACCGTTACTAAAAGAGAAAAATGAACAATAAAAGACAATGCTAAAAAAAAAAGTCAGTGAGCACTTTTCATTGCTAATACCAAATCTCAACTACTGAAATAGTCAAAACATTCATATCCATCTTCGAGACTTAATACAGGTTTCACAATTCAAATCATTTATATTATCAGCAAACACTGCTATTTCAAAATATATAACATGAAAACAACCAAGACAACAAAGCACATTGTAAATCCCTTCATCGTTTCCTCCTTTACTTTCAACTCCACCACCTTCTTCCTCAATGAATGACACTTACTCCAACTCATGCTTCATATTCTTAAGATATTCAATAGTGACTCCAAGTTTCATTTCCTTCCAACTTGCTTTCTCAGCTAGCAAACTCAACTTATCATTTTTCATCTTCAATTTTGAGTATGCTTTCTCCCCCTTCTCATCCGCTCAATCCACTGGAAAAATTGGCACTTTGTTAGTTTGCCAATTTGGGCATCCAACGATATATCTTCTAGCATTTGCAGATGTGCTGACTATCTTGACGATTGCAGACTCCTTGTGATGACATAGTAGGGTTCCATCTCTATCACAAATGTTATGGGAGCTCCTCCTTGAAGCTTTGGGGGTTGTCATATCTGCAAGTAGATGTATGCAAGCATCAAAACAGTACATGTGAAAAATATATGAGAGAATGAAATTGAAGTGAAGAGTAAACATGACATTGGAGCTTTTAGATGGATATTTCGCTGCCAAAGTTTGGATGATATATAAGGTTTCCGAGTGTGTGGGTGGGGGGGGGGGGGGGGGGGGGGATTTGGAGATCGAGGGTGGAGGAAGAAGAGATTTGGGGATCGAGTGGGTTGATTTTTTAGGTTGAAATTGGGATTAGGGTTTTTGAGATTTTGGGATTTTGAAGATTAATTAAAGAAGAAGAAGAAGAGTGGGGAGTTTGTCGGGTTCAGACAGGGGCAAAATCGTCCGAAAAAAAGTCACGTGTACTGCACGTGACATAAAACCTAACGGAAACTAACTCCGTTGTTGTGGGTTTTTTGAAAACATAGTTGAGTGCATTTTTCTATTTTAAAAAAATTTAGTGAGTTTTTTTTAAAAAACAAGCAAGACTTTAGTGAGATTTTTTTTTTTCAAATTTAGCCTCTATTTAAACTCAACTATAAACTCAATCAAACTTTGTCTTAAAAACTCCTATCAAAATACTCAAATGAGAAATCTCCGGCCTATATTTCGTCCTGGCAAAATCTGAAATGCCTAAATTGGAATATGATGCTTTGAACACGAATCCTCATTAATTTCAAGTATCGACTCCATTAAATGTGATGTACTTCGTAGCATGTTTCACAATTTATAATAACTTAGCACCAAGCTATTGTTTAATTTTCCCTATTATCATGGTTTTTTTCTCATTGTAAGATATTGTGTTCAGTGGTTTTGTTCCTCTTGAAATCGATCTTAGCGTATGATCTCAAATCTATTCTTTTTCTTTTGTAAATAGACTAAAGATTGAGTCCTAATCTTACTAAATTCAACTGTAAACTCAAAGAAATTTGTCGTAATGACTCCTATCAAAATACTCAAATAAGAAAACTTCAGCCTCTATTTTATCCTGGCAAATTCTGCAATGCCTATAATGAAATTTGACGCCTTGAATATGACCTTCATTAAATTTCATTGATTGTGATTTAGTTTCTAGCATGTTATCACAATTTCTTACAATTTGGGAGGAGCAACCTTTATTGTATTGTTTTCTCTAATATCATGGTTTGTATTCTTTGGAAGACATGATTAAATATTCTGAACTGTGGTTTTGTTCCTCTTCAAATCAATCTTAGCATCTGATTCCAGACAAGCAGCTGCTAAATGAAACTAAGAATCAGATTCAGTTCTTAGGATATAATAGTTATATGTTTTTGGTGTTGGTGCGCACTTACTTTTGAAGAAATTTTTTTTTCTAAAGATGGTCTATCTGAGAAAAGAATACGGTAAACAATATGTTGACAACTCTGTATACTGGTTTGCATTTCCTATTTTGTCCCCGAAAAGAAAGCTTAGTGTACATTCACACTGAAAGGGAGCCACCTTCTTCATTGTAATTTCATATTGGTGAACTGTTGGGAACAATTTTGCTGTTAGGGCGCAACTTATTATTGTCAAGGGTAAACTTTTTCTGACCCTCTCATTTGTGTGGTTCCTCATTAGCCCTTTAGACTTTCTTTTATACACTTATAACGTCTCACCATCCAAACTATTTAAAAAACCCCTTATATATGTTATTAATAAAAGCTGAAGGAAAAAAAAAGGACAAAAATACCTTCAACTCAAAGTATCATTTATGTTAAGTATCTTGTTTTCTATTGGAAGTGTATTATTTTTAATGAATGTACCCTTCTTTTTTCTTGGAAATATACTTTGTTTTGTTGTTGTACTTTTCCTTGTTTTGATTAAAATGTACAATTTTTCTGAACCATGCTACTTCTGTTCGAGGATATTTTCGTCCGTAAAGGTCAAGTTTAACAATTTTTTTTGGGCAAAAGCCAAAGTACCCCCAACGTTTGGCCCGAGTACAAAATGCCCATACAACGTTTGAAAAAATACATTAAACCCATTCTTCCGTTAACTTAACCCTTTCCGTTAAGTTATAATTATTGAATTACTTTTTTACCCTTACCCTTTCATATTCAATCTCTTTCTTTCCTTTCTTCATTCCTTTATATCTTTAACTTGTATAACTGTATGAACTAATTAATAAGAGTTATTTGGAATATATGGTATGAACTAATTATATGTACAACTGTTGATTTCCTTAGTAACCATCTTTAACTTGTACAACTGAATGAAGCCAGACCTGATATGAACTAATTATATGTATATGTTAGTATGACGATTTAGCCTTTCTCCATATGGAGCCAATGCAGAGTATCATCATTATTGACTTGTAGTCTGTACTCTATAGAGGATGGACAAGATGCAACCAGAAAACCGAAGGATGGTGGTCAAATGGAAGTGAGGGCGATTATGTCTCAGTCAATTCCCATTGCTTGTGATAATCGATTGATTAATCAAGTTTATAATTAACATGATTATTGTTTTTTTTTTAATTTAAGAAAAGGTGGAGTATGACCACCATGTTTCATTAATAAGCTGTTAACAAAACAATCTCGTATTCCCTTTCTTCATTCCTTTCTCCCCTCTCGATCTCAACAGGTCACTAAGGAAATTGCAGTAAAAATGTACAGTAACATGGTTACTCTTCAAATCATGGACACCATCCTATATGAAGCTCAAAGACAAGGAAGAATCTCTTTCTATCTCACCTCCTGGCGAAGAAGCCATCAACATTGCTTCTGCTGCTGCATTAACCATTGATGATGTCGTATTCCCCCAGGTTAATAATTAGTAACTTTTTTTTAGAATTATATATATTTCCGAAATTATACATCGATCTAAAAGAACCCTTTATTAATTATATATCTAGTATAGGGAGCCTGGTGTTCTTTTATGGTGCGGTTTCACTTTACAAGAATTTGCAAACCAGTGCTTCAGAAACAAATCAGACTATGGGAAGGCCGGCAGATGCCAATTCATTATGGATCTAAGAGGCTCAATTATTTCACGGTTTCTTCACCTATAGCCTAAGCTACTTACCATCTATTCCAAATAACTCTTATTAATTAGTTGATACAGTTGTACAAGTTAAAGATATAAAGGAATGAAGAAAGGGAAGAAAAAGATTAAATATGAAAGGGTAAGGGTAAAAAAGTAATTTAATAATTATAACTTAACGGAAATGATTAAGTTAACGGAATAATGGGTTTATTGTACTTTTTCAAACGTTGTATGGGCATTTTGTACTCGGGCCAAATGTTGGGGGGGTATTTTGGCTTTTGCCATTTTTTTTTTAAGGAGAAGGTTTTTCTCCAAATAGTTTGTTAGTGAAATGTTTAGAATGTCTATAATGTAAAAGGATATAATGAAAAGTAACTGTCAATCGAGGGGGTTATAGAAAAGTTTCCCTGTTATTAATTAGACTTCAATCACTCTTTATCCTCATATTAAAAGCTTTATTCTGTTCTTCCAACTTTGCTTCCACTTGAAAAGAAGAAAGAATTAAGTGGCAGACCTTACATGAAGTCCAAAGAATATGTTCTCTTTCTTATAAATCCTGGTTTTGCAATCTAATCCGTAATCTCCAAATTATCCATGACTCTGTACTAACCACTTCTATTTTGAAACCTCTACTCCTTCATGGAGACTCACTTTCATTATTTTCGATTTCTTGCACCCATCTTTATCTCGTGCTTACTTCTGTTATCTTTGCCATACCCTCTTCTAACGCTAAAACTTGTTATCTATTTCTTTCCTCTTCTATCTTCAACTACAGCATGTTTCACGGTGGCCTATCTTTTTATGTTATCAGAAAGGCAAGAAGCAAAGGAAGTACTACTTGTTGATGGGCAGAAAAGTGAGCATGGCATAGTTCAAGTTTATGATAATGTTAACCAGAGTATGTACAAGGAGCAGATCGACGGGTGTTGTTTCATGTTGAAAACAAATCACGGTCCCTCCGAGAATGAGTGGGAAGAAGATTGTGATGAAGGGGTTGTTTTTTCTGCGAAGCTACAGGTTGGAGTCAGCAGTAATTTTGGTTTCTTTAGTGAAGAGGTTGCTTCTTGTGTGGTTGATAAGATGGCTGAAGGAGCATGGAACTGCTATTTCGGGAAAAGTTCAAAATGGCATTACAAGGAGAATCTGTTGGAGAGTGACTGTAAGGACTAAGGATATGTAATTTTACCATGCATGTGTCATAATTTCCTTTTCCTGCATTACTATTTTTGTAAGAGTCTATAATTAATACAGGGTTGAAATACGGTGATATGTGGAATGCTTTCTTGTTTCTCGAAGGAGATGGAAAGGTACAGTTGCTGTGGGAGCAAACTAACCTTTGATTCAAGTTCAACTGAAGGATTATGAAGTAGAGATAGCTATTTTATGTGGAACAGAGCAGGATGTATACTGCTTTTAGCCTTTTCTTGTTCTCGTTTGACATGAAGTCTTTATTTGCCATTTGTTTGTGTTCCCATTTTCCCAGTTGAGTTTAAATTAGATAATAGATGTAACTATTATATACTATAGTCCTTTGCATAATAGTCGAAAGACATTCACAATCCGTAACATTTGTGAGTATGTGACTGAAGAAGTTTACATTATTGCTTAGGAAAACAAGTTTTATGTCCAAAGGTTAGACGGATCCAAACAATTTTGCTTTAATTTCATTTGATTACCAAAGTTGTTTACAAAATATTTTGGAAGGTAAAGAGGATAAAGGTCTATTATAGAAAGGCGAAAGGGGCAAAGGAAATAGTATGGTCAGTCAAAAAAGGGACTCAATCACAGTTGTTTTTTTTTTTTAGTTTTTTTTTTAGTGGAAAGATGTCTTACTTATTCCTAAAGTTCTTGCTTTAACTAATATATATATTATCTAGCAATCATCATGTGTAAATAAAGAATATAACTTGCTTCAAAAGTTCATAAAACTCTGTATCATATATTATTCCATTTGATTATGTTATACAAATGGTGGGCTAACATCAATTCCGTAGCCGCAACCAAAACAATCCGACCCTCACACAAACTCCTAAAAATTTAGAGAAATATATATATATATATATATATATATATATATATATATATATATATAGAAAACATTGCTATTTGTCTTCAAACTTAAAACTGAATAGAAGTAGAATAAGTGTCTCCAAACTTCCAATTAGAAGGAGCTACATTGTAAGCAGTCTTAACGCTGCCATCATCAGTTTGAACCCTGAAAGACAAGCTCTGACCAATCAGGTAGGAGTTGCTCTGCCAATTCATTCCCCAATTCCTGCTCATTACTTGCCAATTTGTTTTCGAGCCTTTGATCCACATGGACGAGATGACTCCACTTCCTCCTACATTGGTTACTAGGACCAACTCGAAGTAGTCCCTTCCGTTGATGGTAAACCTCATGCCTCCTTTCCGCCCTCCACATCTAACCCTGTAGTCATTCAGTAAGTTCTGTGAGAATCACAATAGTGGAAGAGAACGTACGAGTTTTCAGAGATTGTAAAAGGATTTACCTCCTATATAAGACAGGCACGATTCCTGCTCGATAGATGGCGAGAGTCTCCCAAGTAGGTTGAGCCATGTCAAAGTGCTTTCTCGGTGGATTACACCATCCGCCATTGTCGCTAGGGAGGTTGTTGTTCGGGGGGCAGAAATTGGTGGCTGTAATTGTTATGTAGGTACCCCTCTTGCACCATTGGGGTGCCTTTCTGATGTCGCAGACAATCTGATAGCAGGAGCCGCAGGAAGCTCCGCTGTTGAAAAGTGCGGTGCTTAGTGCTGCATTCTTTATGCCGTAACCGTCTGCGTATAGGTTTCCGTATCCGCAAGCTCCACCTAAATTGGGCCCATATAGAGTGAGGTAGAGTTTAAGAACAGTTTGTAAGACATTAGACTTGCACATTGACAGATTACAAGTTTAAAGTAGCATAATGCCAACAGAATGTTGATGTAGAAGGATACATTTTATAGATTAGCTAGACGCAATGGACAAACACACAAGAAATTTCAATGTACAGAATAAGACAAACTATCATCATGTTGGGTAGGAATGGCCAATAGGTACGTCTTTCAAATAGAAGTTTCAACACTTTGTGAGAGAATCACACGAAGGTGAATTTATTTCCATATCTAATAACGAACGAATCAGAGATAGGTATTAATTCCGAAATGGACTTACCCATTGTGCCTGAGGCATCACTTCCCCCATAGAAAGTTGCAGTTGCTGGAGTCCAGACTGCAGCACATGCTCTGATCACAGAAATAATGAATGCCAGAAGAATGAAGAACGTAGCTCCAAATGTTGCTGCCATCTCTTTCTCTCTCTGTCTTTCAATATGCTAGCTTCTTCACAAACTCCTCTATTTATATTATAATTGCCATGTCCGAATTAGCTGACTTTTCAAACACATTCTAAACCAATAAATTTGGCAACTGCCATTTAGTTATAATAATAAGCAATCACATGCTATTGGGAATATAAGCATACAAATTTATCACCGTCTTACAAAACTCATTCTTCTTGGTTCTGTTCTTATTTATTTCATTTCTTTATTTTCATCCCATAATTAGGTCAACATTATCTAATTAAGCTCGATCAGAAGCACTGTGAGTTCTGTCTCACAGTGATTTGCTAAGAAGCACAAGGGCAGCCCTATTAGTGATTTACCGAATGCCAACCACTGTCCGTCAACCTGGCATCAATCCTCTCCAAAGTACTGTGAGTTCTGTCTCAAACAATATGGGTGTTGAGGAACTCTCCTAGCTAGGTTATGCTAACAAGTCCAGGAAAAAGAAAAAAATGATGATTACTTATTTTGCGAAAAAGGCTAAGAGTGAAGTTATTTATTTCGTAGTACACATGAAAATTTGGAATTGAGTGAGTTTGTTTATAATCTTAATAAATTGCCATAGTCGTCGGTGGCAGTCAAGGTACGGATTAGGTACTTGCTGGTTTAGTATTTTTAAAGCATTGAGAAATAAAGAATCAAATGTGTACAAATTAAATTACATCTAAGTCAAATGCTAGAATATCAATTTCTTGCATTATAAATTCCAAGAGTTAGTTGGATGAACATGGACTCGCGTGTATAACGCAAAAAGTACACATGCAAGCAGTACTTTTTTTTCCGTCTTCATTCCAATTCTAAGGTCCATATATTCTGAATTAGAGCAATTTTTTGTATAGATATATAAGAGATGATAATTAAACAAGCTTTCAAATTTTAGTTGGCATAACTGATATAATGTAGTGGGTATAAATAATTTTTAGAGTCAACTAGAATTAAGTGTTGAAGGTATGATGTGAACGAGGATTAATGCCGGGATAAGTGGCGGGTTGGTTGTTCATGGTTTGGAAGAGACTTTGGTGTACATGGCACATGGGTGATGAGTGTTGTGACATAACCTATTGGTCTTAGCTAACTTCATATTTTCCATTACACTAAATAGAATAAAATAAAATAAAAAAATAATATCAATGTCTTCCCTTTAAACCCCCCCTCTCTATATAGGGGGGGGGGGGGGGGGGGGGGGGAAGACATTCGGTTGCAAACGGGTTTGTGTACATAGACCCGTGCGAACTTTGATCTGGCCCGTTGGATCTTTGATCCAACGGCCCATATTTTTATTTTATTTTAAATTTAGCCTTAACCCGTCGTCGGCAACGGCGGGTTAAGACTAAATTTTATAAAAAAAATATTGCCTTAACTCGTCGTTCCTAAGGACGGGTTAAGGCGAAGTTCGAATTTCAGATCTGTATACAGTTCTTCTTCCTCCTCGATCTCTCCCCACTCTCTATTTCGTTTTTTCGTCGAAAGCAAACCCAAGAACCCCAACCCTATTCCAAACTCATCTGTTTGCTCCGGTAGTGCGCGGCTCCGTTTGCTCCTCCTCCTCCTCTTCCATTCTCATACAATCTCTCTCTCCCGATATCTACATCGAAAGCAAATCAAAACCCTAGTTCGGCCATAAATCGAATTATTGACTAAATTCGGAGTTATTTTGTAAGGTATTGACTAATTCTTTGTCTTATTAGTTTTAATTATGTTGATTTTTAAATTTTTTCATAGTAAATTATTTAGAAAGTGCCCAAAAAATTCTTTACCTAAGTAATTTGTAGATGTAAAATTGTGAAAACTTTTAATATATTCAAGTGCCCGAAAAATTCTTTGTCTTAGTAATTTGTAGATGTAGAATTTGGAAGACTTTTAATATATTGAAGTCCCCCAAAAAATCTACATTTATGATTAATATATTCAAGTGCCCAAAGACTTAAAAAATTTGTAAATATAGAAATATTTGTCTTACTAATTTAGTTTTATCTTTATTAATTTTTCACGTTCGATTTATATGAAAATAATTACAAATGTTTTAGTGCGGTTACAATAGAAAATCTTGCAAACGACCTTCAAAAATACGAAACTTTGCCAGTAGGTTGGTCTAACGCAGCAGAAGCTACCCCAACTTGTAGAAGTGGGTTTTGATTCACGGTTCGAGATATACGGCCGTGTATCGCTTTTGGTTTAAAAAAAACCAAATAAAGCGGTAAACGGTTGTATCTCGCAAACCGTTAGTCGAAACTCACTTCTAAAAGTTGGGGTGGCTTGCGCTACGTGAATTCAACCTAGTTGCAAAGTTTTATAAATTTTGGATGTCATTTGTGTGGTTTTGTCACGTTCCTCGCATGAAGAAGTAATTGACATAGAATTTTTTTAGTGCGGTTAGACTAGAAAACCATCCAAACGAACTTAAAAAAATACGAAATTTTGCGAGTAAGTTGGACTCGCACAGCACAAACCACCCCAACTTGTAGAAGTGAGTTTCGACTAACGGTTCGAGAGATACAGCCGTGTGTCGCTTTTGGTTTAAAAAAAACCAAATAAAAAGGTACACGGCCGTATCTCGCAAACAGTGGGTCGAAACTTACTTCTACAAGTTGGGGTGGCTTGTGCTAGGTGAACTCAAGCAAGTTGCAAAGTTTTAGAAATTTTTAATGCCGTTGGTGTGGTTTTCTCACATTCCTCGTATTAGAAGTAAATGACTTAGAAAGCATTTAGTGCGGTTATACTAGAAAACCCTTCAAACGATGTCCAAAAAATACGAAATTTTTGCGACTAGGATGGTCTCACGTAGCTCAAGCAACCCCAACTTGCAACGGTTAGTTTTGACTCACGGTTTGAGAGATACGGGCATGCATCGCTTTCGCTTGAAAAGAACCCAAATAAAGCGATATACGGCCGTATCTCTCCAACCGTGAGTCGAAACTCACTTTTACAAGTTGGAGTTGCTTGTGCTAGGTGAATTCAAGCAAGTTGCAAAGTTTTATAAATTTTGGAAGCCGTTTGTACAGTTCTCTCAGGTTCCTCGCATTAGAAGTAAATGACTTAGAAAGCGTTTAGTGCGGTTAGACTAGAAAATCCTACAAACAACCTCCAAAATACAAAACTTTGTAAATAGGATGGTCTCACATAGCACAAGCCATCCCACCTTGTAGAAGTGAGTTTTGACTCACAGTTTGATAGATACGGGCGTGTATCTCTTTTGGTTGTAAAAAACAAAAATAAAGCGATACACGACCGTATCTCTCGAACCATGAGTGGAAACTCATTTCTAAAAGTTAGGATGGCATGTGCTAGGTGAATTCAAGCAAGTTGCAAAGTTTTATAAATTTTGGATGCCATTTGTGCGGTTTTCTCACGTTTCTCGCATTAGAAGTAATTAAACTTAGAAAAATTTTAGTGCGTTTAGACTAGAAAACCCTCCAAACGGATTCCAAAAAATACGAAACTTTGCAAGTAGGTTGGTCTTACCTAGCACAAGCCATCCCAACTTGTAGAAGTGACTTTCTACTCACGGTTCGGGAGGTACGGGCGTGTATCAGCTTTGGTTGTAAAAACTCATAAAGCGATATACGGACGTATCTCTCCTGTCGTGAGTCGAAACTCTCTTCTACAAGTTGTGGTGGCTTGTGCTAGGTGAGACCAAGCAAGGTGGAAAGTTTTATAAATTTTGAATGCCTTTTGTGCGGTTTTCTCATGTTCCTCGCATAAGAAGTAAATAAAGTTGGAAATTTTTTAATGCATTTAGACTAGAAAACCCTCCAAACGGCTTTCAAAAAATACAAAACTTTGTGAGTAGGTTGGTCTCACTTAGCACAAACCACCCCAAAATGTAGAAGTGAGTTTCGACTCACGGTTCGAGAGATACGGCAATATATCGGTTTATTTGAGTTTTTTCAACCAAATAAAGCGATATTCGCCCGTATCTCTCCAACCGTGAGTCGAAACTCACTTCTACAAGTTGGAGTGGCTTGTGCTACGTGAATCTGAACAAGTTGCATTGTATTGCTATTTTTTGTTGTCATTTGTGCTTTTTTTTTCTCCACAATTTTGCTATGTTTTATGATGATAGATAAATGGATGTAACGCGTATCAACTAGGCTTAATTTTTTTTCTTCATAGATAAATGGCTAGAACAAGGCGACCGAGAAGCCCTTCCGGTAGCGCTAGTGGCGCGCCAATTACGGAGGTAAAGTTGATTATTATTATTGGTTTTAAATATGAATATGCAACATTATCTCAATAATAACAACAATTATCTTTGTTCGTGTAGGTTGGTGGCCGTCAGTCTATATCTACTGAGACAGGTCCTTCGTCCTCGATTTCCGTTACACCTCCTGGACCGTTGGACTCAAGCTTACTCATGTTGCAGGGCATACACCGATTCGAAGCCATGTGGCATGGGTCCGCTAAGAAATGTTACTACCAGAAGCACGCGGTTCTTCCTTTTGACCCCCGTATCACGCCGTACTTGGTTGAGGCCGGTTTCTACGGAGCTAGATTCATGGGAGCAGTGAAGCTAGATCGACCGTTACTTACAGCTCTTGTCGAGCGATGGAGGCCGGAGACACATACATTCCAGCTACCCGTGGGTGAGATGACTGTCACTCTGCAAGATGTAGCCCTCATAACTACGCTACCAATAGATGGGGTCGCTGTGACGGGAAACATGGACTTTGATCCAGTAGCAGTTGTTCGTGATTTGCTCGGTATCGACCTCCAGGTGCCGGTGGCCCAAAAAAGAGAGGACGTTGAAAATGAAATCATGGAAACTATTCCTGAAGATTATGATGAAGATTTATTATATCAACAAATAGAAGCTGCGAAAGACGAAGCAGAAGATAAATTTTGGAATGAAATCTTCAACGGGAAATCACTGTATATTAGTTGGTTGAAATTGCAGTTTGAGGAGGATTATTTGACCCCCGATTCGGACGAGGAAACCATAATCTACTATGCTCGTACATACATCTTTAATATGATCGGGGGGGAGTGATCTTTCCTAACTCATCTGGTTCGATCGTGCTGCTAATGTATCTACGGCTGTTGGAAAATTCCCATTATGCAGGCTGTTTCAGTTGGGGGAGTGCGACATTGGTAGCCTACTCTATAGAAATTTGTGTTCATGTTCATTAGGTGCCGTACAAATGGGTGGCCCGATGGTACTACTGTAAATCTGGAGTTGGGAACGCATCCACATCGGACGTCCCCGTATTATTGAACCGACACCGGCTTGGTTGGCCGACCCGGGGGTGCCAGAGTTTTTACCTCCCTTAGGAGTATATTGGGCGGGGCGGCACACGTGGGTCGATAACCCATGTCAATCTCTTACCTACTATAGAGATGAGTTGGATAACTTGTTGGTAAGGGTTTCACCGGTTTGTTTGGTTGGTGCGCTATGGTTGACGGCCGCACCACTTGTGAATTTTTCTGTTGTTGAGTTCCAGTATCCAGATACAGTGATGCGGTAGTTCGGATATCAGCAGAAGATTCCCGATGTTCGGGTTTATGATAAAAAGTTGCATGAGGTGAGAGGAACGGGTCGAGTGCCCAACTTCGATTGGGCTGATTTCCACCTGGTCCATGTCGCCAACTGGAACACCATGCGGTATCAAATGACACCGAACATGATGTACTTCGCGATACCATATGATGGATCCTACCAACAGATTTACATGATGTGGTACAAGCAGATTACACGTGTGTATGATTCCCCACAGACCGTTGTAACAGCCGGTGTGCAGATTTCGATTCCCCAACCAAGGTAGAACCACATCCGGCATATTCCTCTTTCCAGCCGATGTACCAACCAAAGGCATCGACATATTGGAACTTGGTTAGTCAATTTTCACCCAATTTCATATATTTATTATGCATGTATTGTTATTTGAGGAGGTGGGTGATATATTTAGTATGCATGTTGTTTAAATTGAAATTTTCAACCTAATGTAGATTGAAAACACATGGAAAAACATTCGGATAGCTACTCGCGTCTTGAAGAGTAAGGTACCCGAGAGCGTTAAGGAGCTAATGCGGGAGATGCTACAGCCATGCCGCCGTACTCTTGAGGACGTGGGTGAAGGTCTGCAACTTGATGCATATTTGAAAGCCAACGTGCCAACAACGGGTTCTAGGCGAAAGAGCGTAACAAGGCAGGGAATTTACATCGCCAAGCTACAACAAGTCCAACAATAGCAACCACCTTAAGAAGTTATGGAGGAGCAGTGGTCGGATGACCCTCAATCCCCTGGGACACAAGTCAGACGGTGAAATCCTCAAAGGAAGCGAAACCCGCCCGATCAATTCACACCAAGCGGTCGCAAACCGCATGGCCGTAAAAGGTAGTATCTAACAATTGGTTCGTTATTAGTAGTTTAGTATTTGGTTGATGATTTTATTCTTCAAATAACTAATGCATAGTTTGTTTCTATGTTGATAAATTGTTGCAGATAAATACCGGGCATGTATGAAGCCAACCTGAAGAAGCTGTTGATAAAGTTTTTTATATTTACAAAGTTTCGGGTTGTATAATTGATGTGAAAATTCTTGAGAACTGAATTGATTTGAATTTGTTGTTAACATTTTGACATTGTCAATTCTTTAAAATTGTTGTGAAGTTATCTGTTCTATTATATACATTGTTGTGAAGTGGACTCATGGCTTTTGGTCTGTGAATGAACGTTATTAACTTTTTGTGAATGAACTCATTCTTTGAATTGATGTGAATCGCTGAATTGGTGTGAATCATCTGGAGAAGTTGTTGTGAATGAACTAATTTTGTGAAGTTGTATTTGTAGCAACCAAAGCACAGAGTCCACACATTCCCACATGTAGAACCCAATAAGGGAAAAGATCAAGGAAATAGCTATATTTTAACTTCACATTGGAGGTTTATCACTTCATATAGCATCCAAAACACTATTCATCTAAAACACTTCACTTGCCAAAACATTGATGGAAGATGCTATCCAGCTTAACCCAAAATACATATAAACAAGCTGGTAAATATCATACATACATGGACATATTCAACTACCTAAGTTAGCTTCAATCATCTGGTTCATCTTTTATATCCTCGGTCCTTGCTCTTTTTCTTTTCATAGTTTTCCCTTCACTCGGATAGATTTTGCTAAGTCTATATTGAGGAATAGAGTGTTCATTTTGTTTAGGATAACTTTGCCTACTATTACATTTCACTTTACAAAGTGGGCACCACATGTAAATCCCCACATGTAGAACAAGTCCATAACTTGCCTACTATTACATTTCACTCTACAAAGTAGGCACCACAAGTAGAGATCCCCACAAATCCATAACTTGCTTTTACAATCGAAGAACAGAGATGGCAAAGGCAGCGGGGGGTGAGAGGAAGGGGGAGAAAGAGTTTTAAGATATAACACCTAACCCTAACACTAACCCTAACCCTAACCTTAACCCACAACCCTATACTAACCCTTAACCCCTTTTTTATATAATTTTTGGAAAATTATATAAAAATTATATTAAACTTGTATAAAAAATACAAAAATTGAAATAAAATTTGGGGAAAACCCATTTTAAAACAAATTAATCAATTTTAGAAGTATAAACATTGTATGTTGATAAAAAAAACTGGAACCCGAAGTCGAGGCCTATCTCTAACCCCACTTTAACCCTCTAACCCTAGCCCTAACCCTATTAACCCTCTAACTCTTAAACCAAATTCAATATTTACGAAGAATGATATTACATGTTTATTTTTTATATATAAATTATATACGCAATATTCAATTTGTTTGTATAGTATATTATTATTTGTTTTATGAACAGATTTTTCTTAGGAAAAATATATCCACCTTAACCCATTATTGGGGATAACGGGTTAAGTGAGCTTAACCCGTTATCGCCAACAATGGGTTAAGGTAGAGTATATAATGGCTGAACTTTATTATCAAAATGTTAAGTTTGTAGAATAAAAACCAAATACATTGGAATTATCTACCAACCTAACCCATTTTTGGAGATGACGGGTTAAGCTCACTTAACCCGTTATCTCCAATAACGGGTTAAGTAGCCCAATACCGTCCGAACTTTATCTTCAAAATTTGAAGATTGTATCACAAAGGTGAAGACACTGCAAATATCAATCAACCTAACCCGTTATTGTGGATAACAGGTTAAGTTTTCTTAACCCGTTATCTTGAATAACGGGTTAAGTTTGGCAGTATTTTATCTTCAAAATGTTAAGTTTGTACATCAGAAAGCAAATACACTGGAATTATATACCAACCTAACCCATTTTTGGAGATGATGGATTAAGCTCACTTAACCCGTTATCTCCAATAACGGGTTAAGTATCCCAATACTGTCCGAACTTTATCTTCAAAATTTGAAGATTGTATCACAAAGGCGAAGACACTGCAAATATCAATCAACCTAATCCGTTATTGTGGTTAACAGGTTAAGTTATCTTAACCCTTTATCCTAAATAACGGGCTAGGTTGGAATATTTTTGCAGTATTTTATCTTCAAAATGTAAGTATCTACAAATTTCCACAAATTTTCACAAAAAAAAAAACAACAGCATATATATAGTGCACAAATACACAATTTGCACAGATACATAAAATTCGCAAATTTCAACAGAAATAAATATTCGCTAACCAATTACAATATCAACATCCGCAACAACATATATAGTTCACAAATACACAAAGTGCACACATACATAAATTGCACTCAGATTAAATACACCAGTAATCTATTCATAAATTAAAAAAACGTTGAATTGAGCATATATATACAATCAAAAGTGTAGAACTTTTCAATAATTGATTCCTTCCATGAGGACGATCAGCTTTCATTCTGGACTTACAAAAAAAAACAAATAATAAAGTTGAAATTAATAATTCTCTTCACATCGAAAGACAAAAACAAGCAATTACAAAAAGTTTATCTTCAAAATTTAATATGACATACATAATACGAAAAACCCCTTAGCACGAATCTTCACCTTCATCGTCATCACTCTTTCCAGCGATTGAAGCTTCTTCATACGCTACCGATCCACTAAATAAGGGAGAAGAATGGGTTAGTGTCAACAACAACAAGTTCAGATTGATTGAGTCAAATTAACAAATACTTAGTCTTGGATATATTACCTTGCCATATTTTTTGGGCAATTTCTTGAATCGTGACATACGACACGAAGGCATGTCCTACAAAGTCTAGGTCTCTTCGTTTTTTGGGATTCTCTTATGGACTTCAACCTCTTCCCTCTAGGCCTTCCCTTTGTGGTGCATTGTAGAGGGTCCCCCACCGGTGCATGTGCATGTGCATGTCCACCACTCTCCGGTTGTGTGCTACCTTCATGTGGTGTGCTATTCTCCGATTGAATGTAAGAAAACCTTTCGATTCTCTTAAGCATGTGGTCGAGCATGTACTTGTACGCTCCCTCTGAAGAATAACCAAGATCGACCTACTATTTTGAGTGCATACTCAATTCACAATAACGAGAGGCAAAATTGTCGCCCATACTATTGGGAACGGGTATACTGCTTCTTGTCAGTTGATCCCGGGTCCATCGTCTACAAATATATTGCTCCGGTAATGCGGTGTGATCGGTGAACCGAAGAACCGCCAATAGATATTTGCATGGAATGCCTAGGAATTCATACATGGAACAAGGGCATTTAGCTAATTTATGGAGTTTGCAAAAAGAAATCACCTTCTCCGGTTCTGAATTTCCACAAATAACAGAAAAAGCTAACTATCCGGTGTATCCATGCTTGCAATGACACTCACATTAAGTAATAAGCTTTTTACGACTTCTTGTTGGAATTTGTAGAAAGTCTTTAGTGTGTATGTTCCCGCCATTTGTGACTCCAACGACCATTCGGTCTTCAATTTTGGCCTCTCCTCGCGATTACGATGAGTTTCTTTAAGTTCTTCGTGTCTTTGTTTTACTAAGACTCGGTCAAAGATGACGGCAAATTCATGCAATGAGTACTTCTTATGAGTATGTTGTTTCAAGGACGAATGTAGTGATTCGCTACGTTGGGTACTCAACATGCCGCCCCAATATGAGTCTCTTGCATACATGGGAGCCCATTTCTCGCGAATCTCAAATTTATCGTTCAACGATTTGTTGCTCTCAAGTTTTTATTGCAAAATCAAAATTTTCCACTTCTGTTCAAATTCAATTTTATATTCCGTCGTGTAGATGATAGTCTTTAAAGCATCCCTAAACTCATAAATGTTATTCGACATATGCACTTCATGCGGTAACTTATCCATAATATGCCAAATGCAATATCTATGATTAGTGGCTGGGAAGACTTTCTTAACTGCAGCACTTATTCCACGATCCTCATCTGTCACGATAGCCACCAGATCACAAGCCATTACTACTCGCTACTTTTCGAAGAACCACTCAAATGAGGATGCCTTCTCATTTGGAATGAACCCGTAACCTAGGAATATTGATTACCAATGATGGTTGACTCCAACAAATGGTACAAATAGCATCCCGTATCGGTTTGTATTGTAGGTAGCATCAAAGCAAACAACACTCCCAAATATGTTGAAATTCTTTCGAGCGATACCATCCACCCAAATACAATGGGACAATCACCATTCGGGATCACATTGGTAATCATAAAAAAAATAAAGGAACGGTCTCCTTTTTGGATTCAAAGAACTCAAGTAGCATTTGCCTATCGTGTCCTTTTAAACCTTCCATCTCATCACTCCTTAGATTTCTAACATCGGTTTCAGTGAATCCAATTTTCTCATTACCTCCACTTGCACCTTCGAAGAAAAGCATTTGTTTGCATATTGGAACATTAGATTCGGTAAGTTGACCAATTACTTTTTTTATCTATATTTGTCAATACACGATTTGCAGGTAGCAAGTGACGTCTACCGGGTGAAGTAAATTCGTGATTGTGTGGTTCATTAAATGAATAAATAATCCACAAATTACCTTGTGAGTTTAGTTTGCACGAACGAAAACTATGCAACCCATTCTAGAAGTAGTTCCCCGTCTAGCTTCATTATGATTATTCGGTGACTCCCCGACTTTATTACATACATATAATTTATCTACTACATCATTTTTCTTGTATTTATTTCCACCCTTACGTATAGAGAAACCCACATATTTATAGTATGATGAATAAAATTTTCCCTCTTCGTCTAAAGTGGGAAATGTCATACCAATCTTCGGGCTTAGGTGTTCGTCAACATGAGGAAAAAACTCGCCAATTTGTTGTGCACTCACAAATTTTTTTCCAGCAGCAGAACTTCCTTCAAAACTGCCCATATCTAAGAAAATAAAAAGGAGAAAAATTAGGGCTACTAAACCCGTTACCGAATGTGATGAAAATTTTCTAACTTTATTTACTTATTAATAGAGTAACATGAGAAAACTGAACAAAAGACATCCAAAATTTATAAAACTTTGCAACTCGGTTGAACTCACGTAACACAAGTCACTCCAACTTGGAGAAGTGAGTTTGATTAAGGATTCGAGAGATATGGGTGTGTAATTTATATATTTGGGTTTTATCAACCAAAAGCGATACACGCCCGTATCTCACCAACCGTCAGTCAAGACTAATATCTACAAGTTGGGAATGCTTGTGCTACGTGGGACCATCCTACTTGCATAGTTTCGTATTTTTTGAAGGTTGTTTAAAGAGTTTTCTACTCTAATTGCACTGAAAAAGTTATAAGTAATTTAGTTTTTTATGTGAGGAATTACAAAACCGCACAAACGGCTTACAAATTTTATAAAACTTTGTAACTCGGTTAAATTCACCTAGCACAAGCCATCCCAACTTGTAGAAGTTAGTTTCGACTCACGGTACGAGAGATATGGCCGTGTATCGCTTTATTTGTGTTTTTTACAACCAAAAGCAATACACGCTCGTATCTCCCGAACCGTGAGTCGAAAGTCACTTCTACAAGTTGGGATGTCTTGTGCTATGTAAGACCATCCTAGTCGCAAAATTTCTTATTTTTTGGAGATCGTTTGAAGGGTTTTGTAGTCTAACCGCACTAAATGCTTTCTCAGTCATTTACTTCTAATGCGAGGAACGTGGAAAAACTGGCATCCAAAATTTATAAAACTTTGCACCTTACTTGAATTCACCTAGCACAAGCCATCCCAACTTGTAGAAGTAAGTTTCGACTAAGGGTTCGAAAGATATGGCCGTGTATCGCTTTATTTGGGTTTTATCAAGCAAAAGTGATGCATGCCCGTCTCTCTCTAACCGTAAGTTGAAACGCTACTCTACAGGTTGGGGTTGCTTGTGCTACGTGAGACCATCCTACTCACAAAGTTTCGTATTTTTTAGAGGTCATTTAAAGGGTTTTCTAGTCTAACCGCACTAAACGCTTTCTAAGTCATTTACTTCTAATGCGAGGAACGTGAGAAAACCGTACAAACGACATCCAAAGTTCATAAAACTTTGCAGATTACTTGAATTTACCTAGCACAAGCCATCCCAACTTGTAGAAGTGAGTTTCGACTCACGGTTCGAAAGATATGGTCGTGTATCGCTTTATTTGGGTTTTATATACGACCGCATCTCTTGAACTGTTAGTCGAAACTAACTTCTACAAGTTATGGTTGCTTGTGCTATGTGAGACCAACCTACTCGCAAAGTTTCATATTTTTTGAAACCCGTTTGGAGGATTTTCTAGCCTAACCGCACTAAAAGATTTCTAAGTCATTTACGTTTTATGGGAGGACCATGAGAAAACCGCACAAATGGCATCCAAAATTTATAAAACTTTGTAACTTGCTTGAATTCACGTAGCACAAGCCACTGCAACTTGTAGAAGTGATTTTCGACTAACGTTTCGAATGATACGTCCGTATATGACTTTATTTGTGTTTTTTCCAAGCAAAAGCAATACACGCCCGTTTCTCTCGAACCGTAAGTCGAAACTAACATCTACAAGTTGGGGTTGCTTTTGCTACGTAAGACCTTCTTACTCGCAAAATTTCGTATTTTTTGAAGGCCGTTTGAAGGGTTTTTTCAGTCTAACCGCACGAAAAGCTTTCTAAGTCATTTACTTCTAATGCGAGGAACGTGAGAAAACCACACAAACGACATCCAAATTTTATAAAACTTTGCAGCTTGCTTGAATTCACCTAGCACAAGCCATCCCAACTTGTAGAAGTGAGTTTCGACTCACGGTTCGAGAGATACGACCGTGTATCGCTTTATTTCATTTTTTTCAACCGAAAGCGATACACGGTCGTATCTCTCCAACCATGAGTTGAAACTAACTTCTACAAGTTGTGGTTTCTTGTGCTACGTGAGACCATCCTACTCGCAATGTTTCATATTTTTTGGAGGTCGTTTGCAGGGTTTTCTAGTCTAACCGCACTATAAATATTCTAAGTAATTTAATATGTACAACACGATTATAAATACAACTCAATCTACAATATCATCGACCGATCAACAACTATTACATCTTGTAAATTCATCAAAATACTACTTACAAATTTCTTTATCTACAAATTTTTAAGACAATTTTCATACATGGTAAAATATTGGAACGAGACAAAAATAATTTAAAAATCAATACAATTACAATTACTAAGGCAAAGATTTAATTATTACCTTATAAAATAAATCTGAATTTCGTCAATGTAGGTCTTGTGGCCGAACTAGGGTTTCATTTTTGGGATGACAGAGTTGGATTTTGAAGTTTGGAGTAGAGATTGGGAGGAGAGATTATATGGGGATCAAAGAGGAGGAGGAGCGGACTGAGGTGGAGGAGCGAACAGAGGAGGAGAGGTTTCAATTTGGGAAGCAGCTAACGGAAGAGAGAGAGAAAGAGAGAGAGGGGGAGAGAGAGAGAGAGAATCACCTGAATGATAGAGGAGAGAAGTGAGAGGGGAGTTGCCGGAGTGAGAAATTTACGATTTCGGAGATACTGGGTTTAGGTTCATCAAAAAACGAAATAGAGAGTGGGGAGAAGTCGACGAGGAAGAAGAACTGTACACAGTTCTGAGATTATATCTATGCCTTAACCCACCCTTGGCAACGACGAGTTAAGGCAATAATTTTTTATAAAATTTAGCCTTAACCCGCCGTTCCCAACGACAGGTTAAGGCTAAATTTTATTAAAAAAATATGGGATCCAACGGCCCTGATCAAAGTTCCCACGGGTCTGTGCACACAGACCCATTTGCAACCGAAGAAGCCCATATATGTATATATATTCGTTGTGCACTAGACCTCCATGTGCACACGTGCAATCGGCCTTCCTGCCTTTGTATCGACGATCCGAACCGTTCACTTTGATCTATGCATCTAAATTAGTCTAAATATGTAAAACTAAATCATTTGAAATTTATTTGCCCATCCATCATGTAACTATAAAAAAATAACGATTTTCAAGCATACAATTATGTAACACTTCAATGGATGAGCAAATGAATTTCAAATGATTTGATTTCATATATTTATATTAATTTAGATGTGTAGATTCATGTTAACAGTTCGGATCGTTGATACGAAGGCGGGAAGACCGAGTGCACATGGAGGCCTAGTGCACAACGGAACATTTTTTTTTCTCTCTCTATATAGAGGATTGCTCAATTGCAAACCACTAAAGTCGTTGTTCCCAACATTGTCTTTATTGGTTTTCATACCCGTTTTCACGGGACCCGTTTGCAGTGGAGCATTGTTCATATATATATATATATGTAGAGAGAGAGAGAGAGAAAGAAAGAAAAAGAGAGTCCCCTTCCGTTGTGCACTAGCTATAGTGTGCTCTTCGTGTGCACTCGACCTTCGGGCATTCATGTTGACGATCCAAACCGTTCACATTGATCTACACATATAAATTAGTCTAAATATTTAAAATCTGGTCATTTGAAATTTTATTTGCCTATGCATTGAAGTGTTACAAAATTGTATGGCTGAATATCATTTTTTTTTATTAATGACATGATGGATGGGCAAATGAATTTCAAAGGACTTGATTTTACATATTTAGACTAATTTAGACATGTAGATCAATGTGAATGGTTCAGATCGTCGATACGAAGGCCCGAAGGCCGAGTGAACACCATGACTAGTGCACAATGGAAGGTTTGTCTATATATATATATATATATATATATATATATATATATATATATATATATATATATATATATATTTATAGGCTTCTTTGGTTGTAAACGGGTCTGTATGCACAGACCCGTGCGAACGTTGATCTGGGCCGTTGGATCTTTGATCCAACGGAAGATCCAATGGCCCATATATTTTTTATTTATAAAATTTAGCCTTAACCCCTCGTTGGCAATGGCAGGTTAAGGCTAAATTTTATAAAAAAAAAATTGCCTGAACCCGTCGTTGCCAAGGACGAGCTAAGGCAAAGTTCGAATTTCAGATCTGTATACAGTTCTTCTTCTTCCTCGATCTCTCTCCACTCTCTATTTCGTTTTTTGGCCGAAAGCAAACCCAAGAACCCCAACCCAATTCCAAACTCCTCTGTTTGCTCCAACTCGTCCGTTTGCTCCTCCGTTTGCTCCTTCTCATCCTCTTCCATTCTCATACAATCTCTCTCTCCCAATATCTACATTGAAAGCAAATCAAAACACTAGTTCAGCCACAAATCGAACTATTGGCTAAATTCGGAGTTATTTTGTAAGGTATTGACTAATTCTTTGCCTTATTAGTTTTAATTGTGTTGATTTTTCAATTTTTCAATAATAAATTATTTAGAAAGTGCCCAAAAAATTCTTTGCCTAAGTAATTTGTAGATGTAAAATTGTGAAGATTTTTAATATATTCAAGTGCCCCAAAAATTTGTTGTTTTAGTAATTTGTAGATGTAGAATTTGGAAGACTTTTAATATATTGAAGTCCCTAAAAAAAATTTACATTTAGGATTAATATATTCAAGTGCCCAAAGACTTTAAAAATTTGTAAATATAGAAATGTTTGTCTTACTAATTTAGCTTTATCTGTGTTGATTTTTTACGTTCGATTTATACGAAAATAATTACAAATATTTTAGTGCGGTTACAATAGAAAATCTTGCAAACGGCCTCCAAAAAATACGAAACTTTGCCAGTAGGTTTGTCTCACGCAGCACAAGCCACCCCAACTTGTAGAAGTGGATTTCGATTCACAGTTTGAGATATACGGGCGTGTATCGTTTTTGGTTTTAAAAAACCAAATAAAGCGGTATACGGTTGTATCTCGGAAACCGTGAGTTGAAACTCACTTCTACAAGTTGAGGTGGTTTGCGCAACGTCAATTCGACCTAGTTGCAAAGTTTTATAAATTTTGGATGTCATTTGTGCGGTTTTGTCACGTTCCTCGTATGAAGAAGTAATTGACTTAGAATTTTTTTAGTGCGGTTAGACTAGAAAACTATTCAAACGAACTTCAAAAAGTACAAAATTTTGCGAGTAGGTTGGACTCATGAAGCACAAGCCACTCAAACTTGTAAAAATGAGTTTCGACTAACGGTTTGAGAGATACGATCGTATTTTGCTTTTGGTTTTAAAAAAATCAAATAAAGCGGTACACAGCCGTATCTCACAAACCATGAGTCGAAATTTACTTTTACAAGGTTGGGTGGCTTGTGCTAGGTGAATTCAAGCAAGTTGCAAAGTTTTATTAATTTTGGATGCCGTTTGTGCGGTTTTCTCACGTTCCTTGCAATAGAAGTGTAGCGCCCCGATTTCCATATACTGGAAAACCGTGACACGAGCCAAGACCTTTTCTTCAATTAGTCACAATACACAGAAAAACAGGAGAATTTAAAACTTTTATTTCAACACCCAATGTATTACAAGTCTGAATATTATACAACTGCAATACCTTACAATAGAGTTACAAT
This sequence comes from Hemerocallis citrina, assembly GCA_017893485.1. Lineage (NCBI taxonomy): Eukaryota > Viridiplantae > Streptophyta > Magnoliopsida > Asparagales > Asphodelaceae > Hemerocallis > Hemerocallis citrina. Next base: position 131,901,283 of record CM030365.1, read on the forward strand.
ATTACCTTTACATTTCCAAGTATTACAACCTTCAACATCTTACATCAGAGTACAAGGAATGAAGAACAACACTTGGTAACTCTCACTTGAGTACTTCTTAACTAATAGATAATCAATACATATACTGCAGCGGAACTAAACATAACACTGACTCCTTGCTTTCCTTGCCTTGAGTCCTCCTGAATCTCGCCTTTGTACTTCGGCGATCCAGTACCTATGGAAGTGGGGACGTCAGTATTCACTGACGCTTAAAGGCTGATATCAAAGCAGCGAATCTCCCAAACAACACACAAAACATAGTAATGGTGTGGGTGTGGTTTAAGTGTTCGTGAGTGCTATGACTAGACTCTAATGCGTTATTTAAATAGAACTAGGATGCTTCCTATTCTAATGTGAGCGAGTCTCCGAAGCAACATGCATCCCATACTACATGCGCCCCATCTCAAGCCGTTTTCTCCATATATAGGGATTGAACCCACGTTATGAATTCTAATTGTACACCACCTGTTCCTGACAGATACAACGTGACTGATGAGGTTGCAGACGTGGTCAAGTCCCACTAATGCAGTTCGCCAGTGGTGTCCATGTTGCCACTGCTATCCAGCTTACCGGACCTCACTTAAAAACCTGACGAACCGTCGGGGATACTGCTAACAGGGGAGCCCCCAGCTGCCCCCTGGTCAGACCATAGTCCATGGCCTGTTCGCTCTCTTGGCATAGGACCTGACGGAGTTCCGGGGGTCCATCCCCCCTAGCTCTGCCCACCTTATCATGGCACTTTAGGAATTAACAATCAGGATACGCAACCCATGTCCCCAACTTGTGAGAAGGCATCGTACGTATCCCTTTTGACAGGAAGGTACGACCCACTATCACCACCTAAGGCCTGCCTCAAGGGACAAGTTGGTCGTAAGGCGCCCCCTACAACCCACTCCTCTCTTTTCGGCGAGGGTCTGAGTAAAATGATCTTTATAAGTCACTACCTTAATGATGTCCCTGACTCGACAATCCTAGGGACGATAATTTTATAAACATAACATGCTAGGCCTTAAATTAGACTTCGCAAGACAACTCTACTAGGCTGCTCAACCTAGACTTACCAGAACCCTTCAGGATCCGGTTCGTAGCTTATCGATCCAAGACCTCGGCAATGCGAATATATGTGCATGCCACTACCCTAAACTTGGATTCCGTCTATACTCCGGTCCTCGATCAACCTACCCTAGTTAAGATTCGACGGTACACAAGGAGTGACTCCTCCACAGTTCCTTAGGGTAAGGAAACATATGTCTTGATGGTCGATAGCCCTTAGGGTGGTAATATTACCCTAGACGAGCACAACGAACTGTGTACTGGCTAACAAGCTATACACGAGTAACAACCTCATACGAGCCAATAAGTTACGTATGAAACAATAACTACCTACGAGCCAGGCGGGCCTCGTAGGAGACAACAACGTACATACCAGCCAAATAAGCCGCGTATGAGACCAACAGCTACGCACGGGCCGGTCGAGCCGCGTACGAGACAACAACCTACATACGAGCCAAATAAACTACGTATGAGACCCACAGCTACATACGGGCCAGTCGAGCCACGTACGAGCACAACCATATGCAAACAACCATACAGGTAATCAATCCTAGAAGCAACCAAACGTGCTCACTAGCAAACCTGACCTCCTATTATATTAGAAGCAACAGAAGAATCTACTAATAGTCTATGGTCGGTATTCTACCAATGAAGAACCGAAGGCGACATAACAGCCTTTATCAGACTAACTATTACTAGTGGTCTTCCCAACCCTTATTACTTCATCCTATAGCGCCTTAAGCATGGCATACAATTGCAAGCATCTTCCTACAACAATCTAATTATATAACATAACCACTCACTCCAATACTCCTAAGTACGAATATGATTAAGCATGTGCTTACATCGAGCTTAAGCATGAAAATCACTATGACCTAGACATAAAGTCCACTATAGTCAAGCATAGGTTATAACTTGAGCATGAAAGCTTACTACTTATCATGACTAATCACCACAACCCAAGCATGGGTATATAACTAGTATGAACATGCAACATTCCAAGGCATAGTAGGTATTCTAACATTAATCCTACAACATTCTAAGCATGTATTTAAACTTTAGCATGGTATACCTCATTCCTAGACATGGTATGCTACTTTCACATTAACATATAGCATGGTGCATATTTTTGTAACATTCTAGTCATGTATACTAGTTAAGTAGCGACCTACAATATAGCATGAATTTCTACAACAATTCTAGTATGGATAAAATATAACATAAAAATCACTACAACTAACCATGGATAGTTACCTTAATCTAAGCGTGAATATCATCCTTAAGCATGATATGAAATTTTAGAATGAATCCTACAACATTCTAAGCATAAATATCCTTCCTAAACATGATAGGTATTTTTTAGAATGAATCCTACAACATTCTAAGCATAAATATCCTTCCTAAACATGATAGGTATTTTTGGAATGAATCCTACAACATTCTAAGCATAAATATCCTTCCTAAACATGATAGGTATTTTTAGAATGAATCCTACAACATTCTAAGCATAAATATCCTTCCTAAACATGATAGGTATTTTTAAAATGAATTCTACAACATTCTAAGCATAAATATCCTTCCTAAACATGATAGGTATTTTTAGAATGAATCCTACAACATTCTAAGCATAAATATCCTTCCTAAACATGATAGGTATTTTTAGAATGAATCCTACAACATTCTAAGCATAAATATCCTTCCTAAACATGATAGGTATTTTTAGAATGAATCCTACAACATTCTAAGCATAAATATCCTTCCTAAACATGATAGGTATTTTTAGAATGAATCCTACAATATTCTAAGCATAAATATCCTTCCTAAACATGATAGGTATTTTTAGAATGAATCCTACAACATTCTAAGCATAAATATCCTTCCTAAACATGATAGGTATTTTTTAGAATTAATCCTACAACATTCTAAGCATAAATATCCTTCCTAAACATGATAGGTATTTTTAGAATTAATCCTACAACATTCTAAGCATGTAGAAGGACTTAGCATGGTATTTACTTTAACACAAACACAACATCCATTTATTAATCATCTACTAAGATTTCACATAACATAAATATCTACAACTATTTTATTTTAACATCTACTACTACTACTTTATTGGAACATACATATCTACTACTACTACCATGATTTTCTACTAAAATATAACATAAATATCTACAACTAAATTACTTACTAAAAATCTTTATTAGCATATGTTTCTTATTATTACTAGTTGACATAAAAGAGATCTTTTTAATCATTCTACAACTAGTGATTAGGTAGTTTCTTTTCCATTAATAACTACAATGGTTCCTTTCTTACTTAAGTTTATAAAAGAACAAAATAATAATAAAATAATAGTAAAATAGTAATTTATATGAGGTAATATCCGTCCGGGATATTACAAGAAGTAATTAAACTTAGAAAATTTTTAGTGCGTTTAGACTAGAAAACCCTCCAAACGGATTTCAAAAAATACGAAACTTTGCGAGTAGGTTGGTCTCACCTAGCATAAGCCACTCCAACTTGTAGAAGTTAGTTTCAATTCACGGTTTGAGAGAAACGTGCGTGTATCGCTTTTGGTTGTAAAAAACCCTTATAAAGCGATCCACGGCCATATCTCTCTAACCGTGAGTCAAAACTCACTTCTACAAGTTGGAATGGTTTGTGGTAGGTGAATTCAACCGATTTATAAAGTTTTATAAATTTTGGATGTCGTTTGTGCGGTTTTCTCACGTTCCTCGCATAAGAAGTAAATAAAGTTAGAACTTTTTAGTGCGTTTAGACTAGAAAATCTTCCAAACGGGTTCAAAAAAATACGAAACTTTACAAGTAGGTTGGTCTCACCTAGCAAAAGTCATTCCAACTTGTAGAAGTGACTTTCGACTCACGGTTCAAGAGATACGAGAATATATCGGTTTTGGTTGTAAAAAACTCAAATAAAGCGATATACGGCCGTATCGCTCGTACCGTGAGTCGAAACTCACTTCTATAAGTTGGGGTGTCTTGTGCTAGGTGAATCCAAGCAAGATGAAAAATTTTATAAATTTTGGATGTCATTTGTGCAGTTTTCTTACGTTTCTCGCATAAGAAGTAAATAAAGTTAGAAATTTTTTAGTGCGTTTAGACTAGAAAACCCTCCAAACGGCTTTCAAAAATTACGAAACTTTGTGAGTAGGTTGGTCTCACTAGCACAAGCCACCCCAACTTGTAGAAGTAAGTTTCGACTCACGGTTCGAGAGATACGGCCATGAATCGGTTTATTTGAGTTTTTTCAACCAAATAAAGTGATATTCGTCCGTATCTCTTCAACCATGAGTCGAAACTCACTTCTACAAGTTGAAGTGGCTTATGCTACGTGAATCCGACCAAGTTGCATTGTATTTCTATTTTTCGTTGTCATTTGTGCTTTTTTTTCTTTCACATTTTTGCTATGTTTATTGATGATAGATAAATGGATGTAACGCATATCAACTAAGCTTAATTTTTTTTGTTCATAGATAAATAGCTAGAAAGAGGCGACCGAGAAGCCCTTCCGGTCGCGCTAGTGGCGCACCAATTATGGAGGTAAGATTGATTATTATTATTGGTTTTAAATACGAATATGCAACATTATCTCAATAATAACAACATTTATCTTTGGTTGTGTAGGTTGGTGGCCACTAATCTACATCTGCTGAGGCAGATCCTTCGTCCTCGATTTCTGTTACACCTCCTGGACCGTTGGACTCTAGCTTACTCACGTTGCAGAACATACACCGATCCGAAGCCGTGTTGAATGGGTCCGCTAAGAAATGTAACTTCCGAAAGCACGCGGTTCTTCCTTTTGACCCCCGTATCACGTCGTACTTGATTGAGGTCGGTTTCTATGGAGCTAGATTCATGGGGGAAGTGAACCTGGATCGGCCGTTACTTACAGCTCTTTTTGAGCAATGGAGGCCGGAGACACATACATTCCACCTACCCATGGGTGAGATGACTGTCACTGTACAAGATGTAGCCCTCATAACTGTGCTACCAATAGATGGGATTGCCGTGACGGGGAACCAATAGAAGGAACTCATAACTTCCTTCAAAACTATCCATATCTAAGAAAACAAAAAGGAGAACAATTAGGGTTACTAAACCAGTTATGGAATGTGATGAAAAATTTCTAATTTTATTTACTTATTAATAGAGTAACATGAGAGAACCAAACAAAAGACATCCAAAATTTATAAAATTTTGCAACTCGGTTGAATTCACATAACACAAGTCACTCCAACTTGGAGAAGTGAGTTTTGGCTAAGGATTCTAGAGATACAGGTGTGTATCGCTTTATTTGGATTTTATCAACCAAAAGCGATACACGCCCGTATCTCACCAACCGTAAGTCAAGACTAACATCTACAAGTTGGGGATACTTGTGCTACGTGAGACAATTCTACTCGTAAAGTTTCGTATTTTTTAAAAGTCGTTTGAAGAGTTTTCTACTCTAACTGCACTGAAAAAGTTCTAAGTAATTTAGTTCTTTATGAGAGGAATTACAAAACCGCACAAACGGCATACAAAATTTATAAAACTTTATAACTCGGTTAAATTCACTTAGCACTAGCCATCCCAACTTGTAGAAGTTAGTTTTGACTCACGGTACGAGAGATATGGCCGTGTATCGCTTTATTTGTGTTTTTTACAACCAAAAGCGATACACGCCCGTATCTCCCGAACCGTGAGTCGAAAGTCACTTCTACAAGTTGGGATGTCTTGTGCTATGTGAGACCATCCTAGTCGCAAAATTTCGTATTTTTGGAGGTCGTTTGAAGGATTTTGTAGTCTAACCGCACTAAACGCTTTCTAAGTCATTTACTTCTAACGCAAGGAACGTGAAAAAACCGAACAAACAGCATTCAAAATTTATAAAACTTTGCACCTTACTTGAATTCACGTAGCACAAGCCATCCCAACTTGTAGAAGTAAGTTTCGACTAAGGGTTCGAAAGATTTGGCCATGTATCGCTTTATTTGAATTTTTTCAAGCAAAAGCGATGCATGCCCGTATCTCTCCAACCGTGAGTCAAAATGCTACTCTACAAGTTGGAGTTGCTTATGCTACATGAGACCATCCTACTCGTAAAGTTTCGTATTTTTTAGAGGTCGTTTGAAGGGTTTTCTAGTCTAACCGCACTAAATGCTTTCCAAGTCATTTACTTTTAATGCGAGAAACGTCAGAAAACAGCACAAACGATATCCAAAATTTATAAAACTTTGCAGCTTGCTTGAATTCACCTAGCACAAGCCATCTCAACTTGTAGAAATGAGTTTCGACTCACGGTTCGAAAGATATGGCCATGTATCGCTTTATTTTGGTTTTTTTCCAACCGAAAGCGATACACGACTGTATCTCTCGAACCGTGAGTCGAAACTAACTTTTACAAGTTGTGGTTGCTTGTGCTACGTGAGACCAACCTACTCGCAAAGTTTCGTATTTTTTGGAATCCGTTTGGAGGGTTTTCTAGCCTAACCGCACTAAAAGATTTCTAAGTCATTTACGTTTTATGTGAGGATCGTTAGAAAACCGTACAAACGGCATTAAAAATTTATAAAACTTTGTAACTTGCCTGAATTTACGTAGCACAAGTCACCGCAACTTGTAGAAGTGATTTACGACTAACGTTTCGAAAGATACGACCGTATATGTCTTTATTTGTATTTTTCCAAGCAAAAGCGATACACGCCCGTAGCTCTCAAACCACGAATCGAAACTAACATATACAAGTTGGAGTTGCTTGTGCTACGTGAGACCATCCTACTCGCAAAGTTCCGTATTTTTTGGAGGTTGTTTGAAGGGTTTTCTAGTCTAACCGCACGAAACGCTTTCTAAGTCATTTACTTCTAATGCGAGGAACGTGAGAAAACCGCACCAAAGACATCCAAAATTTATAAAACTTTGCAGCTTGCTTGAATTCACCTACCACAAGCAATCTCAACCTGTAGAAGTGAGTTTCAACTCACGGTTTGAGAGATACAGCCGTGTATCGCTTTATTTGGGTTTTTTTCAACCGAAAGCGATACATGGCCGTATCTCTCGAACCGTGAGTCGAAACTAACTTCTACAAGTTGTGGTTGCTTGTGTTACGTGAGACCAGCCTACTCGCAAAGTTTCGTATTTTTTGGAGTTCGTTTGAAGGATTTTCTAGTCTAACCGCACTAAACGCTTTCTAAGTCATTTATTGGTAATACGAAGAACGTGAATAAACCACACAAACGATATCCAAAATTTATAACATTTTTCAGTTTGTTTCAATTCACCTAGCACAAGCCATCGCAACTTGTAGAAGTGAGTTTCGACTCACGGTTCGAGAGATACGGCCGAGTATCCTGTTATTTAGGTTTTTTTTCAACCGAAAGCGATACATGGCCGTATCTGTCAAACCGTCAGTCGAAACTAACTTCTATAAGTTGGGGTTGCTTGTGCTACGTGAGACCATCCTACTCGCAAAGTTTCGTATTTTTTGGTGGTCGTTTGCAGGATTTTCTAGTCTAACCGTACTATAAATGTTCTAAATAATTTAATATGAACGGCACGATTATAAATACAACTCAATCTACAATATCATGGACCGATCAACAACTATTGCACCATGTAAATTCATCAAAATACTACTTACAAATTTCTTCATCTAAAATTTTTTTAGGCAATTTTAATATATGGTAAAATATTGGAAAGAGACAAAAAATAATTTAAAAATCAACACAATTACAATTACTAAGGCAAGGATTTAATCATTACCTTACAAAATAAATCTGAATTTCGCTAATGTAGGTATCGTGGTCGAACTAGAGTTTCATTTTTGGGATTATAGAGTTGGGTTTGGAAGTTTGGAGTAGAGATTGGGAGAGAGAGATTATATGGGGATCGAAGAGGAAGAGGAGCGGACTAAGGTGGAAGAGCGAACGGAGGAGGAGCAGAGTGAGGTGGAGGAGCGAACGGAGGAGGAGAGGTTTCAGTTTGGGGAGCAACGAACGGAAGAGAGAGAGAGAGAAAAGCCTGAATGATAGTGGAGGGAAGTGAGAGAGGAGTTGCCGGAGTGAGAAATTCACGATTTCGGAGATATTGGGTTTGGGTTCATCCAAAAACGAAATAGAGAGTGGGGAGAAGTCGACGAGGAAGAAGAACTGTATACAGTTCTGCGATTATATCTATGTCTTAACCCGTCCTTGGCAACAACGGGTTAAGGCAATATTTTAAAATAAAATTTAGCCTTAACTTGCCATTGCCAACGATGGGTTAAGACTAAATTTTATAAAAAAATATATGGGTCGTTGGATCCAACGGCCCAGATCAACGTTCGCACGGGTCTGTGCACACAGACCCGTTTGCAACCGAAGAAGCCTTATATATATATATATATATATATATATATATATATATATATATATATATATATATATATATATATATATATATATATATATGAGGCTTCTTCGGTTGCCAACGACGGGTTAAGGCTAAATTTTATAAAAAAATATATGGGCCGTTGGAAAGATCCAACGGCCCAGATCAACGTTCGCACGGGTCTATGCACACAGACCCGTTTGCAACCAAAGAAGCCTTTTATATATCTATATAATAAATTACAATGAAAGCTATCAGGTGGCTCACATTCAATCTCTCCCCAAATCAATGGACCAGATTTACTCTCACAAAACATATTTTCCCACCCAAAATTTCAAATCCCACAATTTCAAAACCCCCACACACTCTCTCTCTCTCTTTCCCAAAATACCCCTTCTCTCTCTTATCTCTTTACCGCTCAGTCTCTCTCTCTCACTGTCTCCTTCTCTCTCTCTCTCCCCGCTCTCTCTCTCTCTCTCATCGATCCAGCAACTTTCTCCCCGCCATCTCCGACCACCTCCGGCGCCTCTTCAATGCTGCCCTCCCATCGCTCTCCTCTCACCACACAGCGCCCCCCCATCTCCACTCGCGACCGTCGTTCTCGATCCTGTCACCACACAATCCCCCCCACCTCGAATCGCCAACACAACAGATCCCTCGACCGCCGTTCTCCTCCCTTCCGCTCTCATCGACCACCAACCCCGACCTCCTCCCTTTTTGCAATCAACGACCACCAGCCGCAACTCCGACGTCGCTCCACTGCGACCCCATCCAATCACCGAACCCCTATCCGACGTCGCTCCACTGCCGACCACATCCTCAGTTGATCCCGACGATCGATTTCACCGTCTCTACATCTCAGGTATACTTAATTTTATAGGTGTTTGGGAAGTAACACATCAAAATTAGTTTTGGGGTTTTGAAATTTACTACAGGAGCTTTGAAATTTAATTTTTTTTTTCCAGATTCTTGGTGATTTAGAAAATAATTAACTTCCACATGTAGTTAGTAGTTAGTAGTTACACAAATTATTAAAATTTCAATGTTATTCTGTGGTTATTAAGGTTTTGGATGATTGAGATTTGAGTTTCAGATAATATTTTTTATACTTCTAACAACATGTACTGATTGCACACAAAATTGGTTTATAAAGAAGCTCTTTACTGTTTGTTGGTTTATAAAGAAGTTCTTTACTGTTTGGTGGAACTATTAGGACCATAAAATTGTAGCAACTTAACTAGAATTGTAGTTAGCATGAGGTTGATATTAGAGTTTAATGTGAGACTCAGTTCTCACTCATCCAAATGTTAGTTATCTTAATTAAGTAATGAATGGAGTTTGGATCAACCCTTTTTGGAGTAAATATATAGAGTTTAATGGGAGATTTGTTCAAAATTGGCTGGAGAGTGGATAAACCACGCAGCCCCTGTTTTGGACCAACAGCGAAAGAAAATTTTAGAAGATAATGTGTGAGGGTGTTTTTATTATTAGGTGAGAACAAAGAGTTGGCTGGATTGAGCTATTTGAGTGACTATTGTAAGAAGGATTGAGTTGGTAAGGTATATGTTGTAACTTTGTTCATTAATTAAGTTAAGGGTTAAATAGTTAAGATCACTCTTCCATTGTGAGTGTTCAAAATGAATTTTGTAGTGCTAAATTAATGAGGCATTAATATATGTTTTGTAAGTTCGTACAGAGAACTTACTCCAAGTTGAACGATGTAAGTGCGGATGTTTTAAGAATTTGTTACTGGCAAGCATTTGCATGCATTTTTAGTTATGTAAAATATATGTGGGTGCCCTTAATTTGATTTTGGAGTATTTGAAATGCTGCTTGAATAAGCAGGAATATTGTGTAAACTGTAAATTTGGACTTCAAGTTGGATCTAAAGTCCATTGCCCTGCAAGCGCGTAATGCAGAGTACAACCCCAAGGTATATACATTCATCTTCAATTTATGCTCATTACTTGCTGTCTAGATGATTTTTGTGGTTATTGTTCTGTCCCTAAATGTTAATGCCATCATGTGTTGATGTAAAAGCTGATTTTTTACTGGAAATAGAACAGATGTCATTCCGAGGCATTTTTTTAATGTTATTGAAGTTTTGTTTATATCTGTTTTGTTATGAAGGAAGGAAATAGAAGGAAATGCAATGAAGAGAAGAAAGCTGTTGTTCTCACCTATGTTGGCAGGTGTTGCGTTCGTTTGTCTCTACATCTCAGGTATTGTGTTCGTTTTGTTGGGTTTGTGTTAGATTGATACTGTTTTGCATCTAATTTTGCATCTAATTTTAGGATTGATACTGTTTTGCATCTAATTTTAGGATTGATTCTGTTTTGCAGCTTCGTCAACCCAACTTTCACCTCAGCGCAGATTTTAGGATTGTAAGTGTTATTCGAAATTTATACTATTTTCCTTCTAATTTTGCATCTAATTTTAGGATTGTATCTGTTTAGAGTTGCAGATTTTAAATTTTTTAGTATTCCCGTGGATATCTGATTGTATATGTTACGAAGGTTGATGCTAATATTTGTTGTTCTAAACATTTTGAGGTTACTAAGTGCTATTTGTTCTCTGCAATAAATCAGAAATCTAATATGGTTGAATCAATAAAATTAATCCAAAAGACTCTCCATGCTCGACTTGAGTCTCCCACACATCTTCTTCCAACTAGAAAACGTGTGGGTCATTATTGTTCACAATTTGGATCTGGTTTAGAAACGATTTCATTATAGTTTGAGTTGAAGTAGTAATAGGTGAAAATGATCTTAGAATCAACTTAACTATTTGCACCGACGACTTTTGTATATGCCAATTTGTGGATTAAAGGTTACTTTTTAATGAATTTGCACCAACTATCAAAGACTCTAAGTATCACTGTATGACATCCATATGTAGAATCACTTGATAATGTTATAAGCATCAAGCCCAAGGGGAAATTAAAAAGCCAAGGATTGAGCCAAAAATTAAATGTAGCAATATAGTATGTTACCTTCATCATCATCTTGATAACTCCTTATAGAAAATTCCATTTCCTGATGTAAAGAGCCAAAGACTCAAAGCAAAAATGTGACAGAGAAAACAGAGGATTATCAGTTGATATTAGATTGAGCCAAAACAGACTATTCAAGTAATAAGTATCACTGTATGAGTAGATTCACTTGAAAATGTTATAAGCATCAAGCTCAAGGGGAAATTAAATAGCCAACGATTGAGCCAAAACTTATATGTAGAAAAATAGTCTGTTACCTTCATATCATCTTGCTATTGGTACATGTTCTAGGCATTTGCAGATTTCCTAGCAAAATAGCCAAGTATTGCACTTGCACAAGCATTTTGCACTTTAACAATCAATCATAAAGCTCATATAAAGCTCAGATAGGATTATTACAAAACTAATCACTCCTATAAATCTTTAATTAAATCATAAATGAATCATACTGTGCAACTTCAAAAACATAATCCATCTCATCATCTTGATAATTCCTTATGGACAATTCCCTTCCTGATGTAAAGAGCCAAAGACTCAAAGGAAAAATGTGCCAGAGAAAACAGAGGATTAACAGTTCATATTAGATTGAGCCAAAACATACAATTCAAGTATCACTGTATGACATCCATACGTAGATAAATAGATTCACTTGATAATGTTATAAGCATCAACCTCAAGGGGAAATTAAAAAGCCAAGGATTTGCATCTTGCTATTGGTACATGTGCTAGGCATCTGTAGATTTGCTAGCAAAATAGCGAAGGATTGCACTTGCACAAGCATTTTGCACTTGACTTGAATAGACATTGAAGCAACAAAACAATCAATCAATGCACAATCCTATACAAGAGTTAGACTAATCTAAAATAATCTTCGCTTATATAGTTTAATCTCTCTCTTAAACAATTTATAGGTGTTTCCGCCTCTCTGTTGCCGCCCGCTGCTCGATATTTTACAAGACATGAAGAAGAAGAGGAGGAAGTGGAGGAAGAAGAAGAAGATTAAATCTCATCCAAATCATCGAATTTCTCCGGTATTATTCCTTCACTTAATTTAATTATTTTGTTGAAAATTATAATCGAATCGGATTCTTTTTTATTCATTTTTTCCCTGATACTTGCAACTGGCTCCGATCAAGTTTTTTCTAATTAGTAGTCAGCCTCTTCCTATCATATTAATTTCCCAAATTATTGTTCTATCTAATATCAACTATTTTGACAATGCTTTAAATGCTTTCATCAGCTTCTATGCAACCATCTTCATCAGCTGCCAAGAAAGGGTGCTTCAGCAAGCTCAAAGGGAAAGATGCCTAAATCAGTATGGTCATGGAGTTGAGATTAGGATGTCATTATGATTGACTGTACAACTAGATTTTTGTATATAGATTACTAGCAACTGATGTGTGCAATCAAAACATATTTACCAGGGTTTAACTGTGCATTTAACACAAAGTTAAAAGGCTAGATATTTTTGTATTGTTAGAATATAAGAGTCATATGGGAGAAATTAAGGGAGAAGGGCGAGTATTCTTCCTTAAACGGTAGGACACTCTGTTAACAGCCTAAGTTAATCGAAACTACATAAATGTGCATACTTTTATTTATTTGTTTATCTGTGTTTTTAAGGTTTTCATTTATTTTTCTGTCTTCTTTGGCTAAGGAAAAATTTGACTGATGGAATCTTGGTATATTCTTAAATTCCATTGATTTGGGGAGAGATTGAATGGTATCCTCTCTGTTACTGCAGTGGACAAGGGCACGGGAAAGAAGCAAGACATCACAATTACTGGTGCTAGCACCTTGCCCAATGATGAGGTATGCCTTTCTAGATTAGTTTCTTTGCCTTTTGTGAATATTGTCAGCAGCAAAATTATCACATTATAAAAGTTATTTTTGGTTGTAAAGTAATAGCTTGGATGCTTGGTAACACTAGATTCTTGATTAAATTTCGTTTGAAAGGACTACTTTTTTTTTGTGGTATGAGATTAAGGGTGAAAGCAGAGTAATTTCTAAAATCTGCTTCCATATTCGTAATTTGAATAACGTTGGTATTCAATATCCATTCCTTAAATATGGATACAGTTATAATACGGCAGGACTAGAATTTCTGAATAATTTGCTTGCATATTTAAGTTTATTTATTAGCAATATGTGTTGTTCTTATATAATCAATAGAATTAGTGGGACATTATTCTTTTATAAAAATATCTTTATTTTATGTGGAGTGACTGTAAATTGATAATTTATCCCAGTTTCTGATAAATCATCACTATCATCTGTTATGTATTGAACTATGATTTCCAATTTTTTATCATAAAAAGTGATTATTGAGTTAACTATTCAAGCCAAATTTATATCCATATTGTTATGCTCGATTGCAACCCTGTGTAAGTCTCAATACTTTTTACAAAATATCAAATTCTTCAATTTTGACTGTATAGGCAAAAGAATAATTAAAAAAAAAGTCCTGATTGTAAGTACTCCAACCCTTAGTTTTGTTCAAAATCTATGTCCACTATATCTTTAAAACCTTTGATAAAAATGATAGATTATTTGTTTTATTTTATTTTTGATCTTTTACAGGGCCAGTCGTTACCTGGTGCAACTTCACTGAAGTCACTACAGTTCCCTTTAACAGGTCCAAGTGGAAGGGTCCAAGCTCCTAACAGGAATTCAGTTGGTGCTCTTGGGGGTACTGAAGCTGCTGAAGCTTTACTATATGATCATCTTATTGGACGGAAAGTGATGACGAGGTGGCCCGCAGATAATAACTTCTATGAGGCTGTTATAACTGACTACAAGCCACTTGAGGTCTGTTTGTCTATTTAGTCATCTTCTCTGTATGGGATGGTATATAGCTGACCTTACCCTTTTACAACCATTGTCAGGGTGTGCATCTTCTGGTTTATGACATCAACACAAATCATGAGACATGGGAGTGGGTCAATCTCCAAGAGGTGAATCTTTTCTTTCATACCTTAGATGAGTAATTATTTCGATAGCTATTTCATAACTTTTATATTTTGTAGCTATTTTTTCTTCAATTTAGGGCAATTGTCATTTCATTACTCTTGCATGAGTGATCTATGATTTCTTTGTTTGCCCAGACATACTGAGAAATTGTTTTCTTATAGTATTCAGAAAATATTTAAAGCATTGTCAAAAAAGTTTAGATGCTTTCTCTCAGTTTTGATAGCAACTATTTGTATGATGATAGTGATCAATTGTTTGAATAGCATATTCCTCAATTGATCTTATAACCTGCACAAAATTTCTTACATTGCCTTAGAGGGAGAATTGATCATATAACCTGCACAAAATTGGTCATTGAACGACATATGCCATTGGCATTAGTATTCCCGTAGGAAAGTGAATAACAGAACAAGTAGTGTGGCAACTGAAGATGACTGAAGATGATTGATATCGAATGACATAGTTAAACCTTAATTGATTGATGTACTTTTTAAAATCATCTCTCTGTTGCGAAGAGTTGTTAGATGATAAATATCTTCATGAAAGCAATGACCAAAATCGCGAAGAGCAGTTGCGAAATGGGCCATGGATTACTTTAAAACAGATTAAAATGTGATAGTAATATTGGCATTGGTGTATATATACTACAGGTTTTCCACAATCAAGTTTTGTGACTGTTTTGGGGTTGAAAACTTTTCTATTATTGAGAACAGTATGCAGTGATTGAGTACTTGGGATATTTTCTGTAATGCAGTTACTACATGCATAGTTGCCCCTGTAAATAAAAAGATTACACGATAAGAGATTCATCCATTTGGAATGGTTGAGATTAAATAGTTGAATGTCTACAAATGACAACCTCAATTCTCCCATTATAATATTTAGATATTAGAGATTAGAGATATCCGTATCCGAATCCGCTTTTCAAAGTGCTATCCGTATCCATATTCACATTTGAATTTTTTTAGATTTGAATATCTGAATCCGTATTTGCCTGGATACAAATTTTTCATATCTGTATTCACAAAAAATTCGGATTCAGATACGGATCGGATATATCCTTTATCCGAGAGCTTCCCTAATATGCATTTTTCTAAATGCAAAATGCTGAAGTATATGAACTTTAATAAGGACATCATCATAGATATATCATTGTTTAACTTCATTTTATCATAGTAAATCACATTCATCATAGCACATCAAATAAATAAATGAACTCAAATCAACAATTAAAGTAACTATTGCTAGATGATCAATAAAGGATACACACAGAAGTGTTCTATTCATGGACGGGTTTAGGAGCATCATAAAAATAATTTACTGCACTGAAAGATTTTTTTAAAAAAAATTGTCACACAAATCTGTCACCAGTAAAATTGCAGCCCATCCCTGGTTTGCTTTCATAACTCAGCTCAGTTTGTTGAGGAATCGATATAGACAATACCATCAGTTGAAGAAGAATCTTGATCCTCAATAATTACCCACTTTCAACCCAAAATAATAATATTAGCATTTACGAGCATGAATAGCATGCAAAAATGGACCCAAAAAATGGTCCACAAATGCACAAAATTGCGCCCATATCCCATTTTTTTGGTTCTATCTTCATCTTCTCACTTAAATGGCCTCTCTCCATCTATCAGTACCTACTTACCTTTCAGTTTACAGTAAGCATATAAAAAAGACCCCACAAACTAAGCCCCCACCGCATAATATTTTGCTGAAAAAGAAAAAGAAAAAAAATTTAAACATTATTATCAAGGAGAGAAAATACAGAAACATAAATTGGTAGGTATGATAAGAAGATTCAACTAACCAAATCAAAATGAAGCCCTCGAAACAACAACCAACCGAGTCCTACTGTGACAAAATCCTGTCACAAACAAAAGTGCAAGGAGTGTTCTCATTTTCAAGGGAGAAAAAAAGGCATTCGTAAAGGAAGGAAGGTAATTATGGGCTGGTGCTAATGAGATAAACAAACCTTTAGATTTTCGCAGATTTGAGGTTAGTGTTTAAAAATATCGTGTAGTTTAAGAAAAATGCCATTATACATGAAAGGAGCATCACCAGCTGCATGAAGAGGAATAAGACACATATAAGTTAGAATGAGGTAAAGTAGTGGTTCAACAAATGGTAGGTTTTAAAATATCATTATAATAAGGGAAAAAGGGGTATGAGCAACTTGCTCATTTAGTAAATAAGCAATTGATGATGTGGCATACATGTGATTGGAAAAGTCTTAAATGGGTTAGTTGTCCAATATTTCACATGCATGCCACATAATCAATTGCTCATTTACTAAATGAGCAAATTGCTCATATCCCTTTTACCCTTATAATAAACCCCATTTGATGCTGAAATAAAATACATGAGCTGCTACATCTAAAGCCTAAAGTTGAGAAATTTGAAAAAATATCACAATATAATGGCATATATACTGTTTCAGTAGTTTCTGTTTTCCAATTATCTCAATTTAAAAAAAGAAAGAAACTCAAACTCTGTAAATGAACATAGTGTGAGGTAGAAGAATAAGAAATCTGGATTGAGTGTATATCAATTATATGAACCATAAATACCTGAAATTTTATAGGCCTGTCAATTTAGGTATTAGTTAATTCTCCTTCTTAAAATCTATAATAACCTAGAATTGCAATTTAAAAATTAGAATTAAAACTATGAAATATGCACACTTAATATGCACACTATACAAATAAGTCGGAACTATTAGAACTATCAAAAAGTTTGAATAGAACTATTTGAACTATGCACAATTTTCATGTATCAAGAATTTTCTTAATTTACTCCATGCAACTATCAAAAATCAATGCCAGTGAATACCAATTTTGAACTTCTTATCTGATCTGTATTCTTTCCAAAATTTTCTTTCATTTTGTTTTGTCCTAAAATGTATTCAAAGGTTTTGAATAAGTACATTTTTTTGCGTAAAGTATCTAACTGAAACTTAGATTTAAGCACTTTAAATTAGTTCAAATGCATAGTTGCTACAGGAAAAATTAGTTCAAATGTATATTATGCAACTAGAACCTGATCGAGCTGTTCTTCATGTAGTAAAAAACACTGTTGTTCTTTTTTTTTTGGAGAAAAAGATAAGATAAAGAAAGTCAGTGTTATCTTCTCATAGCTGATCAATTAAATAAGAAATCTCTGTTGCATTTACATAAAATTCGAACCACATCAAACCAATCAAAAGTACGTAACTAGCAACAAGTTAATTATTTCATCTTCAAGACAAACACTGATCCTTTCCACCCACAAGACACCAGTATCTTTAGTTCAAACATCTTTCCTCTCAATATTGAAAAAAGGGAAAGAGAACAAAAAGAAAAAAGTTAGGATACCCTTAATAGAGCTGACCGAATGTGTTTTTTTTTCCTTTTTTCGAAGAAGGTTCCAAAAAGTTGACTCATTTTGTATTATTTCATGTAAAGGTTTTTGTTTGCTGTTTGTTGTTAGTTATTGTTTGCTGTTTATTGTTAGTTAGTTTTAAAACTCTCATTGTTTTGATTGATTATTGTAAACTCTTACTATTTGTTTCAAAACTCTTACTGTTTTTTTAGGTACACTGGTCCCATTTTTGAAGACTTGAAGCATTGTATTTTTCTACAACACTGTAATTCTTTTTTTCGTCATTCGGTTGGTTGGTGTATATTTTGGTGAAGGATGTAATAGTTGTAATATTTAGCAATTTGGGACACTGATTGATTATGTAAGTATCTGTATATAATGATGATATAATATAGTTATGTTAATACCCGTACCCGCAATTTTGTGGAGTATTGGGTTCTGTGATTGGTTTTTGAAAGGTTTTTCGAAGGTTTTTCACAAAATCCATTACGTTTCCAAATGAATTCTTAGTTTTTATTTTGTATCTTGCATTATATTATGATTTTTTCCCCCAGAGCCTTATATATATGATGCCTGTGTGATGTTGCTTGGTTTCGCCTGGGGAGAATTGATATTTATTGTCTGTGATGTCATATTTTTAATTGTTAGTAGAGTTTCGTAAGGAATTGCTGTAAAAGGGTTAAAATTTTAGAGGAGACTCTGTCGAAATTTTTACTAAACTTCCTAAAATCTATTATGTATTCAAACGATAGTTTGGTTTTTATTTTGCCTCTTAAGTCATATGAAGATTTTTTTTCCCCAGAGCCCTATATATATGATGCATGTGTGATGTTGTTTGGATTGGCCTGGGAAGGATTCATATTTATTGCCCGTGATGTTAAATTTTTAATTGTGAGCAGAATTCCGTAAGGAATTGCTGTAAAATGGCTAATATTTTTGGGGAGGTTTTGTCGAAATTTTTACAAAATTTTCTAAAATCTACTATGTTTTCAAACGATATCTTGGTCTTTTATTTTGTATCTTTAGTCATATGAAGATTTTTTCCCCCAGAGCCTTATATATATGATGCCTGTGTGATGTGGCTTAGATTGACCTTGGGAGTATTCAATTTGACTGCCTGTGATGTTAATTTTTTAATTTTGAGTAGAATTCCGTAAGGAATTGCTCTAAAAGGAGTTATATTTCATGAGAGATTCTATCGAAATTTTTACTACAATCCTGCCTGTAAAATTTTAGAGAAGAATGTCGAATTTTTTTACTAAACAACTTAATTATTAATCATTCTTCGCGATAACGTGCCTCCTCCTAGAATATTAGCCTGTAAACAATTTAAAGGTAATTGTATTAGAAAACTATTAGGAAGCAATATAATTTCAAAGGAGGCCTGTATAGAGTAGATGATTGTATTGGAAAGGTGGTTGTATTTGTTTACAATTAGTTTTTTTCTTCCGTCACGGTGCATATTTTTAATTGATGTTCTCACATTTCTTGAAAAAAATCTAGCTTTTTTAAGAATTGGACAAGTGAATATTGACAAAAATCTATCTTTTTTAAGAATTTCTTGACTAGATATTTAAGGGCAATAAAGATAAATTTCTAGAAAAACTAAAACATTTTAACGAATAATTGTTAAAGAGGTATAAAGAGGTATATTGAATGAATTTTGATCTTAGTATGTAGTTCACCCAACCAAATAACTCTAAATAAATTTATATGCAGTTCCGAATACGTGCCGTAGGCACGTGCCACGGGCATACCTAGTATATATATATATATATATATATATATATATATATATATATATATATATATATATGGCAAATGCTCGGTTGAAAACGGGTTTGTTTTCAACCAGGTTGGAAAACGACCATCTTGGCCGTCCGATCGCTCATCAAGATGATGAACAGATCAGATTGAAACCCGTTAACGTCTCCTACTAACGACTCTAAAAGCGGAGGGGCAATTTCGGAAATTCACGCCAAAAAATGTTTCACACTTAGCGTTATTTTGGCGTGAAGTTTTTTTTTCTCAGTTACCTATACTTAGTCCTTTGTTGGGAACAACGGCCTAAGTTATTTAAACTTTTTTTTGAAGAAAATTGTACCTAGGCCGTTTTAACAACGGCCTAGGTTGTTTAAAAAAAAAAAAATTCAACCTAGGCCGTTGTTGCCAACAACAGCCTAAGTATGTACATGTGTTTTTCCAAATACTTGTACATACTCAGATCGTCATCTCCCTCACAACTCGCTCTCTCGTTAGTGGAGCTCAAGAAACCCATTTCCCCAAACCCTAGCTCTCTCTCTATCGATCTGAAAACCCTAGCTCTCTCTTGCTCGTTGCTTCTCACTGAATCTCTCCATATTCTCACACTCTTGCCCTCTTCCTTTGAAGATCCCAATTACAAAAAAACCCTAACCCAGACGAAATCTCCCCAACCCTAAAACCCTAATCCTAAAGAAATTAGCCAAACCCTACTCCCCTTCCTTTCTCTATAGCAGCGTACAAGGGCCTCCCCTATCTCCTTTCCGAACACCCTCATTGTGAAAGGTATTAATTTATTCCTACTTGAGTAGATCTAACTAGGTTAATTGATTGGAATTTTTTCTCCAATGTTTTAGTGTACAATTTTAATATTATGCATAGGTATTTATAGAGTAGGTAATTCTAATTTTATTGGAGATGTAGATGTAGTATTAGTTGTTGTTGGTCGTTGTTCGATGTTATTAATAGCGCACAAGGAGAAAAAAAATAATGCAACTTTGCGAGTACGTTGGGCTCGCCACGCACAAGCCAACACAACTTGTAGAAGTGTGTTTGGATTCACGGTTTGAAGTGTACGACCGTGTATCGTTTCGAGTATTTCCCATGAGTGAAAGCGATACATCGGCGTATTTTGCAAACCGTGAGTCGAAACTCTCCTCTACAAATTTTGTTGGCTCATGTGGTTTGCATCCGTCCTACTCCCAAAGTTTCGAAATTTTTTGATCTCGTTTGTGCGGATTTGTACCGTATATCAAACAACAACCTTAATTAATATTTGATTTCTGTCGAGGGTACTTTTCAGTACGAAACGACATCCAAAAAAAAAGAAATTTGAAGAGCATATTAGGCTTACCGATCGTTACCAAACGGTACTTGTAGTTGAGAGTTCGGACCCCCGGTTTGGGGCCTATGTCAATGTATCGCATTGTTTGTATTTTTCATGAATGAATGCGATACATGACCGTATCTTGCAAACCGTTGGTCGGAACTCGCTTGTACAAGTTGCGTTGCATTGTGTGCGGGGAGCCCGACCCAATCACAAAGTTTAATTATTATTTTTTCCGTCGATTGTGTGGTCTTCTTATGAATTTTGTTATGTTTTAAGGGAGTTTTCAATAGAGAACCCACTTGAAAAAATCCATAATTTTGCGAGTAGGTCGGTCTCGCCACTCACAAGTCATACCAACTTGTAGTTGCGAGTTGTCACCCACGGTTTGCTATATGCGTCCGTGTATCGCATTTTCCTCATTTCCAAGAGTGAAAGCGAGCGAGACACGGCCGTATCTTGCAAACTGTGGATCGGAACTAGCTTGTACAAGTTCCGTTACCTTGTGTGCGGCAAGCCGGACCCAATAGCAAAGTTTCGTATTTTTATGACATCATTTTTGACGTTTTGTCACTTATTTTGTTTCGTATGTATATATATCACAATCATTTGTTAACAAGCTGTTTTACATATGATGTGTATATTAATTTACCAATAATATATTTTTACCCCAGATGAACAATGATACAGAGAGTTCTGCTGCCGGCGATAATTTTGTGCGGGTAGAACCAATCATTGATTCTATGCCGTTAGTCGAAGAACATCTAAAACCAAAGTTAGGTATGACGTTTCCCACTTTAGTTAAGGCCGAAAATTTTTATTCTTCATATGCTCGTTGTGGGAGTTTTGCAATGCGTAAGGATGGAAATAAATTAAAGGGAGGAGTGGAAGTAGATAAGTCATATCTTTGTAATAAAGCCGGGTCGTCGCCGAGTCAACATAGTGATGGTAGACGGGAAACAACCTGTAGAACGGGTTGCAAGGCTTGCATTCGTGTAAAATTGAACGAAGTAAGTAATACATGGGTGGTGTATTCGTTTCACGAAAAACACAATCACGAATTTACCTCACCCGGTAAAAGGCATCTTTTGCCCCGAAACCGTTCTGTGTCAAATACAAATAAAAGAATAATAGAGCATTTCAACCAAGCTAATATCCAGACATGTCGGCAAATGCTCTTCTTCGAAAGTGCTAGTGGTGGTCACGATCAAGTAGGATTCACCAAAAAAGATGTTAGAAATTTACTTAGAGATTCGCAAGAAGCATTGAAAGGACATGATTCTACAATACTAATTGATTTTTTTGAATCTAAGAAATAGACGGATCCTTCATTTTTTTATGACATTCAAGTAGATCCCGAAGGGCGGTTGTCACATTGTATGTGGGATGATGGTATTTCTAGGATGAATTATCAAGAATTTGGCGATGTACTTTTCTTTGATGCCACGTACAATACGAACCGTTATGAAATGTTATTTGTTCCCCTTGTTGGAGTGAAACAACTTTGGCAATCGACTTTCTTAGGAGGTGGGTTCATTCCAAATGAGACAGCATCTTCATTTGAATGATTCTTTGAAAAGTGGTTAAGGGTTATGAATCGTGCTCCACCCGGTATCGTCACCGATCAAAACTGTGGGATCGCTGCCGCAGTTAAGAAAGTTTTCCCCCAGACTCGGCATCATTTTTGTATTTGGCACATTCTGGATAAGTTACCGCAGGAGGTGCATATGTCGAACAATATCGACAAGTTTAGGGAATCATTGAAGAATGTCATCTACAATTCCGAATATGTACATGACTTCGTAGGAAAATGGAATTTTTTAATTTCGCAATACGGATTAGAAAGTAACAAATGGTTGAACAATCTATTTCATATCCATGAAAGTTGGGCACTCGTCTACGCTAAAGATTCTTTTTGGGTCGGCATGTTGAGTAGCCAACGGGTTGAGTCAGCGCATTCTGCCCTGAAGCATCATATAGAAAAGAAATATTCCTTGCATGAATTTACTGTCATCTTCGACCGTTTCTTAGGAAGGCAAAGACATCATGAACTGAAAGAAAATCATCGTAACCTTGAGAAGAAACCGAAGTTGAAGAGCGAATGGTCTTTGGAGGCACAAATGGCGAAAACAAACACTTTAATTTTTTTTTACAAATTCCAAGATGAAGTTACAAAAACTTCATGTACAATGTGAGTTACGTTGGCGATCTTGAGACAACGGACAGTTCAACCTTCCATGTGATACTCTGTGGAGAATCAGAACCGGCTCGCCTTCTTCAATTATGCAAAATCAAAGGAAT
Source organism: Hemerocallis citrina (assembly GCA_017893485.1). NCBI lineage: Eukaryota > Viridiplantae > Streptophyta > Magnoliopsida > Asparagales > Asphodelaceae > Hemerocallis > Hemerocallis citrina. The sequence continues at coordinate 131,924,469 of CM030365.1, forward strand.
TATTACATGTGCATGTCACTTCTTCGACTTCGTTGGCATTCCATACAGGCATATTTTAGCCGCTCTTCGTTTCAGCCATCACACTTCCCTTCCGGATGTATACATTAAAAGAAGATGGACCCGGGATGTGATGAAAAGAAGTTATACATCTGTTCCAACCGAACCCAATACTGAGAATTTTGCTTCTCGATATTGTGAGTTGAGCTATCATGCAAAACAGATTGTCGATCTCAGTTGTTCCTCCAATGAAAGTTACAAATACACGTTGGAGAATTTGCAGAATATCATTGACGGGGTCTCTCGGCTACATCCCGGATTGGGTGAACAACCAGAACAGGCCTCACAACCACATGACAGTATAGAACCGGGAGGTAGTTCACAACTGCATGGTAGTGCACAACCTCATGATGAAGGGAGTGGACACATACCTACACGCGTATGTGACCCACAGCAATGCACGACAAAGGGAATGTCTCGGGCCAAAAGATTGAGACCGATAAGGGAGCAACTCTGCAAAAAAAACCCGAGACGGTGCCGAAGATGCGACATTGTGCAAATGAATCATGATTTAAGAAAATGTCCAACTTTATTTGAGGGGTAAGACTCGTACTTTATTTGTTTGTCCCTCTTTTAAATTTATTATACTTCATTTGTGGTAAATGAGTTTCTCACTAACTAAAACTTATCTTTGAATGAAGGCCAAACAATCCGCAAGAAGTGATTCCATCCGATGAAGAGAGTTCTGACGAGAGATATGATGATTCATTGTGAATTGGAATTTTTTTAATGTAATGTTTCAGTATATTACAGATTGATGCAAGTGTGGTTAATTACTTTTGTTTGTTAACTGTAAATGTTCTTGAGACATAAGTGTTGTTGGTTTGTGTCGGTTGTTAATATTGTTGTTGTTGTTGTTGGGAGTTTGTAGTTGATGGGTTGTATATAATTTAGCTTCATTTTGGGGGTGATTCAACTGTAGCTGCTGTTGGAGTTATAGATTTTTTTTTTAAACCTAGGTCGTTATTTAAGACAATGGCCTAGGTTATTTGTTGATTTTTTTTCCATCAATAACTCTCTGTGTTTTGGAGCATGAACACAGAGAGCAAGAACCTTATTTTTTTTTTATCTTAGGCCGTTGCCTCCAACAACGGCCTAAGTAATAGGACAAAAGTTGAAGTTTTTGGGGTTCTCTCTGACTTAGACAAGTTAAAAAGAGTAACAAGTCAGAGAGCAACACAATATTTTTTTTATACCTTAGGCCGTTGTCTCCAACAACGGCTAGGTTGTAGGAAAAAAGTCAAAGTTTTTGGGGTGCTATCTGACTTGGACAAGTTAAAAAGAGCAACAAGTCAGAGAGCAACACCCTATTTTACAAATACCTTAGGCCGCTATCTCCAACAATGGCCTAGGTAATAGGACAAAAGTTAAAGTTTTTGGGGTGCTCTCTGACTTGGACAAGTTAAAAAGAGCAACAAGTCAAAAAGAAATACAATATTTTTCTTATACCCTAGGCCGTTAGGTTATAGGTAAAAAGTTGAAGTTTTTGGGGTGCTCTCTGACTTGGACAAGTTAAAAAGAGCAACAAGTCAGAGAGCAACACCCTATTTTACAAATACCTTAGGCCGTTGTCTCCAACAACGGCCTAGATAATAAGACAAAAGTTGAAGTTTTTGGGGTGCTCTTTAACTTGGACAAGTTAAAAAGAGCAACAAGTCAGAGAGCAACACCCCTTTTATTTATAGCCTAGGCCGTTGGGTTGTAGCTAAAAATTTGGAGTTTTTGCGTTGCTCTCTGACTTGACCAACTTGAAAAGAGAAAAAAGTTAGAGAGCACCCCTTTATATGAATACCTTAGGCCGTTGTCTCCAACAACGGCCTAGGTTTGAAGTTTTATGCTTTTTATAATTTTTTCTTCACTCTTTACGTATAGTCTCCGTGGAACTTTATACCAAAGACAGATGATCCATACTTGTATATCGTTTAGCTATAATTTTTTATTGGCCCATTTTTTTCCTCCTTAGTAACCAATATAAAATCATGATGGTTAAATATTTACAAAAAATACTAGAAAATAAAACATAATCTTTTAATTTGTAAAAAAAAAATCATTAAATATATTCTAATCCCTATTATATGTAAATTCTTCTGCAAAGCATACACCTATCCGGTTATTGGTGAGTATAGGGTTTCAACCCAAGTAGTAACATCTAGGTTGTTTAAGGATAGGGTTAGGGTAAGGTTAGGGTTAGGTTTATGGGTTTTTTGTTTTTTCGTTTTTTACAACTTCCTCTTAACTCATTACGAACAGTATCTCTGGAACTATATACCAAAGACAGATGATCTATGCTTGTATATCGTTTATATTTTTTTATTAGTTTCCAATTTTTTCCACCTATCTAACCAATATAAAATGATAAAGGTTATATGTTTAAAAATAATTCCAAAAAATAAAAGGATGAAGGTTATATGTGTAAGGTTAAGGTTAGTGTTAACGGGGGTTAGGGGTAAGATTAGGGTAAGCTAGGGTTATGGCAGGGTTAAGGGTTATTGGTTGATTAAGGTAGGGTTAGTGTTAACACCTATAAGGTAGGGTTAACCCTAACCCTACCCTTACCCTACTCATAAGTACGATTAAGGTAGGGTTAGTGATTGAGTGTATGGTTATGAATAGGGTTATGGTTGGTTCATTAATTAGATTAATATTTATAGTTGGAGGTATACAGTGCACTGAATTTCTTCCCTTATTGGGTTATACATGTGGGGATGTACATGTGGTGCCCAGCTTGTAATAACAAACGTAATAGTAGGCAAGTTATGTACTTTAGGTTTCTACATGTGGTTTTTCCCATATTGGACTTGTTGTACATGTGGGTTTCTACATGTGGTGCCCACTTTGTAGAGTCTCCAATCTATCCGAATGAAGGAAAAACTATGAAGAGAAAAAGAGCGAGGACCGATGATGCTATATGAAGTGATAAACCTCCAATGTGAAGTGAATATATAGCTATTTCTTTAGTCTTTTCCCTTATTGGATTATACATGTGGTTTTTTCCATATACGATCTATTGACGGACAGCTCTACAGCGCACTGAATCTTTTCACTTATTGGGTTCTACATGTGGGGATCTACATGTGGTGCAACTTTTGGAATCCATGAGTTGATAAAACTCCATTCCATTCTCATTCACATGATCCTTATTTTATTTCTCTTTGTACTTGTCACAGATTTTGCATATATTGGCGGGGGTTAGGGTAAGCGGGGGTTAGGGGTAGGGTTAGGGTTATTGCACGGTTAGGAGTGTAGGGTTATGGGATAGGGTTAGGGTTAGTGTTAGGGTTAGTGGTTATAAAAACATTCCAATTTTCAAACCCATCTGAATCTTTTCTCTTATTAGGTAATACATGTGGGGATGTACATGTGGTGCCCACTTTGTAGAGTAAAATATAATAGTAGGATGGGCATTAGGGACTTTAGGTTTTTTCTATGTTGGATCTGATGACTCTCCGTTCTAAAGTGCAATGAATCTTTACCCTTATTGGGTTATACATGTGGGGATCTACATGTGGTGCCCACTTTGTAATAACAAATATAATAATAAGCAAGTTATGTACTTTAGGTTTTTTCCATATTGGACTTGTTCTATATGTGGGTTTCTACATGTGGTGCCCACTTTGAAGAGTCTCCAATAATAGTAGGCAAAGTTATCCTAAACAAAATGAGCACTCCATTCCTCAACATAGACTTGATATCTACATGTGGTCCAACTTATGAAATCCATGAGTTGATAAAACTCTATTCCATTGTCATTCACTTGATCCTTGTAATACTACTCTTTGTACTTGTCACAGATTTTGCATTTATATTGGCCACAAAGCATTATAACTACTAACCTTAACCCTAACCCATAACCCTACTCTCTTAACCCTACACTAACCCTTAACCCTACCATAACCCTAGCTTACCCTAACCGTACCCTAAATATCATATTTTATTGATTTTTACGAATCAAAAAATAATAAATTTTTTTTAATAATTTTTTTTTTTCATTTCACCTTAACGATTTTATATTGGTTAGTTAGGTGGTTATGAATGGAAATAAATAAAAAATATAAACGGTGTACAAACATATGAATGTCCATTTTGTAGAGTTCAGGAGACAATGTTCATAAATAGTGGAGAGACAGTTGTAAAAAACATAAAAAACATAACCCTAACTCTAACCTTACCCTAACCCTATCCTTAAACAACCTAGAAGTTACTGCTTGGGTTGAAACCCTACACTCACCAGCAACAAGTTTTAGGTTTACGCTATGCAGAAGAATTTACATACTAGGGGTAAGAATATATGTAAGAAATTGTTTTTTACAAATGAAAAGATTATGTTTTATTTTCTGGTATTTTTTGTAAACATCTAACCATCATCATTTTATATTGGTTAGTTAGGTGGGAAAAATTGTTGGTTTAAAAAAATATTAACGATATACAAGCATAGATCATCTACCTTTGGTATAAAGTTCCATAGAGACTGTTCGTAAAGAGTGAAGAGAAAGATGTAAAAAGCATAACACTTCAAACCTAGGTTGTTGTTGTAGACAACGGCCTAAGGTATTAATATTTTGTAGGTGTACTCTGACTTTTTGGTCTTTTCAAGTTGGTCAAGTCAGAGAGCAACGCAAAAACTTCATATTTTTAGCTATAACCTAGGCCGTTGTTGGAGACAATGGCCTAGGCTATAAATAAAAGGGGTGTTGCTCTCTGACTTGTTTCTCTTTTTTAACTCCAACTAGTCAGAGAGCACACCAAAAAACTTTAACTTTTGGTCTATTACCTAGGACGTTGTTGGAGATAGCGGCCTTAGGTATAAAAAAAAGGGTGTTCCTCTCTGACTTGTTTCTCTTTTAACTCCAACAAGTCAGAGAGCACCCCGAAAAACTTCAACTTTTGGTCTATTGTATAAAAAAAAAGGGTGTTCCTCTCTGACTTGTTGCTCTTTTTAACTCCAATAAGTCAGAGATCACCCCAAAAACTTCAACTTTTGGTCTATTACCTAGGCCGTTGTTGGAGACAACGGTCTAAGGTTTTAAGAAAAAAGGGTATTACTCTTTGACTTGTTTCTTTTTTTAACTCCAACAAGTCAGAGAGCACCATTAAAACTTCAACTTTTGGCCTACTACCTGTAGACAACGGCCTTAGGTTTAAAAAAATAGGGTGTTCCTCTCTGACTTGTTGCTCTTTTTAACTCCAACAAGTCAGAGAGCACCCCAAAAACTTCAACTTTTGGTCTATTACCTAGGCCTAAGGTTTAAAAAAAGTAGGGTGTTAATCTCTGACTTGTTTCTCTTTTTAACTTCAACAAGTCAGAGAGCACCCCAAAAACTTCAACTTTTGGCCTACTACCTAGGCCATTGTTGGAGACAACGTCCAAAGGTATAAAAAAAATTAAGTGTTGCTCTTTGACTTGTTGCTCTTTTTCACTTGCCCAATTCAGAGAGCACCCAAAAAACTTCAACTTTTGTCCTACAACCTAGGCCGTTGTCTCCAACAACGGCCTAAGGTATAAAAAAAATATTGTGTTGCTCTTTGCCTTGTTGCTCCAATACACAGAGTTATTGAAGGAAAAAAGTTTCAACAAACAATGTAGGCCGTTGTTTTAATATATATATATATATATATATATATATATATATATATATATATATATATATATATATATATATATATATATATATATCTACAACTCCAACAGCAGCTACAGCTGCTACAATTGAATCACCCCCAAATTTGCAAACACTTTCCCATCACCTACACTCTCCAAATCAATTTCTACGTACGACTACCAAAATCACCAACATAATTGACTATTACCAAGTAATAATAACAACATCAACAACACTTAAACTTGCGAACAGGAATTATCACATATTAAGTTACAACTGGAAAAAAACAAAATTTGAATAAAATACTACAACAAACAAATTGTATACGGTATTAGCTAAGAACCGGGCGTGTATGGTTGTGGTGCTCGCCTCTTCCGAGCAGGATTTTGTCACCGGAGCGGAGATGACACCTCAGGCATTTCTTCTTCTTCTTTCTCCTCTTGTACGTCTCCAACAACCCTTTCTATATTCTCATCTTGTTGCTCTTTTTCTTGAGGTGGAGGTGAAGATGTCCCTTGTTGTTCTCTGAGTTGTTGTTCCTGTTGTTGCCCCAACACTGTAGCTAGCCTACCCCTCACGCTCTTACGTCGCCCTCTCGGTGAGCTTAATTCTCTATCCAAATGTTCACCCTCTCCCAAAACATCCAAATTGGTACGACATGAAGAGAGCATCCTCTGAACGAACTTCTTCATAGCCGTGCCCACATTACTTTTGATTACCTCTGTGCATTCTTTTGCCATGTCCATTGTATTATCAATCTAAAACAAAAAACCAAAAAAAATAATAATTAAACACATTCGGAAAAGTAAACAATCTAATAACTTTAAATATAACGAACATTCAACAAAATTTGAACATTATACTCACCACTGTACATATAGCTGTGGCCTTCGGTTGGAACATGGGTTGTGAACTAGAATAGGCGGTTGGTGGTTTAATCTCTCTCTCCTCAATTACTCGTGGAACACCAGCAGGTAGTTTTGTATCGGGAGAGATGTACAAACATGTAATTGATATGTACCATTGCATGTACTTCCCTTGCAGCTTGCCATCGTACTTTGGAACATTAACAATTAAAAGTTCAAACCATCGCTCGTTCCATTTTGCAACGTGAACACGATGGAAATCTGCCCAATCATGAGTAGGCATGCGACCGGTATCCCTAACGGCGTGTAACTCATGGTCGTATAGGTTTGCGCAACTTGGGGGACTATCTTGTTGAAGACTGAACTGTCGAAGGACTCTCTCCGACCGCGGATGCTCCACTATTCCAAAGTTGATGAGTGGAGCCGTCGTCATCCACAACTGCGACCCAGTCGTGTACATCGGTGGTAGTCTTCCAACCCGCTTGGGTGTATACGGCACCCAAATTACGAACTCTTCTCGTAGTTGGTCGAGCTCGTCTCTGTAGTACGTGAGTACACCTTTTGGGTTGTCTTTGTAACTCCATCTACCTGCCTAATATACCCCTAAGAGTGCTAACATATAAGGATTTGGTGGTTCGGCCATCCAACCGACCGCCGGTCTCCTAATTCGGGGACAATCCATGTGCAGTCGCTCCCATGACCAAATCTGTAACAAAACCATCGGACCGCTCATCTCGGTCCCATTTAGCGCTACACAACACAACGACCTGTATAGCGTTGCCAATGCGCAACTTTCCCAACTGTACCGACTAACTAAGCCTAGGACGGCAAGCAATCATAGATACATGAGGTGCACCGTATCTCCAGATGAGTTAGGCAAGAGAACCCCTCCGAGCATCGATAGAATGTACCATCTGGTATAGGATTGTACATAGTGGTCGGGCGATGCATCAGTTAACGTCCCTTCAAAACGTCCCTTTAACCAAGATAGTCGGATTGATTATCCGACAAAAATATCCTTATTTTCTGCGGCCTCCTCATCAAACTCTGTACCGAGGAGTTGATTACTCAGCTCTATTTTATCAAAGTTTATATTACCCGTCACGGCCAATCCATCTATTGAAAGATCGGAGATCATCGCTATATCCTGTAGCGTCACCGTCATCTCTCCGACCGGTAGATGGAAGGTGTGCGACTCTGGTCTCCATCGCTCCACAAGTGCTGAAAGAAGTGCTCGGTCGAGTTTAACCTGACCTATCATGCTGATTCCATAGAAACCGGCCGGAACTTGGTACTCGACAATATGTGGGTGCACCGGTATGGTCTCATGGGTGCGGAAATTACACCTCCGCGTCGTCCCACCCCACACTGCCACGGATCTGTGGTAGTCTTGCAAGGTCAGTACACCGGCATATCTTGGTCCTGACCACGAAGTGGTGCCATCGAAGAGGATGCACCAACCTACACGAACACAAAACACAATTATTATTAGTGGAGGCACAATATCACTAAATACAAAATGCACAATACAAATTAATAGCTCTCTTACTTCTGTGGAATGTTCCCCCCGAGCATCCCTAGATGTCCTTTCGGTTCCCCTCATTCTAGCCATTTCTCTGTAAGAATGTTCGCATATATAAGAGAAATTATTCACCAAAAAAAAGCAAACACAAACCAACGAGATGCAAAAATTTCAAAAGTTCGCTTGTACGTGTCAAAACAACACAAACGACATGCAAAAATTCCAAAATTTGGACGTCAAGTCTGGCACTTCAAACATAAGCCAATGCAACTTGTAGAAGCGAGTTCCGACCCACGGTTTGAAAGATACGGTCGTATATCGCTTTCAGTCTTGAAAAAAGAGCGGAAAGCAATACATTGATGTATCACGCATACAGTGGGTCGGAACTCACAAATACAAGTTGCGTTGGGTTGTGAATGGTTAGCCCAACCAACTAGCACAGCACCCTATTTTTTGGACTTCGTTTCAGCATTTTTCTATTGAAAGTTCCTAGGTATATTGAATTTTTTTCATATACGCGTCAAAATAATACAAACGAGATGCAAAAATTTCAAAATTTGGTCATCAAGTCTGGCACACCAAACACACGCCAATGCAACTTGTAGAAGCAAGTTCCGACTCACGGTTTGAAAGATACAGCCGTGTATCGCTTTCAGTCTTGAAAAAAGAGCGGAAAGCGATAGATTGACGTATCTCGCAAACCGTGGGTCGTAACTCGCAAATACAAGTTGCGTTGGATTGTGAATGGTTAGCCCAACCTACTAGCACAGTTTCATATTTTTTGGACTTCGTTTAAGCATTTTTCTATTGAGACCGTACTAAATAAGTGCCGAGGTATATTGAAGTTTTTTTATGTACGCGTCAAAACAACACAAACGAGATGCAAAAATTTCTAAATTTGGCTGTCAACTCTGCCACACCAAACACAAGCCAACGCAACTTGTAGAAGCAAGTTCCGACCCACGGTTTGAATGATACGACCGTGTATCGCTTTCACTCTTGAAAAAAGAACGGAAAGCGATACATTGACGTATCTCGCAAACCGTGGGTCGGAACTCGCAAATACAAGTTGCGTTGGGTTGTGAATAGTAGCCCAACCTACTCGCACAGTTTCGTATTTTTTGGACTTCGTTTAAGCATTTTTCTATTGAGAACGTACTATAAAAGTTCTGAGGTAGATTGAAGTTTTTTTATATACAAGTCAAAACAATACAAACGAGATGCGAAAATTCCTAAATTTGGCCGTCAAGTCTGGCACACCAACCACAAGCCAACGGAACTTGCAGAGGCCAGTTTCGACTCTCGGTTTGAAAGATACGGCCGTGTATCGCTTTATATCCATTTTATTGAATAAAAGTGATAAACGGACGTATCTTGCAAATCGTGAGACGGAAATCGCCTCTACAAGTTCCGTTGCCTTTTACGCGGTGAGTCCGACCTACTCGTAAAATTTGGAAATTTTTGGATCTCGTTTGTTTGGTTTTCCTATATTCCACAACTACAACTAACACTACATGTACAAAAATGTCAACAAAATATATACAACATACATGATCCGAGCTAATTTTATACTCTCTAAATTATAGACTACTATGCATAATACAAGAATCAAACTCAAAAATTGTAAAAAAATTCAATAAATTAACATAGTTCATTACAATAAATTGTGATTAAGTATATACCTAGTCCAAAGAGAGAGAGAGAGAGAGTTGGCGAAGATGTGAGAAGCCACTACTGTAGACGAACAAGTTGTAGAGGCTAGGGTGTTGGAGAATTTGTGCTAGGGCTCAGGTGATTTGGGATATCGGGTTAGGTTAGGGTTTGGGGTATTCAGGAAAGGGAGAGGGATAGACAGATAGAGAGGCTTCGACAAGAGAGGGAGATCGAGAAGGCAAAGAGATCGAAAAAAGGAGTTTGGAGAGAGAACTAGAGTTTGGGAATGGGTTTCGGGAGCTCAAGAGAAAGAGAGAGAGAGTTTGTGACAAAGACGGAGTGAGGGAGATCTGGATATGTACAAGTGTTTGGAAAAACACTTGTACATATCTTGGCGTTATTGGAAACGGCGGCCAAGGTTGATTTTTTTTTTATAAAAAAAACAACCTAGGTCGTTGTTGGAAACAACGGCCTAAGTGATTTTTTCGACAAAAAAAACTTCACACCAAAAAACCGAAGCGTTTTTGGCGTGAAGTACCAAAAATACCCCTCCGCTAAAACAATAACAAATCGCTCTGATCAGAGCGGAGCGAATCTGGACAGTTGATCAAGATCATGAGTGATCCAATGGCCCAAAATTGCGTTTTCCAACCCGGTTGAAAACAAAACCGTTTTCAACCGAGCATTTGCATATATATATATATATATATATATATATATATATATATATATATATATATATATATAGTCGGTCTATTATGAGCTGGTGAGCTGAATTTCTTATCGTTTGCTAGAATTCTGGGTCGTTCGATCATGATCCAACGACTCAGATTCTCCGCCCAAATTGGCTAAATGTGAGGAGCAATTTGGTAATCTCCTAATTTCTTTCTTATCTTCTATCCTGTTCATTTCTTTCTTCTCATTTGTTCGTTCTTCCACTCCCATATCTCCAGCTCGACAAAAACCCTAGCGAAATTCCGTTCTCCGTTGCCAAGAAATCAATCTCCAATACTCCTCCAAATCGATCCCCTAACTGACCCTCACTCTCTCCACCCTCCCACGGCCCCTCCCCTGCCCCCTACTCTCCACCCCACCATGCGAGATTGAATGGAGGCCCCGACTTCCTCCCTAACTTCTTGACCACCTCCCTGACTTCCCGCCACCCATACTAAAGCCTGTGTGTTGTGTTTTAAGTGGAGATGCATCATCAAATAAAAGAAGAAGCAACAACAGAGATTTGTGGAGAGGGTGAAGCAGTTGGAGAAGATGGAGATGAAGAAGAAGAAAGGGAAAGATCATGTTGGCTGGCTTTTGCTTATGTTTTAGTTTTGAGCTCTAATACTTATTTCAATGTTTTGATGGGTTTGTTCATAGTAGTGCGAGTTGAAAGTGGTTTTGTTAATAATGATCTTTGTAGTTAGTTTATTAAAGTGGTTTTGTTAAAAATATTTTAGGTGTCTTTGTAGTTAGTTTATTAGATTCTTACAGTATTTATATAAGACCACTCGCTATGAGTTTTCAGAATAAGCTAGTATGAGGTGGTTGCTCTGGACTGATCAATTATTGTTCCCTACTTCCCTGCCAAAAGTATCCAAGATTTTTCTATTCCAAAATTTACTTGCTGCTGGATGACGATGCTAATTGTAGTAGGGGTTAAGTTGTTTCATTCTATCTGATGCAGTTTGTTTTTGGGAGGAAGGTGGATGCACCAGGTGTGAGTTCTTACTCGATTTGTATTGATGGAGGAAGCTCTGGTGCGGACGACCCTCATCTGGGCGAACGGTACGGAAGTAGGCGGTAGTGAGGGGGAGGCTGGATGCTTGGCTCGGATCGGGAGGCTCGGATTCGAGGTCTCGTGTACCTACAGACAGTCTAGGAACACCAGGGTTGGTCCCAGTGGCAGATCCTCCGATGATCTAGTCAGCTACTGAGAGAGAGTAACAGTAACTAGGGTTTGAGTGGGAAAAGATTGATTACTTGGATCAAAGGGTAGGGGTCTGGTATTTATAGGAGAACCCAACACGGTCTGGACCCGTTTGGGGCCGGGTCTGGACCCGGTTGCCCGTGGAGTTGAAGCGGTGGAAACCCGGGTGGTATAGGGCTGACGTGGCAGAGGCCCAGGTGGTTTTCCGATGCTGACATGGCAGATCTGGATGATCTGGAGGTGCACGTATTCTGAGGGGATCCTGTGGCCCAGGGGGGGCCACATCATCTGACCCATATCACAAGTCCCACACTCCTAGAGGGCTGGGGGAACCAGCCGTGTAGGAGTGGTTCTTTGCCTCTGCAGGAAGAGCAGGGTGGAGGGTGCGGTGAGAAAGTAGGATCTGCTATTTCCAGAAGAGGTCGGGGGGTAGGAGGAAGGGATCCCTCATTGGAGTTTGCGCAGGATGCCAAGTGTAGAAGGGTCGAAGCGACACTTGCCGAGCCTTAGGGTCGACAAAACGAGGCTTGGGGATCGGCGGACGATCCTCTCGCTAGTTGGAAGAGCGAGGGGACGTCGAGGCTTGTCCGATTGGAGCTTGGTTTGCCGAGCGTATGGGGTCGGTAGAGGAGCTCCGAGGTTCGGCAGACGATCCTCTCGCTAGTTGGAAGAGCGAGGGGACGTCAAGGTTTGTCCGATTGGAGCTTGGTTTGCCGAGCATATGGGGTCGGTAGAGGAGCTCCGAGGGTTGGCAGACGATCCTCTCGCTAGTTGGAAGAGCGAGGGGACGTCGAGGTCTGTCCGATTGAAGCACGGTTTGCCGAGCGCTCCGAGGGTCGGCAGACGATCCTCTCGCTAGTTGGGAGAGCGAGGGGACATTGAGGCTTGTCCGATTGGAGCTCGGTTTGCTGAGCGTATTCGTTCGGTAGAGGAGCTCCGAGGGTCGGCAGATGATCCTCTCGCTAGTTGGATGAGCGAGGGGACGTTGAGGTCTTTTCCGGTTGGAGCTCAGTATGCCGAGCGTATGTGGTCAGCAGACGAGCCCCCCGTTTGGTGGACAGGAGGGTTTTGGGGCTCGCGATGCCGTCTAAGCTTCGAACCCCTCGTGAATCAAGGAGGGTGCTCGGGGATCGCAGTGTCATCCGAGCTCCGAGCCCCCCATTGAATGGAGGAGGGTGCTTAGGGCCCATGGTGTCATCCGAGCTTCGAGCCCCCTGTCGAATAGAGGAGGGTGTTGGGGGGCTCGCGGTGTCATCCGAGTTCCTAGCCCCCTGTTGAATAGAGGAGGGTGTTTGGGGCTCGCGGTGTCATCCGAGCTCCGAGCCCCCTGTTGAATAGAGGATTGTGCCTGGGGCTCGTGGTGTCATCCGAGCTCCGAGCCCCCTGTGAATAGGGGATGGCTCTGGGGCTCGCGCTTTCATCTGAGGTTCGAGCCCCGTGAGATATAGGATGATGTTTGTGGCTGGTGATGCCATCCGAGCGTCGACCGTTCTGTGAAAATAGAAAAAGAATTTGTGGCTTGCGATGCCATCCGAGCTCCGAGCTTCCTGGATGATAGAGAAGGGAGTGGTGGCTCGCAATACCATCTGAGCGTCGACCCTCCTGTGACAAAAGAAGGGGAATTGTGGCTCGTGATGCCAACTGAGCTCCGAGCTTCCTGGACAATAGAGAAGGGAGTGGTGGCCTGCGATATGATCCGAGCGTCGACCCTTCTATGAGAATAGAAGGGGAATTATGGCTCGCGAGGCCATCCGAGGTCCGAGCTTCCTGGACAATAGAGAAGGGAATGGTGGCTCGCGATCCCTTCCGAGCATCGACCCTTCTGTGAAATAGAAGAGGAATTGGTGGCTCGCGATGCCATCCGAGTGCCGACCCTTCTGTGAAATAGAAGAGGAATTTGTGGATCGCGGTGCCATCAGAGCCCCGAGGTTCCTGATAATAGAGTAGGGAGTCGTGGCTCGCGATACCATCCGAGCATCGACCCTCCTGTGAAAAAAGAAGGAGAATGTGGCTCGCGATGCCATCCGAGCTCCGAGCTTCCTGGACAATAGAGAAGGAAGTGGTGGCTCGCGATACCATCCGAGCGTCGACCCACCTGTGAAAAAGAAGGGAATTGTGGCTCGCGATGCCATCCAAGCTCTGAGCTTCCTGGACTATAGAGAAGGAAGTGGTGGCTCGCGATCCCTTCCGAGTGTTGACCCTTCTGTGAAATAGAAGAGGAATTGTGGCTCGCGATGCTATCGGGGTTCCGAGCTTCCTGGATAATAGAGAAGGGAGTGGTGGCTCGCGATACTATCCGAGCGTCGACCCTTCTGTGAGAATAGAAGGGGAATTGTGGCTCGCGAGGCCATCCGAGCTCCGAGTCTTCCTGACTTGTCGAAAAAGTCGGTTGTGGGGAAAAAGGCCTAGGGGTAGTTTGGGTAATTCTATGCCCATTGCTGACGTTAGGAGCGCAAGGATCGAAGCGTCTCCAGATCTTAGTGGCCGTTGGATTTTGATGATTAAGATCCAACGGCCAGATCTTAATTGCGGAAATCGAGGAGTTCCCAAATTTTCTTCTTCATTTCTTTACTCTCACTTTCTAATTTTACAAGGACAGGGTTTTATTTGCCGTCGGCGACTTTTTTCGGTGATCTTACGGTTTACGCTTCAGGTTAGTATTTCTGTTTAGTAATGTCACGCACTCAGTCCGGATCCGAGGCTAGCTCGTCGGGCCGCACCATGATGGACTCCGAGTCGGAGACGTCTTCGTCGCTCAGCAAATATAAGGTCAAGGAGGAGGTCCTGATAGACCCTGGGTCGGACGGTGGTGATGATGTAGTCCTCATAGTATCGCTGCTAAGATCCCGAAGGCCGGGGAAAGAGCCGGTGGTTGAGGGCAAAGAGGAGGAGGAGGAGGAAGAGGAAGAGGTTGATGACGAGGGTGGGAAGGATCAGGAGGATCAGGACGCCGAAGATGAGGAAGAGGACGAGGAGAATCAGTTTATCGAGGGTGAGGACGAGGATGAGGGGGACCAGGATTCTAAGGTTGAGGATGAGGACGAGGTGGATCAGGATCCCGAGGCTGAGGACGATGACGAGGGGGACCAGGATCCCGAGGGTCATGGCGCTCAATGAGGTGCTGGGGAAGGCACAACAGGAGGATCGGTCGGGGTTGGGGATGACCTTCCGCCCCTTCTGCCTTTGTCGACGCCGTCTTCCGAGAAGAAGGCTCGTCCCCGTTGGAAGAAGAGGAAGCTAAGTATTCCAGACAGTCCCCCTCCACCGGATGAGTATGCACCTAGACGGGGCTCGAGTTTCCCCGTGTCTCCTTCAAAAATCCGGGGTCGATACGGATGTACCCCGATGATATCAAAGACATCGACCCTATCCCTCCAGTGCCGGGTGAAGAGAGCCGTGTGAAGATTCGGATGGATAGCATCCCGTGTATCTTAAGGGCAGATTATCTCCATATTCTGAGGGCCTCCTACTTCATTCCGCAAGAGTTTGAGGTCTTCATTCCGAGTCCTGGCATTCGACCCACCACTGCTCTTGTGCCGGGCTACTGTATGTTTCCTGAGGATGCCTTTGTTTCGGGACTGAGGCTACCGTTGCACCCCTTCATCAAGAGGGTTTTGAACTAGGCGAAGCTATGCCCCATGCAGTACGGCCCAAACTCTTGGAAGCATTTGATTTGCTTCATTCTGAAGTGACAAGAGAAGGGGGTGAAGCCGAGGTTGACGTACATCTGAGCCATCCTGGGGATCAGCTCGGTCGGAGATCAGGAGGGAATATTTTACTTTTTGCCCAGGCCGCACAAGAAGGTCATGCATGGCCATCCGGATTCCATCAAGGGGTGGAAAGAAAAGTATTTTATGGTTCGGAGTGAGAGGTCTTGGAGGATACCGACCAGGTGGAGTTTCTTCAAACCGAACCATAAACCTCCGAAGTGAAGCGACTTGACAGCAAAGGAGTGGAAGATGGTGGAGAAGATAGTAGGGGCATAGTATCGCGTGGCCTCGAGTGACCGAGCTACACCTTGCCCGGGCCGGACTGAGCCCAGCCGACCCTAGTATGTTTCGTTCTGAATTTTTGCATCTTTCTACCTTCGTGTTAACATTAGCCTTCTTTCTTTCATTTTTTGCAGAGATAACTTCCCAACAGGTGGACGACATGCGAGCCTTGCTAGCCGTCGCCGCGAAGGCGAGAGCGGAGCGGAAGAAGAAGGCGGAGCAGGAGAAGCTGGCCGCCAAAGCTGGGGGGTCCAGTAAGGGACCAGCCCCGGTAGTCGAGGAGCCTTCTCCCGGGAAACTGAGGGTAGTTTGGGCAAAACTGTCGATGCCCCAGGGAAGAGGCTTCCCTCAACACGGCCCACAGCCGAACAGATGGTGGGCCAACAGGGGCTACGACCCTTTGCTCCCGATTGGTCGACCATGCAGGGGACACTCTGCTCGAAGGACCCGTGGCGATTGAGTTCGTCATGAAAGCCGCCACCGAGCACGATCGGATGTCTCTGGTGGAGCAGACGGCAGACCAGGCCTTCATGCGGTGGTCCCAGGTGCACGTCTTGGTGAGTTAGTACGGCACTTTTTCTGTTTTTGGACTTGAAAATTTTTTTCTGATCTTTTTCCCCTCAGACAGGTGATGCTTCATGGTCAGCACTTCCAAAAGTGCTTGGAGAAGGAGATCTACATGGAGAGGAGGAACGCGGAGAAGTACCTCGACGAGCTGAACAAGGCCACTGACGATTTGAAGGAGGCCCAGAGTATGGCGGCCGTCCACGAGGCCCAGATGGCCTCGCTCTGCGACATCCATAAGAAGGACGTGGAGCGCCTCGAGGAGAGGATCAAAGAGGAGGCACTGAAGGGGCAGAAGGCGTTAAAGAGGATAGAGACTGCCTCGGTGGAAGCCTTGATCATTGCACAGGACGAGGCGTATGATCAGGCCAAGGAGCACTTCCGGATGATTTACCCGGAGCAAAAAGTCGATCATCTCCACTACGGCTGGCAGCCGAACCTTCCGCTGACCCCTGGCGGCGATGAGGCGGGAGGCATCCATGCCGAAGAAGAGGTGCCACCCCCCCTCAAGAGAAGACTAGTTTTTTCTTTTCTCTTTTGATGTAAATGTCTCGAGCGGACTGGCCACCACGGTTTTTGTATCACCAATTTTTGAAAGAAATGAAATATACTTTTTTGGGGCCGAGGCTTCGTGACTTGTGCATTTTCTTGCTCTCATTGTGATAGTTTGTTTTCCCTTGTCTTTTGATAGAAGCACGAGGTCTTGGGGGCCGACATTGTTTCCACCGAGGAATCCCTGGTCCGAGCAGGGAGGGAGGCCATGGAGGCAGCTTTGGCTCGCCAGCGAAAATAGGCTCGGGACCGAGCGGCCACAGTTAACTATTTCATGAGCAAGTCTAGGGAGCTCGGTCTGGAGGTGGCTCGTCTGAAGAAAGCCATAGCCGACCGGGACTGGTGGGTAATCGAGACGGACTGGTCGATCTCGGGTGCCTCGAGCGGGCGGTCGGCATCGGATTCATTCCTTCGAGTGGCCGTGGTCGATAAGGAGTTGGAGATCTGCAGGCTGAAGTGGTGTTGGGTGCGGGTTTGGTCGAGGAGGCAAGCAACTCAACCCTGGCTCGGTCTCTAACATTTTTATTGGAGGGCGCTCAGCCAGAAGATGCGGGAAGCTCGGTGGTAGGGGTCTCTTCCCTGGTTGGTCCGACCGAGCGTGAGGGTAGCCCCGAAGGGAGCGTCGAATTTGAATTTTAAGCCGGATGTGAGTGAGTTGTAAGCTTTGCACTATCTTTGTACCGACGTTCATTGAGTTGTAAGCAATGAGAAATAATAAGAGCATTCATTTTCCTGAACCTTGGGTCTTGTTGGCTGTGAGTGATTGCCAGGCTTGGCACGCAAGAGGTCGCCGCCGAGGTGACTTGCTGCAAAGGGTGCATACACAGCGGCATTTCGTCTTTTGCTAAGTCATTAATGGCGATGTTTCGCCTTCCCATTAATATTTTTGGCGACGTTTCGCCTTCTGCCATTTGGCATTCCCAGATGCAATAACTGCATGCCTCAGGGGGCTATATAACCCCCATTCCCCCCTTGTTGGTTGCCAAGAAGTGAGAGTGGCTGATCTGCCGCTTCGACTGGGGTGCTTGCCGTAGGCGGGCGCCCCGAACTTAATACTTTTTCGAGGGCTCCGGATTGGGGGCACACCAATCACCCTCGAACAATTCGGGGTTTGGGCCTCGAGCGCCGTAAGATCTCGAGTTGTTCGTTGGTGAGTGGTGGGCCGACCAATTGGTTCGGAGGTTTGGAGAGAACCGAGGGTCGGTGGCTTCCCTGCCGTCCTCGAACAGTTTAGGGTTTCGGCTTATGAAAGCGGTAAACCCCGAGTTGTTCGCGGGCGAGAGGAGGGTCTACCAATCGACTCAAAGTTCGGGGCATCCGCCGAAGGCGGACGCCCTAAACCTTAATGAAAAATTTTGTTGAAGCGCTCGTAGGGGTAGGTCATCGCCGAGCGTATGGGTCGAGGTGCTTTGAAGAAGACCCCAGCCTTGCTCGACGCCGACGCCGAGCTCCCACACTTGTTCTCGGGAAAGATGGTACGGGTGTAACCGGCAGTTGTCGCCACGTGCATAGGTTGACAGGCTTGAAGAAGCCCAAACCATGCTAGGGACAGGTACCGAGCCCCCACACCGGTGAGAAAGCCAGTAGCAGGCGTAGCCGAGGGTCGGTGCCGAGCGTTAAGGTCGGGGTGCTTTGAAGAAAGCCCCGACCTTGCTCGACGCCGACGCCGAGCTCCCACACTTGTTCTCGGGAAAGACGGTACGGGTGTAGCCGGCAGTTTGTTGCCTCGTGCATAGGTTGATGGGCAAGAAGAAGCCCAAACCATGTTAGGGACAGGTGCCGAGCCCCCACACCAGTGAGAAAGCCAGTAGCAGGCGTAGCCGAGGGTCGGCGCCGAGCGTTAAGGTCGGGGTGCTTTGAAGAAAGCCCCGACCTTTGTAACACCTCGGATTTTAAAATACCGAAAATATTCGTTTTTATATTTTGTTGGGGTGAGAATTATTTCAAGTGATATCTTACTAATACTGGTATGGATATTTTAATTGGATTGGTGTAGATGATGTGTTGAAGCCATGAGTTGAGATTTTATGTGAAGAAATATTATTTGCTTTTTTTTATAATTTTGGGGGATTATTATAAGTTAATTTTAATGTATTTGGTATTGTTCGTATTATTATAGAAAAGAGTTGGGTATATTTGTAATATTTTGGTTTTGGAGGGTTTATAGGCAAATATACCTTACTTATATTATTAATATATATTATATATTTTAAAATAAAACCCCTCCCCATTTTTCCTTATTTCCTTCTTTCTTCTTCTCCCTTCCGTTCTTTTCTCCCGATCCCAAAACGAACCCAATCGGCCGGCCACCTCCTCACCCAAATCCACCCCATCTCTTCTTCGTTTTCAAATTTATTTGAGGGGACAGCTAATTGATGGGTTCTCTACCTCGTGGAAGTGTCAGATTTTCAAAAGGATTCCAAAAAGGTATACCCTATTTTATTTATTCGTCTAAAATTAAGTGTGGTTAGTTTTATTGAGTAGGATTATGATGGTAGAGAGATTTAGAGGTGTTGAAAGTGGAAGATTTGAGGAATTAGTGGGTTGTTACAGAAATTACAAGTTGTTAGTAAATTAGGATTTTGGGTTTGTAAAATAGAGATATATATATATATATATATATATATATATATATATATATATATATATATATATAAGAATTATCTTTTGTAAGGTGGTAAAAATTGTAGTGAGCCATTAGAATAAAATGGGGAGTAGTGATTTTGGCATAAACTTGAACTATAGGGCTTGTGAAATCGGGTAGAAAACTCGATCCAAATAATCATAGAAAATGCACATGAGGGTGTAGAGTATTATGAAAGTATTAATATGAATTTAGAATGATTTTTATAGACTTCCAGCTCAATTAAATTGAGTGGAATGGATTATAGGTGAAAAGTGCACGCCGGGTGTTCGGTGAAATGCCCGCGCGATATAGAGGTGAGAACTTGATGAATTCGGAGGTGTAGGTGGGTCTCATTATTGTTGTTAACCATGATTTGAGATATTAGGATAAAGGGATTGAAGAAATTAGGAAATAGGAAATTTTCCTATTAGAGAGCCTCCGATCAATAGGTAAGTTCTTGTATTGGGGTTCGAATTTGAAATCCGTCGATGTATCTCGCCTACGTATGTTATTTGTGACATGTGGGTGAAGACGGATTTGAAATTGGAGATCCGTAGGTCGAGTTTTGAGTTTCATGCTAATCGATCCTATAATTTCCTATTTAGGTGGAAAAAGTCGAACTTCGACTGGCTACAGGACGGACGTGGGACATCGTTTGCTCGATCCGTCAGGTGAGTATGTTGTGTTATGAATACTTTATATTGTGGCCGAATTTCGTGGCCTTTTGATATGTTTTGTGGGAGTTATGCCCAAAAGTGGATTTTTGCTGAAAATACGGATTTTTAAGGATCCAAAATGGATTTTTGAGATTTGTGGTGAAAGTGATTATTTTAAATATAAAAAATCTATAGTATGGGTTAATGTGATGTGTTGAAGTATAAAAACTAATTATATTAGATTGTTTATGCACATTTTTATCCAGTGCATGATTTGTGCCTGTTTTGGGGCATATAGGCCCTTATAGGTAATTATAATTACATGGAGCATGGTGTATAAGCTAGTATGCTATAATTAGATATTATAAGATTTAATTAGAGGAAATAAGTGGTTTGGCCCCTTTTTCTGGGAAACCCGCATGTGTGGTGTGCAATTGTGATATATATATATATATAAATGGTTATGACGGGTGATGCAATGGTTGATGAAATTAATAATTGGGTACATGTTTACATTTTAATTAGGTTCGAAGTGAATTAATGGGCAATAGTATGATATTATAATATGATGAATTATCTATTTTGATACTTTTACGATATGGGATAACCTAATGTAGTTCTTTTATTAATATTGTACCTTGGTGTATGTTTATATGTGATTCAATAAAGTAGTAAATAACATGGGGCATTCATAATGTGTATTACGGTGATATGATGGTTTATATGTTAAATGACTTGGTGTATGTATATATGTGATCTACTGAGATGATAATTATATCGTGGACATCAGATGTGCATCAAATGCAATATAAAAGGTGAGATGGTAAGTGTTAATAAAAGGTGTTATTAATTCACATGATTAAAGCTAAGAAAGTGGCAATTGTTTAATTAAAAAGCTGTGATGCTTTATATTGATTTAGTAAGATGGAAAAATGAAATGACTAATGCTAATAACAGATGATTTGTTGACCAGTACCTACAGCAATCCTGGGGGTTTGGGCTAGACCTCCTAATACCCAAGGACCGGCTTGGGGTGCGGAGTTTTTTCCCTCCTGGCTTCGGCTGGGAGGAAGCACCCAGTTTATCTGGGGTGCGGAGTTTTATCGCCTAAGCTATCGGCTTGAGGCCCGGTTTCCCTCGATGACAGCTGTCGCGAGGAAGTACCCAGTTTACCTGGGGTGCGGAGTTTTTCCCTCCTGGCTGTCGGCTGGGAGGAAGTACCCAGTTTACCTGGGGTGCGGAGTTTTTCCCTCGATGACAGACGTCGCGAGGAAGTACCCAGTTTACCTGGGGTGCGGAGTTCCCTCGCTGGTATAGGCTGGGAGGAAGACGTAGCCTCGGACGAGTAAGACTCTGTGTGAGCATCGGTCCGCGTGTTTTACTGGACTGTCGGCTTTCAGTATGTTGGGATACTGTGGCTCACTGGTCGACAAACTAATAAAATAAATAAGTGTTAATAATAAATGTGGTAATAACGAAAGTGGGTAGTGAAATGTGAATTGTGGATGAGAAAGAAAGTAGTTGTGAATGAATTAAATGTGAAAGAAAATGAGTTATGAGTTAGTGTATGAAAGGAAGTGATAAATGTAGTACGTGGTTAAATTAAAATGAGAATAATAAAAGTGACTTGTGTTATTATGAATAGTACGTAGTAATTGTATTATGTATGAGATCATTAAAGTAAAATACAGATTGATATGAGTTGTACCTTGGAATTGTGTCAAGGAACTACTTGTCCGCTATTTCTGTGGAAATGGTGGGAACTACCTGCCTTGGCATAATTCGCAGGGTGAGTTGGTATGCTTATGGTAATGATTAATGGAAATGAGAAATTAAATAAGTGAAGATGATAAGTGATTGAAGTGAATTAATAACCAAGCTATCGGCTTGAGATGTGATGTGATATTACCCAAACTGTGTGTATGGGGTGCGGTGATTATTACCCAAGCTATCGGCTATGGGGTGTGATATGTTGTGGTCCCAAATTGTGTTTGGGGATTAAGTGAAAATGATAATAAGATTTATTGTTTATAAGAAAAAGAAATTACTAAAGTGGTATAATAAGATGGGAATAAGCTATAAAGCATGTTTTTGATGTACTGAGTATAAGCATTCTGCTAATGATGTGTTAACGTTGCGATGGAATGTGAGAGCATTGCAATAAGCAATAAGATGTTATATTTACGTCATAAGACATGAATAAATGTGGTATTACGAGAATAGAAGCATTTGTAAGAAGTGATACTTGATAGGGCATAATAAAACAAATACCCGTATTATGGGATTGGTTATGAAAATGGTTATTAAGAGAGTATGTGTATTATGAGTTGTATTCATACAAATGGTTATTAATGAAAGGAGTAATAACATCATGTAGTTATATTCATATAATGCTATTATGACGATACTTGTGGAAGAATGAATATTTGGGTTAGAGAATTTAAATTGAAAAATAGTGGATTGTATGTGGATTCGTACTATGCGGATGTAAAATAAGAATATATATATATGAGGTTGATGTGAAGTATATTATGAAATGTGGGAAGTTATGGATAATTAAATAGTTGAATGCAGGATTGGCAAAGTATTTGTTATAACGTCGTATTGATGATGTTGTTGTGTTCAGGATTCAGGTTGCATTATCTTAACTTGGTATTTGTAAGTTTAAATTATTTTCTTTATGCTATTTTAATTTGTTATTAGATTAATAACTATACTCACACCAGAAATGGCTGACCCCTTAGTGTTTGGGGGGTTAGGGGAGTCTGAGGACTACCCTAGAACCCCCACTGTTACAGGTTCTCCTCAGTGCAGAGGTGATGTGTGGATTGGTAGGATGGAGTTTTACTTTAAAAATTTGTACTAATTAGTTATATGAATAGTAAAGTTTATGATCTAAATTGTATTATGGATGTATGAGCAAGTATATGATGATGATGAGTATAGTGTGGGGTGGTGTGGTATGTTTGTGACCCGTACCTACCTCGTTGTGGAGTACCGGGCTCTGTGGTAGGTTTTACAAAGATTTTTCTAAAATTTTACCTCGTTTTTCATAGAAATTTATCGTTTTTATTTGATATTTGATAATCCGTAATGAGTTTGGCCCCCAGAGCATTATATTATGTTGCTTGTATGTTTCTGCTCATTTTGGCTTGGGGAGCCCATGAAATTATTGTCTGTATTGTGATCTACGGAATTTTGAGCAGAATTCCGTAAGCTATCTGTGTTTCGGGGCAAAATTTACAGGGGAAACTCTGCCAAAATTTTTCCTGAAATATAACTTTCTTAGTTTATGATTAAAGTGATATAGAAATTGAAAGAATGGAATTTCGAGGTTTAGTTTTGAAAAAATAATAATAAATTGGGGTGTTATAGCCTTGCTTGACGCCAATGCCGAGCTCCCGCACTTGTTCTCGGGAAAGACGGTACGGGTGTAACCGGCAGTTTGTCGCCTCGTGCATAGGTTGATGGGCTTGAAGAAGCCCAAACCATGCTAGGGACAGGTGCTGAGCCCCCACACCGGCGAGAAAGCCAGTAGCAGGCGTAGCCGAGGGTCGGCGCCGAGTGTTAAGGTCGGGGTGCTTTGAAGAAAGCCCCGGCCTTGCTCGATGCTGACGCTGAGGTCCCGCACTTGTTCTCGGGAAAGACGGTACGGGTGTAGCCGGCAATTTGTCGCCTCGTGCATAGGTTGATGGGCTTGAAGAAGCCCAAACCATGCTAGGGACAGGTGCCAAGCCCCCACACCGGTGAGAAAACTATTAGCAGGCGTAGCTGAGGGTCGGCGCCGAGCGTTAAGGTCGGGGTGCTTTGAAGAAAGCCCCGGCCTTGCTCGATGCCGATGCCGAGCTCCCGCACTTGTTCTCGGGAAAGATGGTACGGGTGTAGCTGCAGTTTGTCACCTTGTGCATAGGTTGATGGGCTTGAAGAAGCCCAAACCATGCTAGGGACAGGTGCCGAGCCCCCACACCGGTGAGAAAGCCAGTAGCAGGCATAGCCGAGGGTCGACGCCAAGCGTTAAGGTCGGGGTGCTTTGAAGAAAGCCCCGGCCTTGCTCGACGCCGACGCCATGCTCCCGCACTTGTTCTCGGGAAAGACAGTACAGGTGTAGCTGGCAGTTTGTCACCTCGTGCATAGGTTGATGGGCTTGAAGAAGCCCAAACCATGCTAGGGACAGGTGCCGAGCCCCCACACTGGTGAGAAAGCCAGTAGCAGGCGTAGCCGAGGGTCGCTCCCAGCGTTAAGGTCGGGGTGCTTTGAAGAAAGTCCTGGCCTTGCTCGACGCCGACGCCGAGCTCCCGCACTTGTTCTCGGGAAGATGTGTAAGTGAAGCTTTTCTGGCTCGAGATGCTATCCGAGCGCCGAGACTCAAGCTTGTAAGAGAAGCTTTTCTGGCTCGAGATGCGATCCGAGTACCGAGACTCAAGCTTGTAAGAGAAGCTTTTCTACCTCGAGATGCGGTCCGAGTGCCGAGACTCAAGCTTGTAAGAGAAGCTTTTCTGGCTCAAGATGCTATCTGAGAGCCGAGACTCAAGCATGTAAAAGAAGCTTTTTTGGCTCGAGATGCGATCCGAATGCCAAGACTCAAGCTTGTAAGAGAACCTTTTCTGGCTCGAGATGCTATCCGAGAGCCAAGACTCAAGCTTGTAAGAGAAGCTTTTCTGGCTCGAGATGCTATCCGAGCACCGAGCCTCAAGCTTGTAATTGGAGCTTTTCTGGCTCGCGATTCTATCCGAGCGCCGAGCCACGTTTTCTTAATGTTAGTCAAAAAGGTGCAAAAAACTTGTTTTAAGAAACCTGGCATATTTACAACAACTTGAAATTTTTACAAAAGACAAGGCACGTCGTGCCGATTACATTCTTCATAATTTTACATGGTGGAGGCTACTCCTCTCCTCCTAAGAACTTGATGAGGTGCTCCGCATTCCAGGGCCTCTTAATGGCCTTGCCCTCTAAGTTGGTAAGGCGGTAAGTCCCTGGGTGCACGACCTCCGACACTCTGTAGGGGCCTTCCCAATTTGGGGCCAATTTCCTTTTCTGCCCGGGGTTGGATACCGCCAGCTTTCGGAGGACGAGGTCTCCGAGTTTGATGTCGGTGGGGCGCACCTTCTTGTTGTAGAACCTTTCAATCCTTTATTGGTAGATGCTACTTCTAATGGCAGACTTCTCTCTGACCTCGTCTATGAGGTCCAGATCGGCTCGCAGCTGTTCAGAGTTACTTGCCTCGTCGAAAGCCATGATTCGGGGTGAAGGGATCCCGATCTCCAGGAGAATGATGGCCTCCGCGCCGTATGTCAGATTGAAAGGCAATTCTCCCGTAAGGATTCTCTTTGTTGTCCGGTGGGCCCAGAGAACGCTTGGCAGCTCATCGACCCATAACCCCTTAGAAGAGTTATCGAGTCGTTTCTTGAGGCCGTCGAGGATTTGGCGGTTCGCGTTCTCGGCCTGACCGTTGGACTGGGGGTGGCATACTGAGGAGAAGCGCTGCTGAATCCCGAGATCTTCGCAGAACTTACGGAAATACTTACCCACAAATTGAGTCCCATTGTCCGTGATGAGCACTTGCGCAATCCCGAACCGACAGACGATGTGTTTCCAGAATAACTGCTGTGTTTGTTGCTCGGTGATCGTTGCTAATGGCTCTGCCTCGATCCACTTCGTGAAGTAGTCGATCGCCAAGATGAGGAACTTTCGTTGGCCCGTTGCTTTTGGAAATGGGCCCACCAGATCCATCCCCCACATTGCAAAGGGGGTCGGACTGGCCATTGAGCGGAGGTTCGACTGAGGAGCCCTTTTTACGGGGGAAAACCGCTGAAAGTGGCTGCACTTCTTCACTAGGGTGGGGGCGTCTTGCAGCATAGTAGGCCAGTAGTACCCGTGATTTAATGCCTTCCGTGCTAGGGAACGACTCCCCATGTGGCATCCGCCGATCCCCTCGTGCAACTTCTTGAGGGCATACTTGGCTTCGTCGGGGGTCAGGCAACGGAGGTGGGGTCTGCCATCAGTCGTGGTGTAGGACCTTTTGAAGAGGGTGGCATCGATTACCACAAATCATTCTGATCGGACCCTGACCTGCCTTGCTTCTGCCCGGTCTTCGGGGAGCTCTCCCTTGACTAGAAATTTCTTGATAAGAGTGGTCCAGTCGTCGGGAGGAGCTCCGTCTTCAACGCACAGAACCTCAGGGAAGTCTGTGCTTGGCTTCAGCAGGACTTCAATCAGGACGGTTTGATCGAGGCCTTCAAAGGATGAGGAAGCTAACTTTGACAGGGCATCAACTTGGGTGTTCTGCTTCCTGGGGATCCTTAAAATGGCCGATACGTCGAATGACGTTAATAGCCATTGGACCACGGCCAGGTGTCTGATCATCCGATCGTCACGGGCCTCGTACTCCCCCATGATCTGGTTGACCACAAGCTGGGAGTCACTAAAGGCCCTGATCTGTCTGGCGCCGGCCTGATGAGCCAGGGTGAGCCCGGCGATCATGGCCTCATACTCGGCCTCATTGTTAGAGACCGGGAAGTTGAGGCAAAGGCAGTATTGAAGGAGAAAATCGTCTGGCCCCCACAAAATGATGCCCGCACCACTCCCTGCTTCGCAAGAGGAACCATCGACGTAAACTTCCCACGTCTGGTCGGCTTCCTTGCCTGTCGGCTGCTCGGAGATGGTGCATTCTATGATGAACTCGGCGAGGGCCTGCCCTTTGATGGCCGTCCTTGGCTGATAGCCGATGTCGTATTGACTGAGCTCGATCGACCACTTGACTAGTTTCCCCGAGCTCTCGGGCTTATAGAGCACCGCCTTCAGGGATTGATCCGTGAGTACCTGGACCGAATGTGCCTGAAAATATGGACGGAGCTTTCGCGCGGCCATGACCAAGGCATATGCTACCTTCTCCATCCTGGAATATCTGGTCTCGGTGTCGAGCAGAACCTTTCTTACATAGTACAGGGGCTTTTGGACCCCTTCCTCTTCTCGGATGAGGACGACGCTAAGCACGTTCTCCGAAGCCGAGAGGTAGAGCCAGAGTGGCTCGCTTGGTTCGGGCTTGCTGAGGAGAGGAGGGTTGGTGAGATACTCTTTTAATTGGGTGAAGGCCTCCTGTTGCTGAGTAGCCCATTCGAACCCTCCGGTTCCGCGCAGCGCTTTTAAGAACGGAAGGGACTTCTCTCCAGACTTGGAGAGGAAACGACCGATGGCAGCCAGTCTCCCCGTTAGCCTCTAGACTTCTTTGGTGTTCCTGGGAGGGGCCATGTCTATTATGGCCTGGATTTTTTCGGGATTCGCCTCGATGCCGTGCTGGCTGACGATGAAACTGAGGAACTTTTTTGAGGAGACGCCGATTGCACACTTCACCGGATTGAGCCTCATGTTGTGGGTTCGGAGTACCCCAAAGGCCTCTTCCAGGTCGGCGACGTGATTCTGACCCTGTTGGCTTTTGACGAGCATGTCGTCGACATATACCTCCATGTTACGCCTGATTTGATCTTTGAAGACTCGGTTAACGAGCCTCTGGTAAGTAGCACCGGCGTTCTTCAGCCCAAAGGGCATAACCCGATAGCAGTAAAGTCCTCTGTCTGTGACGAAGGACGTCTTGGTGATGTCGGGAGGAAATATTCGGATCTGGTTGTAGCCTGAGAAGCCATCCATGAAGGATAGGAGCTCATAACCCGATGTGGCGTTGATAAGGGCATCGATGCTGCGGAGGGAGAACGGATCCTTAGGGCATGCCTTGTTGAGGTCGGTGAAATCTATGCAGATCCTCCAGCTACCGCTCGCCTTCTTGACCATGACGACGTTCGCTAGCCACTCAGGGTAGCTGACCTCTTGTACGAAACGTGCAGACAAGAGCTTGTCTACTTTCGCGTTTACCGCCTACTATCGTTCGGGAGCGAACTTATGCCACTTTTGGACAACTGGCTTCGACCCGGGGATCATGCTGAGTTTGTGCATGATGAGATCCTCGGAGATACCGGGCATGTCAGAGGGCTTCCAGGCAAAGAGGTCGACATTGCGGCGAATGCAGGCGATCAAGGCGGACTTGAGGACGGGCGCGAAGGAGCAGCTTACTCAGAAGTGCTTCGATGCGTCCCCTGTCTCGAATGAGACATCCTCTAGCTCGTCTGCCAGCTCTGGTTCTGGCTGGGTCCTCTCGGGCTCTAGTTCGAGGGCGTCGAGGGGAAATACACCGCTCTTGATGGCCGTCATGTAGCACGAGCGTGCTTCTTCTTGATGTCCTCGGACAACACCGACACCAGTGTTGGTAAGGAACTTCATCTTCTGGTGGTAGGCCAAGGGAACCGCTTGGAGCGAGCAGAGCCCGGAGCGACCGAGTATGGCATTGTAGGCTGCCTTGATGATGTGTCTAATTTTTATATAAATATTTGTATTCAATAACCCATTAAAAGTGCTTCTTTTCAATTATATTGTCTATAGGTCGTCTTGTTTCTCTAAGATTTCAATTGATTATTTATTTATGAAGAAATAAGATTTTTAATGCAAAAAGTGATTATTTCTGATAAAAATCAATAAAACAAAGAAAAACTTTTGATTTATTATTTTTAAGGATTTGTTAAATTTTATATGTTACAAATTAATAAAATAGGAGCAAAATACAATTTTAATTGTTATAAGGGTGTAAAAGGAAAAAAATAAATTTACATGGATTTGGATAAGGCAAAAAGATAAAAATTTGTTTTTTTAACTTTATCTAATTAAAATTAAATTTAAATATTAAATTCTGATTTGTATGTTTGCAGATATATCCTAATCTACAAGTGAGATGATGATACATCCAAATCCTATTGACGTCTTAGACCTACTCCTATAAATAGAGAAGCCAGAAGACGAAAAGCAAAAGAACACAGAATACAAAGAAAGAGAACGAAAAGTAAGAGAGAGAGTCTCTCTCTATCTTGGAAGTGCGGCTGAACGAAACAAAGAAAAGGAGAAAGAAGCAGCACGTGGGGAGCGCTGACGTGGCGACCTGTGGCTGGCTGCCTTCGACGCTGACTTGGCAACGTGACAGGCTGAAGGCGACAGGCGACAGCTGTAGCAGCTGTCTCTGAATGGCGCGGAAACCCAGGCGACCGCTGCGATCTGACGCGCAACGACTCTGACTTCAACGAGGCGCAGTTTCCAAGGCGACGTGACGTGTCAACAGCTTTTGGGTTCAATTTTTGCGACAGAGGGGTTTGTAATTAATTTTTTATTCTTTTTCTCCTCTCTCTAATTTTTGTAATGCAATCCTTGAACAAATTTATTAATTGCATTATTTTTATTATGAATATGTGCAACTAATTTTATTGCTGGGTTGATTGAAACCGTAGTCATGTAATGTTTATAATCTTCTAAATCATTACTTTATTCACTTATTGATTAAGCCTGGTTGTATTGACACAAATTTTATAATGTGAATCAAACTTGGTTAGAGTTTCTTCGGAGCAGTCGACTGAGAGTGACAGCAAGTCGACTGACATGAAGAACCTGATGTTATCAAGTTTGCTTATTATAAAATTGACTCTGTTATATGAGCATAGAGACGACCCGTATCTTGTGCTCATACTTGTAATACAGGAATCTTTAGGGGTTCTTGGTTTAATCAACTTGAGGGATCTAGATTTGATACCAACTTCTAGAACTTTGAGTGTTTGTTCGTTTTCATTGTTCCTATGCTTTCTTCAAGTGCAACTTAGTAGATATCATGCTAAATACTTAAGGAAAGAAACGAATTAGAGTAGATACCATGCCTAATTCTTGGCCTAGGAAAACGTTAACTTTAAGGAGTAGATACCATGCCCTTAAAGGAACAAACATGAGTGACCAGAATAGTGTAGAAGTTAATTTAGCATTCATGACTATAGGTGGAAATCAAGCCCAACTCATTTAATTGATATTTTTGATATACTACTTGATCTTGTTTTTAATCTCTTCATTTCCTTTCAAATAAACCTTTAGAACAAACTTTATGATTTGGATTTTTTTCTTTGTTTTATTGATTAGTGAGTTAAGTACTACAATCTCTGTGGGATCGACCCTTGCTTTTCTATGCTTCTATAAACGATTCGTACACTTGCGAGGTTTTAATTTGTGTCTAGTTTATCTATTTATTTAGATAGCTGAGATATACAACACTTGACGTTCACAACCATAAAGTCCATGGACTCGGTTCTTCTGTTCGGGGTCGTACCCGCCGTGACGTCTAGGGTGACGATCCCCTCTATTGTCACTGGGATGCTAGAAAATCTGTGCAAGGTATATCCGGCTGGTTTTAGCTTCTCACGGGAGAGCTTCAAGTTCTCGAATGCTTCTAGGAATAGGATGTTGACTGAGCTCTCATTGTCTACGAGGATTCGCCGGGCCTCGAAGTTCGCAATGCAGAGGCTGATGACGAGTGCGTCACAATGAGGGAGCCGGACTCCCTCCAGATCCTCCCCCGAGAAGGAGACAGGAAGTTGCTGGACCTGAGGGGAGAGAAGGCCCTGGACGGTGTTGACATCCCGGACGAATGCCTTGCGGGAAGTGTTGGATTCCCCTCCCATGGGCCCTCCATGAACGCAATGCAAGATTGCCTGACCCTCGGGCTCCTTGGGCTACGGATCCCTCTCGGGGTGCTGTCGGGGTGCTCGAGGAGGAGGGAAATCCCTCCTGTTTCTAGTATCCCTCTGTTCCCGGATGCCTTCTCTTTCGAATTCTTGGAGGTACCCTCGTTGGATGAGGGCCTCAATTTCGTGCTTCAGGGCGCGACAACGATCTTGTCGTGCCCGTTGTCCCTGTGGAAGCGGCAGTAGTACCGCTGATCCCTCTTCTTGCTGGTGTTGTTGGGCGGTCGAGGGGGAAACTGTACGAGGTCGCAGTCTTCAATCGCTAAGAGGATTGTCGACACGTTCTGCATCAGCGGAGTGTACCTCTCGAAGCGGGGGACCGGCAGAACCTTCTTCGTGGCGCCCTCGTCTCTTGGAGCTTTCTTCGCTGGCTCGACCTCGTCGACCTTGCGCTTCCCCTTCCCGGGAACTTCTTTCGAGTCCTCTGGATTCAGGGCCTCTTCGGCCTGGATGTACTTCTCGACCTTATTGAGGAGGTCGGGAAAATCTATCGGGGGCCTCTTCGCCAGGGAGGCCTTCAGTTGTCCGTGACGGACATTGTGCTGGAATGCCGTCGAGGCGACTCCTGAGTTGAGGGAGGAGACCGATATCGCCTCAGTGGTGAATCTTCGGACGAACACCCGGAGCGACTCTCCTTCCTTCTGCCGGAGGCCGAGTAGGGACACACTTGTCCTTTCGGCCTTTCGGCTTGTCACAAAGTGGGCAAGGAAGTTGCCCTCCAATTGGTTGAAGGAATGGATGGAGCCGGGGGTGAGCTTCGAGAACCACTCCCGAGCCGAACCCCGGAGGGTGGCAGGGAAGGCGCGACATAGGAGGGGATCCGATGCGTTGTGAATCATCATGAGGGTTTTGAAGTCCTCCATGTGATCAGCAGGATCGCCCTCCCCGTCGTAAGTCTCGAATTGAGGTGGGCGAAAGTTCTGGGGTATTTCCGCCCGCAAGATGGCGATGGAAAAAGGAGGTCGGATGGGCCTGTATCCCTAAACCGGCCTCGGTCCGCCGTCCCCGAAGTGGTCGAGGCGGTCCTCCATTTCCTGGAGGCGCTTCAAGATGTCGTCGTCATACTCTGGCTGGACGGTCGGGATGCGGGACACACTGGCCTCGGCATCCGAGCGGGAGCGAGAGCGGCAGATGCTGCCATCGACGGGGGTCCCCGGATGGCCTCTATGATCTCTTTCCGGAAGTCTTGGAACTCCTAGTGGGTGACTGGGGCTCGCTCGGCTCGGTTTTGCTGAGCCGGTGGGCGCCGGCTGAGGCGGCTGAGTGCAGGCCCTCACCTTTGGGAAGGAGGTTTGGGATGGTTCGGGGCCGAGTTGGAAGCGGCCCCTCCCCTAGATCGGCTGGCCTGTCGATTCTGGATCACCCCCCGCAGGTCGGGCTGGACTGGTTGGGAGGCACCCGGTTGGAGTCTGTGACTGACCCCCGGGTTGTTGGATGCCTGAGCGTCGGCGCCGACACCCTGTGGAGGCATGTCCTGCCGACGCGCTGAGGTAACAGCTCTCGTGGCTTCGGGCGCCATGTGAGCTCGGGTTGACGGGGTACCGTTAACAGCTGAGCTCGGGCCGGGGTCTGCAATAGAGGTTTCCCACAGACGACGCCAACCTGATGCGGTTTGGGAGGCATGTGGATGCACCAGGTGTGAGTTCTTACTCGATTTGTATTGATGGAGGAAGCTCCGGTGCGGATGACCCTCAGCAGGGCGAACGGTACGGAAGTAGATGGTAGTGAGGTGGAGGCTGGATGCTCGGCTCGGATCGGGAGGCTTAGATCCGAGGTCTCGTGTACCTGCAGACGGTCTAGGAACACCGGGGTTGGTCTCGGTGGCAAACCCTCCGACGATCTAGTCAGCTACTGAGAGAGGGTAACAGTAACTAGGGTTTGAGTGGGAAAAGATTGATTACCTGGATCAAGGGGTAGGGGTCTGGTATTTATAGGAGAACCTAACCGGGTCTGGACCCGTTTGGGGCCGGGTCTGGACCCGGTTGCCCGTGGAGTTAAAGCGGTGGAAACCCGGACGGTATAGGGCTGACGTGGCAGATCTGGATGATCTGGAGGTGTGCGTATTCTGAGGGGATCCTGTGGCCCGGGGGGGCCACGTCATCCGACCCATATCATTATCTTTACTAGAAACCACATGTCCCATGAGGTCTGATATCTGGGCTGTATGTTCTGTATCGTGGAAATGGTTTGGAACAGTAACATCGACACTAATAAGTATTCCACCAGTCTACATATAGATACATGGTGTGTTATTATATATATAATGCCTCCATTCTTACCTCTTTCACAGATACATATGATTCTTCGTTCTGACATTCCTGATAAGCTTTTGGTGGAAAGAAAATATTTTACCAAACTCTCTGTTGCAGCTACAACTGACAAGGAAACAGTTTAAGCGGTGGCTTGAACCACTATAATGGAGCAGGCGGGTGATGGTGGTTGCAAACAGATGGTAATTGTTGTAGTTTGGTTACTGAGCTGTTGATGTGCTACACTTATTTCATATTTTTATAATTCTTGTTGTAAGACAGAACCTTCACTCTGCAGACGTTAAAGTATAGCTGTAACATTTATAGTTGTATGTTTGTTTTTTGCATATATTTCTTTTCTTTCAGCAACGAGGTTGCTTGATTTTTTTTTTTTCCCTCTGTTGCAATCTAGCCAAGAAGTTAACCAACTCTTGGCATGCTAGGCTGTTGCTGCTGTCATGTTAATTGGGAGGACTCATTGTCTTGTACCAATGTACCATCACTCTCTTCGCCTCTTTTTGGGCTTTTTTCCTGTTCTGCTGTCTTCTAGATGTTTATGGCTTGCTACACATTCATATGTCATGGCCAAATGATGATGTACAGTATGTTGTGACTAGTTGGTTATATATGATAGGCGATTCAATTTAGGGTTATGCTGGTTGGTTAATAGGCTTTCTCTATGCATCGAACTTTTTATATATGGTTATCGTTTGGTTTCATTTGATACAACATAGAAATTGATTGTTGAGCAGAAAAGGAAAACTTCAACCAAGAAAAATGATTGTTTGGTATGACATCAGATAAAGAACTCCATTGGATGAGTCGAAAACTGGAGAAAATTAAAGAAAGACTTCCTTGTTATAATCAGATCGTGTAACATAACTTGTATTTAGGATTGTTACAAGATGCATACAATGCGAGCCCTTGATATGGTGATAGAAATTGATTTGGATGTCACTTTAGCCCTGGATATGCCTGTTCATTGTTTCTCTTATTGATCTGTTGGTGTGGTTTCTGTTCTATTACTGTATTTTGTTTGTGATTGATTACAATTAGTTTATGTTGCATTGATTTGTTTACTCAACTTTAGATAAATTATAATTATGAACAACTTCAGACTAAACTCTGTAACAGTTGAGATTGTTACAACTTATGCATACATAGTTGTTTTTTATTCCTTTTTCTGGTTTAGTTTCTCTAGTAAATTAAATAAATGGTTTGCAATGTAATGGCATATATAGACGAGAGTAGTACTGTACTTCTAGTTTGCTCTGTGCTGTTCCAAATATGGCAAGTGCAGCAAGCCTCCATCTTATTTAGTTTTTCTTTCTTGGACTTCTTCACATATTTTTAGAGCACTTAAGTTCATATGCATAATTCCTAATTAAGAGCCCGAACTCTATTTTCGAAAGCCCCAAACTTGAAGATTCGAAGGCTGCCAATTCATTCAAATATATGAATTTTGTACATAGAAGATGCCGATAAGTAATAATACAAACATTAGCAGAAGATTGATGCATATATAATCTCCATTGCTTAAAAAACAACAGCAAATGTACAATACAAACATCATGCAATCCCCCATTCATAACATAAAGCAATCCCACAAATTAAGCACTAAAAACAACTTGTGTAAAAACTTGTGTAAAATTACAAACACTAAGAGGAACTGTATCTACTAGCATTTCGGATCTTTACAGATGGAAGAAAGAAAGAAAAACATTATGGAACCAACAAATTTTGATCCTATCAGCTCGTGCATATCAGATACCGAATGGGGGAACACTGCAGTAAGATGATTGATACAATTCAATCCATTTGCATTGCAAAGTGATCCTCTATTAGCAATGTGAAGCTTACTGGGTTCATCACAAACAATTTTCAATCTCAAACACCAATGTGGAGCTTTTCAGGTTCTAAACAGGATTCCGACGCTTAAATCATGTACTGAATAACGGACCTACATTCAAAAGAAAGTTTTCATCACGATCTTTGCAATTTCAATACCACCGTTACCTCAACGGCAGAGAATCAAACATGGTCATTTTTCCAAAAAAAAAAAAAAAAAAAAACAAAATTTGAACTCTCCATCGTATCTTTTACACCGCCGCGACAAACTTAGTTCGAATAGGCATTTTACTGGTAGCAAGAAAAAATGCCTCCCTAGCAGCCTTCTCAGTCACACCCCCATTCTCATAGATGAGCCTCCCCGGCTTAACGCAGCCCACCATAAACAACGCGTCCTTCCCTTTCCCCATTCCAGTCTCCGCAGGCCTAGTTGTAACACTCTTATAAGGTATCACTCTCACCCACAGCTTCCCACCACTGTGTGCATACCGTGCCATTGCAGATGGAGAGGGGTATGGAGGAGATGGAGGAGATGGAGAGGGGTGGCGTCGGTGGTGAGGTGGAGATGGAGGAAGGTGGGATTTCGAGGCTAGTCGACGGCGGAGCTGCGGTTGAGAGGAGGGTGGAGGAAGGTGGTGCTAGGGTTGCATCAGATTTGAGGATTTGGAGGTGGAGCTAGGGTTGAGCTGGGGGATTTGGGGGCGGGCCGACGCTGCAAACAGGAGAGAAGGCATCGGGGGCAGGGGCGGGGGCTTCGAGAGAAAGGGAGAGATTGGGAGTAGGTTGGAGGAAGAAGGAGCTAGGGTTCCACGATTTGGGGGAGTTTTAGGAGCTCGGGAATGAAGAAGAGAAGGAGAAGAAATTGTTAGAAATTATAGTTCCATATTGGGTATTAGGCTAGTTTTATATTTGATTCATTCCTATTTATAGGAGATATTGTACTCAGTTATTTCTCAATCCAATATTCAGTATTATTTTCATCTCTTTAATTTATATTAACATGGTATCAGAGCCAAGTTATACAATTTTTTCGGTCTTCCCAGAACCCTAGAATTCCAAAAATAAAATAAAATAAAATAATAATAATAATAATAATAAAATAAATAAAATCTTGCCATCGACTCCCGCAACACCCAACCTCCTGCCGTCGACGTCTCTCTCATCGACACCCCGTCGAAATCCTCATCCTCCACAAAAGACGAGGGAGTACACTGTCAACCTCCACAAAAGACTCCATGGCTACACCTTCAAAAAGATGGCCCCCAAGGTTATAAAGAAGATTCGCAAGATTGCTCAGAAGGTCATGGGGACTACTGATGTGTGGGTTGATGTGAAGCTCAACAAACACATCTGGAGCTGCCCTCATCTCTCCTCTCAAAACCCTAACCCTAACTTTTCTGTCTCCTCTTAATCCCAACCCAAATCCATATACCCAATACCCTAAATCCCTAACCAACCCGACCTGTTTAACCCAATACTCAAAACCAAATCCACATACCCTGTCAACCCAAACCTGTTTCTCCCTAATACACCCAAAATTCAAACTCCTTATACACCCAAACCCGCTTCTCCTAATACAACCAAACCTGCTTCTCCTAATACAACCAAACCCGATCTCCTCACATACACCCGCACATTCTAATCCCAAAACCCTTCTTTTTTTTAAAAAAAATTTATTTTTAAATTTCTCTATTTAAAAAAAAATCAAAAAAATCAAAAAAAAAAATCGAAAAAAAAACGGGGAAAAAAAAAGAAAAAGAAAATTATTTACAGGTACTACTACTTCATGGAATTTCAGGCTCTCCCACATATTTCCGCCTCCACCGACTTTCCCGCTGCAACCGCCTCTCGTTCCTCCAGATTCAAACAGCAGCAATGCCACCTTCAGTCTGCCTCCGACCTCCTACCTTCTCCCAGCATCATTCCTCACCCTACCCCACCTCTACTTCCGACACCGGTAGCACCGTTCTGCCCCTTACCCCGATCCAGACATCAGCAGCATCTCCCTCCTCATTGTGCTCTCAGTCACAACAGCACTAGTCTTATTCCTCATCGCAGTGCTTCTTTCCTTACATCCTCGGCCATGCCCGTCACTGGTGAGGAGTTTGGGCTTGCTAGTCGTCAAGGTCGTCTATATCATCTAGATTTTCTTTGTGCTCTTCACTCTCTGTCTAGTTTTGCTTGTATTGTTTCCTCTGATGTTAATCTGTAGCACAGACGTTTAGGTCATATTAGTGCATCTCGTCTCCAGAATTTAGCTCGTAGTAGTGCCCTTGGTTTTCTTACTTTTAAACATTTATCTGATTGTCAGGATTGTCATTTAGCCAAACATATCGCACTACCCTTTAGTCACAAAAGCACTTCTCAAACTACACATCATTTTCAACTTGTTCATTCTGACATATGGGGCTCCTTTCCTGTACCTTCGTGGAAAGGCTATCTCTATTATGTTACCTTCATCGATGACTTCTGGGTTTTCTTATGCATTAGCGATATGAGATACCTGATATTTACCGGTTATTTACGATTATGATTCACACTCAGTTCGGTGTGCACATTAAGAATTTCCGATCGGACGGTGCTCGTGAGTACACTTCCACCACTATGAGATCGATCCTTCAGTGTCACAGCACCATTTTTTAGTAATCATGTCCTCACCCACATGAGCAGAATGGAGTAGCTGAACGCAAGCATCGTCACATCTTTGAGACGGCTCGCGCTCTTTTACTCTCCTCTTCCGCTCCTCGTTCTTTCTGTGCTAAAGCTGTCATGACCTCTGTTAGTCTAAGTAACATTACTCCCTCGTCTGCCCTAGCTGATACGACGCCTTATCAGGCTTTTTATCACTCACCTCCCGACTACAGTATGATCCGTACCTTTGGGTGCACCTGTTATGTCCTTCTCCCTCCTACTGTGCGCACAAAGCTCTCCACTCGTGCTACTAAGTGCGTTCACCTAGGTCTCAGTCCCAAACACAAAGGTTATTGTTGTTTTGATCCATCGGCGGATCGTGTCCACATTTCTCGACATGTATCCTTTGTGGAAGACTCTCCTTACTACCTGACTCCCTCCGCGGATGCTAGATTTCTCGATTCCCCAGTTGTTGCTAGCTCCCCAACTTCATTTTCCCACATTCCTTTTGATCCCACTCCTCTGAAACTATTCACATCTCCTACAGTCCTTACACCTATTGTTCCCCATACTGAAACACCACCTGCATCCCCACAGCTGCCAGCACCCACCCCACCAACTTCCCCACCGCCACATGCACCCCCACACCCTGTCAGTCCACCACCGCTTTGTCAGTCTACACGTTCCACTTCCGGTATTCCACCGGCACGTTATACACCTGATGTCACTGGTCCTTCTGACCAGTTTGGCTTTGCCACCCTAGCTTCCTACTCACAACAGTTTCATGCATATCTCACTTCTATACACTCTACACGTGAGCCCAGAACCTATCATGAAGCAATTCAATATCCCGAGTGGAGGAAAGCTATTGCAGAGGAATTTAGTGCATTTGATCAGACTGGCACTTGGGAAGTCGTTCCTCTGCAAGAGGGCGTTCAGCCTATTAGCTGCAAGTGGATCTTTCAGGTAAAATATCAACCTGATGGATCTATTGAGAGGCACAAGGTTTGTCTAGTAGCCCAAGAATTTACTCAGGAGCATGGCATTGATTATGATGAGACATTTGCTCCAGTTGCACAAATTACTACTGTTCGCACTCTTCTTGCTATTGTAGCCATCCGTCAGTGGCCGTTATACCAGATGGACGTGAAGAATGCTTTTCTTCATGGTACTCTTTCTGAGGTTGTTTATATGGATCCTCCTTCTGGCCTCCCTACTCCTCCTCGTCATGTTTGTCAGCTGCGTCGGGCTATATATGGTTTGAAGCAGGCCTCTCGAGCCTGGTTTGAGTGTTTTTGCCTTGTCATCACCAAGGCTGGTTTTAGTCAGAGTTCTCAGGACCATTCTATGTTTATGCGATCATCACTGCAAGGAAGGGTACTTCTACTACTCTATGTTGATGATATGATCATTACTGGGGATGACTCCGCAGGCATTACATCCACCCAGAAATACATTCACCAGCAATTCCATATGAAAGACCTTGGCAGACTACGTTATTTTCGAGGTTTAGAGATTGCTCATGGATCTCGGGGGATACTCATTTCTCAATAGAAATACACATCAGATATTATCTCCGCTGCATGCCTCTCTGATATTCGATCAGCCGATACACCCTTAGAGCTTCATATGAAGCTTCGTCCCACTGATGGTGAGCTCCTTCCTGATCCCACTAGATACAGACAGATTGTTGGACAGCTTGTCTACTTATGCATGATCAGACCCGATATTGCTCACACAGTCAGTGTTGTTAGTCAGTTTATTTCCACTCCTACGTCAGTTCACTACAGCGCTCTTATTTGGATTCTCAGATATCTTCGGGGCACTATTACTCGCTCATTATTCATGCCTGCTACATCCAAACTAGTGCTGAGTGCATATTCTGATTCAGATTAGGCAGGTGATCCTACTACCAGATGGTCTACTACAGATTTCTGTCCATTTCTTGGTGATTCGTTGATCTCATGGAGAAGTAAGAAACAGGCAATTGTTTCATTTTCTTCGACCGAAGCTGAGTACAGAGCAATGGCAGCTACTACTAGAGAGATTGTTCATATTTGTTGGCTGTTATCAGATATGGGTGTCACTCTTTCAGGAGCTACTCCTCTTCATTGTGATAACCGGAGTGCACTACACATTGCAAGCAACCCAATATTCCATGAGCGAACAAAGCATATAGAGATTGATTGTTATTATTTTCGTGAGCGCTTTGAAACATGGACTATTTCATTTCATTCTATTACCTCGTCACAGCAGACGGCAGATTTCTTCACCAAATCTCATACAGTTCAGAAATTTCGATATTTAGTAGGCAAACTCACACTGTTTAACCGACAGTGAGTTTGAGAGGGGGTGTTAGATATTATAGTCCCACATTGGGTATTATGCTAGTTTTATATTTGGTTCACTCCTATATATAGGAGATATTGTACTCAGCTATTTCTCAATTCAATATTCAGTATCGTTTTCATCTCTCTGATTTTTCTTAACAGAAATGAAGAGTTTGGTGTTAAATCCCTAAACTGCCCCTCAGTTACTTAGGCAGATTGATGAATTGAGCAGAGCTCATCGCGACCATCTGATCGTGATCAAATGGCTGAGATGGCCAGCTCACGATAAGAAAGACTTCTTAGAATTATACAACAAGGCATGAATTTGAATCACTGTAAACAGAAATTAACACAGATTTACCTTCACTTGTCATCCATGCCACCAAGCCTTCCCGTCACTGCTTAATGGATTGCAGAACCCGTCCCAACAAAAGAGAGGGGGCAACAAAAAATTGAAATCGGAAAAAGGAGGAATCAGCATCAATGAATTCGAGAAAAACAAATAATTAGATGATTCGAAATAGCAAAAATAGTGAGGATTTAGAAGAACAGCATGGAGAACTGGAAACCCTAGTTTTTTACGGAGGAGAAATTGGATGCAAAACAGCTTACTAGCTCATAACAGACTAATATATATATATATATATATATACATATATATATATATATATACATATATATATATATATATATATATATAAGAAATGTTCAGTTGCAAATGGGTCTGTTTGCACAGACCCGTGCAAATGGCATTGCTGGCCATTGGATCAAGTTCATCTTGATCCAATAGCCATAATTGAGCCCGCCCATCATCCCCATCTCACTTAAGTTGTGAGGGGGTAATTTGGGAATTCCGTCCCAAATAATTGTTCGCCTCATTTCGCTTTCCCACTCAGTTCCAAATTTGAACCTAGGCCGTTGTTGGGAACAATGACCTAGATTATAAAAATTATGAACCTAGGCCGTTGTTTGAAACAACAGCCTTTTATAACCTAGGCTGTTGTTCCCAACAACGTCCTAGGCTATAGAATGACACTGTTTCTAAAAACCTTGGCCGTTGTTTGGAACAACGACCTAGGTTATAAAAATTACAAACCTAGGCCGTTGTTTGAAACAACGACCTTTTATAACCTAGGACGTTGTTACCAACAATGGCCTAGGTTATAAAATGCCGCTGTTTCAAACAACCTAGACCGTTGTTTGGAACAATGGCCTAGGTTCATTCAATGGGCAGGGCTCGATCATGGCCATTGTATCAAGATGAGCTTGATCCAATGGCTAGCAATGTCGTTTGCACGGATCTGTGCAAATAGACTTGTTTGCAACTGAGCATTGCTCTCTCTCTCTCTACATATATATATATATATATATATATATATATATATATATATATATATATATATAGAGAGAGAGAGAGAGAGAGAGAGAGAGAGAGTCCCCTTCCGTTGTGTACTAGGTCTCAGTGTGCACTCATTCCCGCCTTCGTATTGACAATCCGAACCGTTCACATTGATCTACACATCTAAATTAGTCTAAATATGTAAAATCAAATTATTTGAAATTCATTTGCCCATCAATCATGTGACTATAAAAAACAATAATTTTCAGCCATACAATTTTGTAACACTTCAATGAATGAGCAAATGAATTTCAAATGATTTGATTTTACATATTTAGACTAATTTAGATGTGTAAACCAATGTGAACGATTCAGATCATCAATACGAAGGCGGGAAGGCCGAGTGCACACGAATGGACACGGAGACCTAGTGCATAACGGAAGGGTACTATATATATATATTCCGATGACTCAAAAAGGTCAGAAGTTTTCTCTATTCTCTATAATGATAATAATTTCTCTATAAAAATTATCTATATATCAATATATTTGGATTGTATATTATTATTGTTATATAATGTGCGTTTATTATTATATTTATATTTATTGTATTATATATTATTATTAAACGAAATGTTCCAAATGTTCCTGGAAATTCTTGCTCCCATTGGACCATTTGTATTTATATGCATCAGGATCCCGATTCACGGATCTTTTGATTCGAGAAGTAATAGGATCAAACCATTTCTTCTTACTCTTATTCCAATTCGATAAATATTGGTTGATCGTACATTTCATTATAGTTATATGATTCAGAGTACCATTTCCTATTTGATCCCTTTGAATTCCATATTCATCTTCCTCACCGACTATTCACGAAACATCATAAGCAGATGAATAATCATCTTCTTCAGAAAGAAATCGAACAATTTCCTGGAAATCCTACAGGATCAAATTCATTCTTTTTTTTTCTGACAGATGGTCAGAACTTCATCTGGGTTCGCATCCTACTGAGAGGTCCACTAGAGATCAGAAATTTTTGAAGAAAAACAAGATGTTTCTTTTGTCCCTTCCAGGCAATCCGAATATCAAAAAATGGTTGATATATTCAAGATAATTACGTATTTACCAAATACGGTCTCAATTCATCTTATTTCATCAGATATGATCCAGGACGTAATATATATATATATATATATATATATATATATATATATATATATATATTCATGTTCTCCTATATATATTACCAATCTGCACGTGCATTATATATATATATTCATGTTCTCCTATATATATTACCAATCTGCACGTGCAATGCATGCCTTAATAATTTATTTTTTTAATATAGGACTATGACGTAGTTTGGCCTCAAACCTGAGACTTCCCTTTAACCATTCCAAACTCGCACCATACTCTTAACAAATTACTTCTAAATGCACCAACTTTTATTTTATCTGAGTGACACTTTTGTAAATAATTATGTTGTAAATAAATTTGAACTTTGAGAGTATTATGGTAACTGAAAACAGTTGAATAAATGGATAGTTAATATAACTTTAACTTATAATTAGTAGTTGAGATTATATGGTTGTTTATCTACAAATTACAGTTTGTTTACAAATGACAAAATCCCAACTCTCCTATTATAATATTGGATTTTAGAGATTAGAGAGAGAGAGAGTATATACATATGTGTGTGTGTGTGTGTGATTAGAGAGAGAGAAAGAGAGAGAGTATATACATATGGGTGTGTGTGTGTGTGTGTGTGTGTGAAGCTTCCGCTGCGAAAGGGTGGCGTGCGCTCGCACGCTGAGCGCGTAGTCTGATCTCGTAATCATGATCAGACGGCTTAGATTAATCCTGCTCAACTCACATATGATTAGGGGTATTTTGGGAAATTTTCTTCTTTCTTTCTTTCTTTCTTTCTATATATATATATATATATATATATATATATATATATATATATATATATATATGGAGAGAGAGAGAGAGAGAGAGAGAGAGAGAGAGAGAGAGAGAGAGAGAGAGAGAGAGAAATCTTCAGTTGCTCACTACTTTGGTGAGCACTTCGTGAGCACTCACGAAATAGAGCATCTATGACAAATCCAAACAGCTCATACTGTTCTATATACCTAAGATAGCCTAACAATGAAAAATCAATTAATTTGAAATTCATTTTTCCATGATTTACATCATCACAAAATTGTATGGCTGAAGTATCTAACAACATGATGGATGGGCAAATGAACTTCAAATTACTTGATTTTTTATTGTTAGGCTATCTTAGGCATATAGAACAATATGAGCAGTTCGGATTTTTCATAGGGTCTTTGTTTCATGAGTGCTCACCAAAAGTAGTGAGCAACCGAAGGGAACTATATATATATGGCTCTTCGGTTGTACACCAGCCTGGTGCACACAACCGTGTGCACTCGCCCTCAACCGTTCGATCTTGCTTTATATCTGGATTGAGATATAATGGTCACTAGAACCCCCCGCTCATTTCATTTACCTGAGGGGCATTCTGGTCATTTCACATACACCCTCAGCTTCTTTCCGACTCTCCTTTGATTTCTCTCTCTCTTATCTCTCTGCTCTCCTCTCCTCCAAATCGCACCCAAACCTTAGCTCCTTCTCCGACCACCCTAGTTCCAAATTGAAACCATAAACCCTACATCTCTCTCTAATTTCGCTTCCTCGATGACCCCCACGCTCCTACCCGGCGAGTTCCTGAAAGGCTCTCGAAATCCCCCTCAAATTTGAAACCTTAGCTCGCTCATCTCCGAGCTCCCAACCACCTCAACCCCTCGACATCAATCTCTCACTTCACGAACCACCCAAATCCGAATTCCCAAGTATATGTTTTAAATCTGGTTAAGTTTTTATTTTATTTATTTTATAGTTTTTTTGTAATCTTGTTTATATATATATGTATTTTAAAAAAATTTCAGGATGTAGACATGGGAAAATGGATGTGATAAGTTATTTTTTAATTTAGTTTTGGAATTTTGCTGCATTTGTAGATATGGGAAAAGAGATGATGATTGAAGTTTATGTATGATGAAGATATTTTTGCCG
Organism: Hemerocallis citrina; assembly: GCA_017893485.1. NCBI lineage: Eukaryota > Viridiplantae > Streptophyta > Magnoliopsida > Asparagales > Asphodelaceae > Hemerocallis > Hemerocallis citrina. The sequence continues at coordinate 131,968,560 of CM030365.1, forward strand.
TAACAGGCCACTTTTTGAAAATATTTGCGATTATGGGCCAGTTTCAAAACTATTAGCGCTCGTGGGCTACTTGGTGTCATGTCAGCAACGACAGCTGTTCTCATTAGCGACATGTTCCTTTTAGAGGTCGCTAATGGGAATAGCTGCCTCTTTTTAAAAAAAATTAAAATCTTTGTTTATTGTCGCTATTTCTATTAGCGACCAAAGCATATATGAAGTCGCTAATGGGATTAACGACCTTGAATGAACCGTACTCCAACACTTAGCAAAATGCTCTCTAAAATAATAACAATCAATTTATTTTTGAAATTGAGGTCGATATTCGGAATAGTGACCTTAGCTGTACAAAGGTCATTATTCGGAATAGAGATCTTTATTGTACTAAGGTCGCTATTCTAAATAAAGGTCTTAGTTATGTGACTATTTTGGAAATTTTACAAAGATTAGGGAGATTGAGTTTCCTACTGAGATCACTATTGCGAATAACGACCGAAGTATACTAAGGTCGCCATTCCCAATAGCGACCTTAGTTGGGTGATTATTTTGTAAATCTTACAGAGAGCAAGGAGATTTAGTCTTCTACTGAGGTCGCTTTTGGACTAGCGACCTTAGTTTTAAATTTTTCTTCTCTCCTAAGATAGCAAAAGCTCTCTAGAAATCGCTAAGTGTCTCAGTACATTCATTTGAGGTCACTAATCCCATTAGCGACCTCATATATACTAAGGTTGGTAGTGGGAATAGCGACTACAAATTTTTTTTTCGTATATTTTAAAATAGAGGTCGTCATTCCCACTAGCGAATTTCAAAATGAAGAGGTCGCTAATGAGAATAGCGGCCGCTGCTGATGTGGCACCAAGTAGCCCACGAGCGCTAATAGTTTTGAAACTGACCCATAATTGCAAATATTTTCAAAAAGTGGCCTATTATGGCAAAAATTTCTATGATGAATTGGTTAATTTGTATGATGAAATCAAGTATATGTACCTTCAATTTTAAATCTTGTTAATTTGTATGATGAAAACTAGTATATGTATCTTCAATTTTCAGGATGTATGATGAATGAAGTTTACGTCCTTTGTTCTTTATGAGTGATGAAATGAAATTTCATCTTTTTCATTCTCTTTAACTATATGAATTCTATGTTTATCATTTTTTAAAGGAAAAAGGTGGAATACCGCCACCCTGTTTCAAGTATACACAAAAATGCAACTATGAAGACTAACTTATGCTTCTGGAAGTTTAATCTTTGAAGTCCTCATTTTGGGAGTAAAAATGATGCTAAAATTGTGACTTTTTGGTGTTTGATATGCAATTATTTTGGGTCAAAATAAGTAATAATTTGTAGGTAAAGTTATGTGATACTCAATTATGGGACACAACTAGCTGAATTATTGTGCTTTGAAGTGTAATGTTAAGTTTCATGCTTAACAGCATCAGTTTTAGAGTGTTTGCTATTCTTTTTGTGAAACTGTTTGAGGTGGAGAACATTTCTGTACTTGTATAGTTTTAGAGTGTTTGCTATTCTTTTTGTGAAACTTTTTGAGGTGGAGAAGGTTTTTGTACTTGTATTATGATTGTGTGCAGGCAATGTATCATTTTGCTTCTACAATTCTGTGATTATTACTATCAATTACCTGAGATTTGAATTACAGGGAATATAGATGTACGCAATATTTGTGAGTTGAGCAGTTTATGGGTTTGAATAAAGCATCAGGAATTAGATGTCAATAATCTCTTCAGTTGATTTGCATTTTTCAGCATCCTGGGAGCTTGATTTGTATATGTATTTGCTTAAAGAAATTTTGTATTCACCACATAGAAATGATAACAAATAGAACACAAATAATAAACACCAAAAAACAGAGATAAAAACTTCATAAACTAACTTTTTCCTTAATAGTTTTCCCCATCAGTGTAACCACAACATCCATAGAGCTCGAACAACATAAACAGATCTCAAACAGAGCTCGAACATTAACAGAGCTTAGAATATTTTCTGAAACAATAAAAACAGAGCACAATTAGCCTGGAAACAACCTAAAACAGAGCTCAAAATGCTGATATACAAGTAAAATTCAAACATGAAGCTACTTTATCTGCTGTTGCTTCCCTTTCACAACAATACCAAGTCTCGTGATCTGCTGCTTCATACAGAAGAGAATCCAATGGCTTGTTATCATAGAATATATTCACCTTTCAGAGAACCTGCCATACTATAAAAAGATTATAACATCTTAACATCAGAATAATTTATGTTTGATAAAAATTTTTTAGCAGTCAAAAGGTTGATTATGATATGATTAAAACAGACAAGGGTAACATAACATCAACAACTCATCCATGATATAATAAATCTTAATTAATTACAGTATGCACTTACTTCTGTCATTCTTATGAACATGGATTACAATAATATCTTTACCATCATAACTCCAATAATATTGAATTATCAGCGAGTCCAGACACATGCACAAGACACATCTACTCTTGAAAACTGATGCATGAACAAATTTTAACTAACCCAAACAAATTTTAAAAATTAAAAAAAAAATAGTAGGCTCAGAACACAATATTCTTACTAGGGCTACATTTTCAATTGTATAAATAATCAAGCATAAGCTAATTATGTAATCAAGCATCAGTTCAAATGCATAAATACCCCCTCCATATATATATATATATATATATATATATATATATATATATATATATATATATATATATATATATATATGGAATCATATGGTCAAATACATCAGTTCAAATGCATAGGGATTCATCAATTCAATGTTTCAGTTCATCACTGCCTACTCTCACACACACAAAAACAAGAGAGAAAATTGGTAAATAAGATTCAGATGGTCAAATACTTCCCTGATCAAATGAAAGGAAACAACAATGTTGCTCTCCTTTGATCGGGCAGTGGAGGGAGAGTGCGCAAATAAGAGTGTGCAACCGAAGTCTCCCCATATATATATACAGAGAGTAGAAATTTTCAGAATGCAAAAATAGGGATTCATGATAATAGGGATTCATCAGCTCAAATGCCAAAATATGCATCAGTTCATCACTGCCAACTGTCATACACACAAAAACAAAGGACCAAATTGATAAATAAGATTCAGATGGTCAAATACTTCCCTGGTCAAATCATAGGAAACAACATAGTGGGCCAATAACTACAAGAAACAATTCATTACCTGCAAGAATCAATACAATACCTATTATCAAAGCAAAAGAACATTGTCTTATTCACATAATACAACAAAAGTTATGTAACAATGGTTATGATGAATTAACGAGATTAAATATGTTATCAAGTTATCTAACCCGCTTCAAACATAAATCAACCTAAAGATTATTTTTTACATGCTAAAAAATTACCATATGAAATACTACTTATTGCGACACCTTCAATTGAAATACTACTTAACACACCACGAAACTAACCACAATTAAGGGAATTGAATATATATATTAAAAAAGTTGTTACAAAAAAATACATCTAAACGAATATTAATGACAGTAATTGAGAGAGAGGTGTGGGTTGGGTTTCGACCTCCCTGTGTTGGTGAGAGAAGAAGAGATGATCAAAGGGGTGGAGGAAATTTGGGGAGTTAGTGGATCTAGGGTCTCCATGCTAGGTTTTGGGGGAAGGTGGAGATGGGCACGATGGTTGTCGGAGCCTCGCGAAGTGAGATTGACGTTGGGGGGTTGAGGTGGTCGGGAGCTCGGAGATGAGCGAGCTAGGGTTTCAAATTTGAGGGGGGTTTCGAGAGCCCTTCAAGAAATTGCCTGGAAGGAGCATGGGGGCATCGAGGAAGTGAAATTTGAGAGAGATCTAAGGTTTATGGTTTCAATTTGGAGCTAGGGTGGTCGGAGAATGAGCTAGGGTTTAGGTACGATTTGGGGGAGAGGAGAGCAGCGCGATAAGAGAGAGAGAGAGAGATCAAAGGAGAGGATGAAAGAATATGAGGGTGTATGTGAAATGACCAGAATGCCCCTCAGGTAAGTGAGATGAGCAGGGGGTTCTAGTGACCATTAGATCTCGATCCTAATCTAAAGTGAGATTGAACGGTTGAGGGCAAGTGCACACGGTTGTGCGCACCAGGTTGGTGCACAACTGAAGAGCCATATATATATATATATATATATATATATATATATATATATATATATATATATATATATATATATATATATATATGAGCAATGCTCCATTGCAAAACGGGTCTATTTGCACGGACCCAAGCAAACGACATTGCTGGCCATTGGATCAAGTTCATATTGATCAAATGGTCATGATCGAGCCCGCCCATCATCCCCATCTCACTTAAGTTGTTAGGGGTAATTTGGAAATTTCGTCCCAAATAATTCTTCACCTCTTTCGCTCTCTCACTCACTCCCAAATTTCAATCTAGGCTGTTGTTTTCAAAGAATGGCTTAGGTTATGAAAAGTAAAAACCTAGGTCGTTGTTTGAAACAACGACCTTTTATAGCCTTGACCGTTGTTTGAAACAATGACCTAGGCTATAAAAGGCCGCTCTTTCAAACAACCTCGGTCGTTGTTCCAAACAACGGCCTAGGTTCATTCAATGGGTGGGGGCGATCATGGCCGCTGGTTCTTGATTGATCTGATCCAACGATCACGGGCACCGTTCGTATGACCCGTTTGCATGGTGCCCATTTGCAATGGAGAATTGCTCTATCTCTCTCTATATATAGGGAAAAGCTCAGTTGCAAACGGGTCTGTTTGCACAGACCCATTGCAATCTGAGTTTCTGCCCGTTGGATCGCTTTGATCTAGATCCAACAGCCAGGATCGATCCCACCCATCAACCCCCCTCTCTAACTTAAGTTCTGAAGGGTAAATGCGGTATTTTGCCCCAAAATAACTCTTCGACTTATTCAATCTCTCTCTCTCTCTCTTTCTCTCTCTCTCTCTAGCGCACTCGAACCCATAGTCGAAACCCTAGCACTTCCTCCTTAACTTGACTCTCTCACTCACTCTCTCCCTCTTCTCGAACTCTTTCCCTCTTCCATTGAATCTCCTGAACCCAAAAAATCATAACCCTAACAAAATCTCCCAAAACCTAAAACCCTAACCCTAACAAAATTACCCAAACTCTACTCCTCCTTCGTCTACACTACCAACCACCTCCTCTATCTCCTTTCCGAAAACCCACATTGTGAAAGGTATTAACTCTTTTCTACTTTAGTAGATCTAGCTATGTTAATTGATTGAATTTTTGTTTCAATGTTTGAGTCTACAATTTTTGTATTATAAGTAATTAATTATAGGTTAGTTTCGTGATGTGTATTGTATGTAGTTGTTATTGTAGATGTAGATGTAGTATTAATTGTTATTGCTCGTTATTAGTAATAGCACAGAAATGAGATCTAAAAATTTTAAAATTTTGGGAGTAGGTCGGATTCACCACGTACAAGCCAACTAAACTTGTAGAAGTGTGTTTGGATTCACGGTTTGCGAGATATGGCCGTGTATCGCTTTCCATTCTTTTTCATGAGTGAAAAGCGATACATTGTCGTATCGCTTAAACTGTGAGTCAAAACTCACTTCTACAAGTTGCGTTGGCTCGTGCATGGTGAATCCGACCCACTCCCTAAGTTTCTTAATTTTTTGATATCATTTGTGCCGATTTGTCTCGTATGTCAATGTCACGCCCTGCTTCCCAAAATACGGAAACACAGGTACGCAACTAAGGCCCAACGAACGACATAGTACGTCATTTATAAGCTGTAACGATCAACTCAACAATACAATGAATAATCACAACCACGCATGCAAGAATACAATCACATAAACCATGAATAAACTTCAAATACAACCATGGAAGAAATTCACAAATTAATATCCAACATCTGAGAGAAAAACAAACTTCGGGTCATAAAATGCCCGGAATAACAATGTATAAAAACAATAGTAGTGACTAGAAAAGTACGAAACAAGAAACTAAATGCATGCTAATAAAAGAATCCGACTTCATCATCTAGGATAATCGTTCACCAAGCCCTTCAGCTAATTCATCTCCTGCACCTGCGATTTCAACATCTAGAGTAGTGAAAAAATATCTATTAGAGCAAGCATCGGACAGCAAGTGGAAACAAGCAGTGAACAAGAAAACAGGCATGACAAGGAACAAGCAACGTGAGCAAAAGAAAACAGGCATGGCAAGGAACAAGCAACATGAACAAGAGATCGTGTAATCAAGCATGGAACAAGTAACAAGTGCAGTACGTAAACAAGTAACAGGAAGCATGTAAATGAGTAACAGGAAGCATGTATACAAGTAAACAAGGTTCAAATAACTTGCAACAGATATCATGTAACTTAATAACAGAGATCATACATGTGCTCAGTGTAAATCTTATGTCTAGCATTCTTTTTGTAAGTCTTAACTAATGCACGCAATTCTGCATCCCATACCACAAATCGAGTGCATACAAACAAGTTAACGTTTAGACTCTAATGGTGAATTCTATAGGGTTATGTACTCAGGTCTTCTAGTGACACTAACAAGAATCATAAAGTGTAACCAAGCATAATGTCAAGTAACCAAGCATCGTGTCATGTCATGTAATCGTGTAATGGATACTAGAGGTGGCCCCCATCGGCTCTAGATGTGGCACTTAGTTCCATATAACTTGTAATCGAATATCGTGTGATCATGGGTCGCTATTACGAGAAACACGGGCCTCCTTCCGAGTACACTCTCCTATATTATTCACTACTAGATTCTTTCCCTTATTACCCCAGCTTGTTAATCTTTTCATAATTTTTAAACATGAACATGCATCAACAAGGACGTAACAAGACAGGATCAAGAGGATATCAAGAGACATGTAATGCAGGATGTAGGATACAATTTATGAAATGCAAGAAATAATAATATATTTATGCTTATATATAGGAAGATACAAATTCTGGACAATAAGACTTTGTTGTACAAAAATAGAGTTTCCCGTTGCTACGGGCAAACAAATCAAGATCCGTCAGGAGTTCTAGAAACTAGACTCCCTGCCGGTTCCAACTCATATACACACGACATATCATAAATATAGAAACTAGGTGTAAAATTATAATCTTTACTGATTTCATGTTCAGGCAGCATGGTTGTGGTCAAATTCTTGTATGTGAAAGTTGATCATAAATCTATTAAAAATATTCTAAAAATTCATAATCAAATTCCTAACAGTGATCTACAACAGCAAAACAAATCATAGGTCTTAATTATTAATTTAATTTACTGTTTCTACTAATTAAACATGATAATGCTTTTTTCAGCCTGTAATCTGGAATGCAGACGTTACAGCATGAAAATCTGAATATTTTGCTATCCGTAAATCAAATTGCAAAACTGTCAGATGATCTGAATTCCAGACACAGAGCTATAATTTTCATTCAATAATTTCTAATAAATGACGAATAGAATTTGGTCAAAAATGAGGTTCTTTACTGAACTAGCATGCGGGAAGCAATCTAGAATCATGTTTGTATAAATATATCAAGTCAGAAAATTTATCAAATAATTTTACAAAAGTTTAGGATGAATCCTAATCATTTCTAGTCATATCCAGATTAATATCAAGTCTAGATTTTACCGTTAACATTTATTTTAATCAATAATTAATGCCAATATTCCTGTAAACAACGATCTAGAAATCTGTGATCCAACAGTATTAAAAATTTGATATCTTACAAGTTATAGATTTCAGATCCGTCAAAAGTCTTGGAAAATAGATTCATGGGGCTACAGAAGATATTCATAAGGTTTTATCAAATTCACACAGCAAGTGATTCAAAACTTCAATGCAATATCAAATAGGCAGCAGGCCGGCAAGCAAATTCCATGGCAAGTATACAACTATTTGAATTGTCAACTATTTAAATATGCAAGTATACAATTCGATGGAAATTAATTTACAAAAATTCTACTTAACTAATAGGATGAATTTCCCACTATTAAAAGGACCATATTATCTCATTCATAGTATTTAATTCCACGAACCACCACGAATCCAAACAAAAGCATCCAATTCAACCTACTATATCTAACATGATTTTAATATTGTTCATGTAGTGTATGCACATTATGAAATACAACGGGACTTGGGTTTGAGTCAAGGAAATGGACACGAAAAGAGGACTACTACTTGGTTTCACCAATGAATCCGTAATAGTCTCTTTGATGGGTAACAAGCAGACAAAGACATGACGAACAAATAACGAGCTACTTGTGGAAATCAAAGTTAATTCTTGAACTCGAAACAACAAGAGGGTTCAAGAGAGCTTACCTTATTGGCGATTAATCAGAATAAAATGAAGATGATATGAGAAATCCAATGGCGGCAAGACGTGCAACCCACAGGCAAAGCACGTGCAAATATAGAACACGTGTAGCAACAAATACACGTGCGACACACGTGCGACAACGGGAGGACCTTGGCGGTGACTGTGTTGGCAGTGGCAGTCGGAGGTCGCTGGTGTGGAGGCTGGCGGCGGTGCACAGGGGTTAACAGCAATCTAGGTGGACTGCGGTGATGGTGTCTCGACGGTGTGGAGTGCAGCGTGGTTGCAGGCGATCAGGTGTAGGGGGTTGATCGGGGCTGTCGAGGACGGATGGTGTAACTCCCCGCCCCAATACTTAGACAATTTTATATATTTTTAGGAGACAAATTAATACTTATAGTATAATTGCCTACCACAGACTGCCTCTCAAAGGTAGTTAACCAATTAGGTGACTCTTGATCATAGGCTACATTATTTATTATTATTTAATCTATTTGTATTCCCGATATGGGACTATTCCAAATCACATCCCACTGCCTCACACATGTGAGCTGACGTCAGAGCCCCCCCGAGCCCCACCTGCCACAACACACGCATGCAGACAGCACCCCCCTCTGCCTTTGCACATGGGCCCCCACCTTGAAGCCACGTAAGCAGCTTCTTGATGTCAGCAGCAGCAGCTGCTGCTGTCTCTTCTTCGTGCCCCCCCTCGTGCAACAGTTTCCAAATGACACCCCTATAGAGAATTCTATAGGGCAAGCCTCCTCTCCCTCTTATATTATTATATATATACTATTATATATCTTCAGAAATTATGGGGTATTACATACACCCCCCCTTCAAAAATCAGCATCCTCGCTGAGTACATAGTATGAAATCTAGCGCAGGATCCTCCTTTGTAGCTGATGTGGAGTGGAGTATCCTGCTAGTGTACTGCACTCATGGTCTACCAGCATACTGACCTCAGCCATCCTGCTAGCGTACTGCACTCCTGGTCTTTCTACCAGTGTACTAACCTTAGCCAGGCGTACATCTCACCCACACAATCGGTGTCGAAAGTCGACTCTGATACCATTTGTAACGCCCCGCCCCAATACTCAGATAATCTTATACATTTTTAGAAGACAAATTAATACTTATAGTACAACTTTCCACCACATACTGCCTCTCAAAAGGTGGTTAACCAATTAGGTGACTCTTGATCATAGGCTACAATATTTATTATTATTTAATCTATTTGTATTCCCAATATGGGACTATTCCAAATCACATCCCGCTGCCTATGCGCTGACGTCAGAGCCCCCCTGGGCCCCACCCGCCACAACACACGCATGCAGAAAACACCCCTTCTTCCTTTGCATGTGGGCCCCCACCTCGAAGCCACGTCAGCAGCTTCTTGACGTCAGCAGCAGCACAGCTGATGCTGTCTCTTCTCCATGGGCCCCCCTTCATGCAGCAGTTTCCAAATGGCACCCCTGTAGAGAATTCTATAGGGCAAGCCTCCTCCCCATCTTATATTATTATATATATATTATTATATATCTTTAGAAATTATGATGTATTACAGATGGTGCAGACGGTAGGGATGGGGAAGATGGTAGTCGACGACGGGTGGTGCTCAGGTGGCGATAAGGACTGGCAGCAAGGCGAGGAGGAGGTTGAAGTTGGGTTTCGGGGCAGAACAGGGGAGGAAAATGATCGTGGTTGTCGAAGGTTGCCGGCAATGGTGGTTGCTCGGGATAATGAAAGCGGGGATCGACGAGAAGGTGGTTGGTTGCGAGGCTTGACAGGGAAGGAGGATACGAGAGGGAAGGTCGGGGGTAGTAGTCAGTGGATGGAGCTCGGTGGTAGCGATGAGGGCGACCAGATGGTGGAGGAGTGTGAGGGTTGCAGCGGCAGCGCTGGTGATGGCTGACGACGGGGGCGATGAGGAGGGGTTGGGTTTCGCTGGCTCGGAACGAAACAGGGGAGGTGATTCATTAGGGTTAAATAATAATTAGGGTAAGGGGTTATATAGTATATATATAGGGTTAGGATGTGGGTTAGTGGGTTTTGGGTTAGCGGGTTAGGATTCGATAAGAATGAGCTATAGGGTTAACAGATTTGAGTTTAAATACAATAGAAAAATAAATAGAAATATATTAGATAAATTAGAGTATTCAACATACAAAATTTAAATAGGTTGTACAAAAATTTTAGTGTTCAACAAAAATAAAATTACTTGGAAGAATACAATTGGATTAAGATTCAACTTTTCACAAATAATTAGAATAATCATATATTAATAATATACCTTTTTTGGACTTTAAAATAATAAATTATAATAATAGATGGATTAAGATCTATGGGCTTTGAGTAGGTTTTAAGAGTATTTATAAAATATTAAAAAGCTGACCATAGGTTAGATAATCAAGTAATAACATTAGTTAGATAGTCAAATATAAAAACGAACATAATAGAATGAGTTAAGATCGGACCTTATATAAATTAATAAATAATCAAAGGAATAATAATAATAATAATAATAATAATAATAATAATAATAATAATAATAATAATAATAATAATAACAATAATAATAATAATAATAATAATAAGGACATATAACAAAACAGGATTTGTATTACACTTTAGAAATTATTTGAAAATAACTATAAATACAATTAATGAATAGAAATGGATTTTAACAGGAGATCCAAAATAAATTTAAAACAAAAAGAATTTATAAATAATCAAAATACAGAAAATACTCCAGAATATGTATTTGCAGAAACGGGAGTTACATTCAAACAACAACAACAATTATACTTTGATTTTTTTTAGTGAGTTTTCACTAGAAAACTGCACAAACAACATTCAAAAAATATGAAATTTTGTGAGTAGGTCAGAATCACCACACACAAGCCAACGCAATTTATAGAAGTGAGTTTCGACTCACGGCTTGCATGATACGACAATGTATCGCTTTTCACTCATTTTCATAAGTGAAACCGATACATTGCCATATCTTGTAAACGGTGAGTCGAAACTCGCTTGTACAAGTTGTGTTGGATTCTGTGTGGTGAGTCCTACCTACTCACAAAAGTGTAGAATTTTTGGATGTCATTTGTGTGGTTTTATCACGTATTTTGTTTCGTGTGTGTGTGTGTGTGTGTGTGTATGTGTGTGTGTGTGTCTATATAAATATGAATAGTGTATTAACCAATTGTAATATTTTTTTTATAGAGATATTGTTAGAACGAGGGGAACCGGAAGGCCGTCTGTTAGTGGTAGGAGCAAACCTTCCACAGAAGTAAGCGTACTATTAATTTTCATTGTGAATTTTGTATACGTAATATTGTATGTACAATAATAAAATTTTAAACATTGGTGTAGGTTGGTGCATCATCTTCGGGTAAATTTCGTGGTCTAGGACCTTTACATCCAGACATACTCACTTTGCGAGACCGTCACAGATCCGAGAAAGTGTGGAGAGGGACGACGCGGAATTGTAACTTCCGTACACACGAGACATTGATGATGCACC